>OY743124.1:13732500-14976666 GCA_963555685.1 Acrobasis consociella | reverse complement strand
TTCATAAAAGCATTACGTCACGCTTTCGTAGTTTTATACAAATCCCAGCGAAAATATTTTTTTGATGTTTAAAAAAGTGTCTGATTTGTCTTTTTTTATAATCTACACTCTTCAACGTGATTGCAGACGATTTCCGCAATTTTAAAAGTTTTCACAAAATTTTACAGAATAATGTATAAAGTAAACGATTAAATTATTAAGACTTTTCTAGAATGCCGTGTTACATTTGTCGGATAAACCGTGACGATTTTTCATCTTTTTTTAATTAGATGATCTATACACGCTGACATTTCATTGGTTTTGGAAAAATAAACGTCGTATAGTAAGTAAATTCTTCTATCCATACACGTAATCCAAATTTCTGTATGTCATAAGATAAAAAAGTTGCGTAAATGATTTTCAATCGAGACCACGTAGTTATACCGGCCAAAACACCTGCGTGGATGTCGATGACCTCCGCTGGCCGGCGGGCGGTGTATGGCGGCGGTACTACTTATTGATCTCACAATTTTGCTTTGGAGTTTTAGTCAACATTTTTTGTTTCTGAATTTTCATTTTGACTAGCTAATTAGGTCTTACTAACGATGCCTATGAAGTGACCTTCGGCTCCAAAACCAATAAAAGATCACCGTGTTTATCTTCAATGCTTGAGCAATTTTTGTTTTTATTATCGATTTTTGCAGTTTTTCTTCGGGAAAAGAGCTTGATTTTACTTGATGTCATCTAGCGGATTACAGTGAATGGAAGTGTCAGCCTCGGTGAACTTTGTGCGACCAGACGTTTTGAAAATAAACCGGTCAAGCGCGAGTCGGACTTGTAAATGTAGAGATCCGGCCCTCCCAATAGACCTAAGAAAATATATTTAGTATTTTTTGTTATAGCGGTCACATTAAAAACGTAGTGAAAATTGCTAATATCTTATACCGTTATAAAGATAAAATTAAAAACACTGAAAAAAAAACTTTTTTTGTATGACAATCCCTTTAATTTTTCACTTTATTTAAATTTTTGTATAAATTGTTATAGCGGTTTTTACATAATCGGTGAAAATTAATTAACATAAAGGTACATTTAGGACGTATTATGTAAGGCCCAACACAGACGTCGTGTGCGTTACTGCATGTGATTCCATGGGTTCTATTTCCACAGACTAAAAAGTGCGGCACGGATTGGTCTGTCGTCTGCGTTGGGCCTAAAACGTATTTAATTATATTGTACTCAATACGTCACGAAAGTAGGCCATCTGTATTAATGGCGGGAATACCGTCCGGTGTCCGTCACCCTTCTAATCAGGCGGCGAAGCAATCTCAGGATTGAGCAGATCCTTCTGACACCCTTAATGTGACAACCTCATTTGTGACGACTGTTGTTAAGAAACGATTTAGGGATGTTCTGGATACTACTATACATGGTATAATAAAACAAGGTATTCTCTTCCCGTGACAGCTGATGACGTATGTGGAATTTGACTACGTCATCAGTTTGATGTGTTGCCACTGTGAGAAATTGAATTACTCGAGCGTAATGCATTTTTGAACTTTATATACCAATTTAGAATTAATAATCCATTATATCAATTTATAAAATACTAGCCGAAGCCCGCGACTTCGTTCGCGTAAACTTTATGTCTCTGGAAAATGCTCATCAGGTTGAACAACTTTTACTAAGGCGACATTGTTATATCTCTTATAGTTTAGCTGGACCATTACGGTTCTGCATCAGGCGTTCTATTTTCCAAAATCATTTATACCCTATATGTTGCCCAGGCTTAATAGCTATATAACAAAAAAAGTTTCATTCGAATCCGTCCAGTATTTCCGGAGATTAGCGTGTACAAACAGACAGACATTTTTTTTAAAATTCTTACTCTATTTTTACTGTTTTATTATATGTATAGATATAGATGTATAGATATAGATAGATTGAATTGATGAATTACGCGAGAATCTTGAGATACTAAATAGCTAAGTTACTTAATATTTTATTTAATATTCATGAACTAATTGAGAAAGTCCTTTAATTTACTGAAAAGAATAATCAGTGGCAACACTTTTGTGACGTAGTCAAGTTCCATCTCGGGAAGAGAATACCTTGTTTTATTGTACCATGCTACTATAGACCTAAAACTATATAACGTGGAAGGGTTCCGTTTATTACATACCCGTGGTTCGATTTATTATTATAACATACCCGTAAATTGAACCACGAGCTATACTAGAACAATATCATCATCATCATCAGGTCTTTTTGTCTCCACTGCAGGAGCACGGCTCTATCTGTACTACCCGAGCCAAACTTGGCCAGAGCTGCCTGAGGTCTTGGCCTACACTCTCCACGCTGGCCAGACGGGTTGGAGAGGTCTCATTGATGTTTATAAGCTTTGTTTAGCTTGTATTTCCTCAGTCGCTTTCTACGACATCCACGAGAGGACTTGGAGTGGCCCTATTCTACTCTGCTGGAAACCACACGGCAGATCAAATATAGTATAATGAAATTAAAATAACAACCAAATAACTGAAAAAAAAATCGACATTCCCACACAAATTGCCCCGGGCAGCCGCACACGTTTGTATGAAAATGCCGAATTTCTTTTTTGTGTTTTGGCTGTTATTTTAATTTCACTATACTACTAGCTGTGCCTGTGGGCTTCGCTCCCCGTGGGGATTTTGGGATAAAAACTATCGTATGTCCTTCCATGGGTATTAAACTATATCCATATCAAATTTCATATAAAGGTTCAGTAGTTAAAGTGTGAAGTGGTAACAAACAAACAAAAAACAAATATACACTTTCGCATTTATAATATTAGTAAGGAAGTGGATTACAGCGATGTTCTCGATACTACTACAGACTAAAAGTATGTAAGGTCTAACAAAATATACTGAAACTATATTAAGGGTGAATTCAGTCCGTAAAACTTAACAACTTTAACCATGGAACACATATCGCAACATGAAAGTAATTTTTGGCCTCCCATACAAGTTGACCTATTAGCTGGTCTAAGTTTGGAAGTAAAGCCAAAAATTATTTATTATTAATTACTCATTAGTCTGAGTTTAGGCTAGATCGTAATATTATTAGCTTGTTTATTTACAATATAGATACGTTAACATATGGGAAAAAAATATTTCGATTAGCGTTGCATAACTTTCGATAGTTGGACTATCGATTATCGATAATTGACCTTGAAAAACAGTCACAATATCGATAGGACTATCGATAGTATCGATAATTTTGATACTATCGATAGTTTATACTATTGCTTGCAACGCTAATTTCGATACATGTTCCATGGTGAAAGTGTTAAGTATCACGGACTGAATTCACCCTTAAAATTGTTTCAGTATATTTTGTTAGACATTACATAAGTAGAAGTACTCAAGCTCCTCCGTGCATTGGAAGGCACGTCACATCACCATCTTTTTTTGTCTCCACAAGCTCCTGCAGCTTGACCCTCTCTGTACTACCCGAGCCAAACTTGGCCAGCGCAGCCAAAGGATTTGGGCCTTTTTTTTTTTTTTTTTTGTCGCGGAGAAAATCCCTTCGGATACCTTACCAGTTACGGGAGACCGGTAAGGTTATGTGGTGTTACCACTAAAAACTCCGCGGTGTCACCTCTCAGCCGCTATGGGCCGAGGCCGTGTGCTATTCGCGCTCCATAGCCCCGGCGCGGCGACCGCTTTGGCGGTCTCTGCTCGCTCTGAGGGTGCCTCTCATTGTGAGAGGTTGTCAGAGCGAGCCTGTGGGGGGGCCTTTCGGCCTTCAACTCCACCCAGAAGGGGTTAAGGCGTGGTGACACCCGACGCCTTACACCCGGAGGGCCGTTAAGTCGAGCAACGGAATCCCGTTTCCGCCACTCGACCGACCCTTACTGTGGGGGCTGCAGTTGCAGGCCATAGGCCCGCCTCCTGCGCCCAGTGCGCCGGCGGCGGATGGCGTGGTCGGTGGTATCCTCACGCATTCTCTCCGCCGCCTCCTTGCGGAGCATAACCTGCTCCGCAAAGGCCTGCACCGCATTCCACGACGTCTCGCTGTCGACCATGACCTTGATCAAGGTCGGCAGAGAGAGGTCGTCCCCCACGATCGCACACATGTCGGCGCGCTCTTCCGCCCAGGCTGGGCAGCACTCCAGAGTGTGTTGGGCGTCCTCGTCCGCACACCGGTCACAGTGGTGGCATATGGCGGTCGGCTCCCTACCCGCTCTGTGACACAGGTACCCTCCGAAACAACCATGTCCGGGTAGTACCTGCGTCAAACGGAAGGGGAGTCGGCCATGTTGCCTCGCCAACCACTGGCTCAAGACTTGGCGGACAGCCTCAACAGTTCGGACTCCGAAACTGGGCTGCTCCAGCCTATATGCCCACTCCTCGATAGAGCGCTGACGCAGCTCACTGCGACATCCCTCTACCTCCCTCGGTGCCGGTCGGTGACCCCGGACCAGCGCCTCCTCACGTCAATAAAACAGTGACGCGAGGGCACTCGCTTCTATGTCCCAGGGTATGGAACCGGCAAGTAGACTGGCGGCCTCAAATGAGATCGTGCGGTATCCCCGGATCCTCTGCGGTCTGCGCAGCAGGGTGATGTTTTGGCGATTAAGGGCCTCATCCCACACGGGGGCGCCGTAGAGCGCCATCGACCGCACGACCCCCATATAGAGGCGCCTGCAGGACGCCTCGGGTCCTCCGAGGTTCGGCAGGAGCTGCGTCAGCGCTGTCGCCGCCGACATGAGCCGCGGAACCAGCGCCTCGAAGTGGGCGCCGAAATTCCATTTGCCATCAAGGACGATGCCCAGGTATCGCATCGTCGGCTTGATGGCAATGTGAGTTCCACCCACCATCAGACTGGCGTCTGGAGGAGGCGCCTTCCAAGGGCTATGAAAACATAGCGCCTCGGATTTATGGAGCGCAACCTCCAGACCCAGCCGCCGGATTCGGCGCACCACCTCGGCGACCGCGGCCGTGGCGAGGATTGACGCTTCACGAAACGAGGTGCCGCGGGATACCACCAGGGTGTCATCGGCGTAACACACCAACTCTACACCTGGCAGATTAGTCCCCCGCAGCACCCAGTCGTAGCCGATGTTTCACAGGAGTGGTCCTAAGACAGACCCCTGTGGAACACCGCGCGTCACCTCCTTCTCCTTCTACCCGCTTTGCGCAGGGAAAATTACCCTCCTTCCTGAGAGGTAATCACCGATGAAGCGGCGCAGGTATGTTGGCACCCCGTGAAAGCGGAGTGCCTCCATAATGCAAGCCCATGGAAGGGAGTTGAAGGCGTTGGTGATGTCTAGAGACACCACCACGACGAACCCCCCCTGGGAAACCGCTTCCTGCGCCACTGACTTCACTCTCAGGATGGCGTGGATTGTGGACCTGCTCCGACGGAACCCGTACTGGCAGTCCGCCAGGTTCGGGCCAGCCGTCTCAAGGTGCTTGACCAGGCGATCGGCAGTGACTCGTTCCAGCAGTTTGCCGGCCTCATCAAGCACCACGAGGGGACGGTAGCCAGACGGAGAATCCGCCGGTCGTCCCTCCTTTCTGAGCAGGACCATCCGTCCCGTTTTCCACGCCGTTGGGAACCTTCCCTGCGCCAAGCAGGCGTTTAATAGCCCCCTAAGCTGCTCCTCCAGAACATCCAGAGCGAGGACAAGAGCTCGACCCGGGATGCCATCCGGACCAGGGGCGGTGTTTTTGGCACGCAACCTAAGGATGGCGGCGCCTAACTCGCCCCCGGTTATCTCGGGGATCTCCTCAGAGATGTTCTCGCTCTGTTCCACCGACGGAGGAGTCATGCTAGGAGGCTGGAACTCCGGGCACTGCTGCGGGAAAAGAGCGGCCACCACGTCGTCCAGGAGCTGCGGCTCCAGACTCTGCGTGAGGGGGACGGCATGCGGCAGGAACTTCTTCCTGACAAGCCGATACGGACGTCCCCACGGGTCGCTGTCTAGAGTCGACAACAACTCCTCCCTAGCCGCTTCTTTTGCCGCAGCAATGGCGACACTTAGCGCACTCTTCGCCTCCACGAGCCTCCTGCACAGGGCAGCCTCTTCGTCCTCGTTCCGGCGCCGTCTTCTGCGGTAGCGGGCATATTGGCGTCTTGCCGCAATGCACGACTCCCGGAGCCGAGTTAACTCCGGGGTCCACCAATATACCCACCTCCTGGGAGAGCGAGTACTGGCCCGGGGCATCGCAGCATCGCATATAGCTGTCATCGCACCCCGGAACCTCTCGGTCTCGCCCTCAACCTCCACGCTCACCGGCGCCTGGAACCAATCCTGGACTATGGCCGCCTCGTATAGGAGCTCCTTGTCGAGACACTTTAACTGCCATCTCGGGCCGAGTTCATTTGGGTTCCAGCTTGGACCGCTCGGAGCGACTGCGGACGCGGAGAGATCAAACCGCACGTAGCGGTGATTAGAAAGATTCTCCACGTCCACCAACACGCTCCAGTCTTGAACACGCGCCGCAATGGCAGGGCTGGCGAACGATACGTCCACTATTGAACCACCGCCCTGCCAGCTTAGGCACGTGTTGACCGAACCCCGATTTAGGACAGTCAGCCCGAGAGTAATGAGCCACTCCTCCACCGCTCAACCCCGCGGATCTGATGCGGGAGATCCCCACGCCATAGATTTAGCGTTGAGATCCCCAGCAACTATCACGGGATGAGGGCGGCTCCTAAGCACGAGTGCCTCGACATCGGTCAGGAACGCCTCGAACTCGCAGAGCGGCCGATTGGGGGAGAAGTACACCCCAATCACGACCACACCGCCCAGCAGAGCAGAGGCGATTCCATGACCCCGCACAATGTTCGTGGGAGGCGAAGAGCGCGCCGACACAATAAGTGTCACCAGGCCGTCCCGGTCAGACACCCAGCTGTGGGCACCAGGCGGGACAAAATAAGGCTCGGCGACAACCGCGACATCAATCGAACACTCTGCCATGCTCTGGCAAAGTAGATCCTGAGCCCTGGCACAGTGGTTGATGTTCGCCTGCAGGAATTTTTGGGCCATACTTATGCGATGGCCCCAACCTCCATCTCTTCCGAGGCGCTCGGTTGCGCCGGCCGGGCGGGCTGCGGCTGGGCCGTAGCCCCAGCTGCAGCGCGCCGTCCGCGTCGTTTGCTGGGTCGGGAGGCAGCACATGCCTTGTTCCCGACCCTGTGTCCCGCCGGTTTGCCCTGCCCCGCGCAGAGGACGCAGTGCGGGGCGTCACCACATTGCCCGGCCTTGTGGCCAGGCTTGCCGCACCGGAGGCACAGTGCGCTCCTGTCGGTTTCTGCAGTGCATGACTGACAGACGTGGCCTATTTCGAAGCAGCGGTAGCACTGCAGTGGTCTTGGCGGCAGGACTACAACCCGCACTATGGACCAGCCGACACGGAGGCGTACACCTCCAACGGTGAGCCGCCTGGCGGCCACTACCGGGCATCGGACGAGGACCGATCGGGTGCCGGAGTGATCCTCCTTGATGATCCCGACCTTCACATCGTCCTCCGAGCACTGGCTCGCTTTCGCCACAGCCGCTCGGACGTTCTCAGCCGTAACTGAGTCATCCAGCTCTCGGACCCAAAACTCAGCGGCTTTTTGGGGTCTGGACACCTCTACAAGTTGAGGATCCAGAGCCTCTCTCAGTTTGGCGGCGAGAACGTCGGCTTTGTGGTCCCTCTCTTCGCCAGTCACCTCTAAAATACGGGCGCCAGTTGCTGCCCGCCTCACCCTGACCCCAGCGATACCCAGGCTCTGGATGTCCACCTTTTCCCGCGCGCAAGTGAGTATTTGCGCGTAGGTGGATGCCACGCCTGGCTTCAGCTTGAGCTGAACCGCCGCCGAGCGCGGTGGACGGAGCCTAGGCTGGGATTTCCCCAGAGCCCGCGGGGCTTGAGGCGGAACAGCAGCCACCGCCTGCCTCATCGGCTTAGCGCCTCTTCTGGCAACCTGCACCCATGGCTCGTCCATGGACTCAGGGGCAGGTGGGAGAGGGCGCGCCTCTGGGACGGGGCGTGATGCCGGAGCCGCAGGAGCACCTTTGGCCGGAGCCTTGCCCTTGGCCGGGGCCTTGCCCTTGGCTGGAGCCTTGGCCGGAGCCTTGGCTGTTGCCTTAGCCGGAGCCTTGGCAGGTGGCTTAGCCGGACCCTTGGCCGGAGTATTTACCGGGACCTTAGCCGGTGCTCCCATCGGCGCCTTGGCAGCAGCTGGACCTGCCGATGTGGACGGCTCTGCTGCGGCCTGCTGCCGGCTCTTCCGCAGCTGTTTCTTCCCCATTGGGGGAGTGGGGGCCGGGCTCTTTAAAAAGGCCTTGGCCCTACTCTCCGGCGTCGGCACCTGGTGGCACTCCTCATCGCTCTCGGAGGAGGACGGGGGCACTACTTGTGCGCTTCGGTTGTCGGCCGCAAGCGCAGGACGCAGCCGCTTCTCTGGGAGAAGCCTGCCCTGTATGCCCTTAAATCTGGCATTTAATACAGGGCCGACCGTCCTCAGAATTAAATTCTGGACCGCGTCCAGATCCTCGCCGCCGGCTACCAGAGCCGCAGAAGCTACCGGTGCCGGTATGCTGGGGGCCGCCGCAGTGGCACGCTCCACCGTTGCGCGGAGCTCAGCCATTTCGCGCTCAAGCGCCGCCACCTTGGCCTCGAGGCGCTCATTCAGCGCCTGCAGCCGCAGCGTCTCCTCGTTGGTCGACCTCGTATGCAGGGCCGACACAACTTCTTCAATCGAGGTTGCAGCCTCCTTGAGGCTCTTCACGAAGCCGCCCTTCAAATTTCTTGATTTGGCCGCAACCTCCCTGATGATGGAGACGCTGGTCTCCGCCTGTTTTTTGAGCGCCTCTGCAGGCACTCCCTCTTCTTCGGTCGCCGATGGCCTGGTTACGCGTTCCGCCATCGCCCTGCGGGCCATATCCGCCACTATGCGCTCCGCCTCAGCTAGGCTGGCAGCCGCCGCTTCAGATTTGGCCCTGCGGTCACTGACCGACATCGACCGGCCTCTGGATGCGGTCGTCAGTTTTGACGGCACCGCATCATTTTCGGCGCCCCGCAGGCACCTCTTCCGCCCAACACTTCTGCTCCTGCCGCAGGAGGCTGACGCCACCGACTCGAAGCTCATGTCTGAGCTCGCGTCAGAGACGTCACCCCCCTCGGCATCTCTCCGGCCTTCTCGGCCCACCACGGTAACCATCCGGCCATCTTGGCCCGGGCAAGGGACTATGTCCCTGAGGCAGTTTGTGCCCCCCCCAGATACGGTGGGGCTGCCTGCGTCCTGAGACGCAGGGAGGGATTCTCCAGCTCCCGCGGGAGTGGTACCCTCCTGGGGTAATAATGTTGGCAAACTGTCCATTTCATTATTTCCTTTGTTATCGGGGTGAGGTCCCCGGTAGTTCCCCTTCCCCCCCAGGCGCTTGGGACGGGACTCCCCTCCCGCCATTCATCCCATCGGCACGCCAGACCTTAGGATTGGGGTTATTTTTTATGAGGTTTTCTTCCCCGCAGCACTGCCCGTCTACCGGACAGCACCCTCGGCCCCATCAATTTGGGGTAACGAGTTGCCCGACGTGTATGGTATACCAAAACACGCCGCGCGAAACGCAGCCTCCGCCGCGTACCACCGCCGAGCCAGCAGCCTTAGCCGTCACCGGCTTCCCCAAAAACGAGCGTCACCCATTGCTGGGATCCGCTTTCCCCCCTAAGGCAGGATATTGGCCGACAGCTAACAAGACCCCTAAATAGCAGGGAGTTATTAGCTGTCGCCCAGGGTGCACCAGCCCGATTCCTTGTCAGCCCACCACTCACACCGGATCAAAGATCAAGTGGGAGAAGCAAAACTTTCAAGAGACCGAGCCAACGTGGAGGTTTCCTGACCATAGCACCCCAAAGGACTTTGGCCTACACTATCCTCGCTGGCCAGACGGGTTGGAGAGGTCTCATTGATGTTTATAAGCTTTGTTTAGCTTGTATTTCCTCAGACGCTTTTTACGACATCCACTGGAGGTCTTGGAGTGGCCCTATTCTACTCTGAAAACCACACGGCAAGGCACTTCACGGCTGTCATCATTGTGTGGCAGTCGGTAAGCTATGTCAGATTTTTTGTTTATTTTCACAATATTTTTTAAAATAAAAACCGACTTCAACTCTAATCTTCACAGCCGATTTTGATAAATTTTACAGGACTATCTGACAAAATCTTTAAGTAATCTGAGAACATATATAATATCCAAGTAAGAATCGGATTCGCGCACTAAGGGTTCCGTACCATTATCTACACAAAATCGCATTTGTTGTATGAGAGCCCCTTTAAATATTTATTTTATTTTGTTTTTAGTATTTGTTGTTATAGCGGCAACAGAAATCATAATTTGTGAAAAATTGAACTGTCTAGCTATCGCGGTCAGCGGTTCAGCCTGGTAACGGACAGACGGACGGACGGACAGTGAAGTCTTAGTAATAGGGTCCCGTTTTTACCCTTTGGGTACGGAACCCTAAAAATGATTCCGACGAATTGATAAACTCCTTTTTGGAGTCGGTTAAAAAGGGATGATTTTTCATAAATATTAAAAGGTACATTATTTATAACGAGTGTGACACTCAATAACAGTCTTTTGCCACCTCACCCACAAGGGATGGGTGTTCAATTTCAATTTGTTAAAAATGTACTGCGGCATTACATTTTTCGACCGGAAAATTGGAACGACCAAGGTTTAAGGCACTAACTGAGCATCTGTTACATATAGAAACTCTATAAATAAATAAATAATAAAATATTTTTTTCTCAGACAATTAAAGTCCATACAATGTGTAAAGACAGATATGAAGAAACTAGTGCAAATATGGTGAATGACAGAAAGAAGTGGAAACAGTTGAAACAGTTGCTCATACATAGCCGACCCCATATATGCAAATGGCTAGGACAATGAAAGAATTAAAGTCCATACAAACAAACTATGGTCACGTGCAATATGCGTTCCCGTTCCCCGTCCCCGCACCTCTCGCCCGCTCTGGCCACGTCGCGTCTGTTGCGTGAACACACACACATTGATGTGTGCACGAATGTACAGTTGCGTTTGTAGTAGTAGGCATAAATGATACTCCGCTTCTATGAAGTGCTATACCTATGACACGAGTTCAATCAGGCCTTTTTCTTTCGGATGACAGCTGTCAAAATTGAAACGGCAAATGACCTAGTTGGAATCTGACTTTCATATCCAATTCGATTAAACTGAACTCGACACATTATTCTCTCGAAAATTTTTTTATTCATTTTCCAAGAAAGGTTTTAACTTTTTCAAAATAATTTTTACATTTACTTAAAGAAAGCCCTTTAAATTCCGCGTCTTTTGAGCCCTCATACGTCCCCGTTGCCCTAAGCCTCAGGGTAACACGGGCGAGTCGCACTTTCAGAGAAAATGGGGGCCTACTGGAGTGAACGAAAAAACATTTTCAATGTTAAATATCTAGGTCTATGACTTAGGTTTTCTTTTTTGTAAAATTACGACACATTGTGCTGTTATGGGGAAATTAAGTATAGATTTTTCGGAAGTCATATTATCAATTCTCTTTTGTAAATGCTTGTTACTACAAATGAAAGTACAGGAGTAGAAGAAGAACAATTACTATCTGTTTTATTTATACATATTGTTTGTGAGTCAAATAATATAACTTTCCTCGTATTTAATTATTTTTGCCTTTCCGTCTATACTCCATCCAACTTTCGTGTACGGGAATGTCTATTGTCCTGTAACTTTATAAATAAAAAATACGAAAATACATTTTCCCCGACATTATATTAAAAATGTATATTTCCCTTATATCTCGGAAACAAGTAATAAAAGGAACTGCGTCAGAAAAGCATTATTCTATTTAGTCTGTCAGTTAGATTATTAAAATATAATGGACCCTTATTTTTCGGTGGAAAAATTCATAACGATATTTTTCTATTCTTGTACTGTTAAATAGCCTCTCTTCATATCGTCTCTCTTTTAAATAGTCACGAACACTAATACATGAACGTTAATAATTCTGATTTTAGGAAAGTTTATAGTCTATACCCCTTAACAGCACATGTGTCGCCGTGCCTCCGTGGTGTAGTGATTAGAGCGTTCGGCTCATACCCGGAGGTCGCGGGTTCCTTTCCCGGCGGGGGCAACGACTTCGTGTTGTTGTCCTAGTTTGATAGGACATTGTAGGCTGATCACCTGATTGTCTGATAAGTAAGATGATCCGTGCTTAGGCGGTCCCGGTCACTGTCTTTGACATTGGTCGTTACCTAAAATCATGTCAGAGGCCGTTAATGCGGTTTAAAAACTCTGACACTAGTGTTAGTCACTAACACACACGATAAGAAGAAGAAGAAGCACATGTGTCGTAATTTCGCCAAAAAGGATACGCCTAGCCATAGACCTAGAACTTTTTATTTAGATCTACCGCACTGCCCATGAAGTTAGAGGCTAAATTCTGCCAACATAGGATTTTTTAACAAAGTCTTTAGGATGACGGCAATTAAAAATAAAAATATAGATTCTTTGTTTATTTTTGTATTTTATTTAGCAAATGTAGTCGTAGAAAAAGTATTGTATAAGTACGTCAAAAAATGCTCGATGGCGTCTCCCTTGCGATGCTCGCCAAGGCTCGCATCGTAACCTGCGCCACTCGCATTTTTTGACCCTTCTTATACAACTGTTGCATAAAATATTTTTTAATGCGCTGGTAACTTTTTATTTATGTTACTCTAATAAGTACTTACATCTTCTGTAAGCTATAAAAACTTCAAAAGTAAACCTTTAAAATCTGACACCAGTGTCACACAGACATACAAAAATAAACAAACAAACAATCTTACTATTTACTGTCTAGATTAATTTTTAGAGAGTGCCTCCTTTGCCGGCGCCGGCTTCTAAAAATATCACTATTGGGAACCGGCGGTTATACTGCCGGCAGCCGAGTTTTAAAACACCGGCTGCCAGCGCCAGCACTCAAAATTTGCTGTCAAGTGTAGGTTAGGTTCATTAGGTTTCCTGTGACCAAAACACGAGCAAGCGAGCGAAGCGAGCGAGCGACTGAAGCTAAGGGCGAAAGTAATACAGACACAGATGCAAGCAAGGATAAAAAAAATAGTCGCTATGTTGTAAATCTTTGTTGTTGTTTTACGTGTTATACGAGCGCCGGCAGCCAATTAGGCAACCAGCGCCGGCAGCAGAGGCACTCCCTAATTTTTAAGTTAATTGTAAGTATATTTATTTCTTTTCTCTTAAAAAAATATGTAACGATACCATGGATATTAAAGCAGATACGAGGGAACAGATTAACATACAAACATACATAGTAGCGAAACAAATAACCCTTCTTTTGCCTTTGTCGTAGTCGGATAAAAAAGATTAACGTATTTCTAAGCATTAAATATCGCTTCAGACAATAAATTTTATACTTACCCTATTTCATTTTAACGACTAATTTACTCTGATATCAAATTAACTAAAGTTATTGCGCCCTAGAGAGATGAATTAATAAGCTTACAATTAATAGCCAAGTTAGTACATTGATTTACCTAATAGGACATGTTTAATGTAAATTATGTCTATTAATATTTATGGCTAGGAATTAGTGTTACTGACAAACATATGTATCACTAGTGCTCAGTGATCGTTTAATCTTCCATCAGAGCAGTTGTGTCACAATCACATATGTCGCGCATTAACATAGTGCAGTGAAAGTGCTAACGCATCAAAACAAAATCCACCGTCGTCACGTATCTTCGGCCGGCCGCGATGACCTACATCGGTGAGTCATTGCATTCGATATGATTACGTGCGACGAGTAATTGTTAAGGCGACGTTCACATCTGCCTTGACAATGAATACGCCTTCCAAATCTATTCAGTTAAAAACTGAAACGGAACGTTATCTCTATGACCGTTTCAAACATGAGCAGGAAGAAAGGCTTAAACAGCAGAGCCTTGTAAAAGACCTAAAAAAAGAAATTGCGACTCTCCAACAGCAGTTGCAAAGCCTCATTGAGACTAAAGCTGCGCCTTCAGCAGCTCCTAATGCAGAATCGTCTTCGGTGCACGCTGAGTACAACACCGACGAGGAGGAGCTAGCTAAAGAGACTGAGTGGATAAGAACGAAATCAAGAAAGAAAAGAAAATTGAACACGTCACCCACACTCTCACCTCAAGAAAAAGAAATACCTAAAGTAGAAAAGGTAAAGAAAGTTCCCCTCCCACCTCCCATCATAGTGGATGGGGTAAAGAACTACCAAAACTTTTATGACTTTTTGACACAAAATCAGCCTGAAATCACCTTTACAATTAAATTATTGAATGGTGACAGCGTCAAGATAAATGCGTGTAATGAAGACGCATATAGGGCCGTAACGAAGCTGTTATCAGCAAATAACTTTTTATGGCATTCCTATGAAAATAAGCAGGAAAGGCCTATTAGGGTCATGGCAAAAAAGTTGCCTTCAACATGTAAGCCGGAAAGAATCGTAGAAGATCTCAAAGCAAAGGGCTTACAAATAGAAGACGCAGTTAACAAACTGAGCTGGAAAAGCAAAGAACCATTAAATATGTTCATGCTGACCTTCAGTAATAAAGAGGAAATTGCCGAAATATATAAAATAAAATACATACTGGGGTGTTTAGTGGAGATACAACCCCTGAAATCATCGAAACTTGTTCCACAATGTAAAAGGTGTCAAGCTTATGGGCATACACAAATGTATTGTGCTAAAGAGCCAAGGTGTGTAAAATGCACGGGAAAGCACTTAACTAAAGACTGTAAAAAAGCAGCTACCGAGAAACCAAAGTGCGTACACTGCGGAAAAGATCATCCGGCTAACTACAGAGGGTGTATGATAGCCAAAGAAATGCAGAAATTAAGAAATAAGACTTCTAAGAAACATATAGACAGTCACGATAAGGAAGCTCCAACCAATCCGCAGCGAGCAAATAATAAGCCTGTCTCGACTGTAAGTACTCGTACAAACGTTTCTTATGCTCAGACTGCCGCGAAAAATTCAATGAGCTCCCAACGCAAAGAGCAAGCCACCCCTAGTGAAAATAAGTTACATGAAATAATTAAACTTATGACTTCATTTGATGAACGTCTAAAAAAAATTAAAAATAGCACCAAGATCGCTATTCCTAAAAATAAACCATGAACAATCTTAAAATTATGGCGTGGAATTGCAATGGGCTACTTAAACACAAAAATGAACTGCAAGTAGTCCTAGATATGGAAGATATTGATGTGTGTCTAGTTTCCGAAACACATTTTACTAAACAATCATATATTAAAAGGCTATAAGGTTTACTATGCACTGCATCCTGCAAATAAAGGAAGAGGCGGCAGTGCTGTGATCATCAAGGAAAATATCCAACACCAAGAATACCTTAAACATGAAATAGCACAAGTTCAATGCACTGCAGTTCGACTAAATACCAAAAACTACCTGCTAACAGTGGCAGCAATATACTGTCCACCTCGGCACAAAATAAATAAAGATTTGTATTTACATATTTTACATACGCTTGGCGATAGATTTATACTAGGTGGAGACTTCAATGCGAAAAACACATATTGGGGCTCTCGACTGACTAACACAAAAGGAAGAAGGCTGATGCATGCCATCAAAGAACTACACTGTGATGTTGCATCAACAGGATATCCAACATACTGGCCAACGGATCCACTAAAAATACCAGATCTTATAGACTTTTTCATTTACAAAAATGTGTCATCTAATTTTATGAGAACAGATCAAAGCTATGATATGAACTCGGACCACTCAGCTATATACCTAGAAATAAGTGAGAAAGTTCTAAGTAAGGAAACAAATTTATCTCTAGTCAATAAACATACTGATTGGCAGAGTTTTCAAATTCAATTGGATACAAATATCGATCTTAGAGTACCATTAAAGACCCCCGAGGAGCTGAATATAGATCTTGAAAAGTTCGTTACTCTAATACAACGGACTGCATGGAACAACACTCCTAAATTAAAGCAAAAAATTGTCAGAAATGTATATCCAATAGAAATTAGAGAACTCATAACAGAAAAACGAAAGCAAAGGAAATTATGGCACCAAACTAGGTCACCAGAAGACAAGAGAAAATTAAATAACCTCAACAAAAAACTTAAACGAGTAATCCAGAACCATGTTGATGAGTGTACAAGCACGTATCTCCAAAAGCTTACTAGTGACCGTAGCACAGACTATTCACTCTGGAAGGCTACAAAATATTTGAAACGCCCCATCAACCACATCCCTCCCTTAAGAATGGGATTTGGAAGGTGGGCAGTTACTAATGAACAAAAGGCTGCCAAGTTTGCTAATCATCTGGAGGATATTTTTAAACCAAATGAAAGTCAGGAAGTAAATTGTGAGACAGACACTGAGGTAATCAGCGATATCAACGATGACCAAATCAACATTAAGCTTGTGACACCGAAAGAAGTCTTACGCGAAATAAAACAACACATAAATCCAAAAAAATCGCCTGGCTTTGATCTGATATCAGGGGAAATATTACACAACCTTCCCAAAAAAGCTATAGTTAAGCTAACAAATCTGATAAATGCTGCATTGAGACTTAGATATGTACCAGACTTGTGGAAAATAGCTGAAGTTATAATGATAGCAAAACCTGGAAAACCACCAAATGAAACAACGTCGTACAGGCCAATCTCCTTGCTGCCCGTAATGTCAAAACTGTTCGAAAAACTGTTGCTTAAAAGGCTAAAACCTATCATAGAAACGAGAAACCTTATTCCTGAACATCAGTTTGGCTTTAGAGAAAATCACTCTACAATTGATCAAGTACATAGGATTACTAACATCATTGAACAATCTCTAGAAAAAAAAAAAGTTTGTTCAACTATCTTTCTAGATGTAGCACAAGCTTTTGACAAGGTATGGCACGAAGGCCTCATTTTGAAACTCAAAAAAATGCTTCCCAAAATCTTTGTAGAGATAATTACTTCTTATATAAGTGATAGAGCCTTTAGAGTGCGACAAGATCATGCATACTCTGAAGTTAAGGAAATAAAAGCTGGGGTACCTCAAGGAAGTGTATTAGGTCCGGTCCTGTACCTATTATACACTTGTGACATTCCTGAACCAGAAGAAAACACGATTGCGACCTTCGCTGATGACACGGCTATTATGGCAGTCGGAAACAGTCATGCAGAAGCAGCAGAAAAGGTCCAAGCCGCTGTTAATAAAGTTCATAACTGGACAAAGAAATGGCGAATAAAGCTAAACGAATCGAAGTCTGTCCACGTCAACTTCACGAATAAATGTGATGACTACTGTCCCGTCTACTTAAATGGACAGCAGGTGCCATATGAAAACACTGCTAAGTACCTAGGTATGACACTCGACGCGAAGCTTCGCTGGAAAGCGTCACACGTCAAAAAGAAAAGAGAGGAACTTGATATAAGGTTCCAAAAGATGTACTGGCTGCTTGGAAGGAACTCTGCGTTGTCAGTAAATAACAAAATACTACTTTACAAACAAGTCCTCATGCCAGTATGGACTTATGGTATACAGCTATGGGGCTGTACCAAAAAAAGTAATATTGAAATAATTCAACGCTTCCAAAATAACGTACTGAAGGCCATTGTGAATGCGCCCTGGTATATAAGAATCGACGATCTACACCGGGACCTTAACATGCAGACCGTCGATAAAGTTATCAAGAAATACGCCGAAGCACATGAGTATAGACTGCTTCACCATGTGAATGTCGAGGCGATCCAGCTCCTCGACAACACGGACATAGTGCGACGTCTCAAAAGAACAAAACCGTTTGAGCTAGTGTAGTTTTAAAAAATACATTGATATTATAGTGCAGTGATGTGCCAGCAGAGACACAAGAACAAAGTGCCTTCCCCTTAATAGAGACAGTAAGAAAAGTGCCAATGGACACATTCTTAGACAATAACGTATAAAACTAGGTCAATGTTAAATTACTTATTAGCCTGAGTTTAGGCTAGATTGTAATATTATTAGCGTACTTAATTATTTTAGTTAATTAGGAACGTTAAGAAAGGAAAAAAAAAAAAAAAAATCTAGTGGCTCTGCGTGAGCTGAAGACCTCGCAGCTTATAGAAGTAGTTTTTTTTTACTGCGTAAAAAGAACACACTAGCCGAGTGCGACAGATAATATGATAAGTGTCATCTTTATAAGAGCAAAAGAGATAGCATCAATTTGACAATGAGACAAGTTTTCATACAAAACATGTCAGCCTTTGTCACCCTGGCTCGAACATCGTTACACGAAAATTTGATTTTCCAAATTTTAAACTGTGTTAATTTATAAGTTATCTTATACTGGAAAGATGGTATCGTACTGCTTTACCCATAGTTTGTGTATTAGGTACAAATACAACCCATAAAAAGTTACACAAAAATATTTCGTTTCTGGTCACATTTTACAATCTTATACCTTCTAAATCTATGTCGCAGCTTAAAGAGATTGCAGAGCAAAGAAACTTTTTACACCATTGTTTTTCATAAAATATTAAAATCTCGAGAATGTTCGTTCCACTAAAGTTTTCAGCCTTTCCTCCTCTGTTGTTAAACGTGTATGTGAGATGAAACATAAGATCACCATCGTCCTTCGGTATACCCGGTTGCATCCTCAGCGGTAACGCTTCAGAGCTCGGTGTCCGCTACCTAACCTAGGTGATTTGACGAGGTTACTGGTTACACAGAGCGACTGCCGGCTAACCTCCGCAACCCAAAGGGTAGACCAGAACCAATCCATAGATGGATTTAGCAAACACTAGATGGCGTTCGTGATCCACAGTTTATACACTGAAAAAAGTGATAGCTGAACCAGTTTTACTACTTGCAATTTGTTTATTAGCCACCAAATTTTTGTTAAATTTACAAAGCAATGTGGTTTTAAATAAAACACATTTTAACTACTAGTAGCCCTGAGTTCAGCAGTCACTCGATTTTGATAACGTGTAGCAAACATTTTAGCTACTAGCAACCATTCATTTTTCTCAGTGTACGTCTAATGCTAATGACAGAGGGATCACCGTGGCCACATACTGGTCAAAGGTGATTTGAAATTGAAACTACACTGAAACCTTTTTGACTCAATAAGAAGAAGTTTAAAAGTGCTTTCCGAAATATGGAATCATCTTTCTTTTCGAATAATCGTGTGTTTCAAGCCTGCAATATCCTAAGACTGGAAACAACTTTTAACAAAGTATGCTTCCGTGGGAATTGAATCCACGACCCCCGGATCACAAGGTGATTGCCTTGACCACTGGACCACGGAGTCACGGAGGCAGTCAGGTGAATTATAAGATATGGGTGTAAATGTAGTGCTCTTATATTGACCGAAATTGTCAGCGACAAACACACAGATTGAGCTAGCCCCAAAGTAATTTGAAAAAGGCCATTTTCTAACTTGCCCTGACCGGTGATTGAACCCGGAACCTCTGGGTGGTGGACTAGCATGGTGGCCACTACGCCACGGAGGTCGACATTAGTTGGCGATAGACGGTTTAAGCCAATTTTCATATATATCTCATAATTATGAGTGACGCAGTTCCAAGGCATACTCACTTAATAGGACTCCTTTTTTTCGGAGTTGGTTGACGAAAATCCTGAGGCAAAAAGTTAAAGTAAGAAGTTAAACCTTGTAGAAAACTAATTGTTACCCGACTATGGCGAAGCCAAAAGAAGGGTTATGTGTTTGTCCGCTTTGTAAGTATGTTTGTATGTATGCTCATCTGTTCCTCGTATCTCCTATTATATCCATGGTACCTTAACAAATGAGGTATCGTTGGAAGCGTCTTAGCGGTACTATTGTTTCAGGATATGTGACGTCACAATAAATGTAATATGGCCTCCTCTATCCTATCTTATTCCTACTTTCCTACTATCCTACTTCCTACTTCCTACTAATAATCTAAATGCGGAAGTGAGTTTGTGTATTTGTTTGTTTTTTTGTTACCTCTTCAAGCTTAAACTACTGAACCAATTTGGATGAAATTTAATATGGATAATTGGACATAGATTGAGACTCGGGGAAGGACATAGGGTACTCTTTATCCCGGAAATCCTACGGGGAGCGAAGCCCGCGGGTACAGCTAGTGGGATATAAAGTAAGTAACTAAAAAATAAAATAAATCATATTTTCCTGTGTTCAGTATCAAATAAAAGAGCTAAATCAAATCATTCGTAAATTATATATACTTTATTAGCTGTTCTTCAGGCTGTGCTTGCATTCACTGTATAAACGAACTTCTTCCTTATACTTAAACCCTCATACTTAAGAGTCCGGCGACCCTAGACTTCTCCATACAAACGTAGTACACGTTTAATTTTGAAACCACATGTCAGATTCCGGTAAAAATTGGTAATTGTAAAGAAATTGCAATTATCTAGGGTTATAACTGGTTTCCTATGGTAAAATTATGAACGGGAAAGAAAATATAACGATTTAGAAGTTTCCCATACTAATGGTCAAAAATGATATAAAACACTATATTCTATTTCAAGTTCATATTTTTACCGTCGAAAACCAGTTATTAACCTAGATAATTGCAATATCTTTGAACAAAATTTTGCCCAAATCGGACATGTCGTTTTGAAATAAAACGTAGACTACGTTTGTATGGAAAGTTGTATTTTGGTCTAGGGTCGGGGGACCCGTAGTCGGGTTTTAGTATAAAAACTATTTCTTGTACCGAGATGAAATTTTCACCAATTTTTCAACTCTTTCAAATATTACATATACAATGTGGAAGGGACATACCCGTAATAAATCTAACCACGGGCTATACTAGATAGCTATAGCATAATGGAATTAAAAATAACAGTAAAAGAACAACAAAAAATTGGCATTTCCATTCCAAAGTGTGCAGCCCGGGCAATGTGTATAGGCATTTCTAATTTTTAATCCCATGCTGGTCTGGGAGAAATTAAGAAACTTAGAATGTACCAGCTGCTTCTCTTCCCACGCAGATCGTAAAAGCCGATCGAGGGAATGGGCAAAAATGCAAATCATGTTAACAGGCGATGCGGCTAGCAACCCATCACTGTATTGATTGCTTGTCCATCTTCTCGCCTACAATGACGCTAAAAGTGGCTTTTGGGTCTTGCGGCCCTGGGCTCTGCATAGAACCGTAAGACCCAAAATGCTCTGTCTGCCCCATTAGGGATAAAGACGTGATAGTATGTATGTATGTATGTTTCTACATACATACATACTTTTTTTTGGTTTCTTAACTGTTATTTGAATTTTATTATGCCGTAGTGATCTAGTATAGCCCGTGGTTCGATTTATAACAGGTATGACCCTTCCACTTTGTACACTTCCAAAATTTACCCGTTAAATCAAATCAAGGCTCCGTGCAGGAAAATAACAATGCTAAAGCAAAAACATGAATTGCGGGAAAAAGAAAAGAAACTTGGAAGAAAAAAACCAATAAAATTAAAATGAACGCAAGATTTGAAGCCGTAAATTAAGTATGCAACGAACGGATTTGTTTATGTCTGCGCTAACCGTGACGTAAAATAGAAAGAGCAGAGAACCATCTAATTTAGATCGATAGATAGATAGATAGATAAAACGTTTATTTGTAGCTGTAGTCACACACATACAGAAGAAAAATACAAAAATTACAAAACAAAACATGTAAAAACAACGTATTGAGGATATATATCAACAACTTTATATCTTTGTGCTACAGCAATCCAAAAAGGTCATAGCTCAGTGCTTCGTGCTGTTCAAAGAGTAGCTCACTGATTTTCAGCTACGGCCTGTCAACTGCGAGTGCGCATCTACGGAATTTTATCATAAGAAGGCAAGAGAGATTGAAATTAAATATTAAATAAATTGGTGATTATCTCCATGAGACTAATATCATACAAGTTACACTACATACTATATATACTACACACGATATAGTATACATATATATATATTTATATATATTTCAAATTATAGTTTTTTCCTCCACCCAAAGGTTGGCTGGAAGAGATTGCATTTATAGCGATAAGTCCGCCTTTGTGCCTATATTGTTTCTTGTTGTTGTTGTAATTTTTTATGTACATATATCATGGTGCAATAAAGTTAATTTGTATTGTATAGTATTGTATTTGTGGCAGCTTGCAAATTATTTTACACTACGAAGAACTGAACAAAAATCCAATCCATTAAAAAATCGCTTGGCAGAGTAGAACAGAACCACGCCAAGTCTTTCCGTGGATGGAGTAGAAGGTGACTTAGGGCGAACGCTAAAACTCGCACGGGCACGCGGCGGGTACAGTCTATCTCTGTCACAAACGCAACGTGCGACAGAGACAGGTGACCCGCGACGGATTTTGCTATCTCTTTCGCATTTAGAGTTTGTGACAGAGATAGACTGAACCCGCCGCGTGCCCGCGCGAGTTTTAGCGTTCGCCCTTAGGAAATAAAAGCTGAATAAAGCTTAGAAAACATTAATGAAACCTCTCCAACCCATCTTGCCAGCGAGGAGAGTGTAGGCCAAACCCTCTGTACCTACACTGTGGCCAAGGATGGATAGTAGCACAGAGAGGGTCGTACTCCTGCAGTGGAGACTTAAGGGTCCTACCTGCGCTAACGACCTTGAAAACACAAAAAAAAAATCTCTTTCTGTAAGTGAGATTATCAGAAACCCTCGTACAACTTTTTAGCTAGTATCCTTAAGTTTCATTAGAACCTCGAAAGTCATTAAAATACAATACGCTGTAGTTTCCTTTGCATACTAAAAACGGCCACTTTTGACTCTTTTTGTAAAGGTTTCTAAAGCGGATAGTATTTCAATGACTTTCAAGGTTCTAATGAAACTTAAGGATACTAGCTAAAAAGTTGTACGAGGGTTTCTGATAATCTCACTAACAGAAAGAGAATTTTTTTTTGTGTTTTCAAGGTCGCTAGCGCGGGTAGGAGCCTTACGGTTCATTATATATTTTAGGTAAAACATCAGAGAGAGTGCGAATCAAAAGCGATAGCTATAAAATCGGTAAATTTGTAACTTGCCTTGCTACTTATACATATTTTGTGGAGTGTCACTTCTGTTATTTAGTTTATTTGTACTCAGGTTGTACACAGTTTATTAATTAGGGTTCCGCACCTGGTAACCGGATGTGGTAACAGTGTTCCGTACTAGATGATTTATCGTTGAGTATAGTTTGTTAGTATTTTCTAAGAAAGATTTTTTATTGTCTTTCTTTCATATTTCTATATGGTATGATGGACAAATTTTTTATTTCGAAATTTTACTTAAACAACATAACTAGAACAACTTATTTTCAACTTTGTAATAAAGGATTTAATTTTTTGTCATAATCTAATTTTACGAGTATGATTTTGTGATATAAAGATTTTATATCTTTCTTATTTTACATCTTTCTTTCCTGGTTAGTGTGTTAATAGGCAACGGTGTCAGATTTCTCGAGCTGCTTAAAAGCAGTTGACGTACCTAGCTCACTGCTCAATCACTGTCTACTATTGACATAATTTCTCAAAACTAAAAACTGACTTCTACACCTCAGTACACAACAGAGTTTGATAAAATCTATGGGTTCGCCTGAGAAGCATGCCCTTTCAACAAATAAGAATTGTCCTAATTGGTTAAGGTGTTTTTGCAAAGTAATCGGTAAATATACAAAACATAAACATAAAACATTCCCTAGAATTGATAACCTCCTCCTTTTTTAAACTCCACTGCAGGAGCACGACCCTCTCTACACTACCCGAACCAAACTTGGCCAGAGCTGCCAGAGGTCTTGGCCTACACCCTCCACGCTGGCCAGACGGGTTGGAGAGGTCTCATTGATGTTTATAAGCTTTGTTAGCTTGTATTTCCTTAGTCGGCTTGGACACGGGGGACTTGGAGTGGCTCTATTCTACTCTGCCGGAAACCACACGGCAAAAAGAATCATACGACGCTAACTGTTTCTCTTTCACGTAGGGCGTAGGGTTCAATCAAGGAAAAACACTACTGTTTTGCAAAATGAGTTTTTACCGACTTCAAAATAGGCGGAGGTTAACAATTCGTCGGATTATTTTTGTTTTTAAGTATGCTATACTCGAAGACACTTGGACCGATTAGGAAAATATTTTTTTTTGTGTTTTTGTATTTTGAAACTAATATCACGGACTGAGCTCCCATAAAGAAACAGCCTGAAAGAAACCTGTAAACTAAACAAAATAAAACTCATAAAGTCTTTCTTACCCTCACGATCCGTTTTACAGGATTTACCTGTAACATTATGTGCAATAAATACCGAAGTTTTTGCGTGAAACGAAACGTTTCTTTCAGTTTATTTTACTCGGAATTTGAAATGCTAATGTCGGTTGACTTATAGCAGCTATTTTTCGTTTTTCGAATTGACTGGCCATGGTTGCCCTAAGGGTTTGTGAAATTATAACGTTTTAGGGTTCCGTACTAAATAACGAACCCTTATAGTTTCGCCATGTCTGTCTGTTTAATCAGATGTAATTTATACTAGATCCTATACTTTACCTTTTTTCTCGACTCGTTTTAGCGTATCGTTAAATATTATTTATTATTATTTAGAGCCCGTTAGATCCCATTGTTGGGCAAAGGCCTCCATTTTGCGATTTAGAGATCCGTTTCGGAACTATTTGGTTTTACAGTGCATTTTTTTGTTAGAGTAAAGAGACAACCCTTCCCCCCCCCCCCCTATCTACTCTATCTACTAAACTAGCTAAAAAATTCGCAAAAAAAAAGCCGTGAACTTTTTATACAATAAATATATCAATATATATCGAAGTTTGAAGGAAAACTATCAGAAAGAGCTAAGTAGAGTCTACTAATTAAAAAGTTATAGTCAACCGACTTATAAAATGTACTTGGCAAAAAAAATTCATACAAATTCATTGAAAATTCTTTACGTAATTGAAATTTATAGCCGTATTTAGTAGTGTATATATAAACCTACATTACCACTGACTCACTCACTCACTGATTGACATGGTTGTTTGCCCTGTTGCGGGGTTGGTGGGGTTTAGGTTGATGTGTGGTCGTATAGAGGGTGCTCCAGTGAGTACCAGAAAAATCTGACATTTGAGGATCTGCGGAAACCTGATGTGGAAGGGGTACGGCCTGCAAAAACGGTTGAGGTTAGGGGTGTGATTTTTTTTTCAAAATGTAGGGGATTATAAGCAATTTGACAATCGTCATTTGTTTTTTTATTTTTTTCAAAATTCAAGATGGCCGCCATACAAGGATAATTCCTCCCTATACAAACTTACCCATTTACTGAACTGGAAACATATCTTAGCCTACCTCAACAGTCCCACGATGAACCGCGGGCTGCTTGCAGCCCGCGCAGCGCCCGAAAAGCTAGTTTAGTAGTGTAAACTCAAAGTCGGTATTAGTAAATGTCGAATACTAAAATGCGCGTAAGCGACACCCACTTGCCCGGTTTCTCACGTTTAAAGTACGATAAAATCGTGAAGGAAGTTTTTTTTCTTTGTTTATTATTTTTCCGCGTTCTTGGCCTAACTCGCCTTTAAGGCGTTAATTTTTCGTCCTTGTAATAAGGAGGGATGACTAACATCTGGCTAAGAGAATGGTCCATCTGGAAGTAGATGGCTGAAGAGGAAAAGGCAGGCCGAGAAAGACGTGAAAAGAAGGTGTGCGGTCCATGAGTTCTACTACAATCTTCTTATCGTGTGTTAGTGACTAACACTAGTATAAGAGTTTTTAAACCGCCGACATGCTTTTAGGTAACGACCAATGTCAAAGACAATGATCGGAACCGACGGCTTAACGTGCCCTCGTCGTTGCCCCCGCCGGGAATCTAACCCGCGACCTCCGGGTATGAGCCGAACGCTCTAACCACTACACCACGGAGGCAGTTATACTACAACAATGCCACAGACAGACAGACTTAAAAATCAAACTTATAAAACCCCTCTTTATGTCGAGGATTAAAACAACCATGATAACTATTAAAATTACAAATTATGTTTTCACAATATTTTAATCGAATCACGGCTCACCACAATAACATGCAAAGGTTCGGTGTAAAACAGCAATTATCGAATTATTAAATTTAATTATTGTCCAACATGTTACGGTTAAATTGAATTAATTACCGGCTACATTACTGTTTGCATTGCAGATTTAACTATGTTGTCCTTTTAATGCATGTTATTTCAATTAGTAGTAGTTATAAAGCGTCAATACTTGTTTAGTTTTTTTTTTATAAAAATTTTAAAATTATTTAATTTATTTAGGTAAATTATGTTTGCGTTATAATATACAGGCGTTGGAGCCTACTTTTAAGTAATAAAATACTTGTGCCAGTAAGCTCCGTTTTTCCGTATCTATTGAAATTTTTAATCTACCTAGCTGAACAAGAACAAAAATAAAACAAAACAAAAAACAGAAAATAAAAATAAAAAGACTGTAGTTACAAACCAAGAAAGTGTGTGTGTGTGTGTGTGTGTGTGTGTGTGTGTGTGAGTGAGAGGGTGAGTGTGTGTGTGTGAGGGTGTGAGAATGTGTGTGCGTGCGTGTAGATGCGTGTGCGCGGATGCGTGTGTGTTTAGTGGGTGTATTTTTTTTTGTGGGTTAGTTTTTACCCGACTACAGTGAAGCCATACTAAGCTAAACAAAGCTTATAAACGTCAATGATACCTGTCCAACCAGTCTGGCCAGCGAGGAGTGTAGGCCAAGTACTCTAGCTGCTCTGGACCAGTATGGCTCTGGTAGTACAGAGAGGGTCATGCTCCTGAAGTGGAGACAAAAAGACCTGATAATGATAATGATGACGGTGAAGTCAAAAGGAGGTTGTGTTTTGCCGCTATGTATGTATCTATGTAAGTATGTTGATCTATTCCCTCGTTTCTTCTATGATATTCATGGTATTTTAACAAATGAGGTATCGTTGGAAGCGTACGCTTGTTAAAGGCTAAGTGACGTCACAATAAATTAAATATGGCGCCGTTTTAAGGCCAAAAAGTAATACATACATACATACTATCACGTCTTTATCCCTAATGGGGCAGACAGAGCATTTTGGGTCTTGCGGTACTATGCAGAGCCCAGGGCCGCAAGACCCAAAAGCCACTTTTAGCGTCATGGTGGGCGAGAAGATGGAAAAGCAATCAATACAGTGATGGGTTGTTAGCCGCATCGCCTGTTAACATGATTTGCATTTTTGCCCATTCCCTCGATCGGCTTTTACGATCTGCGTGGGAAGAGAAGCAGCTGGTACATTCTAAGTTTTTTTATTTATCCCAGACCAGCATGGGAGAACATCTCATCATCAGCATTTTAATGAACAGTTGTTTACTGTAATTTTTTATTAAAAAAAAATCGCATTTATATATTTTTAGTCGCTTCTTGCTGAAATATTATTTTTTATTTTTAGTACGTTCACTTCAAAGCCGAAAATATTTAAGGCGCCATAAACCTTTATACCATAATAACGGTAATAACCAATTCAGTATTAATTAAAACCGCTTTTCCTGGACATTTTATTTTGGGGAGGCCGTAAAATTATGAATCCAATTAATTTAGCTTCGATCGCGACATTAATGTAAATGGTTTGATTGAATTATTAGTAAATAGTGGTGTTGCAAGCAATGGTATAAATATCGATAGTTTATCGATACTATTGTGACCTTGAAAAATAGTAATATCGATATGACTATCTAAAAAATTCGAAATTAGTCCAGCCAGGCGTCTTCGAGTAATCTCGAAGCATACTTACATAAAAAAAAGATATAATTACATTCGAATAGATAACCTTCTTTTTTAAGGTAAAAAAACCGTTTTTTAGGAACAAACCATAGAAGGTTTAAAAAAAGCTGTTATTCCATCATGCATGGACTGCAAAGTTCAAAGGTCTTTTATTTCCCAATCAGAGCAAAAGCTTTTATCAAAAAATAGTGCGCTTTTCCTGGCAAAAAGCTTTTGCCGCTTTTATTCATAGGTACGTAGGTATTTGGTTCTCAAAGGTCCTCTTTAGATTCTTGTACAGCAATGCATAGCAAGGATTGGTTCAGCTGTATAATTGCAACGATTTTAATGGAGGGAATCAGTAAAGATTTTAAAACTAAGTGATCTAATAAGGAATTTTTTTAAACTAGTAAATATTGACAGACAGAGGTTTCGACCCTCGCTTCGGATGGTATTATTTATTTTATTATTGTTCCAAAGTACAAATATACTTTTAACATGTGGGAGATAAATGTTTATTTACCTACAAAAATATATTGTGTTGATATTTTATTATTGTACATAGCAAAATGGCACCTGCCTATCGTAAACAACAGCTGCGGTTAATATCCCCACTATTGCCTTGTTTTGAACGGCGTTTAAAAGCGTCGCTCTGTCGATAAAATACTCAGTCTTGTTCGAGCCGCCGTACTGTGCACAACTCGTTTGCGTACTTTGCTGTGACTTGGCCATGACTCATTTCATTGTGATTATTGTAATGGATCGGTGATCTGATTTATTACAATGACTATTTGTTTCAACCTGACGATAAGCCCAGGTGGACACAGAACATCTGTGTGGGCCAGAGTATTTCATTTTACACATGTGGTTGTAATGCATGGATCAGCGCGAGGAGGGGCGCTCATCTTATCGTCACGCTCTTTATTTTTTTAGGTACCGCGTAAAAGCCACCCTGGCTCCCACATCAGAAGTGGGATGAGGATCTGGAGCTCACATGAGAGAAAACCCATGGTTTAGTAGTGGCACGACTGATCCTCAATTGCCAGTGGCACTGGAACATTTGCACCTGGAACTCCTGAAAGTGACAGGATCTGAATGCTAATACCATCTTTATTTCAGGAGGTAAGGTACTAAAGTGTTACTAAGTGAATTACAATGTGCCAGCTGCTCATGGCCACCACGTTGCGGCCAGATTGGAGCTATCAGCAATACGCAGCAGGCGCTGGAAATTCCTGGTAAAGTGAAGTGAAGAAGCGAGTAGATCTCGTGTGTTTCTGTGCCGTAACCTTGTCTGGTAGATTGCTACGATAATCTGGTGAGATTTCATTTTGTTAACTATTTTAGAGCAAAGTGTTAATGAATTAATAGTCTTTCAGCTTTTAACTTGTATTTTGACCACTATTCAAGCAGTTTAACGAAAAATTTGCTAGGCTTAGTATGGTGATTTTTCGGTTGTAATCGATATACCGGTTGTTGTTTGGAGGCCACATGAGGAGGTGGCATAAATCGCTATCGGAAGGAGCTAATAATGACACCGGTTGCCATTCCTGGCTAGTGTAGCCGATTTTGAATAATGAGAATTATGAACTTGCAATATATGGCGTAAGAATACTGGTCAAATATAAAAGTTTTAAGATACTCTATGATTAGCAAATCCGGAGAGATAACCTCTGCCAGCCTATCCTCAATATTGGACTTAGAGTGGCTGATGCTGATGACGTGGTAACGGCTGTTACGGCGGATCTGCAGCAATGGTGAAATGCTTTAACAGGATTAAGACCATGTGAGTAATATTATTGTTTACTATGTTTAATGTTTTTTTGAAGTGATATCCCGTTACCAAGATAATTTTAATCTATAGTTTAATCGATAGTTGCGATTAAACATTCTGATCAAGTATTTTTCATGAATATCGTACAGACACATTTTTACTGTTGAGAAATCTTAGCGTATAGGTTAAGCTGCAAAATCGTAAACAATATTTTACCACCGTAGTAAAAAACTACTGTTAATAGCACTATGCAAGTGTGTTCTTCTCGACAATATTAGATACCCAGTTGAAACGTATTTTGCTCTTATTTCTTCTTCAGTCATTTGCTCAAAGATGAGCTTTGTGATGATGATTGCTTTTCATTTATGACGATTTTTCACCTGTTCTACTACTTCAGAGATCGAAAATTTCCGGTCATTAAACTCTCAGCGAACATACAAGTGTTCCTACGATAGACTTGGAAGTCAAAAGTCATCGTTTAGAAAACCTATAGTAGAGTTTTGAGCTCATTGCCATATGCCATGTTTATGTTTTTGTGACCGTACTAGAGTTACGCCATAGTCCACGTGGCAGTTGGCGGTCAGCTCTAGCGGAGGTCGAGTTTTGGAAGGAAACCATAAGGTCTGGAGGACCCTGCGATCACAGAATAGTGATACGCGTTGTGGCTGATGATGGCAATTCTGATAGTTGATGACTTGAGCTTATTTCATTATAGTTCACTGTAAATATTTTTTTTATTTCCTCATATGTAAATTATTCTTTCTTTGTTTGACTAAAATAAAACCTTAATACTAAAAATAAATTACTTATAAACGTACCTATACAATTACAAATAAAAAATATCCCTTAAATGCTTCCCCTGCGGAAGAGTGCCCAGAAGGCTGTAAATACAGTTTGATTGTCTCTTCTGACTTAATAATTACTTTAAATCAAATCAAATCATTTTAATTTTTAGACATCATGAAAACAAAGTAATTTTATCATTTTCGTTAATTAAACAATTTAAAAAAAAGACATTTCGAATAACCGAAGTTCTTGATGTAGACTGACATGTTTTGAGGTCATTAGTTAACAGGCGTACCCGTAACCATTCATGACTTGAATAAGAAGATGCCTGGGGCCAAGTACCTATTGAGATTGTTAAAAAAAAAGACGATATTGATGATTTTAACTGTTGATCGATTCAGTAGTCGGAGACTGTACCATTATTCCTTAGCCATAGCTTAATAGAAATTGGTGTCGTCTCCTTGAAAATTCCGTGTGCAAGCGGTAAGCGGCACTATTGGGTAGTACAGTCAGGTCTTGCTTAGTAGCATAGGTCATAGAGTCATCGTCTGACTCGGGATCCCAGCGGAGAAGTCCAGTCATGAATGCGATACCAGATGTGCAACTGTAGTAGATTTCAATCTGTTCAAATTATTCTCTTTTGAAAATAATTAATGTAGCTCAATAATACAGGGTCTTAGTAATCCTAGGTAATACATTGATTGAAATAAGTTGATGCTATAGATAGCTAGCAGTAAATGACAATGCAACGGATAACATTTAATTTCATTTTAAGTCTACTTTGATTTAGAACATATAATAATAGCAAACATTGCCTCCTAATAGCTGACAGTTATTAATAAACTGTGTAAAGTAGTAGAGATGTTATCACTCTTATTTTTACCAAAACAAAACTTAAGGGAATAGAATAGCCGAACGGTATATTTTTTATGCTGTTTCAATCTCAGATACAACATCCAAGGACGGGTGTACAGTCAAACGCCAATCGGAGCGTAATAAGCCATGTCTGTATAAAACGATATTTATTTACTTTTAATGATTTGATGTCGTTTGGCAGCAGTGCCGTGTCAACATCATTTTGGACAGTTAACAGAAGGATAGATTACGTTAAAATTTGATAAAATCATATCTTGTCTTGTTCTATTCTTAAAAGATTAAAAGATTCAAACATTTATTTGTTAACTGTAAATCATAATACATACAGATCTTAGGTATATTGATGTTCTTATCATATCAACTCATAGATTATTCCAAATATAATGGGTAAATGTCAATAAATTAAATTAATTAACTGAACATAGTTAAAAATAATACTACTGAACTAAATTTTGTGCGTTATATGTCAATATCAAAAATCAAATAAAAATTGAATTCAGTACTTATTTACATCAAAATTTATTAAGTGGTCAATGAGAGTTCAGACAAATTACTTCACAATAATTGAAAAATCCTTTGATGAGACAAAGGCAAAAAAATTGTTCCTTTAATTCAATCCAATTCAATTCAAATATATTTTTATTCTCGTGGAATACTTGTAATATCTCTTGATGGTCCTCACTTTGTTTCGATGCACAGTTGTTGGCGTCGAGTGGGTACTTACAGCTAAGTTTTCATGTAAAAAAGGTGCTCTGTGAAAGAGCTTGTTGTGGAACCGATGACTACCTTAAAGACTGAAGAATCTGGCTTCAGCTTGGCGCGGTTCCATCTAAAAGGTTTGTGTACTCACTAATGTCATAATTTGGTACATAATGAATATACAACTTGACATTACTTTGGAGTTTTGACATTCTAAAAATTAAATTTGAATTATATTATGAACATGTATTATCTATTCACATATCAACATTAAACGTTGATTTAGTTGTGATTACAATTTAAATTTTGTGTCGTGGTTTTGGTGAAACAAAACTAACCAATAATAAATAAACTTGATGTAATTTTTGAGTTCCACGAGTTACTAATTAAATAAACGATAAACTATATGATAATACAATACCGGTTATAAATTGTATGTTTCTCACGATTAGTATTCTCTTAAAATAAAAATAATTAAAGAGTCCTTGAATGATTAAGTATATTATTATCAATTTTCAAAGGCATCTAGGGGCGCCTGGCCAACGCTCACTTGTGCATTTGTTAATTGATGATACAGGTTATTTAATTTGAATTATTTCATGTAAAAGGTTGTTTAATTGCGTATGTTTTTGATTAATATTTATATAATAAAATAATTACAAAATACGACTAAAAATAAATATTATTTTTACAAAAATAAAACAAGAAAATTGGTTAATTAATGAAGCAGTACATAATTCGAATTTTGAATTGAAGTTTCAATTGAATTTTGATTTGAATATGAAAATGGAAACGTGATGGAGAATCTCTTTCGTACACGCCACACCAATGGCAGGTGACGTCAGGAGCGCTGTACGTGCGTCCTTTTCCTGTTACTTGTCGGTTTCCCCTTCCATCAGATTTCAAAGGCTTATGACCTGATCACTTTTTGCAGACTAAAATTTAAAAAAAAAATTGTTTCCAGTTTTGGATTATGTTACTTATTGATATAAATATAAAAAATAATTGATTAAAATATCGTACTTATGGGTCTGGTTATTTGACCTCTGCTGTGTGATTTGTTATTATATGATCATGTGATTTGATCCTTTTTTAGTCAATCATTGTTTGGCATACACGTAGTCTTATCCAGACTGGTTGTGTGCTATATAATGATGGCTTTTACCGCCGCGCCCAGTGGGCATCATTACCGAGGCGACAATATTTCATTAATTTATATGCCGTGCCAGATATGTTACTGGCGATTTACCGAGGCAAGAATATTTTATTTATTTATGAGCCGTGCCAGGTATGTTACTGGCTATTTACCGAGGCAAGAATATGTTATTTATTTATTGGCCGTGCCGGGTATGTTACTGGCTATTTACCGAGGCAACTTTTGTGACTATGACCAAGTCACTTTATTTCGTACCGAGCCTATTTTGGGCATCTTTTACCGAGGTATGAATGAATCAAATTCTATTTTATATACTTTGTTGATTATCTTTATTTCAGATTAGATTACTGAGATTAAAATTGTTTAAAATTGTTCGCGAGCCTGCCTAATGTTGGCTGCTCGTCAGAATGGCCGTGTGGGAGATAAATGTTTATTTACCTACAAAAATATATTGTGTTGATATTTTATTATTGTACATAGCAAAATGGCACCTGCCTATCGTAAACAACAGCTGCGGTTAATATCCCCACTATTGCCTTGTTTTGAACGGCGTTTAAAAGCGTCGCTCTGTCGATAAAATACTCAGTCTTGTTCGAGCCGCCGTACTGTGCACAACTCATTTGCGTACTTTGCTGTGACTTGGCCATGACTCATTTCATTGTGATTATTGTAATGGATCGGTGATCTGATTTATTACAATGACTATTTGTTTCAACCTGACGATAAGCCCAGGTGGACACAGAACATCTGTGTGGGCCAGAGTATTTCATTTTACACATGTGGTTGTAATGCATGGATCAGCGCGAGGAGGGGCGCTCATCTTATCGTCACGCTCTTTATTTTTTTAGGTACCGCGTAAAAGCCACCCTGGCTCCCACAAACAAATGACGGACTTAATGCTAAGAGCATTTTTTCCCAGTCAACCATAGGGATAAACAGAGAAAATTATGCGGCACAAAGAAGTGCCATCGCCATACAAAGAAGTAACGCAGCTAGTGTGATGGGCACCTTTGAACCAGGTACTATTTTTTTTGGACTGCCAACATTATTTTGGATTGTTTTTCTGTACCTATTATAGACTACATTCGTGTTCAGTTATCAATATTTTATCATTGCTCAAGTTTCAATTTGTCAATTTTTAATCCCGTGGGGTTAAAATTGACTTTAATCCTACTGTTTAGAGATCAAAACTTAGTTTTTCGAATAGAAAAATATATATTTGCCGCCATCTGTACTCATCAGTCAGTTCACATATTATGCTCTCCATCATTGGACATAACTTTAAATATAAATCCATTACCATATCTCTGTCACGATCAATGGGATTTATTGAGATATTTTGGACTTTTTATTGCTGATGCTGAATGCTCGCCATTTAGCACTTCGTTAATAGTTTGTCAAGATGATGTGGGTAGCGAAAGATTGTCGGTGATAAATGAAAAGCCATGTGTTATTAGTATTACGGGACTTACCGCGATTAATATCGTTTTTGCCAGATATTTCGACGGCCCTTCTGTCGAGAGAGTCGGCCAGCGACCATGATGGCAGAAGGGCCGTCGAAATATCTGGCAAAAAACGATATTAATCGCGGTAAGTCCCGTAATACTAATAACAGTAATCGTGAACGTGAAACTCTAAAATCATATAGAAAAGCCGTGTGGTTTCCGTCCTCCCGTGGATGTCGTAGAAGGCGACTTAGGAAAACAAGCTAAACAAAGCTTATAAACATCAATGAGACCTCTCCAATGCGTCTCGCTAGGCAAAAGTCCGCTGGCTGCTCTGGCCAAGTATGTCTCTGTTAGTACAGAGAGGGTCGTGATCCTGCAGTGGAGTCAAAAATACCTGATTGTGATGATAAATTGAAAAGACTGTATAAAAAATAAAATGCGATAGGTAAGCCGTAGATATCCAGACATCAGTCTTATCGAGATTAGGATGGCACTCAAAGTTCAAAAACCGCAAGGTACAGGGTGAGGATGGACTGTGCTGGTCTGGGAGAGAAAAAAAAACTTTGAATGTTCAGCAATGAGATGGGTTGACGACAAAGTGAAATCATGGGTCACACCTGGTTTAAACTAGCACAGGACCGAGGTGGGTCGCCGAAGGGAGGCCTATGCTCAGCAGTGGACGGAAGAAAGGGGTGATGATGATGATGATGTACCAGCTGCTTCTCTTCCTGCACAGATCGTTAAACATCGGCTTGAACAATCTGCGAGGAAATGTGGGCGAGATTTGAATCACGTTAATACAGAGTTCCTATGGCTATTTTCCAGCTCCATATTCTGATCAGCTCCATATTAACAAAATATTGCATTGTCACGTGAAATACATATACACATAATAAATAGCTCAATCGGAAACCAGGAAGAGGGTCAAATTAAACTTGCAAAATTTGATTGCAGACAGATAGACAATGGGACAGATGAAACTAAATAAAAGTTTGTAAATGAAAGAATCCACATTTCTATTTTATTTTTATCAAATGCGACGAAAAGATAATCATGCAGTTACAATTTTGATATAATCCAAAAATAAATGCCAACATAAATACTGTCTTGCGGCTTTAACCAGACAGAGCCCAGGGCCGCAAGACTCAAAAGCCACTTCTAACGTGGTGGTGGGCGAGACAGTGGAAAAGGAATAAAATAAAATTTTAGGTTTAATAAAGCTTTTCTTCTCATAAAAACATTTTACATCACTTACATGAGAACATAACATGCAAGACAAGAATATTTGTTGTCTCACTAACAAACAAAATAAAACAGACAAAATCAGTACCTTTAGGTAAGCCATGAGGTTCTTATTAAATCATGTGAGTTCTAGGCCAGAATCTAGGTAATTTAGGCTCTGTTGAGCTGTTGAGGTCAGATTTTCAGTAAATTAAAATAATGTGCTTAGTTTATTGTTTCTTGAATACATCAAACCAGTCAATGGCTTAGCTTGGCCATTCAACGCAGAATTGCCGCAAGCCTCTTGGGCACCCTACCCTGCGAGCACAGCGATTAAGGCTAAATTTTTTATATCATTTGTTGTGTTTATATCTAGTTTAGTTTTTATTAATACTTAGTCATATTTCGTTTTCAGCTAGTTAGTAAAATAACATATTTGTATTATTTATCTTTATGTTTCTTAATAAATAAATACCAACTAGTTGATATTTTTGATGTCCGAGTATACTTGTTAAATGCGCACCTTCGTAAGTTATCGTCGATTGACCGTAATATTTTGTCCGTGTCGTTAGTGATGGGTTGCTAGCCGCATCGCCTATTAACATAATTTTCATGTTCGCCCATTCTCGGTCAGGTTATACGACCTGCGCGGAGAGAAGCTGGTACATCATCATGATGATTTCAGCAGCATAACGTCTACTTCTGGACAAAGTCCAGCACATAAAAAAATGCTAAAAGTAGCCTTTAAGTTTTGCGGCCCTGGGCTCCCCACCCTAAATGCTCTGTCCGACCCATTAAGGATAAAGGCGTGACAGTATTTATGTTTTGCCACAGCATTTATTTTTCGGATTTTATAGAAGCGGCATTCAAATTTTTTCTTTTTTCTCAGTATGGATGCACAAAGGACCAAAGTCTATTAACCCATAGCCACATCTATTCCTCGTCATTTTGTGGACACGGGCACTAAAGGGTTACGAGGGTGCCGTGTGGGCATTAGCATACAGATAGTTCACAGGGACTTTGATAGGGAAACCCCTAAGGCACACCCTCGTGATATTAAAACACCTAATTGTCAATCCGCAGGTACGAAATACCTCGTTGGAGGACCAAAGAGATCTAAAGTTGAACTATAAATAAATAAATATATAGGGACAGATTAACACTGATTGAGCTAGCCCCAAAGTAAGTTCGAGACTTGTGTTATGGGATACTAACTCAACGATACTATATTTTATAGCAAATACATATATAGATAAACAACCAAGACCCAGGACAATTTGAAAAAGGTTATTTTCCAACTTGCCCTGACCGGGAATCGAACCCGGGACCTCTGGGTGGCGGACTAGCATGGTGACCACTACGCCACAGAGGTCGTCGAACTATACAAGTTTATTTAATCTATACAAGTTTATTGAAGACATTTTAACACTGTTTTAAGCAGTATGAATTTCCTCTTATTAATATTGTATCTTATAAAATTTTTGTTGTTGGAATGTGGAAGGTTTTCATTGAGATAAGAAGGATAAAATAAATTACATATTAACAAAAATACACACAGAAAAAAGTTAACTACTAATTTAGTCTACAAAATCGTGTCAAGATCATAGTGCCAAGATCGCTGGCCGCATTTCCGCGTTGGATCGCAATACTAAGTTTATTTAAGTTTGCACAAGTTTATTTACAAGTTGTAAGTTTATTTAATCTATACCCGTCTTAGTACAAAACGCAGACTAACTTTGTAACTAGACTTAAACCACTATCCGACCAAATTAAGTTAACATCTAGTAATATGCCAGTGTCTCCTCTGAAACTGTTAACTTGATTTGATCGGATAATGGTTTAAACCTAGAAACAAAGTTAGTCTGCGTTTTTTAATAAAACAATACAAGTTTATTGAAGACATTTTAACACTTTTTTATGCAGTATGCATTTACCTCTTATTAATATTGTAACGTATGTAAACTTTTATTTAAATCTATACATATGTAAAATAAAACAGTAAAAAAAGTGTGTGAAAAAACCAGGCTTTACAGCTATATAACATAAAAGTTTTGTTCGAATCCGTCAAGTACTTCCGGAGATTAGCGTGTAAAAACAGACAAATAGACAGATTTTTTTTTATTATTACTCTATCACTGTGTCTCTCCATCATGAATTTAGAGATGATCTTCATAGCCCCAATTTTTTTTCGGAAATATAACCAGCTTTTAATAGGTATACAGATACATTTTCACGTCTATATCCCTGACGGGGCAGACAGAGCCCAGGGCCGTAAGACCCAAAGTTCACGCTTAGCGTGACGGAAAAGAAATCAAAATAGTGATGGGTTGCTAGCCGCATTGCCTATTACCATGATTCAAATCTCGCCCATTTCCTCGATTGGCTTTTACGATCTGCGCGCGAAGAGAAGCAGCTGGTACATTCTAAGTTTTTAGTAGGGTATATAAATATATTAATAACACACAACCTTGTAAAAATGGGTCATATTTATTACTTTGACAATCGTTTTTCCCGGAAAACGAAATGATATTCCTTTATACCTCTACAAAAAAGTCAAATTAAATAATTGACATTTCTATCTCTCCGGGATAAAACGAAAAAAACTGGGATTATTATTAAATTGAATGGAAAATTGGAGAACGGTATAGCTCCCATTCTTATAAATTTGAATATATTTGGATAATCCGCCGTTAGATTCCTATTCGCAAATTAATTTTTGATTTAGCATATTTAAGAAATGTTTTTCACTGTGAATTCTATTAAAAAATGTCAATGACATTTATATAAGTACTGGTTTACGCCAAATCTCTATTCTTCCATGCTAGTCTAGGAGAAAGAAAAAGCTTTTATTAGGCCGTTCCTCTTTCCGCGCAGTTCGTAGAAGCCAATCAAGGGAATAGGCAAAAACACGGATCATGGCAATTCCTTTTTCCTAATTCTCGCCCATGATCACGCAAGTGGCCTTTATGGGGGCCTTTGGCTCTTGCAGCCCAGGGCTGTGTTGCTTAGAGCCGCAAGCCCCAAAATGATATGCCTGCCCCATTAAGGATGATAACCGGCCACGTGCGAGTCGAAAAAACGCACCAAGGGTTCCGTAACATTATCTTTAAAAAGTCAAGTTTGTTGTATGGCAGCCCCACTTGAAGTAGTTACTTAGTTAGAGCCCCACTTAGTTCTTTTAGCGGCAACATAAATACTTACATCATCTGTAAAATTTTTAACTCTAGCTAACACGAAAGAAAGAAGAAAGAAAGAAAAATCTTTATTTGGTACAAAATATACAAATATTATACTATCACGTCTTTATCCCTAATGGGGCAGACAGAGCATTTCGGGTCTTGCGGTTCTATGCAGAGCCCAGGGCCGCAAGACCCAAAAGCCACTTTTAGCGTCATGGTGGGCGAGAAGATGGAAAAGCAATCAATACAGTGATGGGTTGCTAGCCGCATCGCCTGTTAACATGATTTGCATTTTTGCCCATTCCCTCGATCTGCGTGAGAAGAGAAGCAGCTGGTACATTCTAAGTTTTTTTTTATTTCTCCCAGACCAGCATGGGAGTACAAATATTATGTACTTAACAAAACAGAAAACATTATACTGGATGCACCAAAATGGTGTCCGCTCAGCGAATGTTGTGGTGTTAATCACAACGCTGGTCTTCCGCGGATGCCACGTTCAATTTAAATGTATAGGTGAACAAAAATAATAATTAAAAATTTAAACATAAAGTAAAAATTTGGGGTTTATGGGATACAGCCTGGTGACAGACAGACGGACAGCGGAGTCTTAGTAATAAGGATCTTTGAGTTATGACTGACTTTGAGCTATCATATACATGACCTATGAGGCCTCAAACAACGATGTGAAATTGGCAACCTTCTGAAGGGAAAAAATATGATATTATTTTGAACTTCCGACACGAGAAGAGATGGAACTGTATGAATTTATGTTTGTTCAAAGGCCACACAACTCCGCTGGAGTCTAGCCCAAGTTCTAACCTTTCAAAGTTGGCTCGTAACCTCAAATTACCCTAAAATGGTGCCACAGTTTATTACCACGTTTAAGCGCAGGCCACACTGCCAGCGAGCGAGCTAGCGGATCGAGCGAGCAGCGTTTCGCTTTTTTTAAACCCCCGACAAAAATACGGATTATAAGTTTGACGCTTGTCTGTCTGTCTGTGGCATCGTAGCGCTCGAACGGATGGACCGATTTCGACGCGGTTATTTAGCTATATTTGATGAAAATTGGTTAGCGCTTGAAAGTTTGCCTAGCAAATAATAGACGGCGCTGCGTATACTAATTGTCATATGTAGTTCCGTAACTCATCACTAGATGGCGCTCTTGACAGTCGGGGTTCTTTTCATTGGCTTGCAAATAAAATTGATCATATTTCGGTTCACACCGCGAACAAATGAGATAAGCTATGTCAGTGATGCGAACGATTATATTATATACGAAATATCACTCGGTGTGTGTAATTACCAAAGACGAGTGCTGCGCCTACTGATCACTCGAGTAGGCTCTTTTCATGCACCCAGTGAGTGTTGTTTATCGAGTGTATGTGTGTATATTTCTATTGGACGCTCTGTAGTCAAAACGGCTTGATAGATTTAAACTTAAGAGGTGTCGTTCGATTCTTCTTCATTGTAAGAGCGCAACTGGGTATATAAAAACAAACAATATAATATAAAACGTAAACTTTGGAACTTTGGAAATGTTGTAAACTTTCGAGATTTTGTTTTTTTTTAAATGTTTCTATAGTTTCCCTCGCCTCGTTTAGCCCGCTAGCTCGCTCTCTCGCTCACTTACTGGAATCGCTGGCGGTGTGGCCTGCGCTTTAGGAACACGACCAAAACGGCCATATTTCTTATTTTCAGATGTAACATTATTTTATTTGTATGTCTCATCTTCTACACTTTGAACCTTATCTATATGGTTATAAGAGCGATGAAGAGACGGTGTCTTGTTACATGTTATGATCTATAAATTTTAAAGCGTACTTGTATTAACTTTGTACTTTACTGCAAGGGATATACAACAGAAAGAGTAGTGTAAACTTGACGACCTCCGTGGCGTAATGGTCAACACGCTAGACCGCCAACCCGAAGGTCCTGGGTTCGATCCCCAGCCAGGGCAAGTTGGAAAATGGCCTTTTTTCAATTTTTCCTGGGTCTTGGATGTTTATCTATACATGTATTTGTTATAAAATATAGTATCGTTGAGTTAGTATCCCATAACACAAGTCTCGAACTTACTTTAGGGCTAGCTCAATCTGTGTAATTTGTTCCTACATATTTATATTTATTATATTATACTACGTGGAAGGGACATACACGTAATAAATCTATCGTACCACGGGCTAAAGTATAGTGATAATAAAATAACATTAAAAAAACCAATAAATCAACATTCCTATACAAATTGCCCGGGCGGCTGCACATTTTCGTATGGAAATTCGTAAGGAAATGTATTATTTTTGTATTTGACTTTTATTTTAGTTAACTTTTATTTTTTGTAACCCTAAATGGCAAGTACGAGCCGGACTTGTGCGTTTTAAATCACGTTTGTTGTATGGGAGCCCCATGTAAAAAAAATTTTATTTCTTTTTTAGGGTTCCGTACAGATAAAAAAGGGACCCTATTACTAAGACTTCGCTGTCTGTCCGTCTGTCCGTCTGTCTGTCACCAGGCTGTATCTCAAGAACCGTGATAGCTAGGCAGTTGAAAATTTCACAAATTATGTATTTCTGTTGCTATAAAAAATACTAAAAAAAAAAAAAAAATTTAAGGGGGCTCACATACAACAAACGCGATTTTTTATAGATAATGGCACTTGGCCGATTATTAGTATTTGCTGTTATAGCGGCACCAGAAATAGGTACATCATCTGTAAAAATTTTACCTGTCTAGCTATCACGGTTCATAAGATATATCGTGGTGACAGATAAACAGACAGCCAGACAGAGAGATTGACAGACGAACGGACAGCGGAGTCTTAGTAATAGTCCCGTTTTTTTTTACCCGTCTTTGGATACGGAATCCTAAACTATTAAAATCTTCTTCGAAACTTTTCTAAAATGTTGTTCAAATTACTTCGGACTGATATGCCTGTGTTCACTGTGGATTTAATTTCAAGTGACTATTAAAAAACTTTCACCATAAAAAGTTTAAAAATGACAGGTATTCACTTAATGCTAGTTAATTGCTTTCATACAGACTTAGAGCACCGATATGAAAAAGTTTGTAGTTGGAAACAGTTTTTAGAGTTCTTCAATCAAAGGGCTCTAATTATTATCGTACGAATATAAAAATTGATATTAATATCGTTTTTTGCCGATATTTTTTTATTATCAAAAAACGATATTAATCGCGATAAGTCCCGTAATATTAATAACAGTAATTGTGAACGTGAAACTCTAAAATCATATATGAATATAAAAATCTCGTGGAATTCGACAAATATGCTTTGCAAATACAATGTTTATACTCAAAAAGGAAAGGTAATTGTAAAACTCAAACATTATGAATTATTGGAGACATTTGATTGCAGGCATTCGATACATTTGCAATTGTGGGGTGGTTATCACCAAATTAATGAATATTGTTGTGGAGGCACTGAAAATTTAAAATTTTGATGAATATTTGGAAGTAACTTTCAAATCAGACGATAAAGATGAAGAAACGGGTTTTTTGATAACTTTCATGTTTTGATCTGAATGTGGTGAAAAAATTACAGGGCCAACCAGCGATGTACGGACTATATAAAAAATAATGATTATTACATTTCCGTACATACAGTGTTAATTCAAATCTATTCTGTGGCAAATTCTACTAGTTCATAGCAGACCATGACGGGCTGGAAATAACCTTAAAAATTTTGCTACTATTTGTGAATTTTCATATTCTGCAATTGTTATGATTGTTACAGGGAATAAAATGACTTTGTATTTTCAAACAATCGAAAAGGAAAAAGTTCCTTGACTGAGGTTTTGTTTACTTATCAAGAGTCTGAGGACTGTGGTAGAACAGTTATAAAACATAACATCCTCAAATTTCCAACAGTTGAATACCTACAAAAGTGGAGACATTTTGGACTGCTAGTGGAATATTTTGTCACCACCAGATCGCGTCGTGCGACTAAAATTTCCATCGTTTTTGATCAAGAAATTTATTCTCATAAAAGAATCTACATATTCACTTACAATGAGAACTTAAAAATATTACATTCAGTGGACGCGTACAAAAGGTCGGTAGATAAACAATAACAAACAATATTTGCTCCGTGCTGGCTTTTATTTCCTAAATGCAATAATAGCCAAGCAGTTTCAGATGTAAATGCAGCTTTATGGAAATCGGAGATGGATCAGTTCCTAATAGTTTCATAACGGGAACTTAGTGTGGCCAAACTTTGAATCCAGAAACAGTTTCGTCGTCAAACAGATTCACAATTATAATTTCTTTCGGAATCATGCCCTTATTTATTGCTTTTTCAACCGTCGATGAGCCTTCGTGCCACAACTACAGGTATTGTTCTAATAAATAATCAAGTTGAGCGTGTGCAGTAAAAAAAAAAGTCAAAAGTCAAATTTTTTTATTCAATGAAGGATAAATTTATCACTTATTGAAGGTCATTTTTTTAAATATTGTTTTAGTGCAAAAGCTAAAAACTACTAGCGTTTCGGAACGACCACTGCTGGAAAGATTACGCCGAAAGAAACCCAGTTCAGTATTGGTCCCTACCAAGCCTGATGGGCTATGTTACAATTAAAATACAGATTTACACTTAAGCTATACATTTAAATTATACAATTACAATAACAGTCTCCTGGATATCAGTCTGGATCAGTATCTAGAGAAATGCATTACCGCCTTCCACACAAATAATAACTGTACGTTTGTTGATAAAACATTTGCGTGCAACCGGGCACAGTGCCAACAGTTTGTGATAAAGTAGTCATCAGGACTGGATCTGATAGTAAAACTCTTAGGGCCTTCGCTAAGTTACGCGGGCGCACGCGGCGGTTTCAGTATATCTCTGTCACAAACGCTACGTGCGACAGAGACAGGCGACCCGCGATGAATTCTGCTATCTCTTTTGCATTTAGAGTTTGTGACAGAGATAGTCCGAAACTCGCACCGTGCGCCCGCGTAACTTAGCGAAGACCCTTAGTAAGGACTAAATAATATTTCATGCTCCATATTACGCATCTCAATTGTACGATCATTATTTATTCACTGAGAATAATTTATATAATGGCATTAACGATACTCATCAGTATGAATTGTGCGGCACTCATGAATTGGTGGATTTAATTTAGAGCAGTACTTTTATGTTGATTTGTAAACGTTGTCAAAGCGATTCGCAAAATTACAGAGGATTGTTTGCTTGTTTTTTTGTTAAATGTTTATTGTCGTAAACACAAGAATACAAGTTAGAAGTAGAAATTGTGTGAAGTCGGACTTGTCCCAGATAGGGATCTCTTCCAATCAACCTTGAAATAAAAAGACAATTTACAACATAGGGTAGAGAGTGGGTACAATATACGGGCATAAAACAGAATTTAATTACACCTAACTACTTTACTACACTAAAAACTATTTAAAATTAAAACTAGTAAATACTAAACCATAACATAGTAAATATAAATATTATGTAATAAGTGTAATTATTAAGCAGAAAAGTTTTGAGTTTTTATTGTTTGTTAATTTTAGTGGATACTCATAACGTCAAAATAGTTTTGCAAAGCAGACAATGTGTTATATGTACAAATTATATCTATTGACCGGTGAATTGCCATCATAAATTGAAAATAAAAAAATAGACGGGAAATGGTTCGACTGCAAGCGCTGGTAAACCAGAGAGCTCTCTCGTAGAAGAAAATATCTTCGCAAAGGAGCAGCAAAGGAGTTACTAATCTCTGCCTCGGCCTGCGCCCCGGGCTGCGCGGAGGTCTTGTGCGCGACAGCCGCAGTCATTTGATACGTCAAACCCTTTGTCATACTTGTTTATTTTATTTATGTATCACTTTTATTTTGATTTTTTTTAAGGTCTATATTATAATTGTATTTTTTATAATCATTTGATGTTGCCAAGCGGAGATGCATCCTGCAGTACCACGGACTCTGGTTCATCGTCGGGAAATTTAGTTCAATGCAGTAAGTGCTCCCAACCACGCCTTTTTAAAGGACAGAGAGGCCTAAAAATACATTTAGCCAGGGCGCATAAGAGTAGCTTACCCAATGTGCCTCTTTGTCCGATCCCAGCTTCACTGCCTACTACTTCACAGTCCACATTACAGTTTCACGAAAATCTTTCAATTCTGAAAAATTCCAGGCCAATTGTGAAAAGAGTTCCAAAAAATTCCCGCATACGTGTAGCCGAATGTTTGTCAGAAAGTATAAAGAATGTAACCTTGAACAACACACAGGAAGCTTGGGAGCACTTACTGACATTCCCCTACAAAATTCTACATATTGAGAAAGATGATTCAGTTCGGAAGATTTCTTTGGCTGCTAAAATAAAACAAAATTGTAACGAACCTAACCTAAGTAACTTTTCGGTTATAAATTCTAAAAAAAGATCTTTATCCCAATATGTAGAAAATAAAATCAGTGACGGAGATATTAAAGGGGCAGCAAGAATTTTATTCTCCGACGATGCAATTGCGCCAGACACCTCGGAGACCCTTGCCGCTCTCCGAGACAAGCATCCACCTTCTAACAATTCTAATCTTCCTGACCCCCCCGACACAACCCATTCCCCCCTCACGACTTCGCCGGAGGAAGTTCATAGGGCAATTATGTCTTTCAGAAGTGGTTCAGCTGGTGGTCTCGACGGTTTGCCACCACAACATTTAAAAGATCTTGTGGGAGGCGACTGTGGGAACGCCGGTTGTGAGCTTTTGAAAGATATAACGTGCCTAGTGAACTTGATGCTATCCGGGGAAGTCGTTGAAAGTATCACAGACATCCTGTATGGCGCCAATCTATGCGCATTGAAAAAAAAGGATGGCGGTATTAGGCCCATAGCGGTTGGGACGTCGTATAGACGTCTTACATCTAAAATTTGTTGTAGGGCTATCACACCTACTCTTTTAGACTATTTTCAACCCCTACAAGTAGGTTTTGGGTCTAAGGGTGGTTGCGAAGCCGCCGTCCATTCCGTACGATCTTTTTTAAATAATCAGGAGGGAGAGGTATTGCTAAAGGTGGATATAAAAAACGCCTTCAACTCTGTGGACAGAGGCGCCCTGCTGACGGAGGTAAAGGACAAAATTCCTTTTGTATACAAGTATCTTTGGCAATGTTATAGTAAAAATTCAAAATTAATGTATAAAGACAATCTTCTATTATCCTGCGTAGGGTGTCAGCAAGGCGACCCGCTCGGACCGGCAGTATTTAGTCTTGCCATTCATGCCATCATAAAGCGCTTAAATTCTAAATTAAACATTTGGTATTTGGACGATGCCTGTTTGTCTTCGGGTGAATCTAAAACAGTTTTAGATGATTTCAAAATTCTAATTGAAAACCTACACAACATTGGCCTAGATCTAAACTTCAAAAAATGTGAACTTTTTATTTCAGACAACTGCACTCAAAAACTAAATATTATATCAGATTTCTGTACAATTGCTCCTGATATTAAAATTATAGACAAAAGTTCACTCCACCTCCTTGGCTCACCTATTTTTGAAGAATCATTTTCTAATTTTATTGACCAAAAAATTGATAATTTCCAGAAAGCTTCGAACCGTCTCCTAGATATCCAATCCCATTTCGCATATACCATAATTCGATACTGCCTGTTCGTCCCAAATTTCACTTATAATCTGCGGTGCAGTCATTTTTGGAAACACCCTCATCTGCTCCACAGGTTAGATACGTTTATTCAAAATTCTCTTTCGTCCATTCTCAATATAGATTTTCGCAATCGTATTTGGGACCAAGCCTCTTTACCTATCAGGTATGGGGGCTTAGGTATTCGCAAAATTTCTAGTGTGGCTCTCCCAGCGTTTTTGTCTTCGATACATAGCATTGAAAGTCTTTATAAGAAAATTTATGTTAACTCTCCAAGCGAAATTTGCTATGCATCGGAGGCCAAGAGCACCTGGGCAAGCTTACTTCCAAATTCAAAATTTCCTGATTACCCAAATTCGCAGAGACACTGGGACGGCCCGCTTTGCAGAATTGCACAAGATCATTTAATAGAAACGTCGAGCAATTCTGTAGAGCGTGCCCGCCTTCTGGCTGTAGCGCAATGGGAATCTGGACTTTGGTTACATGCCTTACCATCCGCAAACCTGGGTACCTTTCTGCATAATGATGCGTTCCGCGTGGCAACTGCGCTGCGGGTAGGCGCTACATGTGTAGTCCCACATCCCTGCCCCTGCGGGGATACCGTCGATGGCCTTGGACTTCACGGACTTTCCTGCACCAGGAGTGCCGGCCGTTTAGGGCGCCATGCAGCCCTTAATAATATTATCCTCCGTTCTCTCGCCACCATCAATATCCCGGCGGCCCTAGAACCCAATGGTCTAGCCAGGGATGATGGCAAGAGGCCGGACGGAATGACCTTGGTGCCTTGGAGATTGGGACGGCCCTTGGTCTGGGACGCTACTTGTGTGGACACCCTCGCACCGTCCCATCTTCAGGTCACCAAGTCAAAGGCCGGCGCAGCAGCTGCCGCAGCAGAGAACCTTAAAAGGCGCAAATATGTAGACATCGGAGAAAACTACATATTTGAGCCTTTTGGGGTAGAGACTTTTGGTCCGTGGGGTCCTTCCGCCCATAGTTTATTTCATATTATTTCTAAACGTTTATTCGAGGTATCCCATGATCAAAGGGCTGGTAACTATTTGGCTCAAAGAATCAGCATTGCCATACAACGTGGCAATGCTGCCAGCCTTTTGGCCACGTTGCCGAGGGGTAATATTTTAGTGGGACTACATAATTTGTAATTTTTAGTTTTAATTTTAGTTTTAATTTAAATTTTAATAAGTTTGTATAGTTTTAATTTAAGTTAAATTTAATTTTTTTTCCAATAAAGCAAGTGTAATTTGTCCTTATATATATTTACTTAGTACCTGGGCGACCGAGCTTTGCTCGGTTACATCTCAAACATTAACTAAATTTTTTTTAAACTTGTCTGAAAACAATGCAAAATAGAAAATTATATATAAACTAAAACATAAAAAAAACAAAAGTAAGTCACCGAGTGGGATTCGAACCCGTAACACTCTTTCTAGCGGTCGGTATCCTTAACCGCTGAGCTAAAAACAAGGCGGTCGGCGCGACGAAATTAGCGACCATATGGAAAGAAAAACGCATGAAAACTCGAAAACACGCGTTTTCCCAAACATAAAACTAATGTAGATCGATTGTTTACCCCCGAAAACCACCATATACAAATTTTCTGCGAAATCGTTAGAGCCGTTTTCGAGATATCAGAAATTTATAAATAAATATATATATATACAAGAATTGCTCGTTTAAAGGTATAAGATTTACATATTTAAATATATAAAATATATTTGCATACTCGTATAAGGGTCGCGCTCCTGCAGAGGAGACTCAAAAGACCTAAAGATGAAGATGATAATGATGGTGATGCTGATACATACATAATAATTAATATATAATAAATATATACTGATATATACATATATAACTCAAAACAAGTCTTTCGACTTTTTTAAAACAATGCAAAGAAGACGTAATGGTGTAACTAGTGTCTTATAGCATATTTTATAATAGAAGGAACTCTGAACCGTATGGCAGGAAACAATCAACCTACGAAGATTCTGAAGATAATTGCTATATTTTGATCACTGCTCCTGAGAACTGAACGATATCTGTTTACTTTATATTCATATTTAAGAAACAACCTTACTTCAGCATACCATGATATCTACGATGGTAATACGTATCAAGCAAAGAAATTAGTTAGTAATAAAGAAAAATAAATAAGCGAAGGTGAAGTGATTGATCATGTATTTTCTACAGGAAGATATATATTGTTACATAGTATTCGAAATATAAGGGGCAAAGCTCCTTTTGATCTTAATTCTTAACGACTGACAAAGGGCTATTCTACGGCAATGAAGGTTTAGTAATTAGGCCATTTTATTCTGCTAATGAAAATAAGAAGCATAACTGTGAATGGAAATTTGAAATACCTACCTACTACCTATTGTGATTGTGGTAAGAATTATGAACAATCAAAAAATACGGCTGGTGTTAAGGTATCATTTTTTTACTGTGATAAAAATAAAACAAAGGAATATACAAGTGAAGATAATTATCTGAAGATTGTGTCTGTGTGTTGTACTGTACAGCTGTAAAATCTAATAGGCTGTCCTGGATGGTTCTTTTTGTTGCAACTTCACTCCATTCATAAAATAAGTTGAAGAAAAATAGAGGCGCCACTGACTACATCTAAAGTGATTATTATATCCCTATTTTAATTTGGTTATGAATAGCGATATGCCGTTCCCGGGTACGTTCCCACATTCCCCAAATTTCTAAAATCATTCCCGGGAACATTCCCAATAATTTTAAATGTCAGGGAGAGTTATAATTTTATTTATCAGACAATTTTTTTATCAATGCAAATGTATTAAACTTATGTAAATGCATTTCATAATATGTTTATAATACAAACATTTCCAATTATCCATAACATTTCCAAAAAATGTGGGGACGTTTCCAAATTTCTAGGGAACGTTCCCTTGATGCCGGGAACGTTTCCTTGATGCCGGGAAAGAGACCCGTTTTCATAGGATATACATCTTACTAACCGAGTTTTTTTTTAAATTGTTTTATGGTCATTAATATGTTATACAATTATTTAAAAATCTAAAATTGGCCCTTTGAACGTGCCGACTTTCTTGGTAATAGGTTAAAAATGAATTATTTTGATATTTGATCTGCTGATAAATAAACATATTAAGAATACATAACAAACTTTAGCAGAAAACATTCATGTGATGAAAAAATACAATTGAGACGGGAACGTTCCCCTGAAATTGGGTATGTTCCTGGGAATATTCCCGTAAACGAGAATGAGGAACGTTCCCCGGAAATGGGAATTTGGGAACGGTACATCACTAGTTATGAGCTTAAACACATAACCGCATTGCGATGCAGCTAGAATACAATTTCTAGACGCCAAAAACAATTTTAATTTTTAACACTGCAAGCTATGCGGTACGGGCTGTTTATTAATATGGAATATTTGTATGTGCCGTGTGGTTTCCGGCAGAGTAGAATAGGACCACTCCAAGTCTTCCGTGGATGTCGTAAAAGGCGACTTAGGAAATACAAGCTTAACAAAGCTTATAAACATCAATGAGACTTCTCCAACCCGTCTGGCCAGCATGGTGAGTGTAGGCCAAATCCTTTGGCTACTCTGGCCAAGTACGGCTCTGGTAGTACAGAGGGTCGTGCTCCTGCAGTGGAGACAAAAAGACCTGATGATGATGATGATTTGTATGAACTGCACTTCACTCACTTATGATTTTTTTAAGCTAATTTTTGCGTGCCGCTAATTTTGGCGCTGAGACACCGCAACGCGGTTATGTGTTTCAACCCGTATTGTTGGGGTTCATACCTATTCAAAACTTATAAATCTGAGAAGGTTCAACTTTTCGACAAAAATAATAAATTGGTTGGTATATAAAGTAAAAAAATCTAGGTCATTTTACTGGGACGATTATCGTTTAACGGTTATGTTATGTTATAATTAATAAATTTTCCTTTTATTATTGTTTTAATTTTTTTTTTTTTACAATATATACTATATTAACTAAATAAATACAACCTAAAATTAAAACTAACTAAAACTAATTAAAAATAATTTATATTAAATTATATAAAAAATTGAGGCCAAATCGCTGCTGTTATAATTTAACTTTTTGTTAAAATATGATATAGGTACACATATAGATTTTACGGAATTTCATGAGCTGATGAGATGATGAGTTCATTTAATAAGGTGACTATATAAAGACAAATGACGATAGACCTTCTCAGTAGTGGTTGTTATGAAGCGCTGTATCGTTAGGTCTTCGTTTTATATTAAATTTAATTATAACAGACTACACGCAATGTAAAACATACTTACTGAAGTATAAAAGTGCCTTTAAAGATCTAATTTCTTAATAAATATTTGATTTTTTAATTTTGATGATAAAAGCCCATCTTTCTATCCCTTTAAAAAACTAATAGTTAGGGAGGCGAATAGGGGAATTTTCAGCAATACTCGAGCGTGGCAGTTTAAGATATGAGAGATACCTTAGACCTAATAGAACAACCTTGTAAAGTATTTAGCTCTATATGTAGTGACGCGCGCCTAGGATAGACGATCAGATTAGTAAAAAAAAAACGATAGTCTGAAATACTCGAGCGCGTCAGATTAAGATATTGGGGGTTGATTTTAGTGTTTAAAGACTAAATTTAACTAATCTGACGATAAGTCCTTGACGCCGCCGAGTTATAGGGTCGCGAACTTGTAAAAAAAAAACGTTAATCCGGCATTCTCGAGCGCGATTTTTTTATTTTTTATTTTGAAGAATATAATCTAAAAGTTACTAAAAATACAAAATCTGCCGGTTTCCGCATGACCGGAAGTGTGGAGGAGCCATTTTGTCTTCCTAAGAACGCGTTGCGGCATATAAGTCGCGAACGATACATTTTACAAAAAAAAGGTTTAAATAAACATTTACGTTGGTTGTATCTATCGCTTTATTGTCATTCTTAAATTCCCCGTTTTATCAAGGAGAAAGAAAGGTAAAAAAGGAAACCAAAAAACCTTTTTCGGTCAGATTAAGAGAACCCACCAACTTTTTTGTCAGATTAAAAAAATATGCTTTCAGGATACCGAGATAAACCTCCCCTATGAAAATCTGACGCGCTCGAGTATTTCAAAATAACTTTATTTTTTTGCATTTTCAAAAATTCATCGTAACTTATCGTCACGCCGAAATCGTCAGTTTTTTTAAAGGGAGCTTCCTTGGGGCCTACTTAACACCCCTTCCAAAAATCTGACGCGCTCGAGTAAATTTTTTTTTTTTGCATTTTTGACTACTTTATATGCCTACCCCCACCACGCAAACCGGCAGATTAGTATACCGTTGTTATCAGAGACACTTGGGGCATACGTAGTATGAATATCTGACGCGCTCGAGAATGCCCAAGTAACTGTTTTTTTTTAACATTTTTGAATAACCGTACACGCCAAACCCACCGCTAAAATGGTTTTTACCATACGAGCTTTTCTTTTTGAAATTATTTTATCTTTCGATTTTGATAGGTCTCGATGGCGCCGTTGAATTACGCCATTTAGCTTCCTCGCCTCCCTAACCATAACCAAAATAATTTCAGTGTATTTTGTTATACAAAAAGCATTAGAATATCGAAGAGGGACCAACCTCACTATTTAGTATAACTACCAATGATAACTCTTTTGATGTATTGAAATTGGAAATGAAGAGGTCTAAGGAAATTTTATTTCAGTGTCCTCGAATACCGCGGAATGATTTCGTGTCATGTTAATAGTGATGGAGGAAGGCAGTATCGATTGTAAGCTGATATTTTATTAATGTAAGAAATATGAATGAGTTTCGAATATTTGATTCTTTGATCAGGACTAAGAATTATATTTTTAGCCTAAAATAGAACCTCTACATTACTTTTTATGAATATCAATAAAGGTGGCTAAAGAACAGTTAACAGATTCAGTTAAGGCCATACCCAAATTTTCCGGGGTCCAGTGGCGCCGCCATTTAAAATAAATCATTTAAAAGGAAACGGAGATATCATTCAAAATTGTGTCTTGGTCAAGTTCTAGATACCCATTCAAAGTATTTTTTAAACTACTTTTTGTAGTTTAAAGTGAGAACGTGAAGCTTTTCTACGCACATTTGCGAAAAACGGCCACTTTTAGCTAATGCGCGTAGAAAAGCTTTACGTTCGCACTTTAAATTATAAACAGTAGTTCATAAAATAGTTTTAAGGGTTATCTAGGGCTTGACCAAGACACAATTTTGAATGATATCTGCGTTTCCTTTTAAATGATTTATTTTAAATGGCGGCGCCACTGGACCCCGGAAAATTTGGGTATGGCCTTTTGCGCTAGTCAAAGTTGCAATACAATACAATAGGTACCCTTCATTGCACAAAAATAAAATACAGCACATAATTATCTAAAAACTAGGAAATACGCAAAAGGTCTTATCGCTAACCAATTTCTTCCAGGCAACCTATATAGAGGTAGAAAAAAATGGCATTCGAAATTATGTAGTTACATACTTTGTCACTTGAAATGCTTTGTGTGCTTCCGCTACCAGTTTCCATTTATTTCCGGCCTAATAATTGCGGCCACCTTTAAAACACTACCTTACAGTGGCGGGGCCTCTCTGGAAGCCGATTCCCATCGGGTTCCTTTACGGGTTTCTATTAAATAAGCATTTATTACTAACAACAAAACCTAAGTATGTCGGCGCACCGCGTGCATTAGAATATCCATTTAGGTACTATCTTTATAAGCCACAAACTAGCAGCATGACTGGATTGCACACAGCCACATGTTCAAAATACGAAAATTTTCGTAGTTTATTCAAATACACACACAGTGTGTATAACCACGCTCAGAGACAATTGCTCTAAATTAATAAAATTTTAATATGCAAATTATAAGCCGTACATTGATCGACTTATGTTTACCTACCTATTAACCTTTATATCCTACCTGATCAGGCAGATATTTAATTCGTTTCATAGTTTTGTAGCTGTACTTTCCCAAATTCTTACCCAACGCCACTGCTACCTTAGTACTTATTTGTAAGTTCCGTTAACATAGTACATCACTGCAGATTCTGCCGGGAAGTTCGACATCGCAGGACGAGTAGTTTCAAAGGCCTAGCGTTAGCGAGACCTGACAATAATCACAAGTCCGATAATAACATTTTCGCCTGGGTAGGTATGTAAAGTGCTTATCTCAATAAAAATAAGGAAATAATGAAAAAAGAACCAACTATTGTATACACTGTCTTCTCATTCTAAATACACTTCCTTCTTGTCTACTTGTTTTGAGCTGCGGCCTACTTACTTTTTTTCATACCTACTTACTCTTCTGGCCTAGGCCGGTAAATAAATGAATTAGCCAAGAGTTACAAACTTCCTGTCTTGTTTTTACTACAATAATGCCTACATTTCTGAGCATGTTTGAGGTAAATTAAGTTACAAGGAGCGACTACTCTGTCAGCACTCTACTCCACCTATCGTCACCTTGTCTTGCCAAGTATCCTGTATAACCCCACTTGAGATCCATAACACGCTTCGTTCGTTGTCAAACAAAACCATTCTTAGATAAAATGCAGCCTTACATCAAGTTTTGTTTTTAACACATCATTTTTTCAAATATCGACAGTCCTAAATATCGATACAAGTCATTATATCGACATCGCACACTCCCATCTCTACAGCTTGATCTACCAAGCCCTTATCGGACATTTGATGTTATCTGCGTATTAAAAGAGCAGGGCCTTTGACAAAAAGGTCGGGTCGTATGTAAATACTTGCCTGTTTCAAACGATTTCGCAAAATGGCGCCGGGAATATTACTTATTTACTCCAGTTTTCCTAGAAGCTTATTACGGGATCACAGAGCTTTAGAAAATGAGGATATTTCCAGTTTTTAGGGTTCCGTAGTAAACAAGGAACCCTTATAGTTTCGCCATGTCTGTCTGTCTGTCCGTCCGCGGTCCTACTCAGAAACTATAAGTACTAGAAAGCTGTAATTTGGCATGAATATGTCTATTAATCATGGCAAAAAAGTCGAAAAATAAAGTCTAAAAAAACAAAATATTTTAGGGTAGCTGCCATACAAATAAAGAGGGAGTCAATAATTTTTTTTCTCGACAAACACATTATGTGCGGTATCGTTGAATAGGTCTTTCAAAAATATTTTGAGCTTGTAAACACCATTTTTCGATTTAGGGGTCCGTTTCCGAAAAAATTGGGTTTATATCGCCTATCACTTTTTAATTTGTAAACCCTACTTAGCTCCGATAGTTTTCCTTTAAACTACATTATATATACTATAGCTGTGATTTTTTTCACGTGGCCATATACAGATAGAGGTTATTATAGATAGAGATTAAAGTGGAAATTTTTGTTGGAGTCAACACTTGACTCCAACAAAAATTTCCACTTTAAAAAGTTATAGGCGATCAACCTATAAAATATACCTAATCGTAAAAAGAAAATTTCATACAAATTCAATAGATAATTAGTTTTTAGACGTTTTTAGTGGCATGAACTCAAAGTTGGCATTTGCAACTACGGAACCCTACACTGGGCGTGGCCCGACACGCACTTGGCCAATTTATTTGAAACTTTGACACGCTTATGTAGCTAGATTTGGCGGAATCTCGGGCCAGTTAGCAACTTTAAAACGAACCCAACAAGCAAAGTAATCCTTTAAAAAAGATTGTAAGTGTGGCACTACTCATATCCTATCCTATCCTACTAATAGCGTCGAATACCAAACGGCCTGTATAACCAATTATATGTGATGTTCCTCACCACAAGTTTTGTTTGAAGTTCAGTGTTGCCATTTTAGAAACTCTGTTGCTAGATTTGGCGGAATTTTGGGCCAGTTAGCAACTTTAAAACGAACTCAACAAGCAAAGTAATCCTTTAAAAAAGATTATAAGTGTGGCACTACTCATATCTTATCCTATCCTATCCTACTAATAGCGTCGAATACCGAACGGCCTGTATAACCAATTATATGTGATGTTCCACACCACAAGTTTTGTTTGAAGTTCAGTGTTGCCATTTTAGCAACTCTGTTGCTAGATTTGGCAGAATCTCGGGCCAGTTAGCAACTTTAAAACGAACCCAACAAGCAAAGTAATCCTATAAAAAAGATTATAAGTGTGGCACTACTCATAATCCTATCCTATCCTACGTTGTTCAGTGTTGCCATTTTAGCAACTCTGTTGCTAGATTTGGCAAAATGTCGGGCCAGTTAGCAACTTTAAAACGAACCAAACAAGCAAAGTAATCCTAAAAAAAGATAATAATTATGGCACTACTCATAACCCTACTAATATATAAATACTAATATTATAAACGCGAAAGTTTGTAGGTATGTATGGTTGTTTGTTAATCTTTCACGTAAAAACTACTGAATGGATTTTAATGAAACTTTACAATAATATAGCTTTATACATCAGAATAACACAAAGACTACAATTTATAAAGATATTGTGTGATAATCCTGCGCAGACGAAGTCACGGGCACCGGCTTGTATTCTCATAAAGACAGCATAGGTCAAGACTTAACATACTTAAGTGTATTAAATAAGTGGACCCCAAAAGCCACTGGTATCATCTTCGTTTCATCCTTTTTTATAAACCGGCATAGAAGACAATCTCACAATCATACTAACTACTAAGTCAGTGCTATAAAACCGGAACACTCTCACAGATGTGCGGTCAGACCTCACATTAGTCGGGCAATTTGGACACAGCGACTCCCCAGGGAGTGTAAGTGGCCAACGTCAGTTGCGAGCAAATGAAGTGATTAGTTCATTTGATTGGGGCTCTGATGTGATAGTTAGGTATGTAACGTGGAAAAGACATACCTACCCGTAATAAATCGAACCACGGACTGTATTAGATCACTATAGTATAATGATGAACTGCCTCCGTGGTGTAATGGTTAGAGCGTTCGGCCATACCCGGAGGTCGCGGGTTCGATTCCCGGCGGGGGCAACGACTTTGTGTTGTTGTCCTAATTTGGTTAGGACATTGTAGGCTGAGCACCTGATTGTCTGATAAGTAAGATGATCCGTGCTTCGGAGGGCACGTTAAGCCGTCGGTCCCGGTCATTGTCTTTGACATTGGTCGTTACCTAAGACCATGTCAGAGGCCTTTAAGGCGGTTTAAAAACTCTGACACTAGTGTTAGTCACTAACACACACGATAAGAAGAAGTATATTGATAATAAAATTACAAGTCAAAATAAAAAAGAAACGATATTTCGTAAGGAATACCATTTTTTTCTGTTTTTGATTTTTGACTGTTATTTTAATTTCATTAGGTATACTATAGTGATCTAGCTCGTGATTCGATTTATAACGGGTATGTCCCTTCCACATTGTATACCAAATTTTCCTGTTTTGCTCGTACACGTATCTTCCATGCTGGTCTAGGAGAAAAGAATAAACGTAGAATGTACCAGCTGCTTCTCTTCCCGCGCAGATCGTAAGCGCCGTTCGAGAGAATGGGCGAGATTTGAATCATGGTATTAGGCGATGCGGCCAGCAACCCATCACTATTTTGATTCCTTTTCCATCTTAACGACCACCACCACGCGTAGCGTGGCCTTTGGGCCTAACGGCCCTGGGCTCTGCCTACCCAGTCTGGGATATAGATGTGAAAATGTATCGGTATCTGTATCTCTCGTACACCAATTCTACAGTATCTCATAAGCTAACTTTAATCTGAAACCTGGAAACCATATGTGGGAACAATTCAATTTTCCATAATGCTAATAATATTCAAACTAGAAAGATTTAAATTTATGCAAACGCGCGTGAAACAGCTAGGTTGAAGATAATACACGTATGCAAGTGTCCAGAGCGACCGACAGACAAAAGGGGATTAACATAACACTGCCTTGATCCCCTTTCATTCCCTTTCATCCCCTCTCATCCCCCCTCAACCCGAAAGTGGAGATATTAGCACTTTCATGACGATACGGTTAATTAATGGCGGTAAATGGCTTTTAAAATGTTAGACGCTTCGTAAAGGAACGTCAAATAGGTTAAAAAATATGCATGAAATCATGACGCTAATAGCATATGGGGTTCCGTACCAAAAGGGTCCAAGTCAAAGTCAATTTTTTCTATTCAATGTAGGATACATTTATCTATTATTGACGGTCATTTTTTAAATATTATTTTCGTACAAAAGCTAAACACTACTAGCGTTTCGATAGAGGTGACTAATACTAAGACTCCGCTGTCCGTCCGTTCGTCTGTCTATCTAACACCATACTGTATCTCATGAACCGTGATAGCTAGGCAGTTGAACTTTTCACGGATGATGTATTTCTGTTGCCGCTGCAACAAAACAGAATAAAATCTTTTACCTTTAAACGAGCAATTCTTGTATATTTATTTATATATATATATATTTATTTATAAATTTCTGTGATCTCGAAAACGGCTCTAACGATTTCGCTGAAAATTTGTATATGGGGAATTTTGGGGGTAAAAAATCGATCTAAATTAGTCTTATGTTTGGGAAAACGCGCGTTTTCGAGTTTTCATTCGTTTTTCTTTCCACGCAGAATATGGTCGCTAATTTCGTCGCCGCAGCCGCCATCCGCTTAGCTCAGTGGTTAAGTATGCTGACCGCTAGAAAGAGTGTTACGGGTTCGAATCCCACTCGGTGACTTACTTTTATTTTTTTTTAGGTTCAAGTTTATATATTATTTTTTATTATGTACTGTTTTTAGACAAGTTTAAAAAAAGTTGTTAATGTTTGAGATGAAACCGACCGAGCTAAGCTCGGTCACCCAGGTACTAAATATTTAAGTGGGGCTTATATACAACAAACGTGATTTTTACAAATAATGGTACGGAACCCTTCGTGCACGAGTCCAATACGGACTTGGCCGGTTATTTCTTGAAAATCTTATACCTTTAAACAAGCAATTCTTGTAATGTATATATTTCTGCGATCTCGAAAACGGCTCTAACGATTTCGCTGAAAATTGGAATATGGGGGTTTTGGGGGGTAAACAATCGATCTAGATTAGTCTTATGTTTGGGAAAACGCGTGTTTTTGAGTTTTCATTAGTTTTTCTCTCCACGCAGAATATGGTCGCTAATTTCGTCGCGCCGGCCGCCATCCGTTTAGCTTAGTGGTAAGATGCGGACCGCTAGAAAGAGTGTTATGGGTTCGAATCCAACTCGGTGACTTACTTTTGTTTTTTTTTATGTTCAAGTATATATATAATTTTTTATTTTGTATTGCATTTAGACAAGTTTAAAAAAAAAAGCAAAGCTCGGTCACCCAGGTACTATTACTTCTAAGTCATTATAGATTGTATTCAAATGTCTTTGGCCTTGTGTTTTTTTCCGGTATCAAAAAGTAGATAATTTCAATTTAAGCAATTTAATGATCAGACAAACGAACTCCCTGATTATAATTGGCTGGTAGAGGCAATTTGGAGAACAGTCATTGCATTGCTAGCATTTTAAATAGACCCTTTCTTTACCTGACTACCTCAGAAGGAGGGGTATGTTTTTTGAGTGTATATCTTTGTCCCTGACGTTACGAGCTGCAGATTTTTTTTTGCGGTTTTAGGGGTGGTCCCTTAGTAAAAGCTGTTCACATTGATTAGTACGTTTACACCCTTCCGTTATAAATTGTATAGTAAGAAACTACTTGATTATAAACAGTGATAAATATGCTATGAAGCGTGTCAAAGTTTCAAATAAATTGGCCAAGTGCGTGTCGGGCCACGCCCAGTGTAGGGTTCCGTAGTTGCAAATGCCAACTTTGAGTTCATGCCACTAAAAACGTCTAAAAACTAATTATCTATTGAATTTGTATGAAATTTTCTTTTTACGATTAGGTATATTTTATAGGTTGATCGAATATAACTTTTTAAAGTGGAAATTTTTGTTGGAGTCAACACTTGACTCCAACAAAAATTTCCACTTTAAAAAGGGACCATCCCTAAAACCGCAAAAAAAAATCTGCAGCTCGTAACGTCAGGGACAAAGATATACACTCAAAAAACATACCCCTCCTTCTGAGGTAGTCAGGTAAAGAAAGGGTCTATTTAAAATGCTAGCAATGCAATGACTGTTCTCCAAATTGCCTCTACCAGCCAATTATAATCAGGGAGTTCGTTTGTCTGATCATTAAATTGCTTAAATTGAAATTATCTACTTTTTGATACCGGAAAAAAACACAAGGCCAAAGACATTTGAATACAATCTATAATGACTTAGAAGTAATAGTACCTGGGTGACCGAGCTTTGCTTTTTTTTTAAACTTGTCTAAATGCAATACAAAATAAAAAATTATATATATACTTGAACATAAAAAAAAACAAAAGTAAGTCACCGAGTTGGATTCGAACCCATAACACTCTTTCTAGCGGTCCGCATCTTACCACTAAGCTAAACGGATGGCGGCCGGCGCGACGAAATTAGCGACCATATTCTGCGTGGAGAGAAAAACTAATGAAAACTCAAAAACACGCGTTTTCCCAAACATAAGACTAATCTAGATCGATTGTTTACCCCCCAAAACCCCCATATTCCAATTTTCAGCGAAATCGTTAGAGCCGTTTTCGAGATCGCAGAAATATATACATTACAAGAATTGCTTGTTTAAAGGTATAAGATTTTCAAGAAATAACCGGCCAAGTCCGTATTGGACTCGTGCACGAAGGGTTCCGTACCATTATTTGTAAAAATCACGTTTGTTGTATATAAGCCCCACTTAAATATTTAGTACCTGGGTGACCGAGCTTAGCTCGGTCGGTTTCATCTCAAACATTAACAACTTTTTTTAAACTTGTCTAAAAACAGTACATAATAAAAAATAATATATAAACTTGAACCTAAAAAAAAACAAAAGTAAGTCACCGAGTGGGATTCGAACCCGTAACACTCTTTCTAGCGGTCAGCATACTTAACCACTGAGCTAAGCGGATGGCGGCTGCGGCGACGAAATTAGCGACCATATTCTGCGTGGAAAGAAAAACGAATGAAAACTCGAAAACGCGCGTTTTCCCAAACATAAGACTAATTTAGATCGATTTTTTACCCCCAAAATTCCCCATATACAAATTTTCAGCGAAATCGTTAGAGCCGTTTTCGAGATCACAGAAATTTATAAATAAATATATATATATATAAATAAATATACAAGAATTGCTCGTTTAAAGGTAAAAGATTTTATTCTGTTTTGTTGCAGCGGCAACAGAAATACATCATCCGTGAAAAGTTCAACTGCCTAGCTATCACGGTTCATGAGATACAGTATGGTGTTAGATAGACAGACGAACGGACGGACAGCGGAGTCTTAGTATTAGTCACCTCTATCGAAACGCTAGTAGTGTTTAGCTTTTGTACGAAAATAATATTTAAAAAATGACCGTCAATAATAGATAAATGTATCCTACATTGAATAGAAAAAATTGACTTTGACTTGGACCCTTTTGGTACGGAACCCCATATGCTATTAGCGTCATGATTTCATGCATATTTTTTAACCTATTTGACGTTCCTTTACGAAGCGTCTAACATTTTAAAAGCCATTTACCGCCATTAATTAACCGTATCGTCATGAAAGTGCTAATATCTCCACTTTCGGGTTGAGGGGGGATGAAAGGGGATGAAAGGGGATGAAAGGGGATCAAGGCAGTGTTATGTTAATCCCCTTTTGTCTGTCGGTCGCTCTGGACACTTGCATACGTGTATTATCTCCAACCTAGCTGTTTCACGCGCGTTTGCATAAATTTAAATCTTTCTAGTTTGAATATTATTAGCATTATGGAAAATTGAATTGTTCCCACATATGGTTTCCAGGTTTCAGATTAAAGTTAGTTTATGAGATACTGTAGAATTGGTGTACGAGAGATACAGATACCGATACATTTTCACATCTATATCCCTGACGGGGTAGGCAGAGCCCAGGGCCGTTAGGCCCAAAGGCCACGCTACGCGTGGTGGTGGTCGTTAAGATGGAAAAGGAATCAAAATAGTGATGGGTTGCTGGCCGCATCGCCTAATACAATGATTCAAATCTCGCCCATTCCCTTGATCGGCTCTTACGATCTGCGCGGGAAGAGAAGCAGCTGGTACATTCTACGTTTTTTCTTTTCTCCCAGACCAGCATGAAAGATACGTGTACGAGAAAAGCAGGGAAATTTGGGATACAATGTGGAAGGGACATACCCGTTATAAATCGAATCACGAGGTAGATCACTATAGTATTCCTAATGAAATTAAAATAACAGTCAAAAATCAAAAACAGAAAAAAATGGTATTCCTTACGAAATATCGTTTTTTTTTTGTTTTGACTTGTTAATTTTTTTATCATTATACTTTTTCTTATCGTGTGTGTTAGTCACTAACACTAGTGTCAGAGTTTTTAAACCGCCTTAAAGGCCTCTGACATGGTTTTAGGTAACGACAAATATCAAAGACAATGACCGGGACCGACGGCTTAGCGTGCCCTCCGAAGCATGGATCATCTTACTTATCAGACAATCAGGTGGTTAGCCTACAATGTCCTAACCAAACTAGGACAAGAAAACAAAGTCGTTGCCCCCGCTGGTAATCGAACCCGCGACCTCCGGGTATGAGCCGAACGCTCTAACCATTACACCACGGAGGCAGTTCATCATTATACTATAGTGATTTAATACAGTCCGTGGTTCGATTTATTACTTGTAGGTATGTCTTTTCCACGTTACATACCTAACTATCACATCAGAGCCCCAATCAAATGAACTAATCACTTCATTTGCTCGCAACTGACGTTGGCCACATACACTCCCTCGGGAGTCGCTGTGTCCAAATTGCCCGGCTAATGTGAGGTCTGACCGCACATCTGTGAGAGTGTTCCGGTTTTATAGCACTGACTTAGTAGTTAGTATAATTGTGAGATTGTCTTCTATGCCGGATTATAAAAAGGATGAAACGAAGATGATACCAGCGGCTTTTGGGGTCCACTTATTTAATACACTTAAGTATGTTAAGTCTTAGCCTAAGCTGTCTTTATGAGAACACAAGCTGGTGCCCGTGACTTCGTCTGCGCAGGATTATCACACAATATCTTGATAAATTGTAGTCTTTGTGTTATTCTGATGTATAAAGCTATATTTTTGTAAAGTTTCAATAAAATCCATTCAGTAGTTTTTACGTAAAAGATTAACAAACAACCATCCATACTTACAAACTTTCGCGTTTATAATATTAGTACTTATATATTAGTAGAGTTATGAGTAGTGCCATAATTATAATCTTTTTTTTTAGGATTACTTCGCTTGTTGGGTTCGTTGGTTGCTAACTGGCCCGAGATTCTGCCAAATCTAGCAATAGAGTTGCTAAAATGGCAACACTGAACATCAAACAAAGCTTGTGGAACATCACATATAATTGGTTATACAGGCCGTTTGGTATTCGACGCTATTAGTAGGATAGGATAGGAAAGTAGGATAGGATAGGATAGGATTATGAGTAGTGCTACACTTATAATCTTTTTTAAAGGATTACTTTGCTTGTTGGGTTTGTTTTAAAGTTGCTAACTGGCCCGAGATTCCGCCAAATCTAGCAACAGAGTTGCTAAAATGGCAACACTGAACATCAAACAAAGCTTGTGGAACATCACATATAATTGGTTATACAGGCCGTTCGGTATTCGACGCTATTCGTAGGATAGGATAGGAAAGTAGGATAGGATTATTATGAGTAGTGCCACACTTACAATCTTTTTTAAAGGATTACTTTGCTTGTTGGGTTCGTTTTAAAGTTGCTAACTGGCCCGAGATTCCGCCAAATCTAGCTACAGAGTTGCTAAAATGGCAACACTGAACTTCAAACAAAACTTGTGGTGAGGAACATCACATATAATTGGTTATACTGGCCGTTCGGTATTTGACGCTATTAGTAGGATAGAATAGGAAAGTAGGATAGGATAGGATTATGAGTAGTGCCATAATTATAATCTTTTTATAATTACTTTGCTTTCGTTCGTTCGTTTTAAAGTTGCTAACCGGCCCGAGATTCCGCCAAATCTAGCTACAGAGTTGCTAAAATGGCAACACTGAACATCAAACAAAGCGTGTAGAACATCACGTATAATTGGTTATACAGGCCGTTCGGTATTTGACGCTATTAGTAGCATAAAATAGGAAAGTAGGATAGGATAGGATTATGAGTAGTGCCACACTTATAATCTTTTTAAAAGGATTACTTTGCTTGTTGAGTTTGTTTTAAAGTTGCTAACTGGCCCGAGATTTCGCCAAATCTAGCAACAGAATTTCTAAAATGGCAACACTGAACTTCAAACAAAGCTTGTGGTGTGGAACATCACATATAATTGGTTATACAGGCCGTTCGGTATTTGACGCTATTAGTAGGATAGGATAGGAAAGTAGGATAGGATAGGATTATGAGTAGTGCCACACTTATAATCTTTTTTATAGGATTACTTTGCTTGTTGGGTTCGTTTTAAAGTTGCTAACTGGCCCGAGATTCTGCCAAATCTAGCAACAGAGTTGCTAAAATGGCAACACTGAACTTCAAACAAAACTTGTGGTGTGGAACATCACATATAATTGGTTATACAGGCCGTTCGGTATTCGACGCTATTAGTAGGATAGGATAGGATAAGATTATGAGTAGTGCCACACTTATAATCTTTTTTTTAGGATTACTTTGCTTGTTGAGTTTGTTTTAAAGTTGCTAACTGGCCCGAGATTCTGCCAAATCTAGCAACAGAGTTGCTAAAATGGCAACACTGAACTTCAAACAAAGCTTGTGGTGTGGAACATCACATATAATTGGTTATACAGGCCGTTCGGTATTCGACGCGCGTGCCGTTCGCTTTGTGAATTTGTGAACACCCCTGGGATAATCCAGATTCCAAATATTCTTATTGTGATCGGGGTTTCTTGGATCTATGAATTTTATATTGTGATCATTTTAACTTAGTATGCCTTCTTAGAAGACAAAAAATAACCGGCCAAGTAAATGATAAAGTAACATTGCAAAAATAAAATATACTTACAGCCGTAAAGTGAAAATATAAGTCATTCATAACTCAAATTTCATTTTTCATAATAAATAAAATAAGCAGTACTTACCATTAGTATGTACTCGAATGTTTTTACTTTGTTTGTTTCTGTGTACATACATTTTGTAAATAAGTAAATAAAAATATATATAGGGACAAATTACACTGACTGAGTTAGCCCCAAAGTAAGTTCAAGACTTGTGTTGTGGGATACTAACATAACGATACTATATTTTATAACAAATACATATATAAACATCCAAGAACCAGGACAACTTCAAAAGGCCATTTTCCAACTTGCCCTGATCGCGGTTCGAACCCGTGACCACTAAGACACGGAATATAAGATCTTCTCTCCTCCCATTTGTAATACTAATTATGCACATAATCGATTTCTTGTGAGAGCTTGTGAGTTGTGACAATTATGACAGCGCAACAGACAATCATATCGATGTATTTCATGAAACATTGGGTAAATTTCAGATAAACAGAGAAAATTATGTGGCACAAAAAAGCAATACAATATACTTACAAAAATATTACTTTATAGAATAAAATTACATTATATACCAGATACCTATTATAATAAATATCTCAATGAATATCTACTTATAAAATACATACATATACATCTACTTATACTGACATATAAATAGCAATGAAGAGAAGATCTAAACGATGATAACTTAATGATAAAAGGGAGTTTTAAAAAGGTGCGCGTTAACTTTTCTTTTAAAAGAGACTAGTAGATATTTCTGTCAACGGGCAAAGCATTCCAGATGCGTAAGATTAAAGAAAGAAAGTTTTTCCTGAAATTTGTCCGGAAAAAGAGGTGCAAAAACATATATTTCTCCATCAAAAAGTATTGCCGCAAGTATATTTCAAAGTAAATAGTTCTGTACGCGTCAGAAATGCAACTCGTTCTCATAACAGATATTTTTCACGATTGTGAAAATGTAAAATCATATTGTTGAGTTATAAAATGGTGCAAAGAAAGCTCAAATTCTAGCTTTTGAACAAAAGTTCGGTTCATCGGTTTACGGTGAACATGCTTGAGCAGACGTGAACGCTGGATGAAGAGAGTTGAGAACTCTAGACGAATTTCGGTTTGAATTCAAAAGATATCATTTTTGTCATAGAAAATTTGACAACCTCCGTGGCGTAGTGGTTCGCAAGTCTGCCGTGGGTTCGATCCTAAGCGTGGGCAAGTTGGAAAATAGTCTTTTTCAAATTCTCCTGGGTTTATATTTATTTATGTATTTTATCATAAAATATGCTCGTAGTATCGTTGAGTTTGACGAAACCTTCGTGGCGTAGTGGTCATCTTGCTAGTCTGCCACCCACAGGTTCCGGGTTCGATCCCTGGTCAGGGCAAGATGGGAAATGGGCTTTTTCAAATTGTCCTGGGTCTTGGTTGTTATTCTATTTGTTATAAAATATAGTATTGTTGAGTTAGTATCCCACAACACAAGTCTCGAACTTATTTTGGGGCTAGCTCAGTTATTGTAATTAGTCCATATTAATTTATTATGTAGGTATTTCCTTGAGATTCACGGGTCTTTTCACCCCGGCCCTTTGTAAGGGTTGCGTGGGGATACAGATCCAAGAGGCCCTTTGGAGAAGTTGATGTCATGTTTATTATTATTTAAAGTAATAAAATTCACCTTTGTTTAAACAAATTACGTAATTGTTATTATTCGGTAAAAACTGTCACGAGTTAAATCATTGTTTTGAGTTGGCTAGGAAGTCATATCTATGGAAATAAACTCAACGGGCACATGAACATTATCTGATGACAGATGGCGGCTTCACTTATTGCAGTTTTTCTGCCCTGAATAAACTACTTTTATTACAGATAGTGACAATTTATGTGGGAGACGAGAATGCTCACTATTGTATGCCGTCGTATACGGGGTGATTATGAACCACTTGGCTGTATTCAAGAGCTCTTTAAGCGCAATAAAAATACATATCTTGTCTTAAGAGGGAAGTTTTAAGATTCATGTTCTGTTACTGTTTCCGTTTACAACATCTAATATACCTCTAGATAGAGAGTGCAATATCAACCTGTATATAGCGTGATTATTAAGATACTAATCCTTAGTTGGATGTTTATCTATATATGTATTTGTTATAAAATATAGTATCGTTGAGTTAGTATCCCATAACCATAACACAAGTCTCGAACTTACTTTGAGGCTAGCTCAATCAGTGTAATTTGTCCCTATACATTTATATTTATTTATATTTATCCCAAACTCTGAAAAATTAGTGTAAAAAAATGCAATTAGCAACTAAAGACGGATTTTTATTAGTGAGTAAAAAGGATTCTAATGACTGACTACGAGGGGGTGATTCATAATAATTGAATCACGAGCGTAGAGAATGATTCAAGTGTTAGAATACTGAGGGACGCGAGTGATTCATGGTCCTATCGTTATAAATCCTTTTTAAATAAGAGTTGCATACTATAATGTATAACATGAATAAGAGAAAAAGAAACATTTAAAAGCGTAAATAGACATTTAATAAATAAATTGTTAGGTTAAATTAATAAAACTGTTCATAGAAATTGGAACAATTACTAAAATTAAGAGTAATTGTTGAAAATTCAAACACCAAAGAGTGATTCAAAGTACTTTTTATTCACTGTTTTTAGTAAATAAAATAAACATTTAAGAGGTGGAATGGTATACTTAAATATAATTACATAAGTCATTTGTAATTAATCTAAACAGAAGCCTATACTAAATTACTATTTTTTTTACCAGAAAAATTCGTCATTTCTCCAAACAAACAGTCAAAAAACAAGCGAAAAATTCGGCATTTCCATGCATACAAAAGACTGCAGCCACATATTTGTACGAGAATATCGAATTGTTTTAGCTATTTTGACTGTTATTTTAATTTCAATATTCTATAGTGATCTTTTATATAGCCTTAAATGTTTGTTTGTTTGTTTAGCCTTAAATGTTGTATCTTCTTCTTCTTATCGTGTGTGTTAGTGACTAACACTAGTGTCAGAGTTTTTGAACCGCCTTAAAGGCCTCTGACATGGTTTAAGGTAACTACCAATGTTAAAGACAGTGACCCGGACCGACGGCTTAACGTGCCCCCCCAAATACGGATCAACTTACTTATCAGACAATCAGGTGATCAGCCTACAATGTCCTAACCAAACTAGGACAACAACACAAAGTCGTTGCCCCCGCCGGGAACCGAACCCGCGACTTTCGGGTATGAGCCGAACTCTCTAACCACTACACCACGGAGGCAGTTTGAAGAAAAGCTACCGATACAAAGAACTATGTATGTAACTATGTATAATGAACTAGCTGTACCCGCGGGCTTCGCTCCCCGTGGGAATTTCGGGATAAAAAGTACCCCAAGTCTCAAACTATATCCATACCAAATTTCATCCAAATCGGTTCAGTAGTTTAAGCGTGAAAAGGTAACAAATAAACAAATATACAAACTCTCTTTCGCATTTATAATATTATTATATATTATATACTAGCCGAAGCCCGCGACTTCGTTCGCGTGGACTTTATGTCTCTGGAAAATGCTCATCAGGCTGAACAACTTTTACTAAGGCGGCATTTTTATATCTCTTTTAGTTTAGCTGGACCATTATGGTTCTGCATCAGGCGTTCCATTTTCCAAAATCATTTATACCCTATATGTTGCCCAGGCTTAATAGCTATATAACAAAAAAAGTTTCATTCGAATCCGTCCAGTATTTCCGGAGATTAGCGTGTACAAACAGACAAACAGACAAACAGACAAACAGACATACAGACAAACAGACAAACAGACAAACAGACAAACAGACAAACAGACAAACAGACAAACAGACAGACATTTTTTTTTAAATTCTTACTCTATTACTACATCTCCATCGCCCCCAATATTTTTTTTGGAAATATATTTAATGTACAGACACACTTTTTTTACTGTTTTATTATATGTATAGATTATATTATTAGTAGGAAGTAGGATAGGATAGGATTGGTATGCGATTTCGTGAACCAATTTCTATCCATTATCTACGGCAAAAAAGGGGTAGTGTGATACTTATCTTTTTGACTATTAATCAAACCATGAAATAGAGTTGGCAATAGAAAAACCGAAAACAATAAAGTTTATCCAGTCGAGTTAATTTGAATAACTATTTGAATATCGGAAAAATGAATTTTTCCAATTCAGAAGCAAAAATGCAAATTTTATTATTTTTGTACGATGTGACACGGTATTGAAATTTTCTACACACAATATTTTTTTCTTACATTGTTTAGTTCTATTCCTACGTAGGTAAAAGCTGAACATTCACACTACATTTCCACGATTTTTACATACATACATACATACTATCACGTCTTTATCCCTAATGGGGCAGACAGAGCATTTTGGGTCTTGCGGTTCTATGCAAAGCCCAGGGCCGCAAGACCCAAAAGCCACTTTTAGCGTCATGGTAGGCGAGAAGATGGAAAAGCAATCAATACAGTGATGGGTTGCTAGCCGCATCGCCTGTTAACATGATTTGCATTTTTGCCCATTCCTTCGATCGACTTTTACGATCTGCGTGGGAAGAGAAGCAGCTGGTACATTCTAAGTTTTTTTTTTATTTCTCCCAGACCAGCATGGGAGATTTTTACCCCCCGAAAAATAGGGGTTTTATAAGTTTGACGATATTGTTTGTCTGTGGCATCGTAACGCTCGGACGAATGGACCGATTTCGATCAAACTCGATTTAGATTATTGTGACATGATTAAATTGGTAATATGGATCTAAGTTGTCCGAAATAAATGATTTTACTTTATTTTTATTTTGATGCGTTTTTTGTTCAATTAGATGTGTGATGAAAATTGGTTCGGCCGTTTAAAAGTTGTTGGGGGCCAACGCTTGAAAGTTGGGTGTTTGTAGTTTGTCTGGCAAATAATAGATGGCGCTACGGATATTAGTTCTACTACTTAGTTCCTCCGCTCATCACTAGATGGCGTTTACGTGTAAAACTATTAAAAGTCAGGGTTTTTCAATTTGCCTGACAAATAAACTTGTGTTTTACAATCTGCGCGGGAATAAAAGCAGCTAACAGATACTCTATTTTATTCTCCAAACAAGAAAAAATATGTTTATTATGTAACTTTGCTTAAAAGGGTTTATTTTTGGAAATACATAAATCAAAGGAGATTCAGAGCTGTGACTCAAAGAGTTAAAGTTTTTAATTAAAATGTAACCGTATTTTACGGAGTTAGTATCGAATGGCCTTAAACGCAAATCTCTAAAACGCAACTCTAAACTCATTTACGGAAGTCCACGCAAAATTGCCAAATATTGACTTTGCAACTCATTTTGGGATGACATTTTACAGGATGATAATGAAAAAGTACTAAATTATTTAAAAAATAATCGAATGTATCGTTATACAAGCTGATAATGATAAAGTACTCAATTTTTTTTAAAATTTTCGAATGTGGAAACGCAACGAACTTATGCCTTGGCCAAGTGCGTGTCGGGCCACGCGCAGTATAGGGTTCCGTAGTTGTAAATGCCAACTTGCAGTCTAAAACGGCTAAGTATTGAATTTGTATGAAATTTTCCTTTTCGAGTACATTTTATAAGTTCACCTATAAGATCACCTATAACTATTAAATTTGTTAATCCTACTTAGCTCTGATAGTTTTCCTTTAAGGCCATACCTAAATTTTCCGGGGTCCAGTGGCGCCCTCATTTAAAATAAATCATTTCAAAGAAAACGGAGATATCATTTATTCTGATGATATTGAATCGGATGATATCAAGCTTCACGTTCTCACTTTAGACTATAAACTGTAGTTCCTAAAATAGTTCAAAGGATTATCTAGGGCTTGATCAAGGCACAATTTTAAATGATATCTCCGTTTACTTTCAAATGATTTATTTTAAATGGGGGCGCCACTGGACCCCGGAAAATTTGGGTATGGCCTTAAACTACATTATATATACTACAGCTGTGATTTTTTCACGTGTCCATATATAACCGTTTAGCAAATAGATGGGGGGACACTTGACTTTAACAAAAAAAATTATTTGAAACCTAAATATTTCAGACACGGATCCCTAAATCGAAAAATGGTGTTGGCAAGCTCATAACATTTTTGAAAAACCTATTTAACGATACCCCACACAATATGTTGGTAGAGAAGAAAAATATTGACTTCCTCTTTACTTGTATGGCAGCTACCCTAAAAAAAATTTTTTTCCATATTTTATTTTACGACTTGCCAAATTACAGCTTTCTAGTACTTATAGTTTCTGAGTAGGACCGCGGACGGACAGACAGACAGACAGACAGACATGGCGAAACTATAAGGGTTCCTTGTTTACCACGGAACCCTAAAAACGGGCCTATATTATTTTCTGTCCGTCCGTCCATCTGTCTGTCTGTATGTCACCAGGCTTAATATCATTAGCCGTGATAGCTAGAAAGTTGAAATTTTCAAAGATGATATATTTCTGTTGCCGCTTTAACAACAGATACTTACTAAACACAGAATAACATAAATATTTAAGCGAGGATCACATACAACTAACTGTAAAAATTTCAAGCTATCACGGTTCATGAGATACAGCCTAGTGACAGACAGACAAACGTAAGCGTAATTAAGTCTTAGTAGTAGGGTCCCGTTTTTACTCTTTGGGTACCTACGGATCCCCAAATTCATACATACATACATACTATCCCGTCTTTATTCCTAATGGGGCAGACAGAGCATTTTGGGTCTTGGAGCTCTATGCAGAGCCCAAGGCCACAAGACCCAAAAACCACTTTTAGCGTCATGGTGGGCGAGAAGATGTAAATAATTTAAACATTCAAAATTTCTAGATCTATTTTCAAATTGATAAATTCCTCCTTATTTGAAGTCAGTTAAAAATTATCATCAAAGTGTCACTTTCTAAACCCAAAAAGGTATCACAGGGTCGGAGCGCCTGAAGTTAAAAAAATAACCTTTGAAGGTTGATGGGTGGGTAATTATAAAAGGCGGTAGGGCTTTTATACATTTCATGTTGGTGTTGCATAAATTAGATCTCCAATTTTAAGGCGCTTTTGTGGTGTTTTAATCAGGGCGAGGAGGGTAGATGTAATTTTGCAACCGTTTTACTATCTATATACGCAATTGATAACATTTGAAATATTTAACGTCTTATTTTTATCTTTTTAAATAAAAATTTAGCCTTTAATAGGATACCCATATTTTTTTATTTCTATGAATTAAGTCGTTTTTATTCAAAATTGCGACATTAAAAGTTTGTAGTGTGACGACTTACATCATTCATAGCTACGTTTACCCTAGATAAAAATCCTTGAAGACGTCAAAGACACTGTAGTTTATTATTCTATTGTTTTTCCTACATCTTAATGTCACTGACGTGTACTTGCCTATGGAACATGAGTATATAGCAGGTAAGTAATATTCCACGAACATCAACTACGGGAGTTTGATTAGTTACCTTCACCACTTTATCGTTACAAGTTTGCTTATTCTAAAAAGACGCAAGTGCTTCGTGACGTCATTTATACAGCGACATTGGGAGTTTTATTCCTTTGCTATACTTTGACTAAACAAAAAAGCAAACAGACTTCTTAACTTTGACATTGACAGGTGTCAGTTAAGCTAGCTTGTTTACAGTTATTTGATACAGTGACAGTGACACTTACGCTCAGTGTTGACATGACATTACGTTAGCAGTTTTTATGTCATTTGGTGTTAACTTCTCTAATGTATAAATTTCGTCGCAAATAATTTTTTTTTTCAAAAATTTTACTTTTTAAGCAACAATAAAGCAATTGCCCAAAAAAACAATACAGTCCACTTTAAAGGAAGAACCCTTTTATGCGGACTATATTGTTTTTTCCTTTTACTAAATATTAATTTGCATCTCATTTGGTGCTTACTTCTCTAATGTATATGTATAAATGGCGTCGCAACATAAATTTTAGTATTTACTTTTTTTTCAAAAGTAACCTACAATACAAGCGGCCAAGTGCGAGTCGGACTCGCCCATGAAGGGTTCCGTAGTAGGAAATAACATAATATAAAAGTTTTGTAGTATGTTTTTTTAATTTTTATATTTGAGTTGATTGAATGAAAGGTAAATTGCCGTTTATGATTTATGACGTATTAAAAAAAACTACTTACTAGATCTCGTTCAAACCAATTTTCGCTGGTAGTTTTTATGTTAATGAACATCAATTTCTTTTTTAGTTTTATCTTCCTCTTATTTTAGAAGTTACGGGGGCGAGAGACACTTCCAAAGTGGAAAAAAGTGTGTAGGGGGGCACACTTTTTTCCACTTTGGAAGTGTCTCTCGCGCAAAGTATTCGGTTTAGAAAAAAATGATATTAGAAACCTCAATATCATTTTTGAGGACCTATCCATGGAGACCCCACACGTTAGGGTTTGATGAAAAATAAATTTTTGAGTTTCAATTCTAAGTATGGGGAACCCCAAAAATTTATTGTTTTTTTTCTATTTTTGTGTCAAAACCTTAATGCGGTTTACATAATACATCTATTTGCCAAGTTTCAACAGTATAGGTCTTATAGTTTCGGAAAAAAGTGGCTGTGACATACGGACGGACAGACAGACAGACAGACATGACGAATCTATAAGGGTTCCGTTTTGGCCATTTGGCTACGGAACCCTAAAAAAGACAGCCAAAAGGAAACAATACAGTCCACTTTTTGGAAAAATCCCTTGTTTTTTCCTTTTACAAAATAATAATTAAGTAGTTTTTTTAAATACATAAAATGTATAATAATAATCGTGTCTCATTGTTTCAGTTCCCAAAAGGATGGAAACCATAGCAGATGGTAAGTTCATTTTAACCACCTTAGCTTAATCACACACATTTCATGATATTTTTGTAAAACATATAAAGAAATATCTATATATGTCTATTTTTAGTGATTTTTAAACCAATTTAATATGTATAATAATCGTAAATGACATCAAAAGGAATAATTAAGTAGGTACGCTTCAAGATAAATCGTAAACATGTTTTGGAATACGCAAGAACGCGAAGCAAAATTTAAATTCTAAACAACCGTGCCACCAATGGCTCCTAAATTTAAATTCTCTGTTATTTTCTTCTTCTCGAGTCGAAAGGCTAAAATAAACCTGACCAATGTTTGGCCTCAGCGACTACCTTATCATAAGCTTTATGTAAGTCTTGCATTGTGTATTTTAGGCAAAATAATAAAAAAGACAAAAAGAAAGTTATTTTTAGTTTTTTAGAATTAAGACAGAGACTATTTATTTATTTATTTATTTAAGTTTATTGCACACAATCTTTTGATTGATTACAATGGGTCAAACTTAATGCTAATGCATTATCTACCAGTTTGCCTTTGGGATATGTTGAGAAATTGAATAGGGGTGCAAGTGTAGCAAGCTAACTTGTGATATTTTCAATAAAATACCTATATAATATTACACCTTAAATACACATACTTATTGATTTATTATGGTAAACTAAACATACCTTATAAAAATACACATAAACATAATATATATTATAAATATAATATATACTTATAATATACATAAAATGATACATAGAATACATACATATATCTATATATAACAGCAGAGAGTCTATTCCGATTCCAAATATAATTTCTTCACCTGCATTTTGAAAGTATCACGACTATGTAATCTCGCAATGCTATCAGGTAAGGCATTCCAAAGCCGCACAGCCGTAACGGCAAAAGAATTAGAAAAGAAACCAGTACGGTGAGAAGGAATGTCAAGTTGCATTGTGTTAGAGGAGCGTAGATTTCTATCATGAGTTGAGCTAAGGGGCTGAAATTTAGATGTCATATAACTGGGTGCAGAAGGATTATAAACAATACCATGTAGATAACAGAGAATATGTAGATTTCTACGCTGTCTGATAGTTAGCCATTTAAGCTGCGAACGATATAGGGATATGTGGTCGTACTTGCGAAGGCAAAAAATAAATCTGATACAGTTGTTCAAGAGGCGTTCAAGCTTACTAAGCTGTTCCTCAGTTATATCCAAATAGCATACATCAGCATAGTCGATAATAGGGAGAATGAGAGATTGAGCCAGCATAATTTTGGTTGAGATAGGGAGAAAGTTTTTTAGATTGTTAAGGTAATGCATCGAGACAAAAACCTTTCGACTGACTTCCGCGAGATGTGTAACCCAACTCAATTTGTCATCAATGACTAAGCCAAGATCTTTAACAGAATTTAAGAATGGAACAATTTTACCATCATACTTAATTGGTGTCACAGAATCTATATTTATTTGGGGTAATTGTCTTCTACTACCAACAATAATGGCTTGACATTTCTTCGGGTTAACTGAAATACCAAAACTGTCAGACCATTGCATTATATTATTTAAGTTATCATTCAGCATCTTTATGGCATCATTGATATCTGCAATATCTGTTTGTACATAAAGCTGCAAGTCATCGGCATAAAAATGGTAGGAGCATGTAAGAATATGGGAAAGTGTATTTATAAAAATGGAAAATAATATTGGAGATAGCACACCACCCTGCGGTACACCGGCAATGACATCCCTCCACTCTGACTCTGATTGCTCAGAACGGACACATTGTCGGCGTCCACGAAGATAAGAATCAAACCACCCGATTACTGAGGATGAAAGGTTAAAATATGATAATATTGCAAGAAGTATATCAGTGTCTACCATGTTAAAAGCATTAGAGAAATCGATTAATACAATAACAGTAACCAAAGTCTTCTCCATACCATATCTGACATCGTCAGTGATCTTAATTAATGCGGTAGTGGTACTGTGTCCTGGTCTAAAACCTGATTGGAAGGGATCAAAGAGGTTAAATTTGTGCATATAGTCCGTAAGTTGTTTTTGGACAGTGGCTTCTAAGACCTTTGAAAGGAAAGGTAAGATGGAAATTGGACGTATATCGTTCAAACATAAAGGGACGGAAACTTTCGGCAAAGGACGCACAAAAGCATTACGCCAAGCAGAAGGAAAAGCATGTTGGGACAAGCTAGCGTTGACAATGTGAGTAATTGCAGGAAGAGCATAATTCAAAATATGCATGATCATAGCTCTGCTTATATTATCGTACCCAACAGCATTTGAATGGATCGAACTGATTACCTTTCCAATGTAATCCTCAGTGACCGGTGTGAAGACAAAAACATCGGTATTCGGCGCAGGTAAGGCAGAAATAGAAGCAATGGTATTGAGTTTAAGCTTTTCCTCAATGGTTGTTACATTTGTAAAATGCTGGTTCAGATCGTTTAAGCTAAAAGGGATATTAGCAACGGAATTCTTATCCTTACCGATACCAATTGAATTCAGGAATTTCCATATATTGGAAGGTGAAGAATTTTCTAAGTTGTTAATGAAATATTGGCGTTTCGCATTTCTACACATCATATGAGACTATGAAGAGATTGACTTTTTTGCAAACTCCAAATCAAAGTATAGGTCTAAAATAGTTGAGATTCATAATCCTCAATAAGTTTTAATAATATTAGCAAAATCTTTAATTTATAGCACGGTAAAGTATCTGTGGTAATTGTACGTATTAACATGTAATAAAAAAAAATAGTTTTACTTTAACTTTTGATAAATCGTAATGTGATAGTACAAATTATTGGAATACCTATACACATAATTTGTCATAAAATATTACAGATATAGCGTTAATTTCACCCAAACACCATTATCAGTTAAACAATTGTAAAAGCTAAGGAAACCTATTATTGGCTTTGCTATTGTTAAAAAAGGTAATAACTAAGTGTATTGCTGTTAATTTTCTTAACAAATAAAATAAAATAAAAATAATTGATATTATTTGAGAGAATACTTTCCGTGCACAAGCTGCTTGTAGGGATACCTTTTCCAGGATTGAAATCGGTATCACTTGCTTCAAAGTCTTCATATATAACAATGTTATGTGCATGTCTCAACACATTGTTTGTAAATACACGTTCAACAAAACATTTAACATAGAGATGGTAAAAAAATAAAACGCCATATTAAAATGACGAGTTGGATATGGAAATGTGGGGCACGTATTTACAGCAGATAACGCCTGGGGCTGCCCTGAACTGATTATGTATTCTGTAAATTTACTGGGCGTATATTTCGGCTGTATGAGATTCCTGCCAGCACTTGTAAGCAGAAAATATTTACGTCACTGAGTGTTATATCATCTATATCTATACACTACTATTACTATGCCTCCATCGCCCATGATTATGTGGATGGACCGATTTCGACGCGGATAAGACTACTTCATACTAACTCATTTCTTCTTCTTCTTCTTATATTTAAGAGCTGGGCTCTTGTCGGTGGAGTGCTTTTCATGTCTCTCTTTCTTCCGCTAAGTTCTTAACCTCTTTATATGTTTTCACGTTTAATTTTTCTTTTATTTGGTCTATAAATTTTCTCCTGTATTTTCCTACTCTTCTCTTTTCTTCTATTTTTCCTGTATTTTAGGAAAACTCATTTCACACAGTCCTATTTTGTTAGACCTTATATAAACTACGAAATATTTGCTGTACTCGAAAGGGTTGATAACACGGATTGTATTTTAATTATTAGGTCTTCATGTTAAACTTTAATTGGCAAATAAAGATTTGATTTGATTATAACACCACCTTCCGTACGTAGATAGTATATTCCACAATCTCGATAAGGCTACTTCAAACTAATTCATTCCACACAGTCCCCGGTACGTGTACATTCAAACGAGCAAACGTCCCGATAAAGCCGCGGCCTGCAAATGGCCGGCAATCATTTATGCCGTCAGTGTAACTGATAAAACTTCAGTTACGAAATTAATAATGTTAAAGCTTTTGAAGTTCTTAGCTACTTAATGTTTATTCTTAGAGAGAGCCTCCGCTGCCGGCGCCAGCTCCTAAAAATATCACTATAGGGAACCAGCGGTTATACTGCCGGCAGCCAAGATTTAAAACACCGGCTGCCGGCGCCGGCACTTAAAATTTGCTGTGAAGTGTAGGTTAGGTTCATGTCTGCCCCGCATCATCTAAATTAAGTTTCCTGTGACCAAAACACGAGCGAGTGAGCGACTCAAGCTAAGGGCGTAAATAACACAGACACAGATCGTGTTATACCAACGCCGGCAGCCAATTCTGCAACCAGCGAAGGCACTCGCTTATTCTTATATTCTTTTTTTACGATTTATTAAATACTTACATTGTTGCCATGTGTAAATATTTATATAGTAAATTATGCAATATATCTAAATAGGAAATGGGCTTGCAACATCTAGTACCCTACTCTGTCTTTAGAATCAACTCGAAAAGCGTTTGAGTCTTGTAATTATTGCAAGATTTTGCCTGTTCCGTGTTAGGTAAGGACATAAATCAATAACTTTAGTAACACCATAAAGGTAGGAACGGTATATTTCACAATATAAAAAAGGCTACTTTAAACTAATTCATTCCACGCAGTCCCCGGTACTTGTACATTCAAACGAGCAAACGTCCCGATAAAGCCGCGGCCTGCAAATGGCCGGCAATCATTTATGCCGTCAGTGTAACTGATAAAACTTCTGTTAGGAGTTTAATAATGTTAAAGCTTTTGTATTCTAAGCCACTCATTTTTTTTTTCATATATCCTTTTTTTAGGGTTCCGTAGCCAAATGGCAAAAACGGAACCCTTATAGATTCGTCATGTCTGTCTGTCTGTCTGTCCGTCCGTATGTCACAGCCACTTTTTTATGAAACTATAAGACCTATACTGTTGAAACTTGGTAAGTAGATGTGTTATGTGAACCGCATTAAGGTTTTGACACAAAAATAGAAAAAAAACAGTAAATTTTGGGGGTTCCCCATACTTAGAACTGAAACTCAAAAATTTATTTTTCATCAAACCCATACGTGTGGGGTATCTATGGATAGGTCTTCAAAAATGATATTGAGGTTTCTAATAGCATTTTTTTCTAAACCGAATACTTTGCGCGAGAGACACTTCCAAAGTGAAAAAAAGTGTGTCCCCCCCCCGTAACTTCTAAAATAAGAGAATGATAAAACTAAATAAAATATATGTTGTTCATTACCATGAAAACTACCAGCGAAAATTGGTTTGAACGAGATCTAGTGAGTAGTTTTTTTTAATACGTCATAAATCGTAAACGGCAATTTACCTTTCATTCAATCAACTCAAATATAAAAATTAAAAAAACATACTACAAGACTTTTATATTGTTATTTGCTACTACGGAACCCTTCATGGGCGAGTCCGACTCGCACTTGGCCGCTTATTTACGATTTGTAGTTAGGTACATTGTTGTCATATGTAAGTATTTACGTTGTAATTAAGTAAGATATCTAAATAAGAAATGGGCATGCAACATCTAGTACTCTTTTCTGTCTTTAGAAGCAACTCGAAAAGCGCTTGAGTTTTGCGATTATTAGCTTTGCCTGTCCCGTATTAGGTAAGGACATCTATAACTGTAGTAACACCACCTCTCATAGGTTATAGGTATATTTCACAATCTCGATAAGGCTACTTCAAACCAATTCATTTCACACAGTCCCCGGTACGTGTACATTCAAACGAGCAAAAGTCCCGATAAAGCCGCGGCCTGCAAATGGCCGGCAATCATTTATGCCGTCAGTGTAACTGATAAAACTTCTGTTAGGAGTTTAATTATGTAAACCAAGGTAATATTTAAGCTTTTTTAGTTTTTAATGAAGTCACTTCAAAAAAGGAGGAGGTTATCAATTTGAATGTATGGTCTAACAAAATATACTAAAACTACTTTAAGGGTGAATTCAGTCCATGATATTGAAAAACTTTTATATGTCGAAATATGAAAAATATTTTTTTGGCTTCCCATACAAACTCGGATCAGCTGATCGGTCAACTTCATGGGAAGCCAATACTTACTACTTTACTTTTCATAGTTTCAGTATATTTTGTTAGACCTTTATATGTTTTTAGGGTTCCGTACCCAAAGAGTAAAAACGGGACCCTATTACTAAGACTTCGCTGTCTGTCAGTCTGTCCGTCAGTCTATTTATTTGCTGTTTTTTACTCGATATCAATAATGGCAATAGGTAGGCACTTGTAATATTCACAAAATACTCAGTTGAATTTTTATTTTAATATCAAATAAAAAAAAAAAAAAAAATATTTAAGGGGGGCTCCCATACAAAAAACTTGATTTTTATAGATAATGGTACGGAACCCTTCGTGCGCGAGTCCGACTCGATCTTGGCCTGTTTTTTTTTATGTATGTTCCCCTGTTACTCAAACACGCTTCGCCCAATCAAATTCTTTTTTGTTTAAAAGGGCATGTTGAGGTCAATTTTTAGTTTTGAAAAGTTATCTTACTAAGGCTTTTTGGTTAATCCAAAGATTCAAATGACCATTTAGTAATTAGACCTTTACAGGCATGTTTACACGTCCTTAAGAGTCCCCCGACCCTAGACTTCTCCATACAAACGCAGTACACGTTTAATTTTGAAACCACATGTCAGATTTCGGTAAAAATTGGTAATTGTAAAGAAATTGCAATTATCTAGGGTTATAACTGGTTTCCTATAAAAAAATTATGAACTGGAAAGAAAATATAATGATTTAGAAGTTTCCCATACTAATGGTCAAAAATGATATAAAACACTATATTCTATTTCAAGTTCATATTTTTACCGTCGGAAACTAGTTATAAACCTAGATAATTGCAATATCTTTAAAATTACAAAATTTTGCCCAAATCGGACATGTCGTTTTGAAATAAAACGTACACTACGTTTGTATGGAAAATTGTATTTTGGTCTAGGGTCGGGGGACCCTTAAGTAATATAATTTACATTTAGTTTTTAAAGAAAAGCTATGAATACCAGCGCTTCGCAACGACTACTGCAGAGAAGAAACGCCTGAAGAAACTCATTTAATCTGTAATTCAATTCAATTCAATTCATTTATTGCTTTTCATATTGTACATATATAACACTTTTCTACATAGTCACTTCTTAAATTAGTAGGTACAACATGAGCCCTGATAGGGCATTGCAAAAGAAAAAAAAATGGAACGGCATGCGGTTTTATTTTTCGTTAGTATTTATCTAATATAACCCGTTTTTCATTTAAGAAACAGGTGAAGGCACATTTTCTTCAAAAACTGTCAGATAGATCATAGTGTATTTATGTAGTGTATGTAGTATATGTAGGTATTGTTTATTTTAGCATATACTTTATAGTGTGTATTTTGCATGTAGTTTATTGTTTTGATTATTTTTTAATTATTATTTTTACATAATAGTCTTTTATTTCTTTTTCACCATATACCTGTCAAGTTGTGCACTACCCTATCATTCTCCACATCACCCGTTTGGTTGACTGGTAGATAAGGCCTTAGGCTTTAAGTCCGCCATTACACTTGTATTTGTGTATGAAGTTAAATAAATAAATAAATAAATAAATAAAATTAGTTAGTAATTATTTAAATAAAGATTGATTTGTTTAGTAGTTTTTATACGAGTAGGTAATGTCAGTTTGTATAACAAAGTCAGTATTTGTAAGTGTAAGAAATAAATGAAGCAAGCAATCATCATCATCGGGTCTTTTTGTCTCCACTACAGGAGCGCGATACTCTCTGTACTATCAGAGACATTCTTAGCCATAGCAGCCAGAGGACATTTACCTACACTCTCCTCGCTAGCTAGACGGGTTGAAGAAGTCTCATTGAAGTTTATTAGCTTTTTGAAGTGAAAACTTCTTTAGCGGCGTTGTGCACTGTTTTTGGAATGGGTAAAAAATGTTAAACTCGCGTCAGGACACGTGACCTGATCGAAAATTCGTAAGACGGATGGAGAGTAGACAGCTGGCGCGGCGTAGGAGAGGGAGTATCCCCCTCTCTTTCTACGGCGCGGCGAAAATGTATGCCTGCGCCTGCTGTTTCGTTTAGGCGGCACAGGGCGCTTGCGCGAATGTTCGTGTGTGTTTATGTTACAGAGCGTGCTACGCGCATCCATGGATGGTGACAGCTGATGGCTCGACCGTCTGTGTAGTGGCCATACTGCTGTGTTTTCACTTCTGCCGGCACTCCCAGAGTGCAACCCGTCGTTTTTTTTAGCTTGTTTTACTAAGTCGGTTTCTACGACATCCACGGGAGGACTTGGCCCTATTCTACTCCGCCAGAAACCACACGACGAACCAAGCATTAATAAGTCCAATTGATCCAATGTAACATACAGTCCGTACTGTGCTTGTATATTCAAATGAGCTGAGCGAACGTTCCTGATAAGGCTGCGGTCAGCAAATCGTTTGCGATCATTATTCTGTCAGTGTAAGTGTGCAGCTGATAAAGCTCTGCAACGTTAAACGGGAAAGAAGAATCCGACCGAGAGAATAGGCGAGAATCTTGTGTTAATAGGCGACGTTGCTAGCAACCTATCATTATATTGATCTCTTTCCCATCTTTACATCCACTATCACGCTAAGCGTGACCTTTGGGTCTTGCGGCCCTGGGCTCTGTCTGCCCCGTCAAGGATAAAGACATGGAAATGTATCTGTATCTTTGAAATAGCAATAAAAGTATAAATTAAAATAATCGGCCAAGTGCCAGTAGGACTCGCGCACGAAGGGTTCAGGACCACTATCTATATAAAAAATAACATTTGTTGTATGGAACAAAAATAGATTTAAAATATTTTTTAGCTAAGAAGCTCTTTGTTGATTACAGAATCTTAACTAAGTAGACAACTAAAATACGTTTTTTTAGCTAAGAAGCTCTTTGTTGATTACAGAATCTTAACTAAGTAGACAACTAAAATACGTTTTTTTAGCTAAGAAGCTCTTTGTTGATTACAGAATCTTAACTAAGTAGACAACTAAAATACGTTTTTTTAGCTAAGAAGCTCTTTGTTGATTACAGAATCTTAACTAAGTAGACAACTAAAATACGTTTTTTTAGCTAAGAAGCTCTTTGTTGATTACAGAATCTTAACTAAGTAGACAACTAAAATACGTTTGAGTATGAGTTGAGAGTTGATTAACTGTTAAGAAGAGATTAACTATTTAAGTAGCCTTTGAGTATTCGGGCGTATATCGCAGATATATTTCTAAATTGCAGAAGCAGCTGAAATGATTGCCATTAAAACGTTTTCGGTTTTAAAAAATATCTCATTAAGCAGAAATAAAATGTAGATTTAAACGCAGGAACAGAAATAACTATGTTAATTATTGTCATCTGGTAATATCCGAATGTTTCCAATATTAAAATTGCTTAATTTCGAAATCTACCAGCTTATTATTTCGAATCACGGTTATTATAACTTCATGTTGTTGTGATATTGCACTGTAAAAGCAATAATACACCCTCGATATACATACATACATACTATCACGTCTTTATCCCTAATGGGGCAGACAGAGCATTTTTAAGTCTTGCGGCGCTCTAAGCAGATAGAGCCCAGGGCTGCAAGACTCGAAGGCCACTTTTAGCTTGATGTGGGCAAGAAGGTGTATGAAGGAATCAAAATAGTGATAGGTTGCTAGCCGCATCGCCTATTAACACGATTCGATTTTTTGCCCATTCCCTCGATCGGCTATTACGGTATTCCCGGGAAGAGAAGCAGCTGGTACATTCTAAGTTTTTTCTTTTCTCCCAGACCAGCATGGAAGTTATCCCTCGATATCTTATCCTATCCTACTATAATATTATAAATGCGAAAATGAGTTTGTATATTTGTTTGTTTGTTTGTTACCACTTCACGCTTCATCCCCTAAACCTATTTAGATGAAATTTAATATGGATATAGTTTAAGACTCGGGGAAGGACATAGGGTTATCTTTATCCCGATATTCCCACGGGGAGCGAAGCCCGCGGGTACAGCTAGTATCATTATAAATACCCTGTCCGTAGTTTGTGTAGGTTCTATTCATAGGTATCTCCCATCAATAAAATCAAAAAATCTGCAGTTCCATGCATCCTGGAACGGTAGGTATTAAAGATTTAATTGTAATATTATGTAGTTCATAATCACAGATCGGATATTCCAGTGCATATTTAACACCACAATGTTACACGCATTTGTAACAACAGTAACATACCACTCTGTAATAGCAACTCTAAAAAAATTTTTTTTGATTCCGTGATTTAAAAAACATGAATCATTATTGGATTTTACAAAAATAATAAATAGTCAGGTACAGATTATAGATTATATGACAATGATATAGATGTAAATATGTACTGGAATATCCGATCTCTATTCAATAAAAAAAAAAAAACTAAAAAAAGTGGTAGGATTTTACGATAAATGAAATTATCACGTTATCACGTTTATCCCTAGTATCACGTTTATCCCTAGAAATTATCACGTTTATCCCTAGAGCGAGACAGTGCTCTTTGCTTTTTGCTTTCGATTTACAATCATTAAAAAAAAACTTAAAATATATATTGCAAAACATTTTGATCATGTTATAAAGCTGGAATCATAAATAACTATGTTAATTATTATCACTTGGTAATTGCCGAATGTTGCCAGCGTTGAAATTGGTTCAGTTCGAACTCCAGCTTATTATCTCGTAGCCGGTAATTATAATTTAACATTGCGATGATATTGCAATGTGGAAATAAAATTGATACGGTAGCATAACATGCGATAACGTTGGTAGGTAATCTACCAACGTTATTTCATGTTACGCTACCTGAGTCATATTTGTCGATCTTCTTCTTATCGTGTGTGTTGGTGACTAACACTAGTGTCAGAGTTTTTTTAAACCGCCTTAAAGGCCTCTGACATGGTTTTAGGTAACGACCAATGACAAAGACAGTGACCGGGACCGACGGCTTAACGTGCCCTCCGAAGCACGGATCATCTTACTTATCAGACAGTCAGGTGATCAGCCTACAATGTCCTAACCAAACTAGGACAACAACACAAAGTCGTTGCCCCCGCCGGGAATCGAACCCGCAACCTCCGGGTATGAGCCGAACGCTCTAACCACTACACCACGGAGGCAGTTATATTTGTCGATAATATTGGTGAATTACTAACGTAACAGATACCCAACGCCATAGAAACTAACTAGAGGACTTGTAAGTAGGCAAAACTGGAGTTGCCGGGTAGGCACACAGAGATGGCAGCACACACGGCTAGCAAAAAGTGACAAAGAAAGTGTTGAATATGCTTTTTTTATTTCAATCATATTTAATTAATTAGAGTACTACTTTATTTAAATAATAGTAATTAAAGATTTTGATGTTTTAATATATACCTATAGCGCAATCTAGTGACAAGGAAGAAAAAAAAATTATGTTTATAATGCGATGAGTAGGCATGCCATAAGGGATTTGAAATATCTATGCTTTAAATCATTTATTTATTGCATATTTTAATTGGATGCCTAACAAGTTAATATGTAAATTACTTATTACCGAAGGGCATATAAGAAGAGATTGATGAGTTTAGATCAAGCACTTTTGCTTGATCTAAACTCATCAATCTCTAAAGGTTTGTCAGGATACCTTTGCCTACCTCTGTAGGAAACAGGCGTGATTATAAGTATATATGTACTTATTACTTGAATATTACGAGTAAAGACATCTTATCTTAAAAAAAAAAGACATGTCTGACCACTCTATAAATCTATGGTTTTCATTCAACGACTCACGAATCGCGACTAATTTATTTGTTTACAAAAAATGGTCGATGCATGAAACTTGTCTAGAGTGAAGCACCCTTCGCTGGTCTCCTTCTTGTTTGTCGTCGTTACATGATAGTCGTCAAGCTATTTCAACCTTTAAGGGTCCCCCGACATTAGACCAAAATACAACTTTCCATACAAACGTAGTCTACGTTTTATTTCAAAACGACATGTCCGATTTGGGCAAAATTTTGTAATTTCAAAGATATTGCAATTATCTAGGTTTATAACTAGTTTCCGACTGTAAAAATATGAACTTGAAATGGAATATAGTGTTTTATATCATTTTTGACCATTAGTATGGGAAACTTCTAAATCGTTATATTTTCTTTCCAGTTCATAATTTTATCATAGGAAACCCAATATAACCCTAGATAATTGCAATTTCTTTACAATTACCAATTTTTACCGGAATCTGACATGTAGTTTCAAAATTAAACGTGTACTACGTTTGTATGGAGAAGTCTAGAGTCGCCGGACTCTTAATATGTAAATTACTTATTACCAAAGGGCATATAAGAAGAGATTGATGAGTTTAGATGAAGCAAAAGAGGTTTGTCAGGATACCTCTGCCTACCTCTGTAGGAAACAGGCGTGATGTTATGTATATATGTACTTATTACTTGAATATTACGAGTAAAGACATGTCTGACCACTCTATAAATCTATGGTTTTAATTCAACGACTCACGAATCGCGACTAATTTACTTGTTTACAAAAAATGGTCGATGCATGAAACTCGTCTAGAGTGAAGCACCCTTCGCTGGTCTCCTTCCTGTTTGTCGTCGTTACATGACAGTCGTCAAGCTATTTCAACCTTTAAGGGTCCCCCGACCTTAGACCAAAATACAACTTTCCATACAAACGTAGTCTACGTTTTATTTCAAAACGACATGTCCGATTTGGGCAAAATTTTGTTATTTCTAAGATATTGCAATTATCTAGGTTTATAACTAGTTTCCGACTGTAAAAATATGAACTTGAAATAGAATATAGTGTTTTCTATCATTTTTGACCATTAGTATAGGAAACTTCTAAATCGTTATATTTTCTTTCCAGTTCATAATTTTAGTATAGGAAACCAGTTATAACCCTAGATAATTGCAATTTCTTTACAATTACCAATTTTTACCGGAATCTGACATGTGGTTTCAAAATTAAACGTAGACTACGTTTGTATGGAAAAGTCTAGGGTAAGGGGACTCTTAAGTAGCTCAAAATCTGACCCCACGTGGATGGTGACACCACATTTGGATGGGTTGGTGAAAAAATAATCAAGGGCAAACAATCACAAAATTGTGAAGAAAATTATTTTTTATAATTGTACATGAAATAACGTTTTTATCGGCCAACCGTTAATCGTCGAAGTATAATTATAATTTGTTGAACCGACAAATCAAAAGACGATGGAACGGTTTTGTTTTAAAAAAAATATCGGACGAGGATAATTCGGATAAATGTGTTAAACTCGCGGAAATAATAATAAATAATAAATAAATAAATATATAGGGACAAATTACACTGATTGAGCTAGCCCCAAAGTAAGTTCGAGACTTGTGTTATGGGATACTAACTCAACGATACTATATATTATAACAAATACATATATAGATAAACATCCAAGACCCAGGACAATTTGAAAAAGGCCATTTTCCAACTTGCCCTGACCGGGAATCGAACCCGGGACCTCTGGGTGGAGGACTAGCATGGTGACCACTACGCCACGGAGGTCGTCAAAGGAGGAAAAGTATGTGTAGGACCTTTTTTCTTTGAATACTAGTCATTGTTAATAAAAAATATATCATAGTCGAGCCAAGATTTACGTTCGGGTAACAAAATGTCTGCCATTACCTACATTACTGACTTTCAAACAACGCTGTTGACTTTTCCAACCCGATACGATTGGTACACTTGGAACGGAAATACAAATAACAATAGTATAGAAAGATAAGTTATTGAAGTGAAAACTTGTTTTGGAATGGGTAAAAAATGTTAAACTCGCGTCAGGACACGTGACCTGATCGAAAATTCGTAAGACGGATGGAGAGTAGACAGCTGGCGCGGCGTAGGAGAGGGAGTATCCCCCTCTCTTTCTACGGCGCGGCGAAAATCTATGCCTGCGCCTGCTGTTTCGTATATCAAAAATGCACAACGTTAATATTCAAGTTTTCACTTCTGCCGGCACTCCCAGAGTGCAACCCGTCGTTTTTTTTTATTTATTTAACGACCATGCGAGGGCAGCGAACGAAGTATCTCCATTTCAGCTTCCTTCGGATATTCGGTTGTTCTCGCCTCGCATTTCTCCGGTTTTGAGTAAAATTTTGTAAGCAGGTTTGACGATTACAAATGCATTTTTTGTCGATTAAGTTTTCCGAAATTATTGACCGAGCGAGCGAAGCGAGCGAGGTCTCTAAATCGAGTTGGGGGCGAAAACACATTGTATGTATGTATGTATGTATGTATGTATGTATGTTTGTACCGCGATAAAAGCCGAACCGTTGGTTTGATTTTGATGAAACTTGGTAGGCATGTAGGAAATATCAATAGAATTTTTAAGTTCGTTGGGCATCAAAATCGGTTTAGTAGTTTTTGAAATATTAATAAAAATGTCCGCGATTATGTAACAAACGAAACCAATAGCGCGTTCTGTAGTGAAACACAGGCTAGCAAGTTGAGAACTGTTTATTTGACACTCGAGGGTACATAATAAAATAATCAAGTGACCCGCATAATTAACAATAACAAGTTAACATACTACATCTTTCTCCTTTCAACAAAAACCAAATGAATAGAACAAACTCACATTTATGTAAATCTTTAAACTAAGTATTTACTACTAAAATTTACCACTAGTGTAACATTGTGACCTTTAGATTAAACTACATATTCATTTAAGTAAATTTAGTTAAACACAGGGAAATATGAGTAAATACATAATAATATTATTTACCTATTTTATTAACATTGTTTATGGCCAAACTATAACACAAGTCTTATCTTTTCCTTTTGTATCATAAGTAATTTATTAATAATGTACATAAATTCCCATCACCGCTTACAAACATAAAAATCTAAATTTAAATTGCTTTCACATATAATTATGTAAGTACCTAAGTACTTCCGTTACAAATTATCTAATAAATTGCCTAATCTGTTTTATAACCTTCTTTGTGCATTTTTTTTCTGCAGGTTACAAATTGTGACTCAATAGGTCCCGGCAGTTTAAATGTATGCTTAGATTCACCAGCTCCCACACATTCAGATTTTTTGACTTCTGTGGAACTGTGCGGCTGGGCGCAGGTGCCCGGCGCCTGCGCAGATTCCCCGCTTGTACCTACCGGATGCCTGCAAATTATGTGACGTCGATTGCGCCTGTACCTACGTCCCACCGCATCCTCAAGTATGTAAGATCGCGGCTCCCTAGCCTTCTCCACAATTTTCATCTGCCGACGTTTTTTCCCATCAGCCACTATTACCTTATCCTGACGGTGTAGCATAGGTAAATCATGTGAGCGCGCTTGTTTATCATATATTTGTTTTTGCCTTAGCTGACGTTCTAACAATTTTTTATGGTTTCTGGTAATATCCACTCTTTCCGCTAATAATGTCTTGTGGACCGGCAGATGTGTATTTAAACGTCTTCCCATTAATAACTGAGCAGGCGAGTCTATGTTCTCTCTAGGAGTCGATCGGAAATTGAGAAGTCCCAATTGATAGTCCTGTCCTGAGTCCACGCATTTTTTAAGTAAAGTTTTGATAGTACGCACAGCTCTTTCACTTTTCCCATTAGATTGAGCGTACAGTGGGGAAGACGAAATGTGAGATATTTCCCAATCTTTTAGAAAAAGAAAAAATTCTTTCGAGCTATATGCTGGCCCGTTGTCCGTCACTAACAACTTTGGTATACCGTGCCTACAGAACTGTTCTTTCATCGCTTGAATAACGGACCGACTACCAATCGAGTTCAACTCATTTACTTCAATATAATTTGAGAAGTAATCTACTAAAATAAGGTAACATTTTTTCCTATATTCGAATATGTCAGAACCTAACTTTACCCAGGGCAAGTCTGGAATCGAATGAGGTATCATGGGTTCGCGAGACGGTCGCGGCGCGTGCAAAGCGCAAGCAGTACAGTCGCGCACGCAGCGCTCCACGTCGCCGGTCATGCCCGGCCAAAACATTACTTCGCGGGCGCGCCGCTTGCATCTCTCGATACCTAAATGCCCTTCGTGGATACGGCGCAACATCTCTCCGCGCAATGACATAGGGATAAAAACTCGACTGTCTTTTAAAATTAAACCTTCTACAAACTGCAGGCTGCTCCGGTACGACCAGAATTCTCGAACATTTGGCTCAACACTATACCGATTGCGAGGCCAGCCTTTCATTATATGATGAATTAATGTTTTTGCAACAGTGTCGTGTTTTATTGTCTGTTTAATTAAATCTAGTTTCTCATCACTGTATGGCAGAGATTTCAACATAAAACAGGTTTGTGCTTCTAACTCGTCATTGACTCGCTTCTGCATAAAATCAGGGAGAGGGGCGCGCGACAACGTGTCCGCTATGTACATGTACTTACCAGGAGTATATATCACTTTGATGTCATAACGTTGAATTCGCAACATCATCCGTTGAAGTCGTGCTGGAACCGCCGCCAACGGTTTCTTGAATATGGCCTCTAACGGCTTATGATCCGACTGCACTGTAACATCACTTCTGCCTAAGATATATTGATGAAAACGTTCACAGGCGAACACAATCGCCAGCATTTCCTTCTCGATCTGGGCGTACCTCCCCTGCGTGTCGCTGAGCGTGAGCGACGCGAACTCGACCGGGCGGCCCTCCTGCAGCAGCACGGCGCCCAGCGCGCCGGCGCTCGCGTCCACCGACAGCACGATGGGTGCTCGGTCCGAGTACAGCGCCAGCACTGGAGCGGACGTTATTAATTGTTTCAGTTTACTTACAGTGCTTGTATGTTGCGGTTCCCACATCCATTCAGAGTTCTTTTTTAAAAGTCCACGTAGTACTGCCACATTTTCTGAGTAGTTGGGAATAAATTTCGCCAGATAATTTACCATACCTAAAAACCTTTCTAAACTTTTTCTGTCCGTCGGTTCTGGCATTTCTACAATAGCTTTTACCTTCGCTCCATCCGGCCGCATTCCTTGTGCGTCAAAAACGTGTCCTAAGTAAACTATCTCATTTACACAGAACCTACATTTTTCTTTATTAAATCTTAATCCAATTTCTTTAGCTCTCTGTAGTAGCTTCTCTAACCACATGTCATGTTCTAGTTTATCACGTCCCCATACTACTATGTCATCTATGAAGGATTCCATACCCTCTAAATCTTCGAGGCATTGTCTGATTTTAGCATGAAACATTTCTGGGGCGCAATTGATGCCATAAGGAATTCTTAAAAATTGGTACCTACCGAAGGTCGTAGAGAAGGTGCACAGATCCGCGCTGGGCTCGTCCAGCTCCAGCATCCAGAAGCCGCAGCGGGCGTCGAGCACGCTGAAGTGCGTGGCGCCGCGCAGCCGCGCCGCCAGCTCGCTCACCGTGGGCAGCGGGAAGTGCGCGCGCCGGATCGCTAGGTTGAGAGCTCGCGGATCCAAGCACACACGTATATCGCCGTTTTTCTTGGCAGCAATGACTATTACACTTACCCATTCGGTAGGATGATTAACTTTTCTAACTACACCCAGTTTTTCCATTCTTTGTAACTCTGCTAACAATTTGTCTCTCATGCCTAAGGGAATTCTGCGGGTAGGGCAAACTACAGGTGTGACATTGTTATCAATTACAATTTTATGCTTTCCAGGTAATTTTCCAAGGCATGAAATAAATCTGAATAAGAGCTTAAGTTTAATGTGTCCACTCTCTGTATAACTCCCATCTGTATACATCCATTCAAACCTAAAATATTTTGACACTCCATATCAGTAACAACAAATTTCAAGCTATGCAATTGATTTTTAAAATTAAATTTAAGATTACATTCCAATTCCAATAATAGGTACTAAGTTACCGGTATATGAATAGACTTTTTTATTATATGGAGTGAGGTTATCCAAACTTATTCCTAACCTGATACAATCCCCTTTTGACAACAAATTCAACATCGCCCCTGTATCTAATTTAAAGTGTATTCGCTTACCATTAAAGTCTATTATTTCAGTCCATTCTTTAGTCACGCTTCTCTTCCGGTCACCTGCATTCACCATGTTTACGTACAAAACGTCTTCACTGGACTCCGATTCTGTAACGCTCACGTTATGCACCCTGTTCCCGATCACCTTACTAGAACACACGCGCGCGAAGTGGCCGCGACCGTTGCACTCGTAACACGTCGACCTCAGCGCTGGACACAGCTGCGCATCCTCGCAAGCCGTGCTCCCGCAGCGCGCGCACGGCCCGCCGCGGCCGCCGGCGCCCGCGCTCGGCGCGCCCCGCCGGCCGCCCGCAGCGCCGCCGCCTCTCCGCCAGCGCGGCCTCCGGCGAGCGCCGCCTCCGCGAGCGCCCGCGCTTCGCCCGTGCACCATGTCCACTCGAGTTCCGGATGTCGAGGCCTCCTCGATCTGTTTGCTTTCCTCCTTCGACATCTCGGCCGCTTCGCAAATCTGAATCGCTTTTCTCAACGATAATTCCTCCGCTCGAAGTAATCTATCCCGTACCACGTCGTCCAAAATTCCACATACTATCCGATCTCTTATCAAGCCGTCCGCTAAGTGCTCGAACTCGCAGTCCTTGCTGAGAATTTTTAATGCCGTGACGTATTGATTTATTGTTTCCCCGGCGCCTTGTTTACGTGTAAAAAACTTGAACCTCAGCGAGGTGACGTTCGGTTTTGTTCCAAAGTGAGCGTCAAACTTTTTCTTCAAGCATTGTATGTCGTCTTGACTTTCCTCTTTAGAATATGTGAATGTGGAAAATATTTCGTAACCTTCTGCCCCGACGAGGTTTATCAGTAAGCTAGCCTGCACGTCTGCAGCCTCCTTATGCACACCCGATGCCTTTAGAAATACTGAAAACTGTTGCCACCATTTGCGCCACGTGTCGGCCCGCACCGCCGGATTGCCGTCTACACGTAATTCCGATGGAGGACGAGCGTGTTCCATCGTGATAACTCAAATTCACAAAAACTAACACCTTTAAACAACAGTCCAATACTGTGCAACTCCGAATTGCGTATAAAATATATTTTTTAATTAGCACCGCTGCCACCATGTAGTGAAACACAGGCTAGCAAGTTGAGAACTGTTTATTTGACACTCGAGGGTACATAATAAAATAATCAAGTGACCCGCATAATTAACAATAACAAGTTAACATACTACATAACTTTGGATAGCGCCATCTAGGGGTTATTTAGGAAACTGAATTGCGAAAAATAATCGCAAGGTTAAGTTCGCGGCGAACTACTAGGTAGTTTACTAAATTTAGCAATTTTGTTGAGCGAACTTTGCTTCAATCGAAATCGCTGCTTGTCTGTGCTTCTGTTGTAGTATTAGTAATAATGCCACAAACTAACAAGAGATCAGCGGTAACCAAAGCCCGCGAAGTAGTTTTACGTAGAGAGTTGCAACTTAGTGAATATGCCAGTAGGTACTTCTCGTACCCAATAAGAGCTTTGTCAGCAAGAAACTTCGCCCGAATGCTCCAAACGCTTGTGTTCACAGCGTGAGTACGCAAGGAAAGTACGAAATCAGGAACTATACCCTAAACACTTAAAGCGCTGAGGTTCAATGCGTGAGAACGTTGTGGAGATTCAAGGGCAAGAATCCTTCCCAGAACACGGTTCCCATCCCACGCATGACCCGGTCGTAGAAGACTGGCCAAGTGTCATGTTCACGAACGCAATTTCCACTGTCGCTTGACTGGGCAATAAATTGCATGGAATCAAAGGCGTTTGTCCAAGAGCTAACCCGTCACTATACCGCAGATGTCCCGGACATCAGCCTGTACGAAATTAGGATGGCCCTCTAACAGCATAAAAACAAACAAGGCGCCGGGCAAGGAAGGAATCACAACAGAGCTTCTGAAAGCGGGCGGACCGCTGCTACTGAAAGTCCTTCTCGAGGGCATAACGCCAAAAGCGTGGAACAGGGGCATTGTGGTCGTGTTCTTCAAAAAGGGAGATAACACTCTATTGAAGAACTATAGGCCGTGTCACGTGTCTTAGTCATGTTTATAAGTTGTTTTCGAGGGTCATCACGAATCGTCCCGCAAACAGGTTTGATGCCTTCCAGTCTCACGAACAAGCCGGTTTCCGTAAAGGCTTTAGCACCATGGACCACATTCGTACGCTGCGACAGATTATATGAGAAGACGAGGGAGTATAAACGGCCGTTATGCTTGGGGATAGTGGACTATGAAAAAGCCTTCGATTCGATCGAAACATGGGCCGTGCTTATGTCTCCAGCGATGCCGTATTGACATATTCGGTATCTCGAGGTGTTGAAGTGCTTGTACAGTAACGCCACTATGTCATTCCGAGTACAAGAGCAGTGGACGACGGCAATTCCACTGCATAGAGGTGTAAACCAGGCATTATATATTCGAAACTGTTTACCATTGCACTGGAAGATCAAGCTTCTGAAATGGGAAGGATTTGGCATTAACATCAATGCCGATTATATCACTCACTTTCGATTTGCTGATGATATCGTTGTCATGGCGGACTCGATGGAAGACATAAGTATGTATGTACTATGCTCGCAGACCTAAACCGAGTTTCCCAACTGGTAAGACTTAAAATGACCGATCTAGAGCGGCTTGCATCCAACGCCTTCCAGCTATTCTAGATCGGTCATTTTGGAAATCTTTGGGAGAGGCCTATGTCAAGCACTGGACGTTATGCGGCTGAAATGATGATGATGACGATGAGCCTTAAAATGAACATGGACAAAACGAAAGTAATGTCGAATGTCCATGTTGTGCCCCTACCTGTTTGTGTTGGGAGCTCCACCCTCGAAGTTGTAGACCTGGGTCAATTGATCCAGGCAGGAAGCTTCAGCTTCGAGGAAGAGGTCTTTCGACGAATCCGTCGAAAGACCTCTTCCTCGACTGGGCAGCGTTCGGGAAGCTACGCAGTGTCTTCTCGTGTTTACAAATAATGTGTGTTACCAGTGATGACTTATGGATCTGAAACGTGGTCCCTTACTATGGGTCTCATAAGAGGGCTAAAGGTGCAACGCGCTATGGAAAGGGCTAAGCTCGGTGTATCTCTACGCGATCGACTCAGAAATGAGGAAATTCGTAGGAGAACTAAAGTCACTGACATAGCCCAGCGGATTAGATCGTTGGAATGGCAGTGGGCGGACACATAGAACGTCGAACTGATGGCCGATGGGGCAAAAAGGTACTCGAATGGCGACTATGTACTGGCAAGCGAAGCGTAGGACACCCACCCGCAAGGTGGTCTGTCGACCTGACCAAGGTCGCTGGAAGCCGCTCTAGATCGGTCATTTTGGAAAACCTTGGGAGAGGCCTAAGTCCAGCAGTGGACGTTATGCGGCTGAAATGATGATGATGAGACGTAGGCGTAAAATAGTTGGCGGCTGGATGTACATACGTTGCTCTTTCAAGATCTAGGGATATTGAATTTGATCCAGGTTGTGATTTAAATTGTTTGAAAAAAATTATAAAAGGCAACTTTTGCAGAATAGAAGAAGAAAGAAGGTTGGAAAATCTGTTTCCTGCAACGGAATAATGTATCACAGTTTCACTGGACATTAAAATTGATTCAGTTTTGGAATAATATCGCGAGGTCTAAGTTCGCGGCGAACCACTAGTTTAAAATAGCGGAAATATACTTTGTTTTTCACAATTATATTATATTGCGAAAAATGTTTAAAAATATCATAAAACTGTTTTTAATAAGGTATAATCTGCAACTTTTTTGTCCGAATAACTTTTTCCTATAACTTCAAGTGGTCAGTATGTGAGGGCTATGCAAAAACGGATTTTTGTGGTCAAAAGCTCACAGAGTAGAGTTAATTTACTTAAAACTATAATATACATAAAATCAGATACACCAACACACAATCTGATAAGTAAGTTAGAACTTAAATTTAGACAAACTGCCTAAATATTAACTAGTTGAATAAAGGTTGGACTACATCTATCAGCACAGAAAAGTACTTTTCTTTGATGATTGGAACGTTTCAGCACGGCCGGTGCTAAAAAAGCATTCCGTCGCTCTCTCTCTCACTTTAGTTAATAACGGTTCTGAGCGACTGAAAAGGATAGCACAGAAAAGTGCTGTCCCGTACTGCCACACGTATCCCAACACTAACCTACTTTTTAAGAGCGATGAGGTTGTAGGTATCGTAAAGTCGTATCTTTCTCTAGTTTTATTAATTTGTGGCAGTCGGAAGTCAGCCGTTCGCGCCTCGCCGGTTTTATTGAAGGCGGCTCGCTGGAACAAACAGTTGCTTTCGGAGTGACGTGTTTATTCCAGAATTCAGATAGAACAATACGTCAACATACCGGTTACTTATTTTGATCTTTAAATATTTTTAGTGAGAAGGTATTGTATATATTTAGTAAATTACAGCTTGAATAACTTTTTTACTGATGAAGACCGCATTACAGTTCTCAGAGTTTGTCATTCTAAATTACATTTAAATATAAAATTTGTTACGCTGCATATATTTTTGTAATCTTTTTTTATGAAATACTTAATTTAAGATAGGTACACCTTTCGATTGAAAGTGCATAAAAGAATTAAGATTATATAATATGGCGTCAAAAGTCACTTTTTTAAATTTTAATCACTCTAACAATTAAGATAAATATAACGACACCTCTCAAGCCATCAAGCCGTATAGGCTGCAGAGCTTGCTGTAGCAATATAAGTTGTAACAATATATACTGAAACTGTTTTAAGCGTGAATTCAGTCGTTGATAGTGATCTACCTTACCAAGAAACATGTGGAAATATGAAAAATAATTTTTAGCTTTAAATCATCGGATGAGCTGATCGGTCAACTTGTATGGTAGGCCAAAAATTATTTTTAATATTTTAATGCGTGTTTCTTAGGGAAACTTGTTAGTATTGTAGACCGAATTAAACTTTAAAATAGTTTCATTAGACCTTATATACACACATACACTCGAAATACACAACCGGTTCGGCTGCATCGACTCACTTCAATAAAACCGCTCAACCGTTTGTTACCGGACGAACGCTCCCGGTCTAATGAATGTAGGTATATGGCTTGTATGAATCGGATTGTGTTTATTGTTTAGACTGAGATAAAGGGGTATCAACCCGAAAGGGAGTAAACATACTAATCAATGTGAACAACTTTTACTATGGGACCATCGCTGAAATCGTTAAAAAAAGCATCAATTTTATTTTGTTACACGTTACACGTTGTATAATGTTTACCTCAATGTGCACTATTTTAAGGGTATATAGACACATATACACTATTACTTCTTTATCCGTGACGGGGCAGACAGGGCTCAGAAGTGCCATTTTTGAAACGCGGAGTCACGTAAACGAATGGTTTTTCCCACAGTTTCCACACAAAAAAATCGTTCGTTTAGTGACTCCGCGTTTCAAAAATAGCACCTCACAGCCGTGAGGTGCAAAGGCCAAGTTTGATTAATTGACGTGAATAAGAAAAACCGGCCAAGTGTGAGTCGGACTCGCGCACAAAGGGTTCCTCGTTATTTATAAAATCAATTTTTTTTTATATAAGCGCCCTCTTAATTTTTATTTTATTTTTTATTAAAAAAAAATACAACTGAGTATTTTGTGAATATTTCAAGTGCCTACCTCTTTCCATTATTGATATCGAGCAAAAAAGGGCAAAAAATTCGCGTTTTTTGTATGGGAGCCCCCATTTAGTATTTATTTCATTTTGTTTTTAGTATTTCTTGTTATAGCTGCAACAGAAATACATGATTTGTGAAAATTTCAACTGTCTAGCTATCGCATTTCTTGAGATACAGCCTGGTAACAGACAGACGGACAGACAGCGAAGTCTTAGTAATAGGGTCCCATTTTTACCCTTTGGGTACGGAACCCTAAAAAGAGATTCAGAATAGTGATGGATTGATAGTCTAGCCTATAAAAAAAACCTAAAAATCGTTTTTCTCGCTGCGGAAAGATTTTAGTGCTACATATTTTTGTCACTTAAAATCGTGGACCTGATAATTTCATCCGGCAAATACGTTCAAACGCGCAGAAGCTCTCGTCCGGTCATAACGCTTGACCGGTTTTATTAGAGACCACTCAGTGGAAGCTAACCGGTTGTTCTGTCAAATTGTAGTTTGTATCGATTGTCTTAAGAATAGGTAGGGCGAGTTTTGGAATATTTGAAACTATCTGAGACCGACACGTATCATCATCAGGTCTTTTTGTCTCCACTGCAGGAGCACGACCCTCTCTGCACTGCCGGAGCCATAGGTACTGGGCCAGAGCAGCCAAAGGACTATACCTACACTCTCCTCGCTGGCCAGACTGGCTGGAGACGTCTTATTGAAATTTTAAAGCTATGTTTAGCTTGTATTTCCTAAGTCACCTTCTACAACATCCACGGGAGGACTTGGAGTGCCCTATTTTACTCTACCTAAAACCACACGGCTACGACGTATCGGAGCTACATAATGTCGAAATAAAATGCTGTCGTAATACGGTTTGTCGAAGTTTAGTTTGGGGCTTCATAGAAGATAGTTTTTTTTTTAGTTTTATTGTTTAATTAAAACCCGATAAAATCTACAGTCCGCATCATTCCGCATCATTCCGCGTTCATTCTCCGCCTCCCACTTCCCAGTCAGTCGAAATATGTATTATGCGTGCAGTGCATTCCTCCGAGTGTTGAACAACAGGACCTTAACGTCTGACAAAATATACTGAAACTATTTCAGTGGTAAATTTGCCATTCTGGCCATTCTTCTGTATGCTAGTCTGAGAGAAAAGAAAACACCCCTAACATATTCATAAAAAATAGCAACTGTTTGTTAAACCGTTTGTAGTTATAATGTTTTGTCTTGTTCTTACAAAGTCAATTTTGAAAAGCGTGATCTGTCTGCTACGTTAGGGATGAAGACGTGATAATGTATTTAAGAGCAAGTTCAGTCTACAATACTTATAACATTCACTGAGAAAGACGAAAAAAAAGCTCATTTTTTCTTTTGGCTACTGACGTAGCGGTAAATACGCTCAAACGGGCGGAACTTTTGGTCCGGTTAAAACGCTTGACCGGTTTTATTGTAGACCACACGGTTCAAGGTAGCCGGATGTTTTTCTTTTTATATTCTGGTTTTTAAAGTCAATTTTGAACCTTATATTAGTTACCTTTCTTGTCGTGCGACTCCTTACAAAATACCTACCGTCACAAAATGTATAAAGCGGCAGATTTTTTGCGGTTTAAGGTATGGAAAAAACCGATAAATGGAACCTACGAGTACAAAAACTAAACAACATTACCTTAACGGATCGTAAAGGCTTTCTTTTACATATATATTGAAATAAAGTATATTCTAGTTTATGAATTAATTCAATTCAGTCAAGATTGCGTGGAGAAACGTCGCATCTTTCCTCCATTTTAATTTACAGTACTTATAATAAAAGAAGCCGTTACGCCAAGTGTCCCCACAATTCTTAATTACCCTCTCCCGGAGGCTACTCATTTGCTGCTTAATTACTTTATTTACTGTAACGAGCCCTTAGGGCCTGTTATCAAAATTTCTGGATCAAGAATATTTTGAATCTTTTACTTTCAATAGGGTGACAACCGGATAGACCGGAGTAAAGATTTCTAGAGGAGGCCTATACCCAGAAAGGGGCCTTAACATAGAGAAAAAGAATAAAATGTAGTGTAAAATATGTAAAAAATTGGTTAAGGAAATAAAAAAGGCTTATTTATTTATTTAAAGTGACAATAGGGTCAAAAAAGTATGATTGTAATTAGACCGACTTTTAAATATCGAAAAATAATCCAATTTGAGGTGGAGGGTGGCAGAGAGATAAAAAGACCGAAGAAGGACAGAATGTATAAGGACAGATATGAAGGAACGAGGGGCTAGTGCAAATATGGTGAATGACAGAAAGAAGTGGAAACAGGTGAGATACAGAATAAGGAAATGGCGAGAAGAATGAGGATAAATGGACCAAATTTTTTAGTTTACCAAAAAAGAAGAAAATTATAAAGATACGGAGCATCAAAGTTGTGGAGTCTTGCGACGTCACCTTAAAGAAAAAATCGTACCTAGCCGTTACGTCATACGAAATTTTAATACGCTGTATCTTTGTCCCTTTTTGTTCCACATAGAAAAGAAAAAATACGTGTGCTATATTGTTTTTAAATCTAACCGATGGGCTGAGAATATTTTTCCATTCGTCTGACTGGTTCTTACATACGAGAGACAGTATACTTGCGAGACCTATCGGCGACGGTCGCCGATAAGAGGCACGCGACGATCGACTCCTGTCAAAAACTGTCGCGCGAGACACCCTGACCGTCGCCGACAGATTCCTTTCTTGTTTACATTCGCATTAATTCCTTCAGTATGTTGTCCGTTGTAGAATTTGCAAACCATTTCCTCTCTCAAATGAGAAATAAGCTCTTTGAAGGTTAGTAAGTCAATTAAATTGACCTAACGGAGAAATGCGACCACTTTGTGAGCAACCAGGGTTCCGCTTTACGGGAATGTTTCTAATAAAGTAGATTTGTATCACTCGTTGGATTACACTAATCTTCTCTTGTCCACTGAGACTGATAGAGACGGACGATTTCGGATCTTAATACTTGTTTTTAGGGTTCCGTAGTAAACAAGGAACCCTTATAGTTTCGCCATGTCTGTCTGTCTGACTGTCTGTCTGTCCACGGTCCTATAGAGAAACTATAAGTACTAGAAAGCTGTAATTTGGCATGGATATGCATATTAATTATGGCAAAAAAGTCGTAAAATAAAATATGGAAAAAAAATTTTTTTCTGTGTAGCTGCCATACAAGTAAATACGTAGTCTTTTTTTTTTTCGACAAACACATTGAGTTGAATATCGTTGAATAGATCTTTCAAAAATATTGTTAGCTTGTGAACACCATTTTTCGATTTAGGGATCCGTTTCTGAAATATTTTGGTTTAAAGTTCAAATTTTTGTTCGAGTCAAGTGTCCCCCCCCCTCTATCTGCTAAACTGTTATATATGGCCACGTGAAAAAAATCACAATTATAGCATATATAATGTAGTTTAAAGGAAAGCTATCAGAGCCAAGTAGGGTATACAAATTAAAAAGTTATAGGCGATCAACTTATAAAATGTACTTGAAAAAAGACATTTTCATACAAATTCAATAGATATTAGTTTTTAGACGTTTTTAGTGGCAAGAACTCAAAGTTGGCATTCGCAACTACGGAACCCTACACTGCGCGTGGCCCGACACGCACTTGCCCAATTATTTACGAAATAAATTAAGAAATATAGGTATTATACGGACAAATCACTTAGATTTAGCTAGCCCCAAAGTAAGTTCGAGACTTGTGTTCATCATCATCATCGGGTCTTTTTTCTCCACTGCAGGAGCACGACCCTTTCTGTACTAGGCACTAGAGCCATAGGTACTGGGCCAGAGCAGCCTGAGGACTTTGGCCTACACTCTTCTCGCTGGCCAGACGGGTTGGAAACGTTGCATTGATGTTTTTAAGCTTTGTTTAGCTTCTATTTCCTAAATCGTCTTCTACAACATCCACGGAAGAACTTGGACCTTACACGTACACCCTTTCAAACAAAAAAAATATGTTCCCAAATCGGTCCAGGAGTCTTCGAATTATCAGTGAACATAATACCTTTCTCCTTTTTTGAAGTTCGTTAAAAATAATTTATTTTTACGTTATTGACTGCATAGTTTTGCGTTCAAGATTCATATTACAAGATTTACCGCGATTAATTTTATTTCGACCTAGATATTCCAACGACCCTTCTGCCATTACTATTAAAACGGATAACTCGCGTAATGCAGTCGAAAAGGGCCGACCAGATTTCAAAGGTTTATTCAGGTTTCAGGATAGTGCAAAGCAGGCAAGCCACGGCTTTGGGTCTCCGCTCCTAACACTCAACCTGAAAATGATCGTTCATCTTTGGTCTTTTAAATCACCACTGCAGGATGACGACCTCTCTGTGCTACTAGAGCCATATTAGGTCAGAGCAGCCAGAAGATTTGGCCAACACTCTCCACGCTGGCCAGACGGGTTGGAGAGGTCGGTCTCATTGATGTTTATGAGCTTTGTTTAGCTTGTATTTCCTAAGTCGCCTTTTACGACATCCACGGAGGACTTGGAGTGGTCCTATTCTACTCTGCCGGAACACGGCAAAGATGATTATCTAAATCGATCGAAACGTCGGTCTTTTCGACTATAAAACGTGAGTTAACGGTGTTATATAATGAGTTAATTTCACGTTAGTTTTATTAAAGTTTTGGAGGGAAAAAAATAGTAGAAAGAATAGGTTTATTAAACAACTGAAATATTAAATCTATATTTTAACTAACAGAGATTTAAAGATAAAACGAGAGAGATGAAAGCATGGTTGGTTGGTTGTACTTCATACATGAGCTTAGCTTCTTTAGTAAGTTTTAAATATCATTTTAATTTTTTTAAACTAAAATCCGACTTCAACACCAAACTGCACAACAAATTTGCAAACTTCTATGGGCCCACCAGTCAAGTAACACCTTTTCAAAAAAGAAAAAGGATTTTACAAATCGGTCCAGGCATCTTTTTAAAAGTACACATTTAAATTGATAACCTTCTCCTTTTTTTAAGGTAAAAAATGCATGAAGTTAAAATACCCTATTGCCATCATAGTCACAAGTAGTAGAAAATTGCAATGGTCGTTCAGCTGTAAAGTTAACCTCTTCCACGGAGGCTTTAAAGCTGTCAAGGGTGACTCTTTCACATGAACGCGGATGTTTACTCTCTAGGCACAGGTATGGCACTTCATAGAAACGGAGTAACAAATATACCTAGTACTACTACAAACTAAACAGTATATCTGTGCACACGTCAATTAATGTGTGAATTAAACAATCAGGGTCGCCACCATTATTTATTGCTTTGCTCACCTCTTTTCATCACTCGGAAATCTATAAAATGATGGTTCTTTACCGTTTTCCGTGGATAAACAATGATAAATGTGCGCAATTAAGTGACTCGCGTAACGTCAACGTGCGACTAGCAATAACCCTGTTTTACAGGGCCAAAAGGCCGAAAAGCAGGGGAGAGGTTACAGGGACGCCAGATTGCGGGGGACAGTGCGAGTTTTATATATGTAATAGTATTATTAATTCTGTGCTCTAGGTTCAAACATTAACGAACTAAATACTAAGTGAATCTAAACTTCTAGTTAGGAATCTTGTTACAAAATCCTGAGCTGCAAGTAGGTTACGATCACAGACTGAGCCTTATTGAGTTTACTAAAGAATTAAGAATGACGTTATGACTTGGTCTAGCACTAGGGTAGATACAAGCTTTAAGTCTTGAAGAAATTTGAGTTGCAAGGTTTTAGATACACTATTATATCTCTAATGGGGCTGATATTTTTTTATATATCTTACCTGTCAAAGCAGACAGAGGCCGGAGCCGAAAGACCCGAAGGCAACTTTAAGGAGCCGAAAGACCCGAAGGCAACTTTTAGGAGCCGAAAGACCTTCATCATTTCAGCCATACAACGTCCACTGCTGGACATAGGCCTCTCCCAAAGATTTCCAAAATGACCGATCTAAAGCGGCCTGCATCCAGCGCCTTCCTGCGACCTTGGTCAGGTCGTCCGACCACCTTGTGGGTGGATATCCTACGCTTCGCTTGCCAGTACGTGATCGCCATTCGAGAACCTTTTTGCCCCATCGGCCATAGATTCCCTGCGCCACGTGTTCCGCCCACTATCATTTCAACGAGCTAATCCGCTGGGCTATGTCCGTGACTTTAGTTCTGCTACCGAGAGACCCGAAAGCCACTTTTAGGAGCCGATGAACCGGAGGTCACGTTTAGTGAGCGAAAATAAAAAAATTTAACTTTTCGTCAGCTACACTTCACCAAGTCATATTTTATTAATGCAAATGTTTGCTTTACTGACAAATATATCAAAAACACTATATGTATGTGTGCATATAATATTTTCGGAGCTGGGTTGAGAGTCCTAAGACTTATTTGCATGTATTGTATATGTACCCTTTCAAAAAATATAAAATATAAATCAATATTCAAACGGATAAGATATTGGCGAACATATAATTACATAAATTGTTTATATATACACAAATATACAACGTGGAAGGGACATTACTAAAATTAGTCAAATAACAAAAAAAATCGACATTACTAAGTATTTATAGTATCCGAGTAGGACCGCGGACGGACAGACAGACATAGCGAAACTATAACTGTCTTATTATAAAACGCAGCTTATCTTTGTTACTAAGTTTAAACCATTATCCGACCAAATCAAGTTGACTTCTAGTATTATGCCTCTATCTCATCTGAAAATGTCTACTTGATTTAATCGGATAATGGTTTAAACCTAGTAACAAAGATAATCTGCGTTTTATAATAAGACGGTAAGGGTTCCTTCGAATTGTTTATATGTAATACAATAGTGATTAAGGTTTATTTGGGTAAGTTTGGCGACAACTTTCGATGCTAATTTTGTCAAGTACTCATAATTTCAGCCGCGTAACGTCCACTGCTGGACATAGGCCTCTCCGAAAGATTTCCAAAATGTCCGATCAAGAGCGGCCTGCATCCAGCGCTTTCCAGCGACCCTGGTCAGTTCATTTGACTACCTTGTAGGTGGGTGCCCTACGCTTCGCTTTCCAGTCGCTAGCCATTCGAGAACCTTTTTGCCCCATCGGCCATCAGTTCGTCGCGCTATGTGTCCCGCTCACTGCCACTTCAACGAGCTAATCCGGCTGGGCTATGTCAGTGACTTTTGTTCTCCTACGGATTTCCTCATTTCTGATTCGATCAATTAGGGAAACACCGAGCATAGCCCTCTCCATAGCGCGTTGAGCGACCTTGAGCCCTCTCATGAGATCCATAGTAGTACTCCCATGCTGGTCTGGGAGAAATAAAAAAAAACTTAGAATGTACCAGCTGCTTCTCTTCCCACGCAGATCGTAAAAACCGATCGAGGGAATGGGCAAAAATGCAAATCATGTTAACAGGCGATGCGGCTAGCAACCCATCACTGTATTGATTGCTTTTCCATCTTCTCGCCCACCATGACGCTAAAAGTGGCTTTTGGGTCTTGCGGCCCTGGGCTCTGCATAGAACCGCAAGACCCAAAATGCTCTGTCTGCCACATTAGGGATAAAGACGTGATAGTATGTATGTATGTATAGTAAGGGACCACGTATCAAGTAAAAAGCGGGCAAAAAACTATGTATAAGGCCCAACGCAGACGACAGACTAGACCGCGCCGCACTTTTAGTCTGTGAAAATAGAACCTATGGAATTACATGCAGTAACACACACGACGCACAAAAAGTGCGGCGCACAAAAAATCCGTGTAATTTTGGCAGACCGCGCCGCGCCGCGCCGCGCCACACCGCACAAAAAGTGTGCGAAAAAAATACAACGTATGCTTCAATTCGCGCTAACACAGACGTCGCGCACTTTAGTCTGTGACCTTCACTCGGCTAGTGGTGGACGTGACGTGCGCGGTATTACAGCATGGCGCTAGAGATAGATGTACCGATGTTAATTCATGAAATACAAAACAGACCTGCAATTTATGATACTTCAAAATCCGAGTATCATGCTTAGTATAACCTTTCTTCTGGACCAATGCACTTTCTCATTATTGTTTCAAAAGAATAGCAACTCATTAAAAGTATTAATATAAATTTTATAAAATTTGAAAAAATTGTCCGGATATTGTTTTGGAATTGCATGTTTCATATGGAATTGTCCTTTTAGTAATCTCTCCGAAAGTATAGGATGTACCCAAAATTTTCTATTTCTTCTTCTTTTTCTGTACTTCTAGTATAAAATAATACATCACAATCTTTGCACTTCCATGGCGTGTAAAACTGTACGTGTCCCGTCCCTACAGTTCTGCCGACAGAATGATTCAAAATGTGCGTCGTGTGTGTTGAGTCCGTGAACAATCCGCGAAAGACTTTTTGCGCGCCACGCAGACTATTTGTGCGCCGCAGACTCGATCGGACAAAAAGTCTGTCGTCTGTGTTGGGCCTAAACGGGCCTTAACCAAACAACAAAGGAATAAACATGACCTTTTTCAGAGGTCAAGAATCCGGCTATATTTATAATCTGTACCCTTTTGTGCCCTTATTATCTGGGCAACTAAACTAGTAATAACCCGTATAATAAATATTAACCCCGAGTACCCTTATACATACCAATTTGGGATAAACATATTGGATAAGCCAAAAAAATTACTCATATTTACTCGTACCTTATTATACCAAGATTTTTGGGTCGTTGTTAAGCGAAGTTGGACTTTATGGTGACGTGTTAAGGTTGTGTTAGATAGCATTTGTGGTAATTGTGTCATTATCGGCTTCTGCTTGCTTAGGTTTGATAAAAGTTTACTGTTACTGTTGCTCATGATGAAGCTACAAATGAGTTCGTTTATTTCCAACCTCCTTACGGAAAAAGTGTTATGTGACTATTAGGCACTGACCTCCATATATACAAGTACTCTGGACCTATGATTACTTAGGAAATAGGAACAATAGGAATATCAAAAAATACATACATACATACTATCACGTCTTTATCCCTAATGGGGCAGACAGAGCATTTTGGGTCTTGCGGTTCTATGCAGAGCCCAGGGCCGCAAGACCCAAAAGCCACTTTTAGCATCATGGTGAGCGAGAAGATGGAAAAGCAATCAATACAGTGATGGGTTGCTAGCCGCATCGCCTGTTAACATGATTTGCATTTTTGCCCATTCCCTCGATCGGATTTTACGATCTGCATGGAAAGAGAAGCAGCTGGTACATTCTAAGTTTTTTTTTATTTCTCCCAGACTAGCATGGGAATCAAAAAATAGTTATAATAAATAATTATTAACGTCCCGAAAGTACCGAAAGTCTCGGGAACTGCGTTGTCAATACCGGTACTAGATAATGGAATAGAATATCGGGAATTCCCGGGAAGAATGAGTACCGGGAGTTCCCGGGAGCAAACTCTAGTGACTATTGAGTACCTTCCAAGAAAGTACCACAGTTGTGCGCAGCCCTATTATTGACCGACATAACACTTGATCAGTACAACTATTGCTCGGCATCAGTTTTGTTCGACCAACGTTTGACTGACATAACATTTGATCGAAACTACTATTGCTCGAAATCAACATCATCACCATAACCATCATCATCATCACAACACGTATACAACACTTGATCAGTACTACTATTGCTCGGCATCAGTTTTGTTCGACCAACGTTTGACTGACATAACATTTGATCGACACTACTATTGCTCGAAATTAACATCATTATCATCACCATCATCATCATGTATACAACGTGAAAGGGACCCATCTTACAAACATCATGAGATCTCTCCAACCCATCAGCGTTGAGATTGTAGGCCCAATCTTTTGGCTGCTCTGACCAAGTATGGCTCTAGTAGTACAGAGAGGGTCGTGCTCCTGCAGTGGAGACTAAAAAGACCTGATGATGATGATGATTTGGACTAGAAAAGGTGTATTTGGAACATAAGCTTTCGTCGATAGATCAAAGTTTTCAAAATACATACCTTTAGTGAATTGATAAAAACATCTAAATTCATAAAAATTGCAGAAAAAGAAAAAAATATATGAAAAGAGTCTGGAATAAAAACCACGCGTATAAACATTTTTCCTTCAGTTGTCGTTAGTTATAAGTAAATTTCCTACCTGTCTGCGAACCAAGAAAACGAATAAAACGCGAAAACAGCAGTAGCACTAACGTTCTGCAAACCAAATAAAAGAAAATCCAATAAATCTGTTTCACGGCACTATAACTCGCTTCTCAGATGGAATACATTTCCGATTTCCTTTAAATAAGGCTAAATGCACACTTTGGTGTAATTCCCGAATAGGGGTCATCTATAAATTACCTATGTAACACTTTAAGGAGGGGTCAACGAAGTATGACTGGGGTCATAAGGTTTGCGAAGTCATAGCACAAAATCTTTATCTAAGCGGTAAATAAAACAGAAATGTAAAAAGATTTAAAAATATACAACGTCGTCCTGGGGGTGTTTCGAAACTGTGAACTGTGACAAGAGGAGGCAAAGTATCATGAAATTCGTGTGACGTAATTAATGGATGGCCCCTTACTGCAACGGTGGGATTCCCGAGGGTATGGCCTGGATGCAGTTATTCGGAATAGTTCAACTGTGAATACTGTTTTGAATACGCTGATATCAGAAATAAGTTCTGTCTACTAACAAGCCAATATTTTTTAAATCACATTTATATCATAAAGGCGAAAGGTTGTTTGTTACTTCTTTACGTGAAAATTGGCTGGACTAATTTTGATAAAACTTGGTATGCAGGTTCTCCCATGCTGGTCTGGGAGAAATAAAAAAACTTAGAATGTACCAGCTGCTTCTCTTCCCACGCAGATCGTAAAAGCCGATCGAGGGAATGGGCAAAAATGCAAACCATGTTAACAGGCGATGCGGCTAGCAACCCATCACTGTATTGATTGCTTTTCCATCTTCTCGCCCACCATGACGCTAAAAGTGGTTTTTGGGTCTTGCGGCCCTGGGCTCTGCATAGAACCGCAAGACCCAAAATGCTCTGTCTGCCCCATTAGGGATAAAGACGTGATAGTATGTATGTATGTATGCAGGAAGCGCGGGACACCGCGGGGCGTAGCTGGTAGCAATATAATTTAATGCTAGAGACACATAACGAACGAACGCAAACCTCCTTTTGCGAATATATCTTTTTTATAGCTTTAATAAGTACTTCTACGAGTATATTATATAACTCCTTTAATTTAGCTTTTGTGCCGTTTGGCGTGGAGACTTTCGGACCTTGGGGCTTCGGTGCTAGGGGCCTCCTTAAAGAGATCTCTCCAAGACTAATCTGCGCCGCTGGTGACAAGAGGGCTGGCTGTTTTTTCGCACAACGAACCTGTATTGCGATCCAACCCGGAAATGCGGCCAGCATTCTTGGCACTATGCCACGTGGGCACGATTTTTTAGACTTAATAAGTAGTAAACTTTTTTCTGTGTGTATATTTGTAAATATGTAAAAAAAAATATCCTTCTTATTCAATAAAGCCTACTTCAGCCCTAATCCAATAAAATTTAGCTTTAATCAATTATTACTATTTAATAGTTATTTAAATTGGTGTGCCAACGACTGCCTCCGTGGTCAAAACATTCGCCTTGTGATAAGGAGGTCATGGTTTCGAATCCCTCTGGGAAGCATATTTTGTGAAAAGTTGTTAGGATATTGCAGGCTTGAATCACCTGATTATCTGAAAAGAAAGATGATTCCGTGTTTCGGAAGGCACGTATAAACGGTGAGTCCCGAGCACCGTCGAGCGTTTGCTCAAACCTATCGATGTATTGTTCTGCCGTCCGTATCATAAACGCATTAACTTCATTTTGACACATTCCGAGAAAAACGCGGTTTAAGTTTTTATTTTTCTTTTGCTTATATCTCTGAAGTTACTTGGGATACAAACATGAAATTTATATCAATAAATAGAAAATATTGTCTTAAATACAAATATACCATTCAATAATTTAAATATAATAAGATATAGTATATAATTTGAAAAAGGTACTTATGACTAGCAGCCTATAATATTGTCCATTTATGATGACTTGTCATAAGCGCATCAAGTAGCTTAGTTAATGCACTTAAACTAAGTAAATCAATATGATGCAGTAAATAATACCTACCTACTTAATATAAGTGCATCAACTTCCTCTCTTATTCAGTTTATGTCAAGGAGAAATTGGTAAAGTTAGGGTAATAATACAAATAATTGCAAATTAAAGCCATTTTTTTAAGAATGTTAATTATCATCATCGTCATCCAAACCCTTTTTTCGCCCACTGCTGAGCATAGGCCTCTCTTCGTCGACGCCACCCATCTCGGTCCTGTGCTGCTCTCATCCAGGTGTGACCCGCGACTTTGATTACGTCGTCAACCAATCGCATAGGCGGACGCCCGACGCCTCTTTCACCCGTTCAGGGCCACCATTAAGTCAGTGCCTTGCTCCACTTGCCATCACTGCGTCCGGCCAGGTGCGCTGCCCAGTTCCACTTTGAGTTCATGACCGTCCTACCAAAATCTTAAATCGTACTTTCTTACGTTACTTTCGAACGTTGTCGGATGACGGTGTTGGGAACGTGATCCTGTAACCTGATAACAAGCATGGCGCGCTCCATGTCTCTCTTTGTGACTCTCATTTGTGCACAGCCTCCTTCGTAAGCGTCCGTGTCTCAGCACCGTACGTCATGGTGGGCAGTACACACTGATTGTATGGGCGGATCTTCAGGCATTGTGGAGCATCGGCTGATTTTAGTACGTCATCCAGTCTATTGAATGCCGCCCATCCAAGCTGTATTCCTATCGATCGCCTTGTACTTGTTTTTTTCTGTTCTCTTAAAGTTGTTGTTTCCTTTCTTTTTCTTCTTGCTTGCCAACTTCTTTAAGGATAGAATATGTCCAAGGTAAACATATTCGTCTACTTTCTCCGAACTCGGAGTCTGGGGATATTTGACATAACCTTTGTCTTGGACATATTCATCCTTAGTCCTACGTTCATGAAAGCTTTGTAGCATTTTTGGAGATCTTCTGTATTAGTTGCGAATATTACTAGGTCGTCTGCAAATCTCAAGTGAGACAAGCAGACACCATTGGTGTTGATCCCAAATCTATCCTATTTAAGCGTTCTCATAGTGTCTTCTAAGACAGCAGTGAAAAGCTTGGGTGAAATTGCATTTTTGAAATTTAACATATTCTGAAAATCTTGGAAATTGAGTTGACGGGTCCATAGTCTATTCAAATCTGTAGGGATGGGTGTACTTTGCGTGGTAGTTGTAGCCGGGCTCTTCAGTTTCGAAGTTAATAACTTTTTGAAACTAGCAGAGTCATTCTTGCTGACAGCCAGCGCTTATTTGTCCTGTTCATGTTTCCCTAAATTACTTAGTTTTTATAAACAAAAAATATATTTTTTTGTACAAGCTTTTTTTGTGTGACCAAAAGTTGTCTCAGCACAAAGCCAACCAGTCCAAACTCGACTCAAGTTAACGTCGTTTTGTGTCGGAGCTTCTATGGCCTCCTTCCAGTTCCATCATCAGATATAGAATGTCAAGTAATCGTCAAGACAAACCCAACAAACCCAAATTCAAAAGCGGTTCCGCCATATTATTACAGAGTTCTTATGATCACCTTCCAGCTGATGATAATCAGATCAGGTGCAATTCATTGCAAGTTTGCATTAACTTGGGATAAAAGCTTGTATAAAATGATTCGAGTATTTCGAGTAAATTTATCTAAAATTATTATGGTAACTTCAATACTATTATTTATTGAAAGTATTTTTTTTTTCATAAAACAAATTTATTCGAAACAAATCTGACGGGGGAGACTTTGTGGGTTCTTAACCGATGACTTAAATAATAATCAAGTAACAAAATAAATGCATCAAATACGACGGTGACGGTATTGCGCTGCGACTGACGGGACGCTCCTTCCCGGTAACCTTTCCCACCCCCGCTCTCCCTATGACACCCGTGACGTTACTTTGCATAAACGCACTATCTCGTATATTTAGTGCAATTAAATGTGTATGGCGATAACATTAATATTCTATGGTTCAAATTATAACTGCATTATCTCCAGTTGTTCCTGTCAATCTAAGCATATCACCGATAACGAATTATAAGATAACTAGCAAAAAGCGCACTAACTCTAACCTAGTGCGTTTATAAATAGTAAATCTTTAAATAGAAAAAAATTGTTTTGCATTAACTTAGGATAATGCGTTCTAGATAAGTAAAAGTGCTAAGGAAGTCCTAGATAATGCGTTTATAAAATCTGAAAAACTGTTTTCCCTTTATTTTTCACTAATGGTTACTTTGGGAAAGTTGTAGATCTCGTTCTCCTGATTTCAGATATATATATAACTCAATTTGCACCAAAAGTCAAGTTGATGCGTTTTTCATAAGAACGGCAGTGTTTCTAGTCTACCTTTTAGGTTGCGGAGGTCAGACGGCAGTCGCTCTGTGTAAAAACCAGTAAACTCGTCAAATCACCTAGGTTAGGTAGCGGACCCTGGGTTCTGAAGCTTTACCGCTGAGGATGCAACCTGCAATACTCTCGGGTGATGATGATGATGATTTCAGTTTTAATAAACGAGAGAGTTATTAAAGGTTTTCGTAATAAGAATTAAAATGATGTATTCTACGCAAGCCTCTTAAGAGTCCCCTTACCCTAGACGTAGTCTAAACGTAGTCTACATTTTATATCAAAATGACATGTCCGATATCGGCAATTTTTTTTTAATTTCAAAGATATTGCAATTATCTAGGGTAATAACTGGTTTTCGACTGTAAAAATATGAACTTGAAATAGAATATAGTGTTTTGTATCATTCTTGACCATCAGTATGGGAAACTTCTAAATCGTTATATTTTTTTTCCAGTTCATAATTTTACAGTCCGAAACCAGTTATTACCCTAGATAATTGCAATTTCTTTACGATTACCAATTTTTACCGGAATTTGACATTTGGTTTCAAAATTAAACGTAGACTACGTTTGTATGGAGAAGTCTAGGGTAAGGGGACACTTAAAGGACCGGGGTGAAAAGACACGTGATTCTGAAAGGAGATTAAAATTATTCTTTCGCTTTGAGTTATTTATCAAAAAGTAAAAACGACCAAGTGCGAGTCGGGCTCGCGCATGAAGGGCTCCGTACCATTATCTATAAAAATCACGTTGGTTGTATGGGAGCCCAACTTAAATATTTATTTAATTCTGTTTTTAGGATTTGTTGTAATAGCAGCAACAGAGATACATCATGTGTGAAATAGCCATCACGATTCATTAGATACAGCTTAGTGGCAGACAGACAGACAGATTAACAGACGGACAGACATAATGTTTTACCAATCTACACTAATATTATAAAGAGGAAAGATTTGTTTAATATATATATATGATTTCTTCTGATGATGGTAGTAAATTGATAAGACTTAAAATTAAATTAAAATGAACCGGCCTCGCGCAGTTTAGGCTATATAGGGTCTTTTTTCAAGTTGGAAGATTAATATGCATACATAACATACCCATGCCAAATAATAGGTTTCTAGTACCATATTCTCAAAGTAAACCGCGGAAGGACAGACAAACATAGATAGACACGATGGCGAAACTATAAGGGTTGCTTGTTTACTACGGAACCCTAAAAATAATATAATAATAATCCTACTAATCCTACTTATTACTTTCCTATCCTACTTCCTACTAATATTATAAATGCGAAAGTAAGTTTTTATATTTGATTGTTTGTTTGCTACCTCACGCTTTAAGTACTGAACCGATTTGGATGAAATTTGGTATGGATATAGTTTGAGACTCGGGGAAGGACATAGAGTACTCTTTATCCCGGAATTCCCATGGGGAGCGATGCCCGCGGGTAGAGCTAGTAAATTATATTTGTTCAAAATAAGGCGAAATGCACACTACTGATTTAAGATTCCGAGATGCCGTATCGAACGAACGTCGAGAATCACATGGGAACACTTTCCGATTTCCCGACATGTTCTATCTTTTCGAAATAGCTCAACTGTGAATACTGATTTGAATGCTCTAAAATAAGTACTTTCATCCCCTTGCTCTTTTTACGTGAATACTTGAGTATTTTATGCTGGTCTTATTATAACATCATTTTGGCCTCATAACGTCAATTGATCAGATTAACAACCAATTTAGAACAAGTACGCTCATTTAAATATTTAGGCAGTGTCATAACATCTGATGGTCGATCCACACAAGATGTCGTTGCCAGAATAGCAATGGCAAAACAAGCATTTAAACAGAAAAAACATCTCCTAGCAGCAAAAATATTAAAATCGTCACGAAAACGGCTCCTCAAAATATACATATGGACCATTGCATTATATGGATGCGAGGCAATGACTTTAACCCAAAAAGAAAGAAAAAATCTAGAGGCTTTTGAAATGTGGTGCTGGCGTAGGATGGAAAGGATAAGCTGGACTGAAAAAATGACCAATGAAGAAGTCCTGAAATGAGTTAGAGAGAGTAGATGCATTCTGGACTTAATAGAGAATAGAAGAGGAAAGATGTTAGGTCATCTGATACGACACGACGATTTCATAAAAATCATCATTGAAGGAAAGATAGAAGGGAAAAGAGGACCAGGAAGACCGAGGCATAAATGAAGATAACATGAAGCAGATAAAGGAGAAGGTGAACGTCGTGTCGTACTGCGAAATAAAACAACTGGCGGACGAGAGAGAAAAGTGGAAAATATTCATAATCCACCGACAAGAGCATAGCTCTTAAATAATATAGATAGAACGTCAACTGATGAATATGGGCTTCTCCCAAGAATTTTCAAAATGACTAATATAGAGCGGTCTGCGTTCGATATTTTACAGTAACATTAGTAAGTTTACTAATGTTACTGTAAAATATCGAACGCAGACTCTGGTCTGGGAAACAAGTTTACTCGCTAGGCAATTAAAAATCCCCGTCTTTCAAATGTTAACCCACAATAACCTTTAGACGGCTGAACCGTTTTTCATCTAACAAGGAAATTGCTTTCACGTAAAAAAATACTATCCATTTGAGAGCTATAATGCTACAGACAAATATGACAGACATTAGCGTCAATCTAATAACTCGCCTCTTTTTTCGTCAGGGTTTAAAAAAGAAAGAACTAAGAATAACCAGAGCTTCTTCTTGTAAAAGCCGATCGAGGGAATTGCACTGGAAGGGAAGACAGTTTTTTATATTCTACCAGACAGGATGGAATATAATGATGACAGCCGGGACCAAAGGCTAATACGCGCCTACCGAAGCACGAAGAAGTTCCAGAAATTTTAATACCACTTGTGGTCACCCTCCCAAGTGCAGACCACGGCCAATGTTGCTTTACTTATATAATCGTTCTTTCTTACTTGCGAAGCGCTAGTAATGCGCAGGCTAGTAAAGCTTTTTAGAAATGCTTATTTATACATCTGGTTACAGACTGAATAAGGCTAAGTGCACACTGCTGTGGTCTGATTACCGGAGCATCGAACGCTGAATTCCCGTTGGGAATTCACTCGTTACGTTTCGGCTTTGGAAGCTGTTCAGCTGTGAATGTGGTTTGTGCTGAAATAAACCTTAAACATTACCGTAGGAAATAAGGCTTTTATATTTGTGGATATTTTTCAATTGACTCCAAAAAAAGAGGAGATTTCAATTCAAATTCAATTTCGTAATCTTAATTTCTTCTGATTATGACATTATAAACCATTACGTCTTAGTCTTTAGTGGGGCAGACAGAGCGTTTTTGGTTTCTTGAAGACGCCTGGGCCGATTTGAATTTTTTTTTGTTCGGAAGATACTTTTATGGTGATTCCATGGTAGTTAATTCAGGATCTAATGATAGGATAATGGAGAAATTAAGGAAATCTTGTAATTTTTTAGGCACAGTTGAAGGAGATTTAATTCTCATATTTTTAACCGATATTGTGAAGAATTCTTTTTTGTTTAAAAGATAATAAACTTCAGAATGGTCTTATCCTATACCACAATGGAAGAAATAAGACATGGTCAGCGTAAGTATAAGATTCCTGCAAATGTTGTAGGTATTTATTTATTCCCACACTCGATTCAAAGGCAAGTAAAAAAGAATCACCACTCTGCTTATTAACCATTACCAATATTACTAAGTACACTTCCTATATTTTATACGGATTCCCAATTCCTCATAAATAAGGCTAACTGCACACTTTCGTATCGACCGCGGTTCGTTCCGAACTGGGAATTCGTTTTGAAATGTTACGTTCCGGAACTATCCACCTGGGAATTTGGTTTTAGATGAAGTGCAATGGTTAATGTTTATCGGTGAATTTCATTCTTGACTGTTCTCAGCAATTGTTGAGGAGCTCGATAGCTAAGTAGTAAGCGTGCTTTGTTATCTAATGTTGTATGGGTACAGCTACGCTTCCAACTACCGCAAGAATATTATCCTTCGTTTTTTTTAAAATGCATATCTATACATATAATAAAACAGTAAAAAAAGTGTTGGGCCCCCAATATTGTTTCCAAAAAAAATATTGGGGGCGATGGAGACATAGTAATAGAGTAAGAATTTAAAAAAAAATGTCTGTCTGTTTGTCTGTATGTCTGTTTGTCTGTTTGTCTGTTTGTACACGCTAATCTCCGGAAATACTGGACGGATTCGAATGAAACTTTTTTGTTATAAAGCTATTAAGCCTGGGCAACATATAGGGTATAAATGATTTTGGAAAATAGAACGCCTGATGCAGAACCATAATGGTCCAGCTAAACTATAAGATAGGTATATAAAAATGTCGCCTTAGTAAAAGTTGTTCAGCCTGATGAGCATTTTCCAGAGACATAAAGTCCACGCGAACGAAGTCGCGGGCTTCGGCTAGTTTTGTAATAAATGTAGGTCTAAAGGAAGTTTTTAAATTTCTATTGTTTAAATTTAAGTAGTGTTTTTTTTATTACTTTCTTTTTTCCAGTGTATTTAATAGTCAAGTTTAAAAAAATTAATAGCTTTTATGATGGGGTTTTATCAAATTATCCTTCCCGCCATATTATGGCGGTGGCCATGTTGGATTTAGACATATTGTATGTGTGTGTACATATTGTCATCGGAACCGAGACGTGCTTACAGATCAATCAGTCAACAAAAAAAGAGATAATATACGTAAGTACATCATACACCATCACGTCTATATCTTTAGTGGGGCACACAGAGCGTTTTGGGAACTGCGGCTCTAAGCTCAAAGCCCCGGGGCCGCAAAAATCGAAAGCCTCTTTTAACGTGATCACACTATGATGGTGGGTAAGAAGGTGGAAAAAGGAATCAACATAAGAGATAGGTTGCTAGCTGCATTGCCATATGATTCACATTTTAGCCCATTCCATTAATTGGCTTTTACAATCTGCGCGGGAAAAGAAGCAGCTGGTATATTCTAAGTTATTTATTTACTCCCAGACCAGCATGGAAAGCAATAGATACAATCATTTTCTTCTGACAAAAAAAAATACTAAAAATATTCAATGTGTTTTCACAAAATGTGTTTTCACAAAATGGCTCCCGTTCCTGAGAAGGGATTCTACGTAACTCCACGAGTTCCTCTAACATAATTACAACTTGAGCCCGCTGCCGACAATTCATCAAAACTTTTCTATATTATATTATACGTTCTTAATATTATTATTAACGATGTAAGGCTACGAAAAATGAAGTCGCAACTTTTAATATTCTTTATAAATGTCTTATTGTCATCATCATCAGGTCTTTTTGTCTCCACTGCAGGAGCACGACCCTCTCTGTACTACCTGAGCCATACTTGGCCAGAGCAATCATAGGACTTAGCCTGCACTCTCCACGCTCTGGCCAGACGGGTTGAAGAGGACTCATTAATGTTTATAAGCTTTGTTTAGCTTGTATTTCCTAAGTCGCCTTCTACGACATCCCCGGGAGGACTTGGAGTGGCCCTATTCTACTCTGCCAGAAACCACATAGAAATGTCTTATTATAATAATAGTTTAATACTGGACGGATTCAAATAAAACTTGTTTTTGTTATATAGCTGTTGAGCCTGGGCAACATATAGGGTATAACTTATTTTGGAAAATGGAACTCCTGATGCAGAACCATAATGGTCCAGCTAAACTATAAGAAATATAAAAATGACGCTTCAGAAAAAGTCTTCGCGAACGAAGTCGCGGGCTTCGGTTAGTTTTTAATAACAGTCATTGTGACCATGAAACTCTAAAACCATATACGATATGTTCCTTGAGGAAAGTTGTACATAATTATAGACTGAATTCAGCCTTAAAATAGTTTCAATAGGTTTTGGCCTATGTCCAAACAAGGGACACAAGGTTTATAAAAAAAAATGTGAATCCCTATGTATGTCATTTTCAAGTTTTCCGGCAGGAATACCAAGAAATATAATTTCAATGTGACGGATCACGCTTCCTCTGGATTAAATTCTTCGCCGCTGCTTAGATTTCCTTGGAGAGCATACTCCTGGGCTGTTGACTGATGAACAGTAAGTGCAGTTAATATTTTGACGTTTCTAAGAACGCAGATATACTGCTTCGCTCACCATAATACGCTAATTTCCAACTATTTGAATCAATTACGGTTTCTCAAACGTTAAAACTAACAATTTCTATGTGATTTGTATGAAATATACTGAGCTAGCTTATCGGGGTCACATAGCTGTCTTAATATCAGTTTTTCTGCAATAATAAATCTAAAATCCTACGACGTAAATATTGGCTTCACTATTCCAAAATAACGGCCGAAAATATTATTTTTCTCCGAGTTAAAATTTTTAAAGAGAAAAATGTAATTTTCCAAATTAAAGTCAAGAGAAGTATTTTTTTCTTGATTGAAACTTTTAAAGTTTTACAAAGGTACTATGCAAAATTAAAACGTGTTAATGTGTGTGATAATGTATCATGTCCTTATTCCTAATGGCTGCTACAACCAGATAATTTTAGGTCTTGCTGGCTTGGCTGTCTGCTTACAGCCGCAAGACCTAAAATTGCCTTTCTGCCCCAAATTACCGAGCCCAAATTATTCCCTTTTTAGCTCGAAAGTGGGCGAGATGGAGAAAAAAGGAATCGATGTGGCTTTCCGGCGTATTTTAGCCGTGTGGTTTCCGGCAGAGTAGAATAGGGACACTCCAAGTCCTCCCGTGGATTTCGTAGAAGGCGACTTAGGAAATACAAGTTAAACAAAGCTTAGACATCAGTGAGACCTCTGTAACCCGTCTGGCCAGCGAGGAGAGTGTAGGCCGGGTCGTCTGGCTGCTCTGGCCATGTAGGGCTCTGGTAGTACACAGAGGGTCGTGCTCCTGCAGTTGAGACTAAAACACCTGATGATGATGACATATAAACTAGCAAAAACCTGAACATTGTGAAGGCTCGCGTAGTTTTCTACTGGTAATAATTTTAAGACAGTTAACTGAATTGGCTTCCTGTGTCAAAAATAAATTGGAGAGGTCTCGTCATGTTTATAAGTTTTGTTTAGCGTATCTCCTGAATGGCCTTCTACGACATCGACGGGAATACTTGGAGTGGTCCTATTCTACTCTGCCGGAAACCACACGGCATATAATACATACTTATAATTTTTGTATATAACCGTATCTAACTATATATAAGTACAGCCTTGTAGGTGTATTCTGAAAGCTATTATTACCAACACACTCCTAACGATGATGCTGAATCACTTCCCATTAATAGATATAAACGGCTATTGAGCAAAGAAAGTGCTCTTTCATCCTTTGTGCTCACATATGGGGGACACTTCGCTCGTTTCCGACGGAATTTTCCGTTATTGTGTCCATGAGCTATTAAAGTAACGGAAAAAAGATGACAGGTTCCATTTTATCATATTATTATTTATCCTTATAGTTGACTGGGAGAGTAGACAATATTTATTGTGGAACAATAGAGTTTTATAAATCTCTTCTTGTTCTCACGCTTTATCTCATTTCTAGTTGGGGTCGGATTTCCTAATCTTTTTTTCTACAAAGTTATCTCTTTTAGGAAGAAGGTTTATAAATAAATAAATAATATATTTTTAGATGTACTCGATTTTTTTTTATGGTGGTCTAGGAGAATATAAATCTTAAAATGTACCAGCTGCTTAATTCTCTTCTCATTGAGGAAAGGGGTGAAAACGTGAATCATGTTTATAAGCTATGTGGTTAGCAACCCATCACTGTCCAGGCGTGATTTTAAAATTCTTGTTTGAAAAAGGCATACTTGTTAAGTATTCTCATAGAAATATTATAAAAAAGTTTGGTTTTTAGATTTGAAAAATTATAATATGTTATGTATTTTCCTGTAACATTATATTTAGGTGCAATAAAATGTTTTACTTACTAAAGACGAATGTTTAGGCATTATATTCTAAACAGTTCAAAACTGTAATGTTAACCCGCTTAGTATTACCAAACACAATTAAATGACGTAACAAAGTCGATTTACTCAAGTTGCCACATTAGCTAATCTGCAGGAAATATGGGAACTGTTCCCACGCGTTTCCTGGAGATAATGTACCACATTACCGAGTAGGTACTTCTTGATGTACATTATTATGGTATACATACTATCACGACTGTTGGAAACTCCAACATTTTAGTTTATTTTTGGTCTGTTTTATCTATGCTAAATTTCATTATCTATGGACAATGTATTTTTACTCTTTTTCTTCCGCTTCCATTCATGGCAGAATACACGAAGTTAAACACCGTTGGACCTTTTTATTCACCAGCCCTATTACAGTCTACTCCACCCCACATTTTTATTAAATTAAACAAGGACTTTATATCTTAAAAAGCAGACAGGTTTTTGGGGTTTCCTTCTGAGCTAAGCAAACAGAGCCGAGGGCAAGACTTTTAGCCTAATGGTAGGCTTTAAGCCTAATGGTAGGCTAAAAGTCTTGCGGCCCTTTTATTACCCTTTGTACCCCCACAGAGGTAGAATTAAAAAAATGTTATTTAGAAATATTTATGGCAAGTTTTAAGTCAGTAAAGATTTTAATATTTTTTTCACATATTAATTTTGCCCCCTATTTTTACCCCATTAGCGGTCACATTTCGGAAAAACCTGTCTCACCTGAGCACTATGTATTAACATAAAATTACTGTACAAATTTCACGTAAGTAGCTGATATGGTTTAGGCTGGGCGTTGATGAATCAGTCATCCTTGTTCTTTTATGTATAGATTTATTATTATTAACTATTACTACGAAAATTACATTACATATTTCTATTGTTTATGAAAACAAATTTAAAAAAACTTTTTTAATTAATTACCCGTAACCGAAGGGCAATTGATGAGTTTAGATAAAGCAAAAGAGGTTTGTCAGGATCGTAGCAAGTGGAGGTCCATAGTCTATGCCTACTGCTGTGGGAAACATGCGTGATATTATGTATGTATGCATTAAGTACATGCTTGAAAGTTAAAAATATTTTTAAGACCTAAATATGACCTAATTAATTTTATTGATAAATACCTTCATGAATACGTACAATATTTTCTAAATAAATACATACATACATGTACACTACACACCTATACTTATAAATACTTTACCTTATTTCTAGACCTACATGGAAGACTTTCCAACTGCTATTAAGTATGAAAATTACTTGAAAGTGAAAAATATTTTTTAAGACCTAAATATGATCATGATGAAACAAATTTTATTAATAAATACCTACATAAATACTTACAATGTTAATAAAATAAATACATACATACATGTACACTACATACCTATACATGTCTATATATCTATCTATCTATCTATATTATTTCAGAGCTATGCTCTTGTCGGTGGAGTATGAATTTATATCCCTTTAATATACTAGATACTTTATTTAACTTCTAGACCTACATGAAAGACTTTCCAACTGCTTTTAAAAAGTTGAAACAAAGCATCTTGAAGGCACACATGTTAACGTGCCTTGTGTTTCAGCTATCGACAAGTTCCACGTGCCGTTCCGCGGTCTGAATGTTAAATTACCTCTATTTTTATATGGAAATTACGTTCCGTTTGACGGTAGAACAGTAGGTTGGATTGTTTGAATTTGTAAATGTTTTTTGCTGGTTCTTGTCTGTATTTTAGATTAAGTTTTTAGGCACGTGTTGTTAAATAGAGCAATTTTACGGTCGTGCTGCTATCTAGAGGCTTTTTGGCCTAGGTTTTTCATACAAAATATTTTTTGTCAAATTTAAACAGGGTTTTTTTCATTAATTATATGTCAGGCCACACGCTGTGTAGGGTTCCTTAGTTGCAAATGCCGACTTTCAGATCAAGCCAACAACGTCTAAAAATGAATTTTCTGTTGAATTTGTATGAAATTTTCCTTTTTTGAGTACATTTCTGAAAAAACGAACGACCTCTGTGGCGTAGAGGTCACCATGCTAGTCCGCCACCCAGAGGTCCCGGCAAGTTGGAAAATGGCCTTTTTCAAATTGTCCTGGGTCTTGGATGTTTATCTTTATATGTATTTGTTTTAAAATATTGTATCGTTGAGTTAGTATCCCATAACATAAGTCTCGAACTTACTTTGGGGCTAGCTCAATCAGTGTAATTTGTCCCTATATATTTATTTATTTTATAAGTTGGTTGTTTATAAATTTTTAATTTTTAAACCCTACTTAGCTGTGTAAATATTTCTTTAAAATTCGTTATATACCTAATACTACTACTGTGAATATTTGCACGTGTCCATATGTAACCGTTTAGCAGATAGAGACGGATTCTAACAAAAAAAAAAACACTCAAAAACAAATATATCAGAAACTAATACCTAAATCGAAAAATCACGCTCACAATATTTTTGAAAGACCTATACAACAATACCCAGCACGATGGGTTAGTCGAAAAATACTCCCACTTGTATGGGAGGTTCCCTTTTTAATATTCATAACCAATTACAGCTTTCTAGTACATATATTCTCTGAGTAAAACCGTGGACGGACAATCATTTAGACAGACAGACATGGCGAAACTATAAGGGTTCCTTGTTTACTAAGAAACTCTCAAAATCCACTGCAGGAGCATGACCTATTCTGTTCTACTAAAAATATACTCGGCCAGAACAGCCAGAAGACTTGGCCTACACTCTCCACGCTGGCAAGACCTATTGATGTTTATAAGCTTTGTTTAGCTTGTAATTCGTAAGTGGCCTTTTAAGAAGGGAAATCCTTCCACAGGAAAACTTGGAGTGGTCTTATTCTACTCAGATACCACACATACATACATACTATCACGTTTTTATCCCTAATGGGGCAGACAGAGCATTTTGGGTCTTGCGGTTCTATGCAGAGCCCAGGGCCGCAAGACCCAAAAGCCACTTTTAGCGTCATGGTGGGCGAGAAGATGGAAAAGCAATCAATACAGTGATGGGTTGCTAGCCGCATCGCCTGTTAAGGGGACGCACCGTGAAAATGGGCATTTTCTATTTCTTATTTCTCAGCGAATATCAGAAATTTAGAACTGATACTTGCTAATAGCATACTAGAACGCTTTTCTAGCATAATTGTGGTTGTGGATACATGATTAGTTAATTTTTGTAACACAAACTTGCTCGTCAAAAACACCTCTACCAAAACAAATATGGTCTAATTTCTCACAAACGAGAGGGACTTCAGCTTTGAAACTTTTTATGCAGATCAGTAATTATGTAATCTTCAAAATTGTGGTTCAAATTTTTTTTTGATGCTTTAGTTTTAATTTTAGAGCAATTTTTCTATAATTGATCAGTTTTGCGTGGCTTTAGATTTCAGTTATATAAGCCCTTTTACCTTCCTGAAAATTATTGTAATTGCCGTCTCGCTTTTTCGCGAGTGTGTTTAAATAAACTGTTCTTGTTGCACAGATTTTTGACAGTTATACATCAAATTGTCAGATGGCCGATGGGCCTCGCGGAGCAAGGACGCGTCGCTCTTCACAAAAAAAATGACATTTGATTTCGTAAAATTATTGTCACAGTGTAAAATAATATCACGAATATATATGGGTCGAACAGTCTGTAAACAAACGTGCGAGTAACTTTCTTACACTGTGTCACTTGTCATAATGTCAAAGGAAGTGTCAAAGTATAGCGTGGCATAGATTGATTACCTGACAGACATGGTCGGCATAGATTTTTTTTCATACGAGTACCGTACATACAATATCGATTTATAATATTTTAGTTTTATTTAATTACCAGTTTTGTGGCAGTATCTTTAGATACCTTATCTATAGATACTCTTCGGATTTATTTACTTTTAGATTTCGAGAAATATACACGTACAGACTGTACCACTGACTGACTGGCTGACTGATTGATATGGTTGTTTGACCTGCGCCGTGCTGATAGCCGTAAGGAGTGAAACTCACTTGCTTGGTGGGGTAGCAGTGAGGGGGGGGGGGGGCTTTCTGCTTATCCCTCTAAACAAGCAACCAAGTGAATCTTGAGGCCTAAGGTAGAGATCACCTACGAGGCCGTAGGCCGAGCCACTCCCACCACGTGCTTCGTCGTTCTTTTTCTTGTAAACCAAGATGGCCGCCGAAAGCATTTTTTGGAATCCAGGATGGCGTCTGGGCTTTAGAAAATTAAACTTTTTTCGTTAGTAACGTCTCACTGGGACTTTGTAGGAGTCTGGTTTTTGCATGAGGGGGTAAAGCACCCTGCGGAACTCGAAACTGGATTCAGATTTTGGATCCAAAATGGCCGCCCACACATTTTTCTTGTTTTCTTAAGTAAGTTAAGCTTTTATCCATTTTATGAACTGGAAAAATATCTTTGCCTACCTCAACAGCTGCACGAAAAACCGCGGGCTGCTTGCAGCTTGCGTAACGCCTAAAGAGCTAGTACATTTGTTAAAATTGATATAAAATATCGATGAATAAGTATAAAATATCGTCAGTCTATATACTATATTTGTGGCCTTAAAAAACCATAACAATATCGATAGGACTATTGATAATATTGATTACTGATAGTTTACAATAATATCGATGACAAGTAAAACTATCGACAGTTTTTAGGGTTCCGTTTTAAACAAGGAACCCTTATAGTTTCATGTATGTCTGTCTGTTTGTCTGTCATCAGACGTTTAATTTAGAGACTATAAGTAATAAAAAAGCTATAATTTGGCATGGGTATATTAATCATGCCAAAAAACAGTGAATTAAAATAGGGAAAATCTTATACCTTTATACGAGCAATTCTTGTATATGTATTTATTTAGAAATTTCTATGATCTCGAAAACGGCTCTAACGATTTCGCTGAAAATCGGTATATGGGGGTTTTTGGGGGTAAACAATCGATCTAGATTAGTCTCATGTTTGGGAAAACGCGTGTTTTCGAGTTTCTTTCCACGCAGAATATGGTCGCTAATTTCGTCGCGCCGGCCGTCATCCGCTTAGCTCAGCGGTTAAGGATACTGACTGCTAGAAAGAGTGTTACGGGTTCGAATCCCACTCGGTGACTTACTTTTGTTTTTTTTTTATGTTCAAGTTTATATATAATTTTTTATTTCGTACTGTTTTTAGACAAGTTTTAAAAAATATAGTTAATGTTTGAGATGAAACCGACCGAGCAAAGCTCGGTTACCCAGGTGCTATAATATTGTAGCTCCCATGAAAGTTTTTTTTTTCGACTAACCCATCGTGTAGGGTATCTATAGATCTAGTTTAACTTTTAAAAAATGGGTAAAAATAAAGGACTGAATCACCCTTTTTTGGCACTTGTTTAAAATTTTGCCCATCGTTTGCAGTAGCACAACTGTATTATAGACAAATCTGAATACATAAGATTGTTCTCCTAGCATTTACACTACATAGACACTCCGCAAATTTGACGTCAGTTTAAAATAAATGTAGTGCCCACAGTAGTGCCAATACACCCGTAATAAATCGAACCACGGGCTACACTAGACCACTAACTATAATCAAATAAAAATCACAACTAAAAACTAAAAAAAAATGGCATTTCCATACAAAAGTGTGCAGCCGCCTAGAAAAATTTGTATTAGAATGTCAAATTCGGTTCTTTTTTACTGTTATTTTATAATTATAATAAAGTGATATAGTATAGCCTGTGGTTCGATTTATTACGGGTATGTCCCTTCCATGCTGTATATTATCTAATTATTTTTTCAACACACTTGCTCGTAAAGTGGCTCTAATTTCATCGGTTTTAGATATATAAAGTAGGTCATAAAACACGCTTGCGTTATAAAAATATTAAAAATTACTAAAAACGGCCACTTTTGACACTTTTTGTAAAGGTTTCTAAAGCTGATAGTATTTCAATGACTTTCGAGGTTCTAATGAAACTTAAAGATTTTAATGAAGCTTAAAAGTTGTGCGAGGATTTCTGATAATCTCACTTACAGAAAGATAAATTATTTTTTCTGTATTTTCAAGGTCGCTAGCGCTGGTAGCAGCCTTGAAATAAAAATCAGTTTAGATATAAGTGTATTGAAAAACGTCGTGCGATATACGTGTGTATATTAGTTGAAACACTTTCAGCTCTATTACGCCCTCGCTTTCGGCTCGGGCTGGAAAATCATCACACACAAAACTTATATCATAACGTACAACTATTTTGCAATTTTAAAAATATTACTTACTTTAATATAAATAATTGAATAATGCAGCTCTTTTTATATAGTTACTTATTTACCCCTTAGTAATTTAGTACATACATGCTGACTTTTCATTGGTTTTGGAAAAAATCTATTGTAAATAAATTCCTCTATCCATATACTTAAGAGTCCGGCGACCCTAGACTTCTCCATACAAACGTAGTACACGTTTAATTTTGAAACCACATGTCAGATTCCGGTAAAAATTGGTAATTGTAAAGAAATTGCAATTATCTAGGGTTATATTGGGTTTCCTATAGTAAAATTATGAACTGGAAAGAAAATATAACGATTTAGAAGTTTCCCATACTAATGGTCAAAAATGATATAAAACACTATATTCTATTTCAAGTTCATATTTTTACTGTAGGAAACTAAATATAAACCTAGATAATTGCAATATCTTTGAAATTACAAAATTTTGCCCAAATCGGACATGTCGTTTTAAAATAAAACGTAGACTACGTTTGTATGGAAAGTTGTATTTTGGTTTAGGGTCGGGGGACCCTTAATTCAAATTTGTGTATGACTTAAGATAAAAAAATCGAGACCACGTAGTTACGCCCGATCAAAAACTACCGCATGACCTCGATGATCTCCGGCCGGCCGGACGGAGGCGGTGCCTGGTGGTACTACTAATTGATCTCACGATTTTACTTTGTTTTTGAATTTTTATTTCGACTATCTAATTAGTTTTACTAACGACCCTTATAAAGTGGCCCTTAGCTTCAAAAACAATGAAAAATCACTGTATTTTAAAATTTAAATAATCTATTTTTGTTTTTTTTAAAGGCTCACCGGTAGACAAAACATCAGCATTAAGTCCTTGTACGGACATGACCTTATTCAATTCTTTACAAAAACATAATATGTTACAAAAATGTAAACATATAAGATTTATTTCATTACGTCATGTCTTCCATTGTAACCTCTATATATTTTTAACTCTATCTGCATTGCATTTAGACATTACTACAAACCTAGCGGAAAAGAACGGAAAACTTTTGAATCAATTTTGACAGATTTTGAAAAATAAAAGCGTAGAGCCAAGCCTTAACATGGTTTGCATTTTTGCCTATTCCCTCGATCGGCTTTTACGATCTGCGTGGGAAGAGAAGCAGCACACGATATACCGAAAACGACGAAAGATACCACACGGCAATAAAAATAAAATCCAATCGGTTACCAAATAAATATCAATACCTTGCAGATTCAATACACCATCTATTTTTGTACAACCTTACTAATATTTTGCTCACAACAAAAGAATCGAATGAACCTGCGAACATCGAGTTCTATTGTTTGTTTGGATCGATACTAAAGACATACATAATGCATCGATACAGCTCGTATTGTTGGGTACAAAACGATTATTTTCTTGAGTATATTCCGGGCTTAACAGGTAAGATACTCTATGCACATCTGAAAAGAGAATTGAGACGTCACGTCTTTTTGTCTCCACTGCAGGAGCACAACCCTCCCTGTACTATCCGAGCAAATTGGCCAGAGTAGCTAGAGGACTTGGCCTACCTCCTCGCTCCTCATCACATATTTTTCACCGACTTCAAAAAAGAGGTTATCAATTCGAGTGTATGTGTTTTTTGCATTTATGTAAGGCGATATCTTCGTCAACCGTGGGCCGATTTTGAAGATTCTTTTTTTATTTGAAAGTCTTTACTATCAAGTTGGTCCCATATTAATTTGGTGAAGTCATGATGAAGAACTTTGAAGATATGAAAAAAACTCCTGAAAGAAATTGAAGTCGGTTGCTTTTTTTGTTAAAAATTTAATTGTTAAGATTCGTTTAGCTTGTATTTCCTTTTACGGCATGTGCGGAAGGACTTGAGTGGCCCTATTCTACTCTGCCGGAAACCGCACGGCACCTTTGGAATATTAATAAATAAATATAAATAAATATATAGGGACAAATTACACAGATTGAGCTAGCCCCAAAGTAAGTTCGAGACTTGTGTTATGGGATACTAACTCAACGATACTATATTTTATAACAAATACATATATATAGATACACATCCAAGACCCAGGACAATTTGAAAAAGGCCATTTTCCAACTTGCCCTGACCGGGGATCGAACCCGGGACCTCTGGGTGGCGGACTAGCATGGTGACCACTACGCCACCGAGGTCGTCAATTAAACACTAAGTATTTAAAAATAATAATATAATAAAATCTTTTATTTTCAGACAACTTAATCCATAGAAAAATTACATAAATTCATTCAATTAATTAATTAAAATTTATTAAACTAAAATAAATTAAACATAAAAATAATAACAATAAAATAGTTCTATATTTTTGTGCCGTTTGGCGTAGAGACTTTCGGACCTTGGGGCCCCGGTGCTAGGGGTCTCCTTAAAGAGATCTCTTCAAGACTGATCTGCGCCGCTGGTGACAAGAGGGCTGGCTGTTTTTTCGCACAACGAATCAGTATTGCGATCCAACGCGGAAATGCGGCCAGCGTTCTTGGCACTATGCCACGTGGGCACGACTTTTCAGACTAAATTAATAGTTAACTTTTTTCTGTGTGTATATTTGTAAATATGTATTTTTTTTTTTCTTTTTTCTTTCTTATTTCATTAATTAATTAATCATAATTTAATTTTATTAAGTCTTTTAAAGCCACGGCGGTCCTTGGTGTCCGACAAACAATTAAAAATCTATAGTCACTGTAGTCAAGGTGTTAAATATATTTTTATAGTTGATTTTTAGTTAAAGGTCAGAAAGAAAGATCATTTCTTTACGATAAAGTTAAAAAAAATAAATGTTATTCATATTATTTCAAACCACGATTTAAACATCAACCAAATACAACTCTTTACAATTCCAACACTGTTTCTTACTACTGCTTTTTTTTCTTTTATTACGCGCTTTTATTTAATTCCGTTTGTCTGTCGGCTCCTCATTTACAAAAGATTGAGAGCACAGATATTGACTGCCTGCGTGGTTCAGTACGGCCATGCCTACCCATCGTCATATAAACATTATTATTTCTTTTCCTTGTAACTAGATGGCGCTTTAATGTAAAAATTAAAACATAAAAATCTTTTATAACTATTATTTAAATAAAGTAGTGCTCTAATTAGTTAAATAATTCTTATATGAAATGTAATGTATTTTTTAAAGTATATTCAACACTTTCTTCGTCATCTTTTTGGCTAGTCGTATGTGCTGCCATCTCTGAGAGGCCGCTCCGCAACTCCAGTACTTGCGAGCTTACGGGCTCTCCAATCGTTTCTATGGCGTTGGGTATCTGTTACGTTAGTAATTATATTATCTTTGGTACGGCTGAAATGATGATGATGATGATCATGATGATGTGGTCCAGTGGCGTTCGCCATTTGATCCGGAAGTCATGGGTTCGAATCTCACTGGAAAGCATACTTGGTCAAAAGTTGTTTCTAGCCTTCTTAGGATATTGTAACCTTGAATCACCTGATTATCCGAAAAGAAAGATGATTTCGTGTTTCGGAAGGCACGTATAACTGGTCCCAAACGCTATCTATTTTTTGCTAAGACCACTCCATGTATTGTTTTTGGTTTACCCTTTGGATTGCGGAGGTCAAAAGGCAGTCGCTCTGTGTAAAACTAGTAAACTCGTTAAAAACCTGGGTTAGGTTAGGTTAGAAAGCGTTACAGCTGATGATGCAACAGGGATCAGCTCGGATGATGATGAGAGACATGTAATACACTCCCGGCCCCAGTGCGAAAGCCTACCTCAAGGATATCCTCCGAGACACCCAACGCCTGATCGCTGCCGCTGGTTACAAAAGGCTGGCTGCTAATTTAATTAACGAATTAGCATATCATTCAGACAGGAAATGCTGCCAGCACTCTTGGTCTTTCATTCAGCTTTCTTAAATCTTTTAGATTTTCAAATTAGTAATTTAGACTAAATTTTTGGGGTTAGAGATTCTGTGGTTAGAGTTTAACTTTAACTTCAATGGTATTTCTTTTTTTCTCAATAAATTATTTACTCATTCTTCTAAGGAGCCTGGTGGCCCGGCGGGAGTGCGGATTACTAGCGCTCTTGCAAGTAAAGCGATACCGAGCGTAGTCCGCCTTTGGATGGTCACAAGTGGCATACCAATTGTTCAAGCTTCTCCGTGCTTCGGAAAGCACGTATCAGCCATTGGTCCATTGGTCATTAATATACAATTATCAAGCTATGTCTGACATAAAGTTCATGCGATTTGTGCACAGTTACTGCCAAAAAACCAATTTTTTTTTGGGTTTTTTTTTGGTCAGGATTTTAGAAAATTAAACTTATTTCGTTTATAACGCCTCATTGGGACTTCGTTGGGTTCTGAAGTTTTGCATGTGGGGATAAAGCACCCCGCGGAACTCAAAAATACAATCAGATTTTGGATCCAAGATGGCCGCCCCACAGATATTTTGATGTTTCCTTTACTGACTCCAGTTTTTACCCATTTTCTGAACTGAAAACATGTCTTAGCCTACCTCAACAGCCGCACGAAAAACCGCGGGCTGCTAATTGCATAAGTGTCCCCGTGTGCCATACTTTTTTTTGTCAGTCTGTCTGTCTGTATGTATGATCTCGCTTTTCTCCGAAAGTACTGAACTGATTTACTTAAAACTTTCACCAATTGCTTTGTTTTTACTCAACAAAACATTACAGTTTGTTTCAATAAAATTCGTCTATTAAAAAAAAACTCAAGGCATGAGTTTGCCTGCAGATATATAGCAATCTTAAATAAGTTACATAGAAAATTTAAAATCCGAAGTTAATTAATCATCATTATACGACAGCATTATACTTATAAATATATAAATATAAGCGAAAATCGTTTTTATTTTTGTTTTTTTGATAACATCTTGGTTTTGCCGCAAATAATATGCCTATTAATTCTTCAAGAATCCGCTAGATGTTGCTGTTTCATTTAATCAATTTCTACAACGCGCATAAGCTAATAATGTCGTATAGAAATAATTTCTTTGAGTTTACTTTACCTTAAAGAATTGCTTTATAGACCAAAAATATTTTATTCGATAAGGTCACTTATATCATTTAAGTAAGTATTTCATATATTAATATGATTTGTATATTGATTTATTTTATTACGCGGACGAAGCCGCGGGCAACAGCTTAATCTAATAAATGAGTATACTATATAAAATATAGTAATACTATCTCGTGAAATGATAAGTTTCATCCAAATCTGATCAACGGTTTGAAAGTTATAGAGCAATATTTATTTTTACCAAAATGCGTATATCTTAAAAATGGCTGAACCCATTTTGATGCCCAACGAACTTAAAAGTTCTATGAATAGTTGCTACACGCATTCTTAATTTCGTCAAAATCAGTTTAACGGTTCGAGAGTTATCGCGAAACATACATACATACATACATACATACAAACATACATACAAACAATGTGTTTTTGGCCCCAACTTAAATTGTAGACCTCGCTCGCATCGCTCGCTCGGGCAATTACCAACAAATCAAACGTAATAAATATTATTTAATAAATAAGAAAATAATTTATTAAGTTAATTTAGCACATGACGTAAGTACTAACTGGCTGTGTAGATTCAATATAACACTATATACTCTAATAAATTATCCATTATCCCATTTCCACTGGCCTATATACGGTAGATCGAACCAGATCCAATGGGTTTCATCCCTTAGTGGCCGCTATAGGTGTGTATGTGTGAACGGTGTTTTACATCGGTAGTTTTTGTATTTTGTGTCCAGTAATCGAGTTTGTCCCTCAACTTGCAAACTCTCCGAAACTTTACCTCTCAGCCTTGTGGTGGAATTTGTAAATTATTGTATTGTTACACCTTTTTTCTCTCCTTCAAATTGTTTTCTCAAAGGTCTAGTCAGATTGTGGAACTAAGTTTTAAGCAATCGAGACTTCAGAAAAGTAAGTGTTAAAAGTATTTTGTAATAAATAAAAAGTCATTTCATGACAAATTAAGCACAGAAAATTGTTTTGACGACAAACTTAATCCTTTATGAACGGCTCAGTTAGGCTGCTGTTATTTATTTATTTATTTATTTAACTTTATTACAATACATGTAAATAGTTGAATATGTAAATTATTTAATGTTAGTTCTGAACATAGATCTTACGTAGTAAAAAAAAATCTATGTCTATGATTCTGAATATATAAACGGTTTATTCAATGCGAAATTTCCTAGCATTATAATCGCATTAAGTATGTGAGAAAAGTTGAAAAACTATGTTGCCGTGGCATTAGTAATTTATTTTTTTTTACTACGGAAATATTGCGTTGTTATTTTAAGAGACTGGCATTCTTTAAGGCTGGATAGGCCGAGTTTTTGAGTTGTCAAAACCATCTGAGACATAGAAATTAGTGTGTCAAAATCAATAAAATCATTCAGTTATAAGATCCTATAAACTTCACTTGATAAAAAATCCCAAAGCAACCAATTTATGTAATATTTTTTTAAGATTATGACTAAGGTACTGATATTACTAATTCTTGTGCTCAATTGAAGTCACAAAATATGTATACCTAGACAAATTGGCAGAGTTCCCTTTTATCCCTAGCTTTATCAATAAAAATCCGATTTCTGTTTTTAACAATAAAAAATCGGTAAAATCTACATACCGCGTTCATTCCCCGCCTCCCGCTTCAAAGTCAGGTATAATAAAACAAGGTATTCTCTTCCCGTGACAGCTGATGACGTAGATGGAACTTGACTACGTCATCAGTTTGATGTGTTGCCACTGTGTGAAATTGTATTACCCGAGTGTAATGCATTTTTGAACTTTATATACCAATTTCGAATTAATAATCCGTTATATCAATTTATAAAATGTTGAATTGATGAATCACGCGAAAATCGCGAGATAGTGAATAGCTAAGTTACTTAATATTTTATTAAATATTCATGAACTAATTGAGAAAGTCCTTAAATTCACTGAAAAGAACAATCAGCGGCAACCCTTTCGTGACGTAGTCAAGTTCCATCTCGGAAAGAGAATACCTTGTTTTATTATACCATGGGGTAGAAGCGTGCGTGGTGCCTTGTGTAGGGTAATGTTTTACCAGTTTACATACAAGTGTACAAATACACCAAAACAACATCAGAACCTCAACCTCATAACTCGTACAAACTTGGCGATTCCACAAAAATACGTTTTTGAGTACTTTCGCCTCGCAGGTCATTTTGCTTGCCATAAAATGTTACGACTGCGCACTTCTCGATAAAGCTTTGCATAAAATGTTCGTGTATTTTAACGAATGAAGCATGTTTTTGGATTGCATGTTAGGTTGTTACTGTGATATATAAAAAGTATGCGGGGTTGGATATGTTATGGCTCAGTTGGTAAAAGCATAGTCGTATTAAGATCAAGGTCGCTGGTTCAAGTCTGATCACTCGGTATGTTTTTACCTTTTCTTATTTCATTTATAGTTTGAGTCTTCTTCTAGGTGAGTCTAAATAGTTCTAATATTTCAACAGTTTACCCTTTCAAACATGCAATCATTACCATCACCATCACCATCACCATCACCATCACCATCACCATCACCATCACCATCACCATCACCATCACCATCACCATCACCATCACCATCACCATCATCATCAGGTAGGTCTTTTTTGTCTCCACTGCTACTACCAGAGCCATATATACTTGGCCAGAAGAAACCACACGGCAAACAAAGTAAGCTTAACTAAGTAAGTAGGTACATAGTAAATAACATGTTTTACAAGTACTTTGTAGTTAAAAAAAAGACTTCAGACTGGCCTGGGGGGTTTCTAGAAGGTTGGAGTTAGTTTGAGTACTTCAGTACTGAATCTTAAATGCCTTCAAACCCTATAAAAATATAAAAGAAACTTTTTATTTTCAGGAATTTTAATAACTTTTTCATACAAATTTCCAGTCAGCTAAACACTTTTGTTTTCTAAAGGAGGTATTGGAAACTTGTTCATTTTGAAGGGCAACTGTTCAATAACCTTTTTGTCGTTGTCGTTGTCGTCGTCGTTTACTGGCAGCCGTAGTATACAGACGTGCGGGCGAGCTTATACCTAACCTAAACTGTTAAATTAAGTTAAGTAATACTTTATTGTACACCAAAAAACTTACAATTATTCAAATATACACAGAAAAAAAACATACAAATGTACAAGGCGGTCTTATCGCTAAAAGCGATTTCTTCCTCTATCATCATCATCATCATCAGGTCTTTTAGTCTCCACTGCAGGAGCACGATCCTCTCTGTGCAACCAGAGCCATACTTGGCTAGAGCTGCCAGAGGATTCTAACTACACTCTCCACGCTGGCCAGACGGGTTGGAGAAGTCTCATCATAGACCTAGTTTTTTTTTTTACTGGGTCTCATTGATGTTTATAAGCTATGTTTAGCTTGTGTTTCCTAAGTCGCCTTCTACGACATCCACGGACTTTGAGTTGCCCTATTCTACTTTGCCGGAAACCACACAGCTGTACTCTGCTTGAAACCAAAACTGTATTTATTATTGTTTATCCCTTATTACTTACCCTGAGCGACGAGTGAAAGTCATAGTGTGTTGCCTTTACAACAAATAGTAATATTCTGTTTATTATAATTATGTATACCAGAGAAACATTTGAACAGTACAATAAACCATAGAATCTGTAACAACATTCCCAAAGAATAATAGAAATAGACATGAAAGCAATCCAAATAAACACAGTTATTCCGTAATCGGGCTGAGAGACGGATTTACTCTGAGACCCGGTAGGTGCAGCCCCAGGGCCTCCAAGGCGGTTTGATGGGGGCGGCCATTCGTGGCAGTAAATACTCTAATGTCACATATTTTTTGATGATGGTACAATTAAAGCAAATTTCAATTGACAACTAGAACTTTTAAAGTATTTTACGAATTAAAATTTTAATCATGATAAAAATTAAAAAAAATATATACAGTCGATTTTACAAATGAATATATACTAAATTAAACTATATTAAACTATAAATATACGTAAGACTAAACTATAATAATTATATATAAATTAAAACTAAAGATGTATAAACTAAATAGAATCAAAAATTCCGCCTCGGATAGTATCTGGTTAGTATTATTATATACTTCGGATTTTATGTTGGTATACATATTTTAAGTATGTTTAAATTATCATGCCGCATAAGGAGGCCAAATGACAACTTCATTAAAAACATCATGGAAGCCAAGAGAGGAAAAGGAAGACCAAGAAGGTCGTTGATGGATTAAGAAAAAGAAAAAGCAAAAGTCGTGTCATATAGGGAGGTCAAGCATTTAGGGTAAAATAGAGTTACATGGAAAATACTCCACCAATAAGAACTTAGTTCTTAGATTTATTGATGATGATAAATTATCAGTTAGCTCTTAAAACTCTGGGGGCGAAAGATCCAAACGCCACGATGTTTAGCGTGATGATGGAAGTAAAGATGGTAAATAGAATATCAAAAGATCGATTTTTAAGTTCTGCCCAAGAGATAGCTGGCACATTTTACCTTTTTTCTTTTCTCTCAAATCAGCTTAAAGAATTTCTAAATGTAATATTTTAAAATGAGAAGGGGGGCTAATACTACACTACTAAGGGTGGCATATACCGCCACACATTGAATTTTTTGTGATACACCCACCTAGTCCAAATGTGAATAGTTCGTTCGGTTGATATCGCCTATGTACCTAAGTTCTATTGTCTGTTCTATAATGCAGGTCAAGCCGTGTGGTTTTCGGCAGAGTAGAATAGGGCTACACCAAGTCCCACGTGGATTTCGTAGAATGTGGTTTAGGAAATACAAGCTAAATAAACAAAGCTTATTGACCGAGCGAGCGAAGCGAGCGAAGCGTCTCAGTTTCGAGATTAGCCAAAAATTCTTTTGTCCGTCTGTCTGTCTGTCTGTCTGTCTGTCTGTCTGTTCTCGCCTACAGGTCGCATTTCTTAACCGATTCTCATGAAATTTTGTAAGCAGGTTCAGCAACTTCATAGAATTTTTTTGTCGAGCCAGTTTTTCGAAATTTTTCAAGATGGCGGAAATATGGGGGTTCAAAATTTTTAAACTGTCATATATCCGCCATTTTAAAATATTTTCAAAAATGTTATTAGACTTTTTTGTTGCCATTATTAAAACAATTTTTTTTTATTTGAACTACTTTTTTATCTGAACAACTTTTTTATACGTTATACTTAAACGGGTTTAGAGTGACTCGCGACTAAGCTGACTAAGCCGTGACGGATATACAATACAAATCTTCTTACAAAATATATTGAAACTATTTAAGGGTGAATTCAGTCCGGGTTACTGAACAACTTTCTTAAAAAAACATATCTCCCCTGGGGTTCACGAAGTAATTTCTCTGAATAACTATTATGGTTATTGTTTTGAGTTTCATAAGTAGTTCTATAAATTTTATCATTTTTAACCGACTTTAAAATAAAAGCTTATATAAAATAAATGCTTCTGACATTTCAGAGCTAGATCGAAAGTCATTTGAAAAAAGGGCTGTGATTGCCAACTATTTTGGAAATTGGGTCACAACCATGAATTCTCATATCGGTAAACCTGCACCGATAATTCATCCAAGTCAGGTACATTATTCTGAAATAATAATCGCGAGGTCTAAGTTCGTGGCGAACTACTAGTAAAAAATAGTGAGACCTCTCCAACCTTTCTGGTCAACGAGGAGAGTTTAAGCCAAGTCCTCTGGCTGCTCTGGCCAAGTAAGGCTCTGGTGGTACAGAGAGGATCATGCTCCTACAATAGAGACAAAAAGAATTGATGATGATGGTGATGATGAGGACTTTCAATGGCCTGCGGATGCCTCGTGTAGAGGTTTAGAAAAGGGGCGGCTAGTACAACAGCATCCAAGGGCGGCCAGGACTGCAAATACGCCACAAATTGTATTGTTTGTGGTACAACCGGTTGGTCCTAATGTAAATAGTTTATTTGCTTAGTAGTTCCGTTGTGATTTCTATTATTAGATATACAATACAATGGCCAGGTAACGCCTCGTTTATAGGTAAGTTTAACACGTGCATTTTTAAAAACATTTAGAATAACATTTAATAAAAAGATTTCAATTTTCGATTAAAACATTTAAAACTATCGACTTTTTCGACCTCCGTGGCGTAGTGGTCACCATGCTGCCACCCAGAGGTCCCGGGTTCGATCCCCGGTCAGGGCAAGTTGGAAAATGGTCTTTTTCAACGTGTCCTGGGTATTGGATGTTTATCTTTATGTGTGTTTGTTATAAAATATAGTATCGTTGAGTTACATACATACATACATACATACTATCACGTTTTTATCCCTAATGGGGCAGACAGAGCATTTTGGGTCTCGCGGTTCTATGCAGAGCCCAGGGCCGCAAGACCCAAAAGCCACTTTTAGCGTCATGGTGGGCGAGAAGATGGAAAAGCAATCAATACAGTGATGGGTTGCTAGCCGCATCGCCTGTTAACATGGTTTGCATTTTTGCCCATTCCCTCGATCGGCTTTTACGATCTCCGTGGGAAGAGAAGCAGCTGGTACATTCTAAGTTTTTTTTATTTCTCCCAGACCAGCATGGGAGATATCGTTGAGGTAGTATCCCATAACAAAAGTTTCGAACTTACTTTGGGGCTAGCTCAATCAGTGTAATTTGTCTCTATATATTATTTCTTATTATTATTATTTTCGGCAACATGACTGTCGCTCGTCTGTTTGAGCCCTAGTCGCCTCAACGACACCCGGGAGGGAGGGAAGGGGTGACAAATCGTATTCTATTGTCGTCACCTCACAGCAAACCATACATTTCATCTTATCTAAATTTAAATCTCTTTACGCGCTGCACCTTCATACGACGCAGGCAATAAGTTTTATTGGAAAGATAAAACAACTAAGATAAATACAATCAGCTAGATGACAACTAGTCAAATCAGAGAGTTAGTCGCGAATGGTCTTAAATGCAAATAGTCTTTGTAGAAACTCGTCTAAAACGCAACTCGGAACTTGTTTAATAAGCAACTCGTCTAAGTTGCAAGTAGTCTCAAATGTTATTTAGACTAAATGGCAGCTAGTCCCCTATGTTATTATGTCTACTGCTGAAAGTGGTCTAAATATCAGTACGATACTTTTTCTAAACGTCAAAACATCTATTGTCAATGAGGCTTGTATGAAATATTGCACATCGTGATGTCATAGTTTCTTGGTATCAAATACCGATTCTATTATCAGAATTTTTGCATTAATAAATAAAATCTAAATCACTGTTTTTTTTTTGTATATATGTTGCCTGGAAGAAATTGCTTAGCGATAAGGCCGCCTTTTGCGCATTTCCTAGTTTTTAAGATTATTATATACTGTATTTTATTATGTGCAATAAAGGGTATTGTATTGTATTGTAAATCAAACTAAAATCACGTTGAAAATGAATTTAAATAATGACGTCCAGTGTTGATTTAAAAACAAAAATTGCATACCAACGCAAGAAGATAAAATGTAAAAGGGAAGAATAATAACTTTAAGATCTAAGTGTACCTATTTTTTATGCAAATAAATGAATTGATTGATTGATATGAGCAACAAGTGACATTATTTTGTAATGTTTTTTTCTCCTTACATAATTCCTTACAAATTAATTTCTTTTTGAAGCTGGATACTACGCTATTGTCACGCGACGGTCGCCAAATGTCACTGCTGTCGCGAACCGTCGCGCGACCGTCGGCAACAGTTCACGCAGTGACTGTTGGCGACCTATCAGTGGCGGGGCCTCCTTAAAAGCCGATGCCCACCGGGTTCCCTAACGGGTTTCTTATATATACGCATTTATTACTAACAACAAAACCTACGTACGTATATCGGCGCACCGCGCTTTAGAATGTCCATTTAGGTACTATCTTTATAAGCCGCAAACTAGCAGCATGAAAAGATTGCACACACCCACATATTCAAAATACGAAATTTTTCGTAGGTTCATCAAATACATACAGTGATACATTTTGTATAAACACGCTTAGAGACAATTATATGCGAATTATAAGCCGTACATTGATCGGCTTACGTTTATCAACCTTTATAACCTAATCAGGTAGGTATTTAATTCGTTTCATAGTTTTATAGCTGTACTAGCCCAAATTTCCACCCAACGCCACTGCGACCTTTATTAACTATTATTAGCCAATTCAAAGATATTATATTTTATAATAAAAACATATATAGTTAGAAACCCAAGACCTAAGCCAATTTGAAAAAAAAATTGGTTGTTTGTAAAGTAGGTTTACGATCGAGATGTTTACGTGATAACGTCTTCTGGCAGCGCTCGAGATGAGACGGGAGATCGGTCCGTCTCTCTCTCGTTATACCTGCGATCGCGCTCGTGAGGTTTTGGTGTGACACAAGTTTCTGAACATGTCACCCGACTAAAACGATTTTAAAGACGTTATCACGTCAAAAAGCCGTTTTCCAACTTGCCCTGGCTGAGGATCGAACCCAGACCCTCCGAATCGTCGGACTAGCGTGTTGACCATTACGCCACAGAGGTCGTCATACTCGAGGTGTATAATGGTACTTATCGATGATACCGAAACGAAACCACCTCACGTCTGTTCGTGGCATATCTCAAACATAACGGTGCCGCGCCCTGGCAATTACGGGCAGCCCTGTGAGTCAACAACTTGTTACAGGCAATAGGGCTGCCACTACTTCAAGTTGAGCTGTCGATTATATTTAGATTTTTGTGATATTTTTAATACTTTTCACTACTTCTGTACAAGAATTAAAAGTATTTCGTAATGAACAACTTGACTGCCAGTATTGCACACACATTCGATTTGTAAGTCGACAACCGATACTCGTGTGCTTTAAAGAAGCACACGAGTATCGATTGCTTTATCATGTGATCTTTAAGGCAATCCAGCGACAACACGGACGTAGTGAGAAGACTTTAACGAACTAAACCGTTAGAACTAGTGTAGTTAGTGTAGTGACAAATAATTAAATAATAGTACAGTTATAGTGCAATAATTATAGACGCACGAATAAAGTGTCTTCCCTTTTATACACAGTAACAGTAAGATAAGTGCCGATAGACAAATTCTTATACTAATGGTTATAAAACTAGATCAATGTAATTAATGTAATGTAGTGTATTGTAGTGAGTAGTTTTATAATCTTTATTTTAGTATTTAAGAAAATTTAATGTGTATATATAATTATTTTTCATGAAATAAATTTTCGGTCAATCTGAAATTACTAATTAGTCTAAGTTTTTAATAATAGTAGCGTTATTTTTTGTATGTAGGTAGGATAAAACAGTAAAAAAAAGTTTATCGATTTACTTTTAATGTTTTAGTTCGCGTTTCAACCCTATTCAATTCAAGTCACACCCCTTCTCAGAAGCGAGTTCTAATGTGAGAATTGTGCGATCAGTATCGAGTTCAGAGAAAAATTTTAAGTGTTCTTTACTTGCCGTTGATGTGGTCATTAGCTGAATTATTCCTAATAGTATAACATTTATAACCCATACTTTTTAATTTCAAACTTACACATTTTTGCGTTGATTCAAGTGAATTTTCTTCTTCTTCCTTATATTTAAGAGCTGGGCTCTTGTCGGTGGGGTGCTTTCCATGTCTCTCTTTCTTCCGCTAAGTTCTTAACCTCCTTATATGTTTTCACGTTTTATTTTTCTTTTATTTGGTCGATAAATTTTCTTCTGGGTTTTCCTACTCTCCTTCTATTTTTTCTTTCGTTATTGTTTTAAAGAATGCATCGTGACGTAGTAGAAGTGAATTTTCATAAAACTAAAAATAAAATTACCTTCTTTTGTTTTGTACTTCCATAGTTGGGCAAAAACCTCCCCTTCATCATCCTGGATCCAAGGCAGGTTGCTACCATATCATGTAACATTAAATGTCGTACTTCTATTATGGGATACTACATAGGCTATAAAAAACAAAGAAAAAAAGTTCCATAGTAAATCTTTAGTTGCTTAGTAGTTAAATTACTGAGGTTCTTTATTTGATTTCAAGTACAAATCCTTATCCTTATCCTTACTAATATTATAAATGCGAAAGTGAGTTTGTATATTTGTTCGTTACCACTTCACGCTTCAACCACAGAACAATTTAGGTGAAATTTGATAAGGATATAGTTTGATACCCAGGAAAGGAAATAGGATAGTTTTTATGTCCTTTCTGAAATTCCCACGGAGAGCAAAGCCCACGAGCACAGCCCACGAGCACAGCTAGTAATAATAAATAAATAAATATTTGTTAGGCAAATTAAAAAACCAGCGTGAAAAAAAAAGTGTGAGTTGGAATTGCGCACCAAGAGTTCCGTACGATTATCTATAAAAAATAAGTTTTTTGTATTGGAGCCCCACTTAAATATTTATTTCATTCTGTTTCTAGTACTTGCTCTAATAGCAGTAACAGAAATACATCATCTGTCAAAATTTCAACTGTCTAGCTAACAAAGTTCATGAGGTACAGCCTGGTGACAGATACACGGACGGACGGAAACCCTTTAGCTTTACGGTACGGACATACAGACATTGCCATCAAACCTATTTTCCTTTCCTACTTTTTTGCCAGGGGTTAAAAAGGAAAAGCCAAGGAGATTTCGCACCATCCTTACTTGTAATAAAGACAGGTGAGTCATCCAATAAGATAACAAAAAAAATGTATGACGTAAACGTGCGATAAGAGCAGGAATTTTCGTCGTTTCTTCTAAGGGAAATCTTCAGATATAGGGCAAACCATTTAGGGAGTTGGATAAAAAGAAGCTCTATATTGGAGTGTCAAATTTTTAAGAGAACCTAGGTATGGTTCTCTGGAGATGAAAGAAAAATGAGTTTGTTTGTTATCCAAGAATTTTTCAAATCTAATAATTTCTCAAAACTATTTTTTTTTAAACGAATAACTCACGCCTGAACTACATAACCAATTGTGATAAAATTTCTATGGGTTTACCGACAAGTATGCTCTTTCAAACAAAAAAATCGAAGTCGGTCCAGGCGTCTTTAAATAGTCGGTGAATATACCTACATAAAAAATAAAAGGTCGCAACGAATTGTTAACTCCTCCTTGTTTTAAGTCAGTTAAAAACTAACTTCAAAACGAAACCAAACAACTAGTTTTGGTAAAACTAACTCCAACTGACAAGTATGCAAATTCAAACAAAAAAAAAACATACATAGATATATAGACCTTATGGTCGAACAAAATATACTGAAACTATTTAAAAGGTGAATCCAGTCCGTGATACTGAACAAATTTTCCCAAGGAACATATATCGAAATATGCAAAATGATTTTTTGGCCACCATACAAGTTGACCGATCAGCTGATCTGAGTTCGTACGAAAAGACAAAAATTATTTTTCATATTTCCACATACGTTCCTTGGAAAAAGTTGATCAGTATCATAGACTGAATTCACCCTTAAAATACTTTCAGTATATTTTGTCAGGCCTTATACAATATGTAACAAAAACCCTGTCCGATCCGTAAAGGTAATGTTGGGTAGCTTGTGTATGTTCCATTTATCGATTTCTCCCATTTCTGAAATCACAAAAAAAAAATCTGCGTCTCCATACAAAATTTAATACCTACCGTTCTAAAATTTATGGAGCACGGATCGGACAGAGTTTTTTTACATATTCTATATATTCTAATTGATAACCTCTTTTAATTACAAATGCTAAACACAAACCTATTTCAGTCACCTGTAGAAAAAAAACTTCACAGAAATTCAATTCCAAGACAATACGGGTTTGAAATCCACAACAATTGCATGGAATAGAAAGAACTACAAATATCTAGCTGGGATCGAATGTAAATACGATATGGGATCGAACGAAAATGAACCTTAAAAGGAAGGCAGTAAAGATTAAAATAGATGGATGGATTACGGGAGATATTTCTGCCAATAAATCGAGGTTAGAGGAATTTGTAACCGACCGGACACAGTGGTGATGAAAATGGCGAATCATTTTAAAATTTACCGGTCGAATATTTTTTGTTGTGGTTAATATTTGTTTCAGTGTCCTTGTGTATTCCATAGGAATATAATTTTATTTTAAGTTAACAAACATAAATTGTTTGTTTCAACAGTATTATAAGAGTAATTCTAACAGAATTAACATTTATGAAATGGAAGTAATAAATGAAAATGTTTTCCATGACCTTAGAATCTCAGTAGTGTTATTGATCTGACTAGGTACGTATTACATAAATAAAGATGTCATATTCTGATACTCTTCATAGAAAATATTTGCATCTAACTACTTTAAAGATCATTGTAAGGAAATTGTTACATTATTTTTGACTACGACTACACACATTTTAGGGATTAAAAACATGTCAAAATATGTAATGAATTTCTTTTATGTGGAAGTTAAATAATAATTCCTCAAAGAGTTTAAATAGGCATTCATTTATTAGAAAAAAGATTAAAATCATGCCGAGTGCCAGCTAGGTAGACACTTCGGATAAAGATATAGTATTTAATATAATATCTATATAGAGTAAGAAGATAAATGTTGCATGGTATTTGCGTCTGTGTATCTCCTGCTTCGGAAGTTCCATCTCAATCGGAATACTCTCACCTGGATAGACTCTGTAACAAAAGCCATGAGGGCTAAAGAACTTTTTAACAATATTTTTCAAAACACTAAACTCGTTGTTTAACAACAGTGTTTGTAATTTTCACTTTCAATATTTTTTGAGCCACGTCTTCCATATGCACCGAGAGCGTTGTAAGTGGCATTATCGTCGCAAAAGATGCATTCCAAGAGCCCTATGGAGCAACGACCTTCGCTAATTTAATAAGCGATGGACTGAGATGGCGCCAAGAAGAGAGACCAAAGGAAATGGGGGAGATTGCTCAGCACTGGGACAAGTTAGAAAGAAAACCAATTATTTAACTACTTTTTATTTCTAAGAAGTATGAGCGTATATGAAGCCAAAGAGGTTTGTCAGGATCGTAGCAAGTGGAGGTTCATAGTCTCTGCCGACCCCTGTGGGAAACAGGCGTATGTACGTATACATTTGTTAGATGATGTTTGTGTCCGTGTGTCTCCCGCTTCGGAAATTCCATCTCAATCGGAGTGCTCTCACCTGGACGGACTTTGTAACAAAAGCCATGAGGGCTAGCAGCAAAAAGGACTTTTTGTAATCAAATCAATTATGATCACTGTCATAAATATTAAACTCGTTTGTAATATTCACTCACCATATACAACGAGAACGTAGTATATGGCCACTTAGTGGCATCCAGCTGGTCGTCGCAAAGAGGCATACCAAGACAGCGACGACCAGCGATAAACGATAACTCCAAGTGGAGAGTTTCAAAAAATTAAACTCTAAACTTAAACACTAAACTTATTTAACAAAAGTGTTTGTATTAATTTTTGGGCTACGTCTGCCATTTGCACTGAGAACGTTGGGAGTGTGTGGCCGGTAAGTATTAGCATATACTTGGACTTCGCAAAAGAAGTAGGCCAAGAATACGAGAGAATGACGACCTCTGCTAATTTAATAAACGATAGACGGAGATAGCACCAAGTAGAGAGACTAAGGAAATGGTCCCCCATTTCTTTGGTCTATCAGATCTTTGCCCGGCAGTGGGACAACATAAGTTAAAATGAAATCATCATCAGGTCTTTTTAGCCTCCACTGCAGAAGCACGACCCTCATACTTGGCCAGAGCAGCCGGAGGACTTGGCCTACACTCTCCATGCTGGCCAGACGGGCTTAGCGAGGTCTCACTGATGTTTATAAGATTTGTATTTCCTAAGTCGCCTTTTACGACATCCACGAGAAGACTTGGAGTGGTCCTAATCTACTTTGACTGATACCACACCGCGAAATAATGAAAATGACAAATTTAAAATGAAATAAAAACTGTGTTTTATTATTTCTTTTTCTAGTAAGTATAATAAGTTTGTTAGGTGGTGTTTGTATCCGTGTGTCTCACGCTCCGGAAGTTACATCTCAATCGGCCTGCACTCACCTGGACGGACTTGTAACAAAAACCATAAGGGCTTACAATGTATTTTTTTCAGTGAATTGTAAGGATTAACTCACACCGGAACGGAAGCGGCGTGCAGCCTACTTTACTGTCAAACCATAGGTTACGTTCAGGTTATTACCTTTAGATATAGATAGAAATATAAATTGAACCACGGGCTATACTAGATCACTATATTATAATGAATAAACAGCCATAAAACGAATTACCTGGCGGCTGCAAATTTACATAAGTATATTTAAATATTTACGTAAATGTACTAATGCCGCGTGGTTTCCGGCATAGTAGAATAGGGCGACTCCAAGTCTTCCCGTGGATGTCGTAGAAGGCGGCTTAGGATATACAAGCTAGACAAAGCTTATAAACATCAATAAGACCTCTACAATTCGTCTGGCCAGCGCGGAGAGTGTAGGCCTAGTCCTCTGGCTGCCCTGGCCAAGGAGGGCTCTGGTACAGAGAGGGTCGTGCTCCTGCAAAGGAGACAAAAAGACCTGATGATGATAATGATGAATTTCATTATACTATACTGATCTAGTATAGCCCGTGGTGGTTCGATTAATTACGGGTATGTCTTTTCTTCTATTTTTAAAAATGTTATAAAACTATTTTTCCCCTATAAAAATAAAACTTTTAGTGTGAACAATTATTTCATCTAATAAACTTCAAAGATAACTTGCGAGGTCTACATCTTACAGAGTCACTACTTTAATAATAAGCTACCAATAATGAATAGTATATTTCCTACGAAAGTTGAACGTATATCGATAAAACCCAAAAAAGAAAAAAGAAAGTTTCTTTGCCTCTCACGTCAAACAGTATGACAAAGCCGAAACTTTGTACCGCAGAGCTTTTACTTCCACCACCTCAACAAATTAATCTCGATAATCGGAAAAAAGGAAACTTTCTGCGATAATTACGTGTTTGTTGTGAGATTGTTGGGAGATGCGGGAAATTATTTGTTACTAGCCCGCGGCCATTTTTTTCCGACTACGGTGAAACTAAAACGAGGGTTATTTTGTATGTCTCACCGCTATGTGAACTGTATGAACTGCCATAATGTATGAACTGCTATAAACCACGGGCTATTTCAGAACGCTGTAGCTTAATAAAATTAAAATAACAGTCAATTTTTTTTAAATATCTGCGATTAGGTACATTCGAAAATGTGCAGCCTTTGAATTTGTATGGGAATGTCATTTTTTTACGTTTTTGAATATTATTTAATTTATCATTACACTATATTGATTTAGTATAGCCCATGGTTTTATTTATTTTGGGTATGATCCCTCCAAATTGTATATCATTACACAGGTCCGCAGTATAACCGACTTACACAAACGGGGTTATGTTAATGTGTCAATAGCTCCAATCCGCCAGCGACACTCTATATTCATGAGTGCAAGCTGTTATGCACAATTTTGGATCGTATGCGACGATAACATTATCAGGCTATAGCTTGCAATATCATTCCGAGCTATGTATGAAAAATTGTTGTGGTAGAGAAATGTTTATTATAGTTTCAAGTTACCACCACCATGTACCACAAATACATGAAGGATAACTCCACCGGCAAGAAACAACTTCTTATAGAATAAACTGACGAAGCACAAACCTATACTTGCACTAAATCTTGCCGTTCCATCCTATTTCTACAATACCCGACAACAGGGTTCATATTTTCTAATTAACGATTTACAGATTTCTTGCTTCATACCTTTACACGACTATCTAGCTCATAGATTATGCGTTGCATTTATTACGACGAAAAATAATTATAAATACACATAAAATTTTCTTAAATACTTAAACAAAGATTATAAAACTACTCACTACAATACACTACAAACTAATATTTACAAATAAAAAAGGCCCGGTAATTGTTTACTCTGCGGTAACGTGCCCAGAAGGCTGGCTGCATTGCCACGTTGTATGGCAAAGCTTATTTTCTGACCTAGATATAGGCCAGCCTTCTGGTCACGGGAAACTAGAAGCCAGCTCATTAGAAATGAATCTATGGAAATGTGAAAAATTTCGTTCTGACTTTTTTCAAAAAGGTTACTCTACATGGCAAACCCCTAAGCCTGTTATAGGCTAAAATTGTAAATGACTAATTGATAAGAGAAGCTTTTCTCAAATTTTTGATATCGTTCAAGGTTTCCAAAATACCAAGCCCCAAAATCAAACATTCGGTAAAAAATTGATTTTTATTCACTATTTCCTCCATAACTTTTTGTTGTTGACTTTCTCGAATAATTCTTTAACTCTGCGGTCGCACTTTATCGTGAACTCGAGCCTACCTCGGAGCGAACGAAAACACATGTCAAAACAGTTGTAATATTAGTAAGATTAAGAATAAACTCGTTTAATCGGCATCACCAGTGAGTTGACTGGTAGATAAAGCCTATGACTTTACGTCCGCATAACATCAATAACATCAGTAGGACCTTTCCAACATGTCTGGCCAGCGTGGAGAGTATAGGCCAAATCCTCTGGCTGCTGTGGTCAAGTGTGGCCCTAGTAGCGCAGAGAGGGTCGTGCTCCTTTAGTGGAGGCTAAAAAGACCTGAGGATGATGGATGATTTATGATGATGATGTGTGGAGTAACACGTAGGGACAAGATCAGGAATGATTATATAAGAGGAACTGTAAAAGTGGCCCTTATAACAGAAAAATTAAGAAGTAATAGGTTGGGCTGGTATGGACATGTTAAGAGAAGAGAGGAAAGCCATATAACCAGGTAGGTTTTGAAAATACATGTCATAGGACATCGAAACAGAGGGAGACCAAAAAACGTTGGATAGACTGTGTAAGAGAGGATATGAGTAGGAAGGGGGTGACGGACGGGTTGACTGGAGATAGATCAAAGTGGAAGGAACTCACATGCTGTGCCGACCCCACATAAAAAGTGGGACAAGGATAAGACAGAAGAAGAAGAAGATGATGGATGATTTAAGTCCGCATGTTACATTTGTAATAAAGTTAAATAAATAAATATGAGTGCAACTAAATAAATCGAATTGAAATGAATTGAATAGAATCAACAAAACTTGCGAGATGTGATGTCACACTGTTGAAAATAAATATTGTTTCCCACCTCCCTGTATCGGGGGACATCTTCGGGGGATATCTCCGGGGGACATACGTGACGCTCGGATTGAAATAATATTGCGGACTCACATTACACATTCCAGACGAGTACAAACTAGTGACCGTATATCATCAGTTCGTCTTTTCATATACCTTGTCAACACTCTTGTTAGATTTTATTTTCAAGATGGCGTACCCAGAACCAAACGCATTATACGCGACGCATCTTGCATCGTATAAAGAATACACGCATCTTGCATCGTATATAGAATACTATTTAAATAAATATAAAATAATAAATAAATAAATAAATATACAGCGACAAATTACACTGATTGAGCTAGCCCCAAAGTAAGTTCGAGACTTGTGTTATGGGATACTAACTCAAAGATACTATATGTTATAACAAATACATATATAGGTAAATATCCAAGACCCAGGGCAATTTGAAAAAGGCCATTTTCCAACTTGCCCTGACCGGGAATCGAACCCGGAACCTCTGGAGGCGGACTAGCATTGTGACCACTACGCCACGGAGTCGTTATTTAACTTGATTTATGAGACGACCTGAATTTTCCGGAGACCAATACTGTCCTCATTTGATTTTTTTAAATGGATAAAGTGATATTATTTAAAAATTTGACTTTACCAAGCCCTGCATAACTATCTTGTGATAAACTACGATGCCACAGAGAGACAAACAGACAGACCAGACTTTAGCGTCAAACTTACAACACTCTTTTTTGTCAGAAAAATACACGATAAACCTAAAGATAGATATTGTCCAAAGAATAAACAATACCCTTTATTATGCTAAATAAATAAATACAGGACATTACTATCTTAAAAACTAGAAAATGCACAAAAGTCGGCATTATTGCTAGCAATGTCTTCCAATTGTGCTTATGTGTTACACAACGGGTTGTTCTTTAGATGATTAAATTAAATGCTAAAAATAAGCTAAATTAAAAGCTTAAACGAATTTATTTAGTAGTAAATTTTCTATTTTCGCACTATTTTTTTATAAAGATATTACAATACAAATACAATACAAATACTCTTTATTGCACCATAAACAAAAGGAAATACAAAAAACAGAAAAAATGAATAAGACAGAATTATGATACAAAGGCGGACTTATCGCATAGCAATCTCTTCCAGTCAACCTTTGGAAGATATTATTCGAGAAGCACTGTAGAGAATGTGCAAAATTTTGAAGTTCTTTATTTATTACGTGTATTATTTATTTTAAAAAAAACACCGATTAAACCATTCCGCGCTTTCCGCTTCCCCGTCAGACTCAATAGGTAAAATGCCTGCGGGGTAACTAGTGGATCGCCCCACAACTCATCCCCGTCGAGCATCGAAAAATCGTCTTTGACGGATAAGCGAGCGGGCCGGCACTGTCGCGTCAGTTCGCAAATAATAAAGTTTTTTTATTCAGTGTAGGATAAATTTATCTCTTATTGGAAGTAATTTTTTTAATATTATTTTAGTGCAAAAGCTAAAAACTACTAGCGTTTCGGAACGACCACTGCTGGGAAGATTACGCCGAAAGAAACCCAGTTCATATTGGTCCCTATCCAGCCTGATGGGCTATGTTACAATTACAATACAGATTTATACTTAAGCTATAAACTTACCTTGGGGCTAGCTCAATCAGTGTGATTTGTCCGTATATATTTATTTATTATCTATTTATTTATTTATATATATCCCCATGCTGGTCTGGGAGAAATAAAAAAACTTAGAATGTACCAGCTGCTTCTCTTCCCACGCAGATCGTAAAAGCCGATCGAGGGAATGCCGAGAGGCAAAAATGCAAATCATGTTAACAGGCGATGCGGCTAGCAACCCATCACTGTATTGATTGCTTTTCCATCTTCTCGCCCACCATGATGCTAAAAGTGGCTTTTGGGTCTTGCGGCCCTGGGCTCTGCATAGAACCGCAAGACCCAAAATGCTCTGTCTGCCCCATTAGGGATAAAGACGTGATAGTATACTCGTATTTATTTATTGTCCAAGAGCGCGTGGGCAAGGTCGAGGGCCTCAGCTAGTACAACATAGTAGGGCTCAAATAAACCCATGGACTTCCATATTAATTGAAATACAGTTGACTTTGTTCCAGTTTCCACCATGGACGTCGAAGCGGTGGTCGGGAGGACGGCGTCCCTCCCTTGTGACATCGAACCTGACACCAACGAGGATAGGGTCTACATGGTGCTATGGTTTGGGCACTCAGGAGGAAAACCCTTATACAGGTCAGTCACTTTAATACTATAGTGTGGTTTTCGGTAGAGTAGAATAGGGCCACTCCAAGTCCTCCCGTGGATGTCGTAAAAGGCGACTTACGAAGCACAAGCTAAACAAAGCTTATAAAACATCAATAAGACTTCTCCAACCCGTCTCGCCAGCAAGGAGAGTGTAGGCCAAGTCTTCTGACTGCTCTGGCTAAGTATGGCTCTGGTATTACAGAGAGGTGCTCCTACAGTGGAGACAAACAGACCTGATGACTTTAATACTAAGTCAAAACATTCCTCCTCCTCCCTCGTCCATTAGCGAAACCAAGTTTCGATGGAGACTTATTAACCTTCGAAAAAAAAAGAGGGGTGTTTTAAGGTTGACGCTAATGTTTGTCGGCTTATTTGTATGGCCGTCTGTGTCACCGTAGCGCTCGAACGGATAGATTAGGTTTATAACTGTGTTTGATGAAAATTGGTTAAGGCTTTTAAAAGTTATTGGGTATTAACGCTTGAAAGTCAGAGCTTTCTGTAGCAAATAATATAAGGCGAATAGATATCCATCACCAATCAAAGTGCTGACCACGCCCGGCGTCGCTTTACTTGCAAAAGCGCTAGCAACGCGCACTCCCGCCGCGTCACCGAACGACTCCTTCAGCATGTATTAAAAACATGATTAACACAATATAGAGTTATGTTTATTTTTATCGATTGTTAGTATATGTGTCAAGATTATAATAAACAAATTTCAGGATTCTGTATAGAAACTTAATGCCATTTAGATCTTCATTCTTTTGTCAGATTTCGAACTGAGCTCTCATTTCCTCATTTATGTTTTTGGTGGGATTATTTCTGCCCATTTAAGCTATTTCTCCCTAACGCAAGTTAACCGTACAGTCGCGGACTCTATGAAATCATACCATGACTTTTTTAAAGAATACATACATACATACTATCACGTCTTTATCCCTAATGGGGCAGACAGAGCATTTTGGGTCCTGCGGTTCTATGCAGAGCCCAGGGCCGCAAGACCCAAAAGCCACTTTTAGCGTCATGGTGGGCGAGAAGATGGAAAAGCAATCAATACAGTGATGGGTTGCTAGCCGCATCGCCTGTTAACATGATTCGCATTTTTGCCCATTCCCTCGATCGGCTTTTACGATCTGCGCGGGAAGAGGTACATTCTAAGTTTTTTCTTTCTCCCAGACCAGCATGGGAGCAGCATCGTCTGAAAGGGTCAAAACAAATGCATACAAAACCTAAAGCGCGCAATGCCACAGCGGCTGAATGTCTAAGTGCTCAAACATTTCAAAGGCGAAAAGTAGATAAATATAGAAAAATGGGTGTTGTTGTTGTTTCTTGTGAGTGGCCAAGACTTGTGTCAGATTTTTCTAAGCTGACTAAATGCATCTGACATAAATTGTATATTAATGACCAATGGACCAATGGCTGATACGTGCTTTCCGAAGCACGGAGAAGCTTGAACAATTTGTATGCCACTTGTGACCATCTAAAGGCGGACTACGCTCGGTATCGCTTTACTTGCAAGAGCGCTAGTAATACGCACTCCCGCCGGGCCACCAGGCTCCTTAAAAGAATGAGTAAATAATTTATTGAGAAAAAGAGAAATACCATTGAAGTTAAAGTTAAACTCTAACCACAGAATCTCTAACCCCAAAAATCTAGTCTAATTTATTAATTCGAAAATCTTAAACTTTTAGTCCGGACCATGAATTGTAGTAATTATTAATTGTACCTAGATTGTTTGTTTGTTTATGTATTTATATTTTAAGTCATAAATGTACATGTAAATACAGTGATGGGTTGCTAGCCGCATCGCCTGTTAACATGATTTGCATTTTTGCCCATTCCCTCGATCCGCTTTTACGATCTGCGTGGGAAGAGAAGCAGCTGGTACATTCTAAGTTTTTTTTATTTCTCCCAGACCAGCATGGGAGCACAATATATATATATATATATAAACACATATATATGTATAAACACAATATATGTTAATTTTTATCAATTTTTAGTGTATGTGTCAAGATTATAATAAACCAATTTCAGGATTCTGTATAGAAACTTAATGCCATTTAGATCTTAATTCTTTAGTCGAATTTCGAAATGGGCTCCCATTTCCACATTTATGTTTTAAGTGGGAATATTTCTGTCCATTTAAAGCTATTTCTCCCTAACGTTAGTTAACCATAAAGTCGCTGACTCTAAGAAATCATACCACGACTTTTTTAAATAATCTCATAAGAAAAAACAATCATAAAATTCCACGCTTAAGCCCAAGGAAAATTCATCGAGGTAGAATGTATTTTCGTTTTTTATATACGAGTATTAGTAGGTATACCAATAAATAATAAGGAATGTCTATTCGGCAGGCAGGCACTTATCCGGATAACCTATTAGCATACCGAACCGGGTAAATAGCTATCTGGGAGGTTCTATACACGCCTATAGGACTGTATAAAATCTGCGTAGATAGGATTCAGGTTTTTACTTGACTGCGTCAGAAGGAGAGTTGTGTTTTCCGAGTGTATATGTATGTATAGTTCTGTAGGGCGCTCTGCAGCTTAAACGGCTTGTTTATTTTTTATTTTATTTATTAGTACATATACGGTGATTTAGGTACATGAAATGACAAACTATATAATAAGAAATACAAATAGATAACCTAACTAACCAATTATATAAGTACATAACATGTCTAATATAGCACAAAACAAGTTATATTATATATAGTAATTAACCAATTTACTAGTAAAGAAAAAGAGAGGTGAGGTATTAAGAGGTGTCGTTAGATTCATCTTAATTTCAAAAGTGACATTGGGTATATAAATAAACAAAAGCGTGATAGATTTCCAAGCAATAGGGTTTTTTTTAATAGTAACTAGCTGATGCCTGCGATTTCGTTCGCGTGGACAAAAATGCTCATCAGGCCGTGCAACTTTTGCTAAGGCGTAATTTTTATATTTCATATAGTTAAACTGGACCATATTATGGTTCTGCATCAGTCAATCTTCAATTATACATACATACATACATACTATCACGTCTTTATCCCTAATGGGGCAGACAGAGCATTTTGGGTCTTGCGGCTCTATGCAGAGCCCAGGGCCGCAAGACTCAAAAGCCACTTTTAGCGTCATGGTGGGCGAGAAGATGGAAAAGCAATCAATACAGTGACGGGTTGCTAGCCGAATCGCCTGTTAAAATGATTCGCATTTTTGCCCATCTTCAATTATACGTTATTATTATCATCGATTATACCCTACAAATGGCTTAATGCTACATAACAAGAAGTTTCATTCGAATCCGTCCTGTATTTCTGGAGATTAACGTGTACAAACAGACAGACATTTTTCTAATAGTCTTACTCTAATACTTTGTCTCCATCACCCAATTTTTTATTTAGAAAAATATATTCCATTTACAGGCACTTTTTTTTCTTTTTTATAAAATGTATCGGTGAATATTTCAACACATAATAAAACAATATGTATAGAAAAGCATACCTACAAATAATTTTTCAAAACTTAAAACACTTCAACGCGGAACTACACAACTTACTTTGATAAAATTTCTATGGGACCACCTAATAAGTATCGAACAGAAAAATAATTTCAAATAACAAATTGGTCCAGGCTTCGTCGAAAAATCAGTAAACATACATAAAAACGATCACAACGAATTTATAACCTCCTCAATTTTGGAAATCAGTTAAGAAAATATTTCAAATAAGTGAAATTCCTTAGCAAATTCTGAAAACTCTGGATTTAACGGATAATATCATAAATATAAATATCTAGGATGGTCCTTTCAGGAAATTATGAGGGCATTAAACATTTATCCATTGTGCTTCCTACAAAATGGTGATAGTATTCCGGGAACGGATGGAACGCGTGGCGTATTTTATGCCTATATATTTCTTACATTTTTGCCTTGAAAATCCTTATTTAGGATATACTTACCTTTAAACGAGCAATTCTTGTATATTTATTTATTTATATATTTATAAATTTCTGTGATCTCGAAAACGGCTCTAACGATTTCGCTGAAAATTTGTATATGGGGGTTTTCGGGGGTAAATAATCGATCTAGATTAGTCTTATGTTTGGGAAAACGCGTGTTTTCGAGTTTTCATTCGTTTTACTTTCCACGCAGAATATGGTCGCTAATTTCGTCGCGCCGGCCGCCATCCGTTTGGCTCAGCGGTTAAGGATGCGGACCGCTAGAAAGAGTGTTACGGGTTCGAATCCCACTCGATGACTTACTTTTTTTTATGTTCATGTTTATATATATTTTTTTATTTTGTATTGTTTTTAGACAAGTTTAAAAAAATGTAGGTAATGTTTGAGATATAACCGAGCAAAGCTCGGTCACCCAGGTACTTTTATATTATACTCGCTGCACCCTGCGGTGTTACCCGCGCCTAAAGTAGCTTACAATACCTAATCCAGGGAGTCAGCTTCCTGCATACCTACCAAGTTTTATCAAAATTTAATGACGACCTTCGTGGCGTAGTGGTTACCATGCTAGCCCGCCACACAGAGGTTATGGGTTCGATCCCCGGTCAGGGCAAGTTGGGAAATGGCCTTTTTCAAATTGGTCTTGGATGTTTATCTATATAAGTATTTGTTATAAAATATAGTATCGTTGAGTTGGTATCCCATAACACAAGTCTCGAACTTACTTTGGGGCTAGCTCAATCATTGTATTTTGTCCCTATATATTTATTTATTTTATATATTATCTATCAAATACACAAATTTTCGCCTTAATACAATACTAGCTGTGCCCGTGGGCTTCGCTCCTCGTAAGAATTTCGGGATAAAAACTATCCTATATCCTTCCCTGGGTATCAAACTATATCCGTATCAAATTTCATCGAAATAGGTTCAGTGGTTGAAGCTGAAGTGGTAAAATACGAACAAACATACTAACATAATATCCAAACTCACTTTCGCATTTATAATATTAGTAGGATAGTAAAAACAGGGTAAGAAATATATGTCTGGGAGAAAAGAAAAATGCTAAAATGTACCAGCTGTTTCTCTTGTAGATGTAATTATCGGTTCGGTTCATCGACTCTGTAAAACTATTTAATTCTCATGAGTTCTAATTATTCTACGTAGTCTGGAAGAAAAGAAAAAACTTAGAATGTACCAGCTGCTTGCTTGTTTGTTTGTTTTTCGTATGTGAATGTGGCCAACACTGGTGTTAGATTTCACAAGCTGCCTAAAGGCAAAAAAATGATTACAGCCGAGACCAACGGCTTATACGTGCCTTACGAAGCACGGAGGAAGCCTAGAAAATTGTATGCCACTTGTGGTCACCCATCCAAGCGCAGACCACGCCCGGTGCCGCTTTGCTTGTAAAAGCGCTAGTAATGCGCACTCCCGCCGTGCCACACGTACATTGTAAAAACTATTGTAATTATTATTTATTTATTTATTTTCTCTAAGACAGTCTTCTTGATGTGTGTACCGCGTTATCCACGGTCAGAAAACAAAAACATTCTCGAAAAATCACTCGGGAAAAACAAATGTACTGTTCTTTGTTTCTAAAAATGTTTCTATGCACTCAATGCTCAGCATTAGCAGTCTACGGATTTTCATCTCAGCAAATAGGTTGCAAAAAATCTAGACACAGACTTCGGACTACGTGACTTAATCTATTCGCTGTCTCATTCTAACATATGCTGTGCGAGCAGGACGGGGGGTATCCATTAAATACGCTATTTTTAGGGATTGCTTATAATCGCCTTTTAAAAAGGGGTTGTAAGGATTCCTGTGAATTTTAATTTGGTTTCGGAAGATTTAGTGGATTTTTTGTTTTATTTACCTTTAATGGATTGTTTCCAGAAAGTACTTAATTAATATTAGTGACTTTAATTTTAGAAGAATTAGAAGCATTTTTAGAATATTTCTGTTTTTAGAAAAAGTTGTTGATTTTATATACATATTGAAATCTTGGAATCAGATCATCATCATCGTCACCCCAGCCCTTCTTCCGCCCACTGCAGAGCATAGTGATAAAATTTATATGAAACCATCTTGTAAGTAGGTATTCTCTTACAAAAAATAATTTTCCAAATCGGTCCAGCAGTCTCTGAATAAATAAAAGAATTAGACTAGAATAAGACCACTTCAAGTCCTCCCGTGGATATTGAAGAAGGCGACTTAGGAAATACAAGCTAAATATAGCTTACAAATATCAATGAGACCTCTCCAACCCGTCTGGCCAGCGAGGAGAGTGTAGGCCAAGTCCTCTGCCTGCTCTGACCAAGTATGGCTCTGGTAGCACAGAGAGGGCCGTGGTCCTGCAGTGGACACAAAAAGACACGATGATGATTTTTGCAGTTTTGATTTATCAGTAGGTCCTTTATGTTTTGTGTATACCTACGTCATAAGGACAGACATATATTATTGACAACCAATATAATTTCCATCAGGTAAGTGAGCAACCATAAACATCGGCACACTACTGCAAATTGAATTTGCTGTATCGATGGAATCCGTTATGAGCGCGGTATTATTGAGAAAGTGACCGTGTGCGACCCTTGTGGCGTGGCGCAAGGTATAAGCTGTAGCGATTTTGTTCAATATTTGGGTGCAAACTTGTGATTCATTTCCTAGGAAATGATAACGGCAATGTATAAAATGGTACATTTGTCATACATGTTTTATACCCTGATGAAGAAGTGCATATTCGACTTCGACTTTGGCTTTGATATGATCACTGAACAACTATACCACTCTACCTACAACCATACCGCACGTAATCTACCTTCCGTGACTATTCGAGGCATGAAATGTATGACAAATATACCATTTCACTCACCGCCTCAATGATTTAGGCATTGTATACAATGCAACACATTGCGTTTGACGACTTTGAACATTGCCATGTGCAAGGATTTATAGTTTCGTTTGTAGTAGTAGTAAGCATAAATGTTACCCCGCTCGTATGAAGCGCCATATCTGTGACAATGTGACAAAAATAATGAGACGTTCCAACTTAGCTGATAATGATAAGGCTCCATCCAGACAATGCAACGCAATGGGAGAGAAAGGAGTACAGGATGATAGGTAGCAACCTATCATCCATTATCCTTTCTATCCAGCGTATTTACAATTGCATCCTCAGCTGTAATTCTGGAAAGCTCGGGGCCCTTCGCACGGTCTTGCATCCTTGACGACGTCAAGCCAGCACTTCTTGGGTCTAACACGCTCGTTGCCGAGCCCCAGCGGGGGCGGCATATCTATACATTTGTTTCCCATATAACTGGCCGGTCTCTGCAAGACGTGACCGTACCAGCAAAGGCGTCTCTCTTGCAGTTTATCTGCTATGTTGCAGACATAAAGGCAGCCGCGGTTGTGAGTGTTTCTCACGCGATCTCTCCATGATGCACCGCATATACTACGCAACATTTGCATCCGTGACACGCAGTTCCTACTTGTGCCGCTCAAGCAAAGGCCACGCTTGAGCTTTTATCCGTGGTTACACAGGCTAGACCCACTGGTGGATCCACAGGTTTCACTGCCATATAAGAGGACAGATTTTCGCTGTCGCTCATGATTTGCGTCCACATAGGGATAGCCAAAAATATAACCTGGCATAACTAAGTTGACGGTTGAGGCATTCGCCCGCCGCATGGCCTGCATTGAACATCGACCTCATGTTTAAATTATGCCCAAAAAGAAACGTGTCACCTCAAGGAGTTCCCACATTTTATTGCACGAATATTTGTATTTACGATGTGGCGTTTTGTTTTATTATACCTATAAATATATGTTGTATTTATGGTGTGGAGTATTTATGCAGTGAAGACTTGTTTTGACGGTTGTCTTCGAATTTAGGACACCCACAAGGTGGTCAGTTGCTGGGAAGCGCTGGATGCGTGACGACCTCCGTGGTGTAATTGTCGTGGGATCAATCCCTGGTTGGAAAAGACGCCATTATGTATCGTATCGTTGAAAATATTTAACATTCTGCCTAACCGAAGGGCATGTATGAAGCGATACATCAATGTAGATGAAGCTAAAGAGGTTTGTCAGGATCGAAGCAAGTGGAGGTCCATAGTCTCTGCCTACCCCTGTGGGAAAGAGGCGTGATATTATGGGGTCAGTATGGGGTATAGTTCATAGTTTATGCTCCATCGACAGGTTACTGTAGCGAGCGTGCCTCATATCGATCGTTGCTATGTATGTACGTATGTATCTCGTTCGTTAAAATTTCACGCGGCAGAATATTCTTTATAACAGCCATTTTGACGTGACAATCAATTGCTGGAAAAAATTGACACTGATATTTATAGGCACAGGTATTACGTGACAAAGTATTAGTTTAGAGTGATCACTGGAACAAGTATTTTCTGTCACGTGACGCCGGTTGTTAACGAGCGAACGTTCGAGCCACCCCGAGGTGTGGTTTGTGAATCTAGATATTTCGAATCTGTTAGCTTCGTGTAGGAAATTGACGTAGATGGAGAAAGTCACAAAATTGTCTTGTAGACTAGGATATGGTGGAGAAATTCGACGTGCGGTATTGAACATGTGATAGCTCAGTTCGAAGAGCATGGTCGTATATATCGCCAAGCGCGAGTCGGACTCGCATTTAGTAGGTTCATTCATATTGATATTAATATTCCTTAGGAACACCACGTAATCGTGATCAGAGAAGTGTACTGTGAATTCCGTTAATGATCGATGTTCACCCATTCTACCCTATATGCAGTGCCTGTCGCCACCATATGCCCATTCACTCGCGCAGTCAACCACATTTGTTAGATATCAGCTTCTGGATGCCTCACAACACGGACGTACAAGTATTAGTTTAGAGTAATCACTGGAACAGGTATTTTCAGTCACGTGACGCCGCTTGTTAACGAGCGAACGTTCGAGCCACCCCGAGGTGTGGTTTGTGAATCTAGACATTTCGAATCTGTTAGCTTTGTGTAGGAAATTGACGTAATGGGAGAAAGTCACAAAATTGTCAGGTGGAATAGGATATGGTGGAGAAATTTGAAGTGCGGTATTGAATACGTAATAGCTCAGTTGGAAGAGCATGGTCGTATATATCGCCAAGCGCGAGTCGGACTCGCATTTAGTAGGTTCATTCATATTGATATTAATATCCCCTAGGAACACCACGTAATCGTGATCAGAGAAGTGTACTGTGGATTCCGTTAATGATCGATGTTCACCCATTTTACCCTATATGCAGTGCCTGTCGCCACCATATGCCCATTCACTCCACATTTGTTAGATATCAGCTTCTGGATGCCTCACGACACGGACGTACAAGTATTAGTTTAGAGTAATCACTGGAACAGGTATTTTCAGTCACGTGACGCCGGTTGTTAACGAGGGAACGTTCGAGCCACCCCGAGGTCTGGTTTGTGAATCTAGACATTTCGAATCTGTTAGCTTTGTGTAGGAAATTGATTAAGAGGGAGAAAGTCACAAAATTGTCTGGTGGAATAGGATATGGTGGAGAAATTTGAAGTGCGGTATTGAATACGTAATAGCTCAGTTGGAAGAGCATGCTCGTAAATGCGCGAGTCTGTCTGTGAGTTCTCTGTGATAATTTCAACTGTCTCCAGTCCGCCACCCAGAGGTCTTGGGTTCGATTCCTAGTCAGTGCAAGTTGGAAAATGGCATTTTTCAAATTGTCCTGGGTCTTGGATGTTTGTCTATATATGAATTTGCTATAAAATATAGTATCGTTGAGTTAGTATCCCATAAAACAAGTCTTGAACTTACTTTGGGGCTAGCTCAATCAGTGTAATTTGTCCCTATTTATTTATTTTTATTTATTAGTATTATCAAGGTTCATGAGATACAGGTGACCGACAGATACACATACAGACGGATAGTGGAGTCTTAGTAATAGGGTCCCGTTTTTATCACTTAGGTACGGAACCCTAAAAATCAAAGAGTTCATGTCCCGCTTTCGGTATTTTTGCACCATTTCTTATTTCACTAATTAGTTGAGTACTTTATGTTATGATAGTATGAGATAATTCCATCCTTGTGAAAAAACCTATCTAGCTAGGTTGCTATTTAGAGAAACTCATTTTCTCTGTGTTTTCAAGCATTAAAAATTTGAACGAAATATCATTAAAATAGAAATATAATTTTGCCGCTCTTATCAAAACTTTAGCTCAGTTGGTAAGGTCTCTCACTTCGGTCCTCTATCTATATAAAATCATGTTTGTTGTATGAGAGCCCTACTTAAATTTTTATTTTATTATATTTTTTGTATTTGCTGTTATAGCGACAACAGAAATACATCATCTGTGAAATCTTCAACTGTCTGTCAAGGTTAATTAAATTCAGCCTGGTGACAGACAGACGAACAGACAGACAGCGGAGTCTTAGTAATTAGGTCCCATTTTTACCCTTTGGTTACGGAACCCTAAAGACTGAGTTTGCAAGATTTGACCCAAAAAAAATACAAGACTATATTGCACATTGCAATTAAATCAAAATAAAGCAATTATTTATTTACTTAACTTCATTTCAATAGACATGTAAATGGCGGACTTAAGGCCAGGAGCCATTTCTACAACTCAACCAACAGGCGATGCTGAGAAAGTAATTATGACATTGAAATACCTGCTCGAACTAATTAGTCTCACTAACAGATCCAGAAAATTTTAAAACCAAACTTTATTTCGTTTCACGCATTCGATATTCCACGTTCACAAAATCCAACCGACAGAGAATTCTTTATTGCATTTTTGACGTAACACAAAATTCGCTGGAGGCTTCGAAAAAATCCGTCATTGATATTTTACAGTAGTGTTGCTGAAAAATCCATAGTTCAATAATCGATGGTTTCAATTGAAAAATGCCAGACTATCGATAGGCATGTCGATAGTATCGATAGCTATTTTAGAGCAATACTATTGACGGTATCGACCCTGACTACGAAAAAACTATCGATAGTACTACGTTTCATAAACTATCAATAGTTTATGTTATAAAAAAAGCTACTATTGATTGTTATTTTTTATTCATGGCAAAAAAGTCATGTACAGATTATAACAATATTAGAAAAAGATGTTGATACAACGTAGAAGGGACATTCCCGTAATAAATCAAACCACGCGATATATTAAATCATAATAGCATAGTAAAATTAAATATACAGATACATTTTCACGTCTATATCCCTGACGGGGTAGACAGAGCCCAAGGCCGTTAGGCCCAAAGGCTACGCTTAGTGTGTTAAAATTAAATAACTGTCAAAAAACCCAAAATTATTTCAAAAACTGTCCGGGCGGCTGCCTTCTTTATTATGGAAATGCCAATTTTTTTTTTGTACTTTTACTGTTATTTCATTAAAATATACTACAGTGGTCTAGTAAAGCCCTTGGTTCGGTTTATTACAGGTATGTACCTTCCACTTGTGTAATAGACCTAATCAGTGTCATTAATTTGAGTATTTTAACAGTAATTGACTTAATACTACTGTAGCAGACGCTTATAAACAGATGATGATTTATTCGTATTATACTATCGATAGTATCGGTTTATTTAAAATACCGATAGTCTATCGATAGTTGACTATCGAGCGACAACACTATTTTACAGTCACAGGTATTACTTGACAATAGATTTGTCACTGAATTTTGTTTTGTGAAGCCTGTCTTGTCACTGGAACAGGCATTTACGGGTTCAGATAACGATCTAAATGTCCGCTCTAGTTTTATTTTATTTAGATATTTGAGAGAAAGAATGCCAATAGGCATGACAGCAAAACTATTTTCAACAAAAAAAAAATACTTAAAGATTTATCAAAACATTTATATGGCACTGCTTTTTATGGATGTAAAACGTGAAAGATGACCAAAAAGGATAAAGATCCTTAAAAACGTTTAAAATGTGATGCTGGAAGAGACTGAAAAAAATAAATTGGACAGAAAAAAATACAAATGATAAGGTATCATAGAACGTGAAAGAGAAAAAACAAATACTAAAAATTATAGAGGTAGAAAAAAGACAAGAAAAAAATTCAGTTATCTACTACGTCACAATGGGTTTTTTAAAACAATTGAAGGAAAAATAGAAGGAAAACGAGGAGTAGGAAGACCCAGAAGAAAATTTATCGACCAAATAAAAGCTAAATTAAACGTTAAATAATATAAGTAAAGAGGTTAAGAACTTAACGAAAGAAAGAGAGATATGGAAAGCACTCCACCGACAAGTGCCCAGCTCTTATATATAAGGATCAGATTTAAAGGTCAACAAAAAAAATTTGCTGAAACCTTTTTTCTTTAATCTGATTAACAATTTTTTTTAAAATCTAAATACCGACTTTAACTCCTAACCACATATAACCGATGAAGCAGTATACACCTAAACAGGTATTATCATGCATTTCACAAACTTTACACCAGGGACCGGATTAGCAGCTAATTTTTAAAACCCCTTTAAATGGTCATCCTTACGATAGGCTTACCCTCACGTTTATGTTAGCCTGTAAAAAGCTTATCCAGCGAAAGGCTTACCGTATCCCTTATAGGGTAACCCTATCCTTATGATAGGCTAAGCGTTTACCAAAACATTGGAAGGGGTATTTTTTCCGCTTTATTGAAAGGGTTTTTCCCCCCACGTATCCCCCCCGCCCCGTGACCGCCAGGGAAAGCGCTTCTTAAAGGGTTAGCCTATGAGATAGGGTTACCCTATGAGAAATGGTTTTTGTAAGGGTAACGTAACGTGCATGTTTTAACAACTTATTTAAAGGGAAACCCTTTTATAGGCTTTTCGTATGATATGGTTAGTCGATCGAAAGAGTTACCCAGCGATAGGGGTTTTTGATCCAATAAAAATATTCAAGCCTATCAATTAGCCGCTAAAAACCCACGTTAGGGAAAGCGCTTCCTGTCCCTGCTTTACACTGATGGGTCTAAGCACGAAGCAGGATGTGGGGCTGCCTTTGTAGACCCCCAATTGGGGATAAAAACCAGTAAAATTTAATATCAAGGGTAATATCTCCATAATGCATTGTAAACTAATTGCGATATCCGAGGCGCTACAATATGCAATGTCGCTTGACTAATAGTTTCAGACTCTAAAAGCGCTTTATTACATTTGGCTCGAATTCCCTCGAATAGTCGAGGATATCCGATAGCCTACAATATCCTTGATTCCATTAGTAAGCTCCGATTCCTGAACAGAGAGCGCCGAGAGCCGCGAAAGAAGCCGTAAGTGATGGAATTGTATATGAGGTTTTACCACTCCCTAGCGAGGCTCTAAAAGAAGCTAGAGTTGACTGCAAAATATTGTATAATTAATACTTCGACGAGCGATCATGACACGCAGGATTTTTTTATAAAACAATGCAATATCAACCTCCCCGATACCCATGGTTCGATGACCATCGTGGTGGCAGAGTAGTAGCAGTTGCACTGATAGGATTTCATGCCGGACACATTCTATCAAACAAATATAAGTATATGATCGGTCGGGCTGATTCACCAAACTGCCCAGAGTGCGAATCAGTAGAAGATGTACAGCATGTGTTGATGGAGTGTGTACGGAACGAAGTCGCGACATGCAGCTAGGTGGGGACGTGGGAATGTGTAACAGCATTCTGGCTTCTCCACTATCTGAGGGAGCCAGAAGGCTGTCATAACTATATTCAGCTGTGTTGTGAATGAATTGTATTTATAATGTTTAATAGTTGATTGTTAGATTTTTTTGTATACCTTACGGGGGTGACATAGTCACTGCGTGACAAAACTCCTTTCAATAAATAAAGAAAAAAAAATATATAACCGATTATGATAAACTTTCTACAGGACCACTTTTCAAGTATGCGCTTTCAAAGAAAAAGGATTTCCCAAATTGGTCCTGACGTTTTCAAACAATCGGGGAACGTAATTTAAAAAAAAAATATTTATTTTATTATGGATTGATTACAATGGATCAAACTTAATGCTAATTCATTATCTACCAGTTTGCCTTTGGGATCTTCTCATTTCTCCGATCCTTTTAGGGTCCACTATTCGTCTACCGATCCGTCTGTGTCATTAGGCTGTATTGAAATTCTTTTGATATCTATTTTATGTTAATATATTATAAATAAATAAATAAATAAATAAAATTTGTTTATTTCAGACTTTTTACGGTCCATATATTGTTAGTAAAGTACTTTTAAACCATATTAATTTTATTTATTTAAATTAGGTATCTACCTGGCCTACTGTGAGTCCCTGGGACATGTGTATGTGTATGTACCCAGTGCCTCACAATTGAGCAATCAGGTTTATCGCTGATCATTATTCTGTAACATTACGTTTCGGTGCAATACAATCAAATTTTTGTCAAATCGGTCAAGCATTTGCCGAGGAAATCCTCTTGTTTCTCTTAATTATTTAATTCATCATATTGTTTGTCAAAATAACTTAGTCATTATATTGTTTATCATAACATAGTTTTAAATAGTTAGGTTTACATCGTACATAATGTTGAGTCTCATAAACAACTAATTAGGTCTAGTTAGTAATACTTCAATTACATCGCTCAATCAAATTGATATTGCATCCAAATGAAATGAAATCCCAAATCAGTATCTGATTTCCGAACTGAATTGTTTCCAAACACTCTGTCAATCTAATAAGCTAACTACTAATTAATGGTGTTTAGATTTACATTACTCGGGTTTAGATTTAAATTGCATCGAGCATTTTGACGATTTGCATTTGAACCTGGTTTAATATTAAATGAGTTGTTTAATACATACATACATATTTAAACGCTTGTTTCCCATAAATTCATTATATTTTTTGTCAAAATGTCATAATTAGTTATTATATTTTTTATCACACGTAATTATACATCAGACATCATTTTAAGTCTCAATACAACACATTAGGTCTAGTTAGTAATACTTCAATTACATCGCTCAATCAAATTGATATTGCATCCAAATGAAATGAAATCCCAAATCAGTATCTGATTTCCGAACTGAATTGTTTCCAAACACACTGTCAATCTAATAAGCTAACTACTAATTAATGGTGTTTAGATTTACATTACTCGGGTTTAAATTTACATTGCATCAGGCGTTTTGTCGATTCGCATTTGAATCTGGTTTAATATTTAATCGTGTGATTTGTTGTCTCCCATGCTGGTCTGGGAGAAATAAAAAAAAAACTTAGAATGTAGCAGCTGCTTCTCTTCCCACGCAGATCGTAAAAGCCGATCGAGGGAATGGGCAAAAATGAAAATCATGTTAACAGGCGATGCGGCTAGCAACCCATCACTGTATTGATTGCTTTTCCATCTTCTCGCCCACCATGACGCTAAAAGTGGCTTTTGGGTCTTGCGGCCCTTGGCTGTGCATAGAACCGCAAGACCCAAAATGCTCTGTCTGCCCCATTAGGGATAAAGACGTGATAGTATGTATGTATGTATGTGTGATTTGTAAGTAAATGTGTTGTTTCATCGAATGTTAATTGTAGGTAAAACTAAAGGAATATTTGAATTTTTCTAATATATTTTCTGCACTTACTTGCACTTTGATCTGACGACAATAAATATGATGTTAATGTTACCAAATTGACTATTTTCAAGTGATAAAAATATCACAAAACAAAATTTGACTTTGTAACTAAGAATCTTTCAAATTCCTGACTGAAAAAGTTTAAATCATAGCAGTTTTGGCGTCACTTATTTAAATTTATTAAAATGGCATTCTTATAAGTAGACGGTGGCAAAAAATAAATACATAGGGACAAATTACACTAATATATTATAAAAGCCTAACATATATAATTAAATAAATAAAGAGAATAGTAATAAAAAAAATATATACTATATTGTATAGCAAATAATCCAAGACCCAGGACAATTTCAAAAAGGCCATTTTCCAACGTGCTCTGACCGGGGATGGAACCCGGGACCTCTGGGCGGACTAACATGGTGACTACGCTAAGGAGGTCGTCAATTATTAAATTAAATCATTTTAATACGTAGCATCACACTATATAATTGTACATTGAAAATGAAATTTATCTTACTTTATAAAGGAAATTGTAAAATAATATGAACGAAAAGGTTACGAAAAATACAAAATAAATAAAAGTCGTATGTAAAATAATGCAGTATTTACTTTAAATCCAGTTTGATACCGTTACAGTGAAATATCACGTTAAATACTACGTTATTTATCACTGTTACGCTCGTATTCGTACGACAAAGAGTATTTATGATATACAGAAAGAATTATTTATTAGTATACTGCGGCATTCGCTCCTTCAAATAATATATTAATACTTACACTATGATAACTTTTTAGTTTTTAGTGAGTAAACTTCTAGTCTGGATGAGAAGAAAAATCTTAAAATGTACCAGCTGCTTCTCTTTCCGCGTATATCATGAAAGCTGATCAAAGAACAAAATACGAATGCGGCTAGCAACCTATCACTATTTTAAATCCATTTTTCTCATCCACTATCACACTAATCTTCTTTTCTTCTCGTCGTGTGTGTTAGTGACTAACACTAGTGTCAGAGTTTTTAAACCGCCTTAAAGGCCTCTGACATGGTTTTAGGTAACGACCAATGTCAAAGACAGTGACCGGGGAAAGACAGTATCACACTAATGACCTTTGAGTATTGCAGGCTTAAGCTCTAACTGCCGGACTGCAGGAACCAAAAGACTCTGTCTGTCCCACCAGCGCTAAAGACGTAACAGTATTAGTATCAATAGTGTCAGAACATACTAAATGCTGAAGTTACGTGACCGGATATCGGCGAAATTAGATAAGATCTAACTTTATCTTTATTGACTTTGACTTTGCACCAACTACGTACCTATGAGAATAATCAAAAGTACATTAAAAATATAGTAGGTACAAAAAGTAGATTGTGCTACGAGGGGTGAAGGTAATATAACGCGAGGGCGCTAATTTGAATCCAGAGCGAAACGAAGGATTCCACAGTTGAATCCCGAGCGTAGCGAGTGATCTATACATATAATAAAACAGTAAAAATATTTTGTCTGTTCATTTAGTATTTTTAAATGAAATGGATAGAGGGACACTTAAAAAAATAATAGAAAGCAATTTTTTTTTTTGCCTGTCTGTCTCTTACATACCTACATGTAAGATCACACTAATCTCCGGAAATACTGGACAGATTCGAATGAAACTTTTTTGTTATATAACTGTTAAACCTGTGCAACATATAGGATATAAATTATTTATATAAATTATTTATATGGAAAATGGAACACCTGATGCAGAACTGTAAGGGCTAAACGACTATAAGGCTAAACTGTAAGATATATAAAAATGACGCCTTAGTAAAAGTTGTTCAGCCTGATGAGCATTTTCCAGAGTAATAAGGTCCACGCGAACGAAGTCGCGGGTTTCGTCTAGTTCTACAATAAAATCCTGAGTGAAGCGAGGGATTTATGTATATAGCCTGAAGTAAGAATATTACCGTACCAAAGTAGCACACTCTACTTTTCATTTCCACCTATGAGAAAAACTAGTAAATAGCTAACAGAATATAAACAAAAGTAGAACGCCTACATATACCTTATCAGAGTTATATCTTTTTATTTTAAAGACTAAACTTGATATTCACTAACGGCTTTAACTTACGAAAAAGTATTCAAATTTATACAAATAATTACATATCACTACAATATAACCTAAAAATTCTGTAATTACTTTGAATCAAACACAAACATTCGCTTTGTTAATTACTTACACTTATTTCTTTATAAGAACATTAAAATGTTTTACCTACATACATCCACGTTGACAAACTAATAAAAAAAAAGTATTTTCAAAATTATTGAGCTCTGTTAAAAATCTTCTATTAGATTTTTTTTAAGACAGATAGATTTTATTTAGACAAGCTTTTATAAGATTTAAGAATGGCATTTTCTCAATATTTTTAAGAATCTATTTGCCGATATGTTTGTATAATAAATTCAAAGCCATTCTCATAAAAATCTAAAATTATTCAAACGTACATTTTAAGCCTCGCTACGGTATTATTTTAAAAGTATTTCTCTCAGAAAATATTATATTTATTATCAATACAAGATAATGTTTAATATTATTATATCGTATTTATATTTTTTGTGTCTTTTATATTAGTTTATACATTTTTTATTACTGTTTTGTCCGCCTCCGTAGTCTAGCGGTCAAGACTTTCTCCTTATGATCCAGTGGTCGTGGGTTTGAATCTCACTGGGAAGCATACTTTGAGAAAAGTTGTTTCGAGTGTGATTAAAATATTAGGATATTGCAGGCTTAAATCACCTGGTTATCGAAAAAAAGTTAAGTAAAGTTTTAAAATGGTTTTTTTGCCATAAGGGTCCACTTGTGGCGGAAACTCGTTTTATAACTATACTATTAATTCTTTCAGTAGTCGTATAGAGAATTATTTGAAGGTTATTTTCGAATTGTTAGAGGTCATTTTTTTGATCGTCACCGTGTTTGCTTTTAAACAGTTTGTTTCGAATGTGGTTGCCACTTCTGCTGGTTTCTGCTACCATTTCGCCTTCTACATGCTGAGAAACATGTTAAGGCGATTAACACGCTGCACCGCGCCCCGCTGCGTAGTGCGGGGCCGCCATACAAAAACGACGCGCGTAGACGCGGTGTTAGTGTGTTGGACTGTGCGTGTTTTCTATACAAACGGAGATACTTACAAGCAACGCATTCACGCGCTACGCTGCGTAGTGCGGGGCAATGTGAGAATCGCCCAACTCTTGCGTCCGATATTGCCTAGTGGATACGAATTCTAGCTCTACAAACTTGAATAGATGACGTATCTTTATAATTACAACGTCATTGTTCCCAGAACGTCGAGACAGTGAGTCCTTAAAAGCAATTATTTCAATCTTACTACACGCTTGAAGACGCAAGCATATTGCAAATGAGTTTCGTAATGACCCCTTTATTGTACGATATGTATATAGCTTTGATTGGGCTTAAGTCATAAGCGTCAGTTGTTTTAAAGATATTTTCTTGGCATGCTGTATTCGCTCTAAGAAGATTGTGCATTTTGTTTGTAATTTTGTGTATTATTTGAAAGCAATTAGAATTAACGAAACAAATAAAAATAACATGCCAAGTGCAAGTTGAACCCGCGGGGAGAGGGTTTCGTACAGTGCCAAAGTCAATTATCTTATACCTTTAAACGAGCAATTCTTGTATGTATGTATGTATATATATATATTTATTTATAAATTTCTGTGATCTCGAAAACGGCTCTAACGATTTCGCTGAAAATTTGTATATGGGGGTTTTCGGGGGTAAATAATCGATCTAGAATAGTTTTATGTTTGGGAAAACGCGTGTTTTCGAGTTTTCATGCGTTTTTCTTTCCACGCAGAATATGGAATACCTTGATTTTAGCTCAGTGGTTAAGGATACCGACCGCTAGAAAAAGTGTTACGGGTTCGAATCCCACTCGGTCACTTACTTTTATTTTATTTTATGTTTAAGTTTATATATAATTTTTTATTTTGCATTGTTTTTAGACAAGTTTAAAAAAAATTGTTAATGTTTGAGATGTAACCGAGCAAAGCTCGGTCGCCCAGGTACTTACATTTGAAATCCTCACAGTAAGACGCGAGTTAACTACTACTAGCGCTATCTAGTGATGTTTTAGAGAACTATTTTCTGTAATTTATCATCATCCGAGCGTATTCCCGGTTGCATCCTCAGCGGTAACGCTTTAGAGCCCGGGGTCCGCTACCTAACCTAGGTGATTTGACGAGGTTACTAGTTTTTACACAGAGCGACTGCCGTCTGACCTCCGCAACCCAAAGAGTAGACCAGAACCAATCCGAGGATAGGTTTGAGCAAACGCTAGATGGCGTTCGGGACCTACAGTTTATACGTGCCTTCCGAAACATGAAATCATCTTTCTTTTCTGAAAATCAGGTGATTCAAGCCTGCAATATCGTAACCAGATTGGAAACAACTTTTAACAAAGTATGCTTCCCAGTGGGATTCGAACCCTTTACCTCCGGATTACAAGGCGAACGCCTTGACCACTAGACCAGGGAAGCCTCCTTGGTCTAGTATATTCTCACTATCTAATAAAGTCTCCCATGCTGGTCTGGGAGAAATAAAAAACTTAGAATGTACCAGCTGCTTCTCTTCCCACGCAGATCGTAAAAGCCGATCGAGGGAATGGGCAAAAATGCAAATCATGTTAACAGGCGATGCGGCTAGCAACCCATCACTGTATTGATTGCTTTTCCATCTTCTCGCCCACCATTACGCTAAAAGTGGCTTTTGGGTCTTGCGGCCCTGGGCTCTGCATAGAACCGCAAGACCCAAAATGCTCTGTCTGCCCCATTAGGGATAAAGACGTGATAGTATGTATGTATGTATCTAATAAAGTCTGACGGTCTAATATAGTCTCACTATCCTATCCTACTAATATTGTTAATGCGAAAGAGAGTTGGAATATTTGTTTGTTTGTTACCACTTCAAGCTTCAACCACTGATCCCATTTATAAGAAGTTTGATACCTAGAAAAGGACATAGAATAGTTTTTATCCCCAAATTCCCACGGGGAGCAACGCCCACGGGCACAGCTAGTTTTGCATATGAGTTTATCTCTCTCTCCTCCTTTTTAAAAGCCGGTTATAAACAAAAACAAACTTTGATACGTTGGCGTACTCTTATAATGTTACCTATATCGACATAAGTCTGCGGGTCGGGACGCTTTCCACCACGCCTCGTTAACCACGGTGTTATGTGGATGGCCTAATTCACAAGCTTTTGCTGTTGCTTTTGAGTGCCTTGTAGTTTCTGGCAGAGTAGAATAGGACCACTCCAAGTCCTCCCATGGATGTCGTAGAAGGCAACTTAGGAGATACAAGCTGAATGAATGAATAAAAAACATAATGAGACCTCTCCAACCCGTCTGGCCAGCGTGACCAAGTCCTCTGGCTGCTTTGGGCAAGTATGGCTCTGGTAGTACAGAGAGGGTCGTGCTCCTGCAGTGGAGATAGAAAGACCTGATGATAATGACAAGCTTTTGCATAATTTACACACACTAAAGGCGACCTCTATAGCCAAGTGCTCATCATGCCACGCCGTCACACCGCAGGTCTCGAGTTCGATTCGCGGTCAGGTCAAGATGGAAAATTATCTTTTTTCAGATTAACCTGGGTCTTTAATGTTTATCTATATATGTATTTGTTATAAAATATAGTATCGTTGGGTTAGCATTCTATAACACAAGTCTGGAACTGACTTTTGGACTGTGTGGTTTGTTCGTATATGCATGCAACAAAAGTATCTCATGCTTTAGTCTACTTACAATTTTTTTTTAAGTTTAATACCTGATAGTCTATATAAATAAATGTCAATTATTGTATCTCCTTTTGGATTCACGGGTCTTTTCACCTCGGTTCTTTGGGAGGCTTGCGTGGGGATACAGATCTAACACGTAGAACCCTTGGAAGAAGTTGATGTTATGTGGTGCTCCCGCTAAAATCCGTTCCTGGATATACCTATGTACCTATGAAAGGTTAGTCTTGAATAGGTTTCAGCAGAATGGACTGATGCTGCGATCTGCAATAGAAACCTAACCTGCCATAATCATGATAATGGCAGGTGAGGATGTTGAGGTTGACTGAATTGTAAATTATTCTTACATAAATTATAAATTGTTTTACAACAAAATATTCTAAACCGCCCCTTATTAACGTTGCTGGCTCAAAGGTGCATAGTACCCTAGCAGCATTGCGCTGTATTTCAATAGCAATCCTTTGCATCAAAAACGCGTGGGAGCGGGATTCTCCATTCTTGTTAGCTATGCAGTACTTTTGCCTAGGTGTTTAGCTATTTATCTGTGATAGTGTATATGTATAAAGACGATGGTATGTTCGACATATCGACGTACTTCTATGACGGGTCGCTTGCTGGCATGCCTCGTTAAACGCGCGTGGAATGAACGTGGAATGCGAGAGATGTATGGTGTCAGTGATACGAGATAGCGATAATAAAATATGTTTGATATATAACATCCATTGCTATTCATAGGCCTATACAACGTGGAAGGAACATGCCTGTAATAAATCGAACCTCGGGCTATACTAGATCACTTTACTATAAAAATAATAAAATCTGATTAGATGCATTTGAGGAGAGAGAGAAAAATCTAAAAGACTAACAGGGTTCTAGCCAAAAAATAATTAAAAATTGGCTCATTAAGTAGATTATTAATAAGTATGGTACACATATTTTTCCTTTTCTTTCATTACCAAATAATGACTAATATATATCGCATTTAAATTTCGACCGGTGTCATGATCTACATACTTGACAGATAAAATAAACTGCCTTCGTGGTGTAGTGGTTAGAGCGTTCGGCTCATACCCGGAGGTCGCGGGTTCGATTCCCGGCGGGGGCAACGACTTTGTGTTGTTGTCCTAGTTTGGTGAGGACATTGTAGGCTGATCACCTGATTGTCTGATAAGTAAGATGATCCGTGCTTCGGAGGGCACGTTAAGCCGTCGGTCCCGGTCACTGTCTTTGACATTGGTCGTTACCTAAAACCATTTCAGAGGCCTTTAAGGCGGTTTAAAAACTCTGACACTAGTGTTAGTCACTAACACACACGAGAAGAAGAAGAAGACAGATAAATAAAATAAAATATTTTTGACCCAGTCCACATCCCTATTGAAATAATACTTGTCTATCCCTGTCATCACCTCTGATGATACATAAATGGGGTGAATAGCAGCATGCATAGCGCTCCTACGATTTTTTTTGACAAATCGCTACCTCCTGACAATTCGCTACCTCCTATGAATTGCGCCATATTCTAGCACAACCCGATTGACACATCGTTACAGCTGCTCAGCAAACTAAACCATCTCTTGTTTGATGAGAATATGTCGAGCTAAACTCGAAAATTAATTCAAATTATGTCAAAATCATAATCATCATTAGGTCTTTTTGTCTCTACTGCAGGAGCACGACCATCTCTGTACTACCAGAGCCATACTCGGCCAGAGCAGCCAGAGAACTTGGCCTACACTCTCCTTGCTGGCCAGATGGGTCGGAGAGGTCTCATTGATGTTTATAAGCTTTGTTTAGCTTGTATTCCCTAAGTAGCCTTATACGACATCAACGGGAAGACTTGGAGTGGCCTTATTCTACTCTGCCGGAAACCACATAGGAAAAAATGTATTATAGTTAAATACCTAACTGTTAGAGAGTTTACACGAAAGAGATCAAAATCTCAATTTATTTATTGACAGATATTTAAATAAATACTTACTGAACTAAATCAAATATAAAAACTAAATTAATATCTTAATTAAATCTAAATTAAAAAAACTAAATTGTACACCTGTTATGTGACATCGAAATCCTATTGGTTATTATAACATAGCTTATCCTCGCCCATTTCCAATGGACTCAAGGCCTTTAACTTTCCAAATTGATGAGTTCACGACCCTCTTACAGCTTGATTTATTCTTAGAGACTTACTTTGTGAAAGGATAATGATTCATCAAAATATCCATTCTTATCCACTAACACTTATCATCATGCGCATGAAAACGTTTTTCACCGCAAGACTTAACACATTGATTAACACTCAGCCTGACACAATAGAAATCGTCTATAGACGTAGTGTGCCTTAGGCCCCTCGCCCACCGCGACACCTAAACATGATGCAGTCGCGATACCAACGCGATACTGTCGCGCTTCTGTCGCGATGCAAACGCGCGACAGAAAAATGCGTCATCGTCACATTTGCAAGATGGACTCCGTTGAGGCAACAGTCACGTTATCTTTGGTGCTGCTTTTACGTAAGCAGACGAAGAGTAGACAGCCGAAGCGTGGGCAACGGAAGCAACGTCAATTGGACGCATCCATTTAATAAGGAAACGGTCGCGCGACAGTCGCGCGTTTGTATCGATGCAGTCGCGATACTGTAGCGCCTTAGCATCATTACTGTATCGCGCTGCAAATGCGACTAACGCGCGTTAGTAGTGATGCAGTCGCGCGTTTCGTAATCGCGCGACTGCATCGCGACAAAAAGTCGCGGTGGGCGAGGGGCCTTACAATGTGTAGTACAGTCAACGAATAATTGTTGATGGAAAAGTCGAGAGCAGAAATTTTGACTCGGCAACTTTGTTAGGACTAGTTAGGATATAAACATACTAAAAGTCCTTACCCCTCCGAGGTGAGCCCGCGGGGGGAGGGCACAAAGAAGGTCCCGTTTTTTGGTTTTTTTGCTTACATCTCGAAAATGGTGCGTTATACGGAATTTTGTTGTACTACATTATGAAAGCTGATAAAATTCTCTACAACTATGGCTTTCATTTTTTTATCTATCTCCAATCGTTGTCTAGCTATGAGATTTAAAAAATCGCCGATTTTCAAAAATGTGTTAAATTCTCTGTAGCACATTGTAACAATACGAATTTAGCTTGAAGACTGCCACACAAGGAAGAGCTCGATAGATTTTCGTCCACTTGTGGTCACCCATCCAAGTGTGGACCACACCCGGTGTCATTTAACTTGCGAAAGCGCTACAATACATACTCTCCACTTTGAGCTCACAGCACGTTTACAACCCCATATCTCGGCAACCCCTTTAATGTTTGGTCTCAAGATTGAACTTAAGAATCTCATCTACTGTCTTGTCTCTGCGCTATATTACAACTATAATACTTCCGTAGCAATTACGCTACGACGCAAGATAATCTCGTAGACGTCTACGGCGTAGCATCGTAGCTCGTAGCGGGTTAATGAAGCGAGCAGAACATAATAGGTTGTAGGGTTAGGATTTCTAGTGTATTCTTCCGTTTTAGGGTTCCGTAGCCAAAGGTAAAAACAGGACCCTTACTAAGACTTCGCTGTCCGTCTATTTATCTGTCTGTCAATCTGTCCGTCTGTCTGTCCATCTGTCCTGACACCCGGCTGTATCTCATGAACCGTGAAATCCAGAGAGTAAAAATTTTCACAGACGATGTATTTCTGTAGCCGCTATAACAAAGACTAAAAACGTATTAAATTAAATATTTAACTCCCATACAAATCAAATGTGATTTTCAGAGATAGTGGTACGGTAACACTTCGTACGTGAGTCCGACTCGCACTTCGCCGGTTTAAAGTAAGGCTAAAAAACGAACCATATCGTGTTATAATTTCGCGTAGCTTTTAAACTTATACCTTGGTTTAAACAGTTTTTTCTTATTTTGCAGGGGTTTTAAGCATTTATCTGTATTGTATCTCTTCCATGCTAGTCTATGAGACTCTTCTATGTTGGTCTTGGAGAAAACAAAAAACTTAGAATGTACCAGCTGCTTCTCTTCCCGGGCAGATCGTAAGAGCTGAATCAGGTAAATAGGCGATGCGGCTAGCAACCCATCACGATTTTGATTCCTACATCCACCTTCTTGCCCACATCGAGTTAAAAATGGCTTTTGAGTCTTGCAGCCCTGGGCTCTATCTGCTTAGAGACGCGAAACATAAAAATACTCCTGTCTGCCTCATTAGGGATAAAGATGTGATAGTATGTATGTATGAATAAAGAGGATTGCTATTGCAAAAAGTACATTTAAGAGTAAAAAATATATATTTTGTTCTGGTATTAAAGAAAGTTTACGTAAAAGATTTATTAAAACATTTATATGGAGCCTTGCTTTGTATGGATGTGAAACGTGGACGATGACCAAAAAGGATAGAGATAGATTAGAAGCATTTGAAATGTGGTGCTGGAGGAGAATGAAAAAAATAAGTTGGACAGAAAAAATTACAAATGAGAAGGTACTAGAGGATGTGAGAGAGAAAAGACAAATAATACAAATTATAGAAAATAGAAGAGGGAAAATGTTCGGTCATCTACTACGCCACGATGCGTTCTTTAAAACAATAATGGAAGGAAAAATAGAAGGAAAGAGAGGAGTAGGAAAACCCAGAAGAAATTTTTTAGACCACATAAAAGAAAAATTAAACGTGAAAACATATAAAGAGGTTAAGAACTTAGCGGAAGGAAGAGAGACATGGAAAGCACTCCACCGACAAGAGCCAAGCTCTTAAATATAAGAAGAAGTATGTATGTATGTATGCAAAACATTTTGTAGTATTTGATCTTGTACACGGGTAACACGAGTATTAAAGGAATTGTGGCTTTTATATGTGTTGCGAGGATGTGTAAACTCATTACAGAGTTGTTTGAAACTTTATACTTATTGTTTGAAATAAACATTTTTAGGGTTCCGTACATAAAAGGTAAAAGGGGACCCTATTAATAAGACTGTCCGTCTGTCTGTCTTTCTGTGCGTCTGTCACCAGGCTGTATCTCACTACGCTTTCAAACCAGAATTAACCCAATATAAAAGGTACGACACTTCAAAAAAGCGGAGTATCATTTATGCTGACTACTACAAACGAAACTATACATACGTGCACGTGTCAATGTGTGTGTGCGCCCCCAACATACGCGACAAGGCGAGAGGTGGGAAGAGGTGCGGGTACGGGGAACGGGGACCCATATTGTAGGAGTTTCCGTTCTGTATGTAATACATACTAATTCTGTGTCAAGCAAATAGAATTCACAGATCTGAAAGTATCTTGAACTGACTTCCAAAAAGGAGGAGATTATGATTTCGTCGCGTTTTTTTTAAATGTATTTTCACAGATTATTCCAAGACGCCTATACTCCATTTGGTTAGGTATTTAAATAAATGTAAACAATCTTGACATGCTTTTTTATTGTAATATACATACATACATACATACTATCACGTCTTTATCCCTAACGGGGCAGACAGAGCATTTTGAGTCTTGCGGCTCTATGCAGAGCCTAGGGCCGCAAGACTCAAAAGCCACTTTTAGCGCACATTTTATAAATCAATAATTTTGCTAATTACAAAATTATGTTATAAATTATAAATTACATAATTACTTTGTAATTTGCAAACGTATTGATTTATAAAGTGTATATTTCAATAAAAAGACATGTCAAGATTGTTTATATTTATTTAAATACCTAATTAAATGGAGTATAGACAGATTTGGAAATTCCTTTCTTGTTTGAAAAGGCGTACTTGTCAGGTAGTTTTTTTTAGCCATTTTTTTTATCAAAGTCGGTTGTGTAGATTTGGGTTGAAGTCAGTAAAAGGCTCTGTCAAGCCCACTAGAGAAGTTGACGTGTTTGTTTCTCTGTATCTGTATTGTCTATCAAAGCAACCAAGCTTTCTCAAAACAGAAGCAATCCTATAGCAAATAGAATTCACAGCTCTGAAAGGATCTACATAGATAATCTGAATGCCATAGTGAGGAGATAGTGGGTAGAATACGCACATACAACTCCGCTGCATACGTCGACTGTAGACCGAGGTAGGAGCCTTAGCGGAAATAAATTTATGTTGAGGCAAATATGTTTTTTTTACAAAATAACTAAATTTGTTTAAAAAAACTCATCATCTGACTTGTTGCACGAATATTTTTGATAAGTTTTCGGCTGATACCCGGAGGTCGCGGGTTCGATTCCCGGCGGGGGCAACGACTTTGTGTTGTTGTCCTAGTTTGGTTAGGACATTGCAGGCTGATCACCTGATTGTCTGATAAGTAAGATGATCCGTGCTTCGGAGGCCACGTTAAGCCGTCGGTCCCGGTCACTGTCTTTGACATTGGTCGTTACCTAAAGCCATGTCAGAGTCCTTTAAGGCGGTTTAAAAACTCTGACACTAGTGTTATTCACTAACACACACGATAAGAAGAAGAAGACTATAGTGATCTAGTGTAGCCTATGGTTTGATTTATTACAGGTATGTTTCTTCCACGTTGTATGTACAGATTCCCCGATGTATTCTCAAATGTGAAACCTGTTTTAAAAATCTTAGCTTAGTCTGTCTGTCTGTTTGTCACCAAGCTGTATCTTATTAACCATGGTAGCTAGACAGTTGACATCCCTTTATGTCCCTTACACGTTGTAGTACTATATTATATTGGCTTAAACCACTCCCGTATCATACGGTACGCAGGCAAAGAGCCGGTCTCGCATTTAATTTAATTTGGCGATCACTCTGCACCGTGACGTCACTTCCGGCTTCACAAATTTCACAATGCAGTTCCTGAATGCAGTACTTTGTCCTCGTTTATGTTCAGCACCGGATGCCTAACATATATGAGGACGGGACTAATCCTTGAGAGTCGAATACTTAACTATATTTGAATGACAAATAATGGTAAGAAAGTACGCCGTGTGGTTTCCGGCAGAGAAGAATAGGACCACTCCAAGTCTTAACGTGGATGTCGTAGAAGGCGATTTAGGAAATACAGCTAAACAAAGCTTATAATTATCAATGAGACCTCTCCAACCCGTATGGCTAGCAAGGAGAGTGTAGGCCAAGTCTTCTGGCTGCTCTAGCCAAGTATAGCTCTAGTAGTACAAGGAGCTCCTGCGTGTGGAGTCAAAGGGTAGGAGCCGTCTCATTGATGTTTATAAGCTTTGTTTAGCTTGTATTCCAATGGTTTTTACGGTTCATGAGATACAGCCTGGTGACAGACAGACCGACAGGCAGACAGATATACGGACGGACAGCGGAGTCACAGTAATAGAGCCCCATTTTTACCCTTTGGGCACGGTACTGTAAAAAGTGTGAAACTCAAGCGAATTAAATCGATGAACCACACCGATTAGGTCCAATTAAAATCAACTAAATCCACATCGTCAGGCGACATTAGTAACATTAATCCTGTCAACAGCATCCCTTATAATGGTCGCTCGACCTCTGCCCTCGAAAACATATTAAAGTTTGTGTAGAAGAAGATCATTGGGAATAAAATATTATTAAATATTGATAGTCTATCGATACTATCGGAAACATTGGATAATATTGGAAAACAGTAACAATATCGGTAGGTCTATCGATAGTATCGATAGTAAAGTTACTATTTGTATAAAGAACTATGTCACTATGTCACTATGTCACTGTCAATGTCAAACTTTTTATTTATTTTTTATTTTAAATGCAAGCAATAATTGTGTTGTTTCTTTAGCATTGGGTACTTGTATGTGATAAATGTATTGTTATTTTTTATATATATATTTTTTGTATATGTAGTCATGCGAATGTCCGTGAATGCACCCATTATGGCTCCAACGGAAGATCAGCGCTGGGATCTCGCTAATGCAAATCCTAGCATATGCTGAGTTGGAGACCATTTTGGAGGACAAGTAACTTTATTTTTTATTTGTACTTTAAGAATTTGTTTATGTAATTTTATTGTGTTGTTTTTGTCCTTCGAATAAATGGTATATCTATCTATCATATCTATCTAACTATCGATAGTATTACCTAATATCGATATCATTATAATATCGATAGTAAATTTAGCTACTGATAGTATTTCATACAAACAGTAGTTACAGTATCGATACTATCGCTAGTCCTATCGATATTGTGACTGTTTTTCAAAGTCAACTTTCGATAGTTATGCAACGCTAGAATAAAATAATGTTCGCAATAATAAAGACCCCCCAAAAACGAATAAAAGTTCGTATAGAGAAGGTTCGTTTGAAATAAAATAATATTCGCAACGATAAATTGGACTTGTTATAATTAAAACAAGTAATTATTTTTAAAAGACCCGATTGCTTGAAAATCCGCTGTTTGGATTTTTTTTAACACCTGTCTAACTAACCTAACCTTGGGGTTTTGAGACAAATCTAACTATACCTTATCCTTATTACTATTTAAATAAGGATACAGTATCGTCGTAGGCGTAGGCTACGCTCAGTGCCTTGAGGACAGCGAAACAGTCGCGTCGGGTCGCCGATCTTCGGATGATCGTCTAAACCGATCGAAACTAGTTGGCCTTTTCCGACCAAACTATGTAAGTAAAACCGTGTTTAATATATTGAGTCATTCAGGGAACGTTTGTGCAAAATCTCATGCTTGTAAACCCAGAGCGGTTTCAGTTGTGTGGTGTTGCCAGTGAATTATATATTTCTATATTTATAATTATATGTACATATATATATGTAAAATATTTATATAGTTAAATGATATTAAATATTATATATTTAGCATCTATGTTTTCTTTATTTTATCACCAGATTGTTTGCCGTGTTCAATTAATGTCTGTTTCGCCACCAGCGATGTGATGCTAATTTTATAAATATCTCCAAGATTCTGTTGGATTCTTTGTTTATCTGGAAGAACAAAAAAGAAGATTGAAGCTTCATAATTGCTTTATGCAGACAGAGCCCAGAGCCACAAGATTCAAATGCCACTTTTATGGTGATAGTGGGCAAAATGTGGAAAAAGGAATCAAAATATTTAATAATTGCTAGACGCATTGCCTATATAAGTGACGCCGTGTGGTTTCCGGCAGAGTAGAATAGGACCACTCCAAGTCTTCCCGTGGATGTCGTAAAAGGTGACTTAGGAATACAAGCTAAACAAAGCTTATAAACATCAATGAGACCTCTCCATCTCGCCTAGCCAGCGCGGAGAGTGTAGGCCAAATCCTCTGACTGCTCTGGCCAAGTATGGCTCTAGTAGCACAGAGAGGGTCATGCTTCTGCAGTGGAGACAAAAATACCTGATGACGATGATGATGATGATTTTAGATTCTGTTTTATCCCTATCAATCTTTTCATTATTTGATATTGCGAGAAGACAAAACATATTTAATCTAAAATAGGTTCAGTGAATGTTCTTAAATGTTAAAAAGGGGGGATACACGTCATAGTGCTATGGTGGCCTATAATCCCTTAAGTTAAGTTAAGTTAAGTAATACTTTATTGTACACCAAAAAAAAAACAATTATACAAATATACACAGAAAAAAAAACATAAAATGTACGATGGGCGGTCTTAATTAGTTGTGAAGAGAAGCAGCTGCTAAATTCTAAGTTTTTTTCTCTTCTTCCAAATTAGAATAAAAGAAATTAAACAAATAACTTTATTATAATGATAAAGGTAATAAAATTAAATGCATAATTTGCTCCGTATCGCAGTGGTGGAATTTGGCTCGGCTCCATACGCTTGTACTTACTCGCTATTGTCTTTTAGCTTAGGTTTATTGAGCGGAAGTAATATATCCTTATAGTTATGCTGGCTAGTATAATAAGCGTGTCTTGGTGTAGGAATGGTTTTAACGTTTTAAAACTTGATATATTTTTATTTTATACTTTTTATATTTTTATTTTATTACGGAATAACAAACAGTTACATAATACTGTATTAGTTATCTTACAAATACAATATTGAATAATTATGTGTTATTAATTACATAACCCACAACGTTATTCACAGCTTAAATTATATACATACTATAAAAGAAGTTGCCACTATAGGTAATCTATATCTATACATATAATAAAACAGTAAAAAAAGTGTGTCTGTACATTAAATATATTTCCAAAAAAAATATTGGGGCGATGGAGACGTAGTAATAGAGTAAGAATTTAAAAAAAAATGTCTGTCTGTTTGTCTGTATGTCTGTTTGTCTGTTTGTCTGTTTGTCTGTTTGTACACGCTAATCTCCGGAAATACTGGACGGATTCGAATGAAACTTTTTTTGTTATATAGCTATTAAGCCTGGGCAACATATAGGGTATAAATGATTTTGGAAAATAAAACGCCTGATGCAGAACCATAATGGTCCAGCTAAACTATAAGAGATAATAAAATGCCGCCTTAGTAAAAGTTGTTCAGCCTGATGAGCATTTTCCAGAGACATAAAGTCCACGCGAACGAAGTCGCGGGCTTCGGCTAGTATTTAAATAAATCTATCTATATCTATATCTATCTATACATATAATAAAACAGTAAAAAAAGTGTGTCTGTACATTAAATATATTCCGAAAAAAAACGTTGGGGGCGATGGAGACATAGTAATAGAGTAAGAATTAAAAAAAAAATGTCTGTCTGTTTGTCTGTTTGTCTGTTTGTACACGCTAATCTCCGGAAATACTGGACGGATTCGAATGCAACTTTTTTTGTTATATAGCTATTAAGCCTGGGCAACATATAGGGTATAAATGATTTTGGAAAATGAAACGCCTGATGCAGAACCATAATGGTCCAGCTAAACTATAAGAGATATAAAAATGCCGCCTTAGTAAAAGTTGTTCAGCCTGATGAGCATTTTCCAGAGACGTAAAGTGCACGCGAACGAAGTCGCGGGCTTTAGCTAGTAATCAATAAATCATTTAAAGAAACAATAAGACCTAAACACTTTACAAGACAGGAAAATAAATGCGAATGAAAGAATAATTAATTAATTACAAAGCTTCATATCTTGTTCTCTTAATACAATAAAGATTGCTTTCTTATATTCATAAAGCTTGCCTGCAAATATATCTATTTTTTCATTAAACAATTTATTATGCGACTCAACTATACGACGCATTGGTAACCGATGACCAGAATTTGTTCGACACCTAGCTAAAGAAAATAGTCTTCTTCTTCTTGTCGTGTGTGTTAGTGACTAACACTAGTGTCAGAGTTTTTAAACCGCCTTAAAGGCCTCTGACATGGTTTTAGGTAACGATCAATGTCACAGACAGTGACCGGGACCGACGGATTAACGTGCCCTCCGAAGAAAATAGTGGTCGGGAGCGAACAGTTCGTCTGATACATTTTCTTGGGACTGCAAATGACAGTTTATTTAAAAAGATATAAATTCATAACAAACGACTTCCAAAAAAGGATTACCAATTCGTCACGTTCTTTTTTTATGTATGTTCATAGATTTTTCGAAGTCGCCTGGACCGAATTGGCAAATTCCCATAGAAATCTCAGCTAAGTAAAACCTAGTATCTAGTCGTGACGTCATGCGAAATTTCAATGCACTGTATCATTGTAATTTTTTATTTTTAAGAGAAAAGAAAAGATATGTGTACAATACTATTCTACTATACAATATATAGAATTCTACAATATTTTTTAATAACCTAACCGATTGGTAAAAAATATTTTTCCATTCCTCATGCCTATTATGAAGAAAATTTCAAAAGATCTGTGGCGTAGAAAGGGTTAAAATCACTTAGACTCAGATATCTTATTAAATCTCTATCTTATCATCTTTCAACAAAATCCTTTTCAAAAATGTATCTATTTAAGAGCTTTAAGTATAAAATAAAGACAAAAGTATATATATAATAGGTGCTATAACTAAATAATAGCCAACGTATCTTCGGTTCGTTAACACCGAGCCCAGTGAGGCGAGCCTGATCGATAAAAAACAACGTGGATACAGAAAAGGAACTTCATAAAATTATCGCACTAATATCTGAGAAAGTACGGTAGTGCTATTTCTGAAACGCGGAGTAACCTAAACGAATGGTTTTTCCATACAAAAAATTGTTCGTTTAGTGAGCCCGCGTTTGAAAAATAGCACCTCGGGTTACTAGCGATACAATACAATACAATAGAAATACTCTTTATTGCACCATTAACAAAAGGAAATACAAAAAACAGAAAAAACGAATAAGACAGAATTACGATTTTGCAAGTTAAGCTACTACCGGCATCCGTACTTGGTTGTGTGTCCAAGAGCACAAAAATTTGTTGATTTCCTTAAGACCAGCTATATACTACCGAAAAACTAATAAAGCCCATATAAAAGAAAGATATAATATACCTAACCATTTGAAAAACACTCTTGTAATTCACATGCTAACATGCTGACAGTACACATTTGAAAGATTTTGCGAACTCGCGAATTCGCTCAAATATAACGATGTGAAGTGGCTCTGTTCGTCTGTATTCGCCGTCTGTTTGCGAATATAGCAAACATATTCGTGAATATTCTTAACTAGCTGAAGCCCGCGACTTCGTTCGCGTGGACTTTATGTCTCTGGAAAATGCTCATTAGGCTAAACAACTTTTACTAAGGCGGCATTTTTATATCTCTTATAGTTTAGCTGGACCATTATGGTTCTGCATCAGGCGTTCCATTTTCCAAAATCATTTATACCCTATATGTTGCCCAGGCTTAATAGCTATATAACAAAAAAAGTTTAATTCGAATCCGTCCAGTATTTCCGGAGATTAGCGTGTACAAACAGACAAACAGACAAACAGACATACAGACAAACAGACAAACAGACAAACAGACAGACATTTTTTTTAAAATTCTTACTCTATTACTGCGTCTCCATCGCGCCCCATATTTTTTTTGGAAATATATATAATGTACAGACACACTTTTTTACTGTTTAATTATATGTATAGATTTTGGAAATATATTTAATGTACAGACACTTTTTTTACTGTTTTATTATATGTATAGATAGATAGATATATTTATTTTAAAAAGCTTTACAAAATAATCAAAATAAAGCTTTATACAAAAATCAGACTTCCAAATTCAAACGCATGTTTGGAAATATTTTTTGAAACTGTGTCTATAACCACTTCAACTATACAGAGTGACTTTTTACCAGCCAAATTTCTGTAGCAAGTTCAGTCTATGATACTGAAATACTTTCCAAAAAAAAGTTATAAAAAGAGGTAAACATTTTTCGTCCTCCCATATAAAATCCGCTTGGCTGATCGCTGATTTGTATAGAAGGCCGAATTTTTGTGTTCGGTTTTCATTAATTGTTTTTATGGAAAGTAGGTAAGTATCATGGACAAAACTTTCTCCAAAAAGGCTGGTGGTTAAAAAGTCACCCTGTATTTATATCTTTCTGTAATCTCCCTATTTTGTCTACGTTCGATGCATGTCTCGAGGTGAATGATTAGCCGTAACGATGTCGCTTTTGCAGTTTGAATTTTTAAAGTATAATTAGCTTATCGCCAGCAAAATTAGCTTGGAAAAACTTGGACTTTGTTGTTTTAGTTTACACTAAAGTATGAAGTAGCTTCACTAAATTAATAACTTAAAATTTCGTCCATGCTGGCTAGGAGAAAAGGAGAAACTAAGAACTGGGTTGCCATTTTCCAAACGCGGATTTACTAAACGAACGGTTTTTTGAATGGAAATATGGAAAAACCATTTGGTTATCTTTTTCTTTCTTGTAATTATCGAATTCAAAAACTTGCTCCTTATTTTTAAAATCGGAAGGTCGCTGCCGTCGCTGGAAAGTCTCTAGATCGGTCATTTTGGAAATCTTTGGGAGAGGCCTATGTCCAGCAGTGGACGTTGTGCGGCTGAAATAATGATGATGATGATTTTTGAAATTGACAGTCACATTACGAATTACTTGCGCCTGCGTTTTCAAACGGTTACATTTTTGAGTTAATTGTAAGCTGAGGATTTACACGAGTAGTCTTGAGCACTCGTAATTTTGACATTTGTAGCGTTAAGTGTCAAACAAACCTTTGTGTTTTGTCAGGAATAATCCGTTCCATTTAACTTTAACCATGGACTATTTTCGTGCACTTAACGCTGTTTTTTTACACATGGTGACATTTTTAGAAAACCATAGACAAATTGAAGTTTTATGCGTAGAGTCTGTACGGTAAGAGAACCGTCGTAGGATTTGAGGGCGCAGTTGTGTTTAATATCCGTATTTGTTATGTTGACAACACTGTTGTGTCATTATAGTGCGACTATAAAGTTCTTGATATTTTGAAACTATGACGGCTATTGGATGCTAATGGATAAATTATATTTTTATATATTATTTACATAACATGTAATGGCTGTAAATGAAAATATATTTTTATATGTTTTCAGATGCTATCTTCATCGTTAGCCTTTAGGTTAGGTAGACATAAAAAATAAATTTAAAACAATAATATATTTATTAATTTATTGATCAGAACCATAATCAAAGTCTTATTCTAAATATTCAATGCCGGACATGTTTGAACTATCATCGGATAGACTATAGAGATCCAAAGAATTTTCTTCTTCTGAACTTGATTTGCTCGAATCTGTTACAGTTATTTATAAAAAATTCTTGCACCACACGCCGTTATTTAAGGAACCTTCTTTTTTATTTTAGATATTTTCTTTCTTTACTCAAACCTGAAAAAAATAGGGCAAATTTATCTAAACGCATAATAAATTAAAAGTATCAACACTCTTTATACCTGCTATCAAAAACTTTGATTCAAACCAAATAAACAAATATTTTTATATATTTATGCGAATTCTTTTTAATTTATACATAATATAAAATGTCGGTGTCTGGGGGTTACCTAGGAAATCTAAAACATTTAAAATAACTTTCTACATACCGCACATCGCCGCCACACGTTCCATGACTTTGTTTAAGTCGATAATTGTGTTTGGCCGCTTTTTCTTTTTGGAAAAACCTATAATAATATTAAATATTATTTCCCTTGTAGGACTGGGTAAAAGATTTCCCATTTTTGAAATGATTTAAAATAAAAATCACGTTAAAACAACACGGTAAACAAAGATGACGTAAAGTTTGTCATTTGACAGATGGGTGTTGGGTTGTCATATAAAAAAGATTTTGTTAGTTTGATTTTACGCCACGACGGTTCTCTTTCCGCACAGACTCTAATACAATATTATTTTGCTGAAGAGACTGTTTCAGAAACACGATCGAATTGTATTTTACGCGAGCGGTGAGTTGGATAACTACGCGTTTAGTTTCATTCCCTAGTTGAAAAATAGCACTCCAAATCGTTTTCTCTCCCAGGGGTGTCGTAAAAGGCGATTAAAGGAAAACGGGCAGCATCATCTCCGTAAATACTGTATTACTTACCATTTGCTTCCATAAGGAACTCGTCTATCTAACGCGTTGATTATGAGCACTTAATTTTTTCTTTATAACGCTTAACTCACACTGGAATGGTAGCGGCATACAGCTTGCTTTATTATCGAACCATCTATCTATCTATAGCAGCCTTTATATTATCTTTTCAGGACATAGGTCTCCTGCATATTTTTCCATCTTTGTCCCTCCCTTCATCCGCATCCAGTTGCGGCCTGCGTGACGCTTAATGTCGTCCACCCAACGCATTGCTGGGTGTCCTCTACCTCGCTTGTTGGCCCATGGTCGCCACTCTATTACCCTTCTTGTCCACCGTCTTGAGTCCATTCTTGCTATGTGCTTGCTATTATCGAACCATAGTCACCATTATTTCTATCTATGTAGTGCATAGAATAGCTTGAAAAAATCTCGGCCGCTTGAAGACGCGGTGCGCCACTGTCAGTCGCGATGCTTATGTTCTGTCCAAGGTATACTGTGCATTTCGCAAATAGAAATAAAGGTGAATATGGTTTGACAGTGAAAGTGCGCCGCTGGCCCCTGCCGTTGAGAGATCTATAGTCGAATAGTAGACTGATCATCATCATCATCCGAGTGTATTTTCCCGGATGCATCCTCAGCAGTAATGCTTTAGAGCTCGGAGTCCGCTTCCTAATCAAGGAGATTTGACGAGACTAGTTTTTACACAGAGCAACTGCCGTCTGACCTCCGCAACCCAAAGGGTACACCAAAACCACCAAAGGTAGTTTGATGATCAAACGCTAGATAATAATAATAAATAAATATATAAATAAATAAATACATAGGGACAAATTACACAGATTGAGCTAGCCCCAAAGTAAGTTCGAGACTTGTGTTATGGGATACTAACTCAACGATACTATATTTTATAACAAATACATATATAGATAAACATCCAAGACCCAGGACAATTTGAAAAAGGCTATTTTGCAACTTGCCCTGACCGGGGATCGAACCCGGGACCTCTGGGTGGCGGACTAGCATGGTGACCACTACGCCACGGAGGTCGTCATCGCTAAATGGCGTTTGGGACACTTCCTTTCGCCTTCCGAAACACGGAATCTTCTTTCTTTTTGGATAATCAGGTTATTCAAGCCTGCAATATCCTAACCAGACTGAAAACAAATTTTTACAAAGTATGCTTCCCAGTGGGTTTTGAACCCATGACCTCCGGATCATAAGGCAAACGCCTTGACCACTAGACCACGGGGTAACCAATAGTGCAAAGAGGTTAAACTAGTGACTTTAGACACCAAGGGAGAATAAATGTAAGAAAAGCTGGTTGTTAAAGAAATGAAAACAACGTACTTAGTATCCAACTGTTTTTCTTCCCACACAGATTGTTATAAGTCGATCAAGTAAATTATTCAGTGACTAATCCTTCAAAGGCTATTTTTCCCATCGTAAAGTTTACATCATTAACATATCATTATTTGAGTTTTTTCCTGGGTCAAAAATAAATTATATAGTAATGTTAAAAAAATAAAATGTCAAAAAAAATATGTCACTGGTCATAATCATATTAATTTTCAACGTGATTTGAGATTTAGTACCTGGGCGACCGAGCTTTGCTCAGTTATATCATATAAATTGTGCGTGGAAAGAAAAACGCATGAAAACTCGAAAACACGTTTTCCCAAACATAAGACTAATCTAGATCGATGGTTTACCCCCGAAAACCCTATTTCTTTTCGCCAGCCGCTATCCGTTTGCCTCAGCGGTCAAGGATGCGGACCGCTAGAAAGAGTGTTACGGGTTCAAATCCCACTCGGTGACTTACTTTTGTTTATCTTTTATGTTCAAGTTTATATATAATTTTTTATTTTATTTTGTTTTTAGACAAGTTTAAAAAAATGTAGTTAATGTTTGAGATGTAACCGAGCAAAGCTCGGTCGCTCAGGTTATAAACACATATACAACGTGGAAGGGAGTATTTTGTAAGGATAACATGTTTTAAGGGGTTAAAAATAAACCTAGATTTTGAAATTGAATCTTCTTATGTGAATAGATACAATATACACTATCACGTCTTTATCCCTAACGAGATTTAGCAGACAGAGTCCCTTTCCATGCTTGTCTGGGTGTAAAAGCCTATTGAGGGAACGGGCGAAAATGCGAATCATGTTATTAAAGCGTTAGCAACCCTTCACTATTTTGATTGATTCTTTTTCTACCTTAATGCCTGCCACGCCAAAAGTGGGTTTAGATCTTGCGACCCCTGGCTCTGTTTACTTAGAGCCGCAAGACCCAAAATGCTCTGTCTGCTCCATTGGGGATAAAGACGTGATAGTATGTCTCCATTGCAGGTGAACAACCCTCTCTGTACTACCAGAGCCAAACTAGGCCAGAGCAGCCAGACGATTTGGCCTACACTCGCCTCGCTGGCCAGACGGGTTGGAGAGGTCTCATTGATGTTTATAAGCTATGTTTAGCTTGTATTTCCAAAGTCGCCTACTACGATATCCACGGGAGGACTTGGAGTGGCCCTATTCTTTTCTGCCGGAAATCAGACGGTATTATGTATGTATAAATCAGTATAATGACAGCTAAAGATTAAACCTAAATGACGGCGTCAGGTGTAAATGGCTTAGACACGGCTGAATTATAGCCTCATTTGTTGGCTGAGATAGATAGACTTGAGTCAGTGTTAACACTAGAACGCTAGAAAAATCTATCTTTGTGATAAATCTAGATTTTAAATTGAATGTTCTCGTTTGAATGGTCTAATTTAGAAGAAAAGTACGGGCGTAGAATTTGAGCTTAATAAATATAATAATATTATAATTAACGTAATTTATTTCAGTTTAATTCTAAACCTCTATTCGAGACATCCCGTGTTGGGCTCAAAGAATCAGTATTGCCATACAACGTGGCAATGCTACCAGCCTTTAGGCCACGTTGCCGAGCGGTAATATTTTAGTGAGACTACATAATTTGTTTTCTTTTTAGTTTGAGTTCTTATTAATTTTAATTTAAAAGGTTTTGTTGTTAATTTTCAAGTGTACATGAACCAATAAAAAAATAAAAAATACATTATCACGGCTTTATTCCTAAGGGACGAATAGTCTAAGGCCGAGTTTGACTTATGGTGGGCGTAAAGATATAACATAACCGGCCAAGTGGGTGTCAGGCAACGCGCAGGGTACGGTTCCATAGTTGCAAATGCCGACTTTGATTTCACGCTACTAAAAACATGAAAAAACTATTTTTCCATTGAATTTGTATTCAATTTTCCTTTGCCGAGTACATTTTATAAGTTCATCGCATATAACTTTTTAATTTTGTCACGTGTTCATAATAACGGTTTAGGATATAAATAAAGAGGAGACACATGATATTGATACTGGCGTACCACAAGGCGGGATTCTTTCTCCATTACTGTTTTCAATCTTTATAGATTTTATCACAAAAGAACTTCAGTGCTCGTATCATCTGTACGCCGACGATTTGCAACTTTATACTCAGACGGAAGTCGACCAGGTAGACAGCGCCGTAGAAAGAATAAATGCTGATTTAAGGGCGATAGGTGACTGGTCCCGGCGATTTGGAGTAACAGTTAACCCCAACAAATGTCAAGCGATACTGATCGGCAGCTCACGTCTTTTAAGTCGTATTGACAATGGCACCATATCACCAGTATTGTATGAAAACTCCATCATTCCATTTAGTTCTAGCGTGAAAGACCTTGGCCTACACATAGATTCTACTTTCGCCTGGAATGTGCAGGTTTCTGAGACTTCTCGTAGGATCACTAATGGATTGCGCTCCCTTTACAAACTGAAAAATTTTCTTCCTATTAATATAAAAACTATGCTTATTCAAACTCTTATTCTTCCTATTCTGGACTATGGCGATGTGTGTTACTCGGATTTGAATTGTGACCTCCTAAATAAACTCGATAGACTTCAAAATAACTGTCTTCGATTTATATATAGCCTTCGTAAGTACGACCTTCGTAAGTCTGCTTACCGTACGCAACTAAAATGGTTGCCTATTCGTCAGCGTTGTCAGTTGCATATTCTCACAACTCTCTTTTCCATTCTTTTTGACCCTAAAACTCCGTCATATCTCAAATCAAAATTCACTTTTCTTGGTGATACTCATTTAAAAAATCTTCGCTCTTCTAGCAATCTCCGTCTTGATATACCATTTCACCGGAGTGGGTTCTTCGAACGTTCGTTTGCTGTTCAAGCGGTAAAGCTTTGGAACTCCCTTCCAATGAAGATCCAGAGGGCTCGTACTCGTGTAGCGTTTAAAAGTGCAGTGCGTGCACATTATCTTCAGGAACTGTCAGATAGAATACAAATAGTATATATGTAGTATATGTATTGGTTGTTGTATTTATCTATGTATTTTTTTTATGTAAGTTTATTGATATATATTATTGTATTTATCAAATATATGTTTATATTTTATACATATCTTACAAATATTTATATATATACATATATATATATATATATATATAATATTGTTAGCGAATCTTTCAAAATTACATATTTTTACACCTCCTTCTACAGATTTCTTATTCTCGGCATCACCAGTGGGTTGACTGGTAGATAAAGCCCATGGCTTTAAGTCCGCCTATTACATATTTTGTAATAAAGTTAAATAAATAAATAAAAAATGACACTTTGCCGTGTCGTTACCGGCAGAATAGAATAGGGCCACTCGAAGACCTCCCGTGGATATCGTAGAAGGCGACTTAGGGAATACAAGCTAAACAAAGCTTATAAACATCAATGAAACCTCTCCAACCCGTCTGGCCAGCATGGAGAGTGTAGGCCAAGACCTATGGCAGCTCTGGCCAGCTCTGGTGCTCCTGCAGTGAAGACAAAAAGACTTGATGATGATGATGATGACATGACACTTGTTTTTTTCTTTTTTTTACAAAGTGTAATGGAGGAACCGCCGTGTTGAACTACTGTGGTTACAGAGTTCGGCTCATACCCGAAGGTCGCGGGTTCGATTCCCGGAAGGGGCAACGACTTTGTGTTGTTGTCCTTGTTTGGTTCCAACAATGTAGGCTGATCACCTGATTGTCTGATAAGTAAGATGATCCGTGCTTCGGAGGGGGCGGTAAGCCGTCGGTCCCGGTCACTGTCTTTGACATTGGTCGTTACCTAAAACAATGTTAGAGGCCTTTAAGGCGGTTTAATAACTCTGACACTAGTGTTAGTCACTAACACACACGATAAGAAGAAGAATGGAAGAATCAAACGTTTTACTTCCCGCCAGGCCTCAGGTGGAATTTTACGATACGATGAGCGCAATATAGCCACTTCCAAACGTTAATCGGATGGCAAATGTCGGATGCATGCCGTTCCCGGGAACGTTCCCACATTCCCCAGATTTCCAAAATCATTCCCGGGAACGTTCCCAATAATTGGAAATGTCTGGGAAAGTTATAATTTTATTTATCAGACAATTTTTTTATCAATGCAAATGTATTAAACTTACGTAAAAGCATTTCTTAATATGGTTATAATTCAAATATTTCCAATAATCCATAACATTTCTAGGGAACATTCCCTTGTTGCCGGGAACGTTTCCTTGATGCCGGGAACGAGACCCGTTTCCATAGGATATACATCTTATTAATCGAGAAAAAAAACATTTTTATTGTTTTATAGTCATTAATATGTTATACAATTATTTAAAAATATGAAATTGGCCCTTTGAACTTGCCGACTTTCTTGGTAATAGGTTAAAAATTATGGGTTAAAAATGAATGAGGAACGTTCCCCGGAAACGGGAATTTGGGAACGGCACATCACTAGATGCAACCTGAGATTTTTATTATTATACCACTGAGATTTTGTTTAGCACTAGCTCGCTTTTATATTATTTCAATAAGCGCTTTTGCAAGTTAAGCAGCCGTGGCCTAAGGCATACAAAATTCTCGAGCCTCTCCGTACTTCGGGAGTTACGTAAATGCCTTTGGTTCTGATTTGCATTGTGTGGCAGACGTCAAACTACGTGAGATGCCTTTTGGCAGCTAAAATATCTGACACCAGTGTTGGATACTTACACAAATGTATGACGTCACGGTTCGTTATGTCATAATTTCTATAGAAAAATGTTGTTTTGTGTTTTATAAAAAACTAGCCGAAGCCCGCGACTTCGTTCGCGTGGACTTTATGTCTCTGGAAAATGCTCATCAGGCTGAACAACTTTTACTAAGGCGGCATTTTATTATCTCTTATAGTTTAGCTGGACCATTATGGTTCTGCATCAGGAGATTTATTTTCCAAAATCATTTATACCCTATATGTTGCCCAGGCTTAATAGCTATATAACAAAAAAAGTTTCATTCGAATCCGTCCAGTATTTCCGGAGATTAGCGTGTACAAACAGACAAACAGACAAACAGACATACAGACAAACAGACAGACATTTTTTTTAAAATTCTTACTCTATTACTACGTCTCCATCGCCCCAATATTTTTTTTGGAAATATATTTAATGTACAGACACACTTTTTTTACTGTTTTATTATATGTATAGATATAGATTGTCTGATTTGACTTTTTGTCATCTAGCGGATTACGGAACCCTGTTCATACGAGTTGGACTCGCACTTAACTGCTTTTTTACTTAGTAACCTTCGTATTTACTTAGCTCTCTTTTCTTCTTATTATAATAATTATACATACATACATACTATCACGTCTTTATCCCTAATGGGGCAGACAGAGCATTTTGGGTCTTGCGGTTCTATGCAGAGCCCAGGGCCGCAAGACCCAAAAGCCACTTTTAGCGTCATGGTGGGCGAGAAGATGGAAAAGCAATCAATACAGTGATGGGTTGCTAGCCGCATCGCCTGTTAACATGGTTTGCATTTTTGCCCATTCCCTCGATCGGCTTTTACGATCTGCGTGGGAAGAGAAGCAGCTGGTACATTCTAAGTTATTTTTATTTCTCCCAGACCAGCATGGGATTTTCTTATTATAATGGATGTGCAAAATAAAAATAATACCGGTATGTTATCGAGAACGTACGAATGGGGATTATCTCAAATCGTCCATACCATACGGGCGCTAACGATCACATTGTGGACCTCTTACACTTACGAGTATACTTCGTCTAGCTTCGTATAGTCACAAAAATTAGGAATTTAACTAAAGAAAAATTTATTTTTTGGCTTGTTAGATAGATTATTATAAATTAAGGTACACGTAATTTTTTTGGGTTCCGTACCCAAAGGGTAGAAACGGCCCGGGGCCCTATTACTAAGACTTCACTGTCTGTCCGTCTGTCTGCCTCTCCGTCTGTCCATCTGTCTGTCACCAGGCTGTATCTCAAGAACCGCGATAGCTAGACAGTTGAAATTTTCACAAATGATGTATTTCTGTTGCCGCTATACTTAACAACAAATACTAAAAACAAAATAAAATAAATATTTAAGGAGGGCTCTCGCTCTCATACAATAAACGCGATTTTTTTGCCCTTTTTTGCTCGATATCAATAATGGCCACAGGTTGACACTTGAAATATTCACAAAATACTCCGTTGTATTTTTATTTTAATAATAAATTAAAAAATTAAAATAAAATAAATATTTCAGTGGGGCTCCCATACAAAAAACTAGATTTTTGTAGATAATGGTAAGGAACCCTGCTTGCGTGAGTCCGACTCGTACTTGGCCGGTTATCTTTTCTCTCATTAGCAAATATGGACGAAGATACAGCGTATTTAAATTTCATTAGACGTCACGATTGGCTACGATTTTTAACCAACGGTGACGGTGGGGGTGATTTACACCCCCACTCCGAAACTTCGAAGCGGTGTATCTTCGTGAACTTTGACTACTTTGCTAAACGAAAAAATATGGGTCCTTTATTTTTGGATATTCTAGATGACGGACTAAATAAAATAATTAATTTTTAACCCATTTTACATTTCCATTGTCAAATTACAATAAATGTAAATGTTTTATTTTATTTAATCTTTATCGGTCATCAAATTCAAATTGTACAGAACAATAGACAAACTTAACGCTGCCATATATTTACGCATCATTACGAGTCTTCTTCTTCTTATCGTGTGTGTCAGTGACTAACACTAGTGGCAGAGTTTTTAAACCGCCTTAAAGGCCTCTGACATGGTTTTTAGGTCCAATGTCAAAGACAGTGACCGGGACTGACGGCTTAACGTGCCCTCCGAAGCACGGATCATCTTACTTATCAGACAATCAGGTGATCAGCCTACAATGTCCTAACCAAACTAGGACAACAACACAAAGTTGTTGCCCCCGCCGGGAATCGAACCCGCGACTTCCGGGTATGAGCCGAACGCTCTAACCACTACACCACGGAGGATCATTACGAGTAGTTATTAAACACGCGGGTGTTGCCCTTCCCCATAACTGGGCGTCGCCCGCCATTACATACAATGTGGAAGGGACATCCCCATAATAAATCAAACCAAGGGAGACACTAGACTACAGTATAATGAAATTAGAATAACAGTCAAAAAAAAAAAAAACGGCACTTCGATACAAAAGTCTGCAGCCGACCAGGCAATTCGTATGGAAATGTCGATTTTTTTTGTATGTTACTCTTTTACGTAAAAACTTCTGAATGGATTTTAATTCTACTTTACAATAATATAGCTTATATATCAGAATAACACATAGGCTACAATTTATAAAGATATTGTACTATAATCCTGCGCAGACGAAGTCGCGGACACCAGCTAGTTTTGGAACGAAGTTCCTTATCGCGCGTTGCGAAAGGGTTAGACGGAAAAATTAAGACCAAAAGTTGTAACGACACTTTTTGCTATAGTTGTTAGCCGTGCGGCGTGCTCGTGTTTCTCTGCTTGTCTCTCTCTCTCTCACGAACTTCGTTCCATTCGGGTTGTCCCTTGACACCTCTCAAGCGAAAAACTGTAATACATTGAACAAAAATCTATATTTTTCAATCGATACGACTAATTTGTATTATAAGTAAAGATTCCCTATACTTTGAATAACCTTTTCATAAATTCCACGTTCATTGTCTTCCGTCTTACCCAATAAGCTCTGTTGATCTATTGAAACGGTTTAACGAACCGTGCCTTAATGGTACTAACGCATGGGCTCGGAATTCAAATACCGACAGTGAATATCATAACGTTATCAAGTATTAGTAACGTTATAACTGCGTTATTACGTTACTAATACTTTAACTTGTAGAAGATGTTTTTGTAAGATGTAGAAGTTTCGCATATTGATGGTCAAAAATGATATAACACACTATATTTATTTCAAGTTCATATTTTGACTGTGAAAACCAGTTATATGCCTGTGCAATATCGTAGAAATTAAATTTTTTTGCAGAAATTGGGCATGTCGTTTTGAAATAAAACATAGATTATGTTTATATGGAAAATTGTAGTTTGGTCTAAGGTAATGGGACTCTTATTGATACTAATCCATTAGTTTGTAATTCGAAGACTACGATGAATCCATGGTTTTATAAAAGAAAGGAGACTAAACATTACATACTTACTTAGAACACGTGGCACGCTTAGCTTATTCTTTATTGCCTAGATAATATATTTATAAACAGTTACTGCGGATGTATACTCAGTACTTTTTTAACATTCATGATTTTAAGTACTTTACTATTATTGTTCCAAATATTGTCCAAATCATGTTAAAGATATAACAAAAAACTTCTATGGCTTAAACGTTAACGTTAAACTTAACGTCTGCCTGGCTTTTATCTGTCTGTTGCTAAATCTTAAAACGTTATCAAGTACCTATTAGTAATATGTTCATCTATAAAAACAAACAATCTATGCATGCAAAAGGATACTAGCACATGGCCTAATTCAAATACCAGCGATGAATATACATTATAACGTTATAACGCGTTTTAACTGTCATAACGAAATAAAATATTTTATGGACATGTATATTAAATAAAATGTTACCAAGCTTTTGAATTACATCATATTCTCAGTTTAGGATTTTCGTTATAAAATCTAAAACAGATATAGGTGTATAATCTATATGAGATTTCTCATTTTAATGGGGAAAAAAAATCAACGATTTCATATAACGTTAAAAACGTTATCGAGGTTGCGTTCAGTGATTAAAGTGTTATAACGTAAAATTTTAATAAAGCATTAATTAATTCGTTTTTAATGAATTTGTAACCATCAAATCTCATCTCTGCGACGAGGTTTCGCAGAAATTTCATGTACTAAGTACTTAACTAACTATAATTTTGGTTATTTTCAGTTGAGAGTTAATATAAAAATATTCACCTAACAATAAAACCATTTCTACCAAAATAAAAACAAGTGTGTTACCTCCCTTACATCGTTAACGATGCGAAATCGTGTGTACAAGCTTTATGCTTGATAAATACGCCAGGATTTACCCTCAGATAGAGGCCTTAAAAATGGATTCACTGGTGGCTTCCCCTTGGGACTAAAACGTACATATACCTACAAATTCAAACATGTACATAAAAATGTCTCTTAATCAAAGTTATATTAGTAAAATGCTGCCGATATATCAAATTTGTATTATATTACCCTACTGGTAAGAAGGCGACCTAGTGTTGTAGAAAACTCGAGTCCAAGAGTCTACATTTGCAAACTCGACTTAATTTTGCATGCTTGCTAGACTAAGACATTCACAAGTCAGAGTCGAGTCAAGTACGAGTCGTCGGAGCCCAGACTCGGAGTCAAACAAAAAGTCGAGTCTAATAAGAACTCCGAGTCGCAGAATCAACTTGAGTTCGAATACAAAACTCGAAGCAACTTCAATTCAAAAAAACTGTTACAACAAGTTATACAAAGCATTACAACCATTTAAAACTTTATTTAATATTAATTATAGGTTCATTACAAACAACTATATTTGTTATTAACTTAAAATAAACAATGACGATTTTATGAGCGCGACTCAGTCCATAATCAGACTCGAGCACTTATACAGAACTCGAGTCTATTACGCGAGCTTGAGTATAACGAACACATCGAACAGTGGAGTCTCTATTTATGAGTCGAGTCTTGTGATTTACAGTCGAGTCAGAATACCAGACTTAAGTTTTTAACAACACTAAGGCGACCAATATTGTGAAAATCAGTTTCTTTCGGCGTTTCTTCTCAGCAGTGGTCAATGCGAAGTGCTGGTATCGGAAGCTTTTCTTTAAAATAAATTAAATATTAATAAACACTACACGTAATATAAATAATACTTATAGACGTGTAAAAATGCTTGTTAAGGTCTAATTACTGAATAAACATTTCAAATTTGAAAAAGTGCTGAAATATGATATTAGGCTTTAAAAAACGTTGTTTTTCTACTCACTAAAAATATCACCGTAGAAACTTATTACACTTCGTATTATTTGTACGAGTAACTAAGCATAGTGCTGATATGACCCACCTATTTATCGCGGCGATTATGGGTATTTCCCGTTTTATTAAAAGAGGCCTTTGGCTCAGCTGAGGAATTAAATATTGGCCGTAAAGAAGAAAATGAGTACCTAGATCTATAAAGAGCCCACCATTCTTTTATGCCCTCGCTCTCCGTCGCATGGAGATTATTTTGTCTTTTTCAAGGTGTGACACGTATTAATTGGGACTAATGTTAATTTTTAATCTTGCACATTTACGTTTGATGTTAAGGGTTACGGTTACGGTCGCGTGGCTTTCTCTCTGTCGCCAAAAAGTATTAGGGATTTTGCAGGAATAAAAGACATACTTAAAGGTTTTTGTTTTATTTAGAGAACGGGTTACTCACGTATAGAGTCAGCTACTGCTAAAGACCTCCGGATGAGGTCGAAACATGTCGGCAGTAGCTGACTCTATACGTGAGTAACCCGTTTACTAAATATATTACTGATTGTATCTCACGTTAGTTTTAATCAAAAAAATACTTGAAGGTTATGAAAATCTTTAAAAATAAAGAAAAGAAGATGCAGAAAAGCGATAACATGATGTAAGGCTGTATAAGACCAGAGACTGCATCGACCACTGGCCGCACACCGAGCTGGCATGACTACTATGGCTATGAAAGGGACATATCCGTAATAAATCTACCACGGGCTATACTAGACCACTCATTGCGGTCGTTTTACATTGCAAATCAACAGTAAATAAGGACATCTAGCTCTCATGACGCTTTGCAATGCGAACATTCATTAATAAGGACCTTTTGCTTTGAAGACTAGCAGTCGTTTTAAATTGAGGACGTTTTGCTCTCAGAGCATTTTATATTGCAGTCGATGTGCACCCAAGGTCATTTAGCTTCCGAAACCTTCTGATCCGTAAAGTATGGTACTTATAATGAAATTTAAAAAAACAGTCAAAAATTTAAAAAGAATTAGCTTTTCCATACAAAATTTTGCAGCCGCTTGGGCATTTTTTTGGGAAAGTCGATTTTTTTGTTCTTTGACTGTTTTTATCATCATTATAATATAGTGATCTAGTATAGCCTGTGGATTTATTAAGGGTTTGTCCCTTCCACGTTGTATATTTTCATCATCATCATCATCATATCAGCCACATGAAGTCCACTTGTATAGCAAGGTGCCTAAAAAGACAAATAAAGACATAAATAAGTTCGGAAAATCCAAAAGAGCACGCCTCAAAGGGTCCTTATTTTTTTTTTTAATTCTTACGCATATAGAAAAATAAAGATATATATAGATATACTAAAACTATGAAGAACAGTCGATTTTTTTTTGTTTATTTAATAACAATTAAACCACATCGAATCAGACCCTGAAAAATGAAAGGGTTCTATTCCTGAGCATACTCAAGCGTAAGAGAAAAAAAAGACTCGATTAGTAAAGTATTTCGGTCGTTATCGTGTTAACAAGAAAAGCCTCCGCACATACAGACACTCGGACGTCCAAGGCAAAACTTTTTAAAACTGTTTTTTAACTAGTTTAAATAACAAAAATGACATCAAAAATATCATGAGTGTTAAAAATAGTGTTTTTTTCTTAATATGTGTGTGTATATTTTATCTTACAAGTGCAATGTATGATACCTAAAGACATTTTAAGTTTGAAAAATCAGATGTTTTGCGCGAAGTGACAGTAGTACCCACCTCAACGCTTCGCTTATGAGGCGTGCAATATTTAAACTATAATCTATCAAACTTTCTTATGAATACGTGAAAAAGATCACCTTTAAAGGTTTTTATAGTCTTAGATACTATTTAACTGGCATAAGGCACGTAAACAAACTGCATATTAATCAAACACCAGCAATTTTCCACTGCAATGCGTTGCAATTAACGTATACAATTACCGCCGCATATTACTATCTACCGTTTGACGCGAGACTTGTGTAGTTCACGAGTATAGTAGGTGTCTTAGAATTTATTAATTGCAAAGAGTATTCAGGAAAGAGATGAATCAGACAAGTATAATTCGGATAGATCGTCCAAAAACTAAAGACTTAAATATCCTATAGAATCCCAAGGGATACTTAAGTCTTTAGGATTTTTTGGGTTCCATATGTAGGGTAAAAACGAAACCCTATAAGTCTCCGCTGTCTGGGTTACTGAACTGGGTTTCTTTCAGCGTAATCTTCCCAGCAGTGGTCGTTCCGAAACGTAGTAGTTTTTAGCTTTTGCATTAAAAAAAAAATAACTTGATTATGAGATACATCTATCCTACATTTTTCTATATAGGTTTCTGTTTTCTGTTTTTTTTTTCTATATAGGTTGCCTGGAAGAAATTGCTTAGCGATAAGGCCGCCTTTTGCGCATTTCCTAGTTTTTAAAATAATTATATACTGTATTTTATTATGTGCAGTAAAGGGTATTGTATTGTACATTGAATTACATTTTTTTGACTTCGACTTTGTCACTCGGTTTCTCACCAAGCTGTGCCTCATGACTCATGACCCGTTATAACTATACAGAATTTAATTAGGTACTTACAGTAATGTCAAAAAATAGGCCAGTTTGAAATAAAATTATCTACATCTATACATATAATAAAACAGTAATAAAATCTGTCTGTATATTAAATATATTTCCAACAAAAAATATTCGTTCGATGGAGACATAGTAATAGAGTAAGAATTAAAAAATTATGTCTGTCTGTTTGTCTGTTTGTACACGCTAATCTCCGGAAATAGTGGACGGATTCAAATGAAACTTTTTTTGTTGTATAGCTGTTAAGTTTGGGCAACATATAGGCTATAATTCATTTTGGCAAATTGAACCTGATGCAGAACCATAATGGTCTAGGTAAACTATAAGAAATATAAAAACGACGCCTAAGCAAGAGTTGTTCAGCCTGATGCTTTTCCGGAGTCATAAAGTCCACGCAAGCGAAGTCGCGGGCTCCGGCTAGTAATTTATATTCATTATAATATTTTAGAGCTTCATTTAAAATATTCGTCATTGGAGTAGAAAGGTTTATCTCACAGATATGTTTTTAGTTTTTTCTATAAAGGCGTGGGTACATTTATTTCTTTGGGTAATTGGTTGTAAGCCCTATATGCTTGGTACTGAACACTGTAAATCATTATTTTAACTTAGGGAAGATATCATGCTTGAGATCCATTCTTCGAGTTTCTTCGCGTGACTATTTCTACTCAATCTCCTCATTTGTTTCTGTCGTTGGCAATTGTATCTTGAAATCAGTCAGTAGGGCAAATTATACAAACACGGAACAGTCAAAAATGACTTATTTGATTAAATACTCTTCACACGACCAAATTGCAGACGTTCTAAAAAAAGGAGAGGTAAAAAGTACCCGTAACCGAAGGGCATATATGAAAAGATTGATGAGTTTAGATGAAGAAAAAGAGGTTTGTCAGGATCGTAGCAAGTGGAGGTCTTTAGTCTATGTCTACCCCTGCGGGAAACAGGCGTGATATTATGTATGTATGTATACTCTTCACACGACTCTTACGGCGGAGATACCTACCGTAGCTCGTATAGTCCGTTTAACCGTCTTCCAAAAAAGGAAAAGTATGTTCTCATGTATGTTCACCGATTATTTGAAGTCGCCTGGACAGATTTAGAAAATCCTTTTTTGTTATAAAAGGTTTACTTTCAAAGTGTTTCCATAGAAATTTTATCAAAATCGGTTTTGTAGTTTGGGGGTGAAGTCGGTATTTAGTTTGGAAAAAATATTATAATTTTAATAGCTCTATTTTGAGTAGAGTAACAAATAAACATTTTAAAAATATATAGGTACACTGTTAGCCGTCAATGGCTGCCGAGCTTAGATTAATTGGATAATAAGGAGGTTTCTAACAACACTCATCAGATACTTTTTTCTAAACGCCAAAACAATCATTTTCTATAGGATTTTTATGAAATAAACACTATATCGTCAAAGTTTTTTCGGAGCGCAAATAGCTCATAAACGATTAACACACTGCACCGCGCCCCGCTGCGTAGTGCGGGGCCGTCATACAAGAACGACGCGCGTGGACGCGGTGTCAGTGTGTTGGACTGTGCGTGTTTCTATACAAACGGAGATACTTACAAGCAACGTTAGAACACGCACTCACGCGCTACGCTGCGTAGTGCGGGGCAATGTGAAAATCGCCTTAATATCAGTTTTTTCGCGATAATAAATCTAAAATCGCCTTGAAAACGGATACGATCATTGACAAGTGATATTATTTTATAACGTTATATTCTATTCATCAATATCATCATCATCATTAGGTCTTTTAGTCTCCACTGCAGGAGCATGACCCTCTCTGTACTACCAGAGCCATACTTGGCCAGAGCAGCCAGAGGAGTTGGCCTACGCTCTCCACGCCGGCCAGACGGGTGGGAAAGGTCCTAATGATGTTTATATGCTTTGTTTAGCTTGTATATGTTTAATTCTATTATCTGTACCAAATAATTTATTTTTGATCCAGGAAACTTCTTAATTTCCTTTCGATAAGAATTTTCCCTTAGTCGTTTATTAGTTTTTAAACGAAAATTAACTATATCTTATTGTTCACAGTTTCGACGTCCGAGGCCGGAGTTTCAACAAAGCCCTCCATTGGTCGGACCCCCTGGTTTTTGGTCGACGAGCCTACTTCGTCACCATGTCCCGACCCTCTTCCCTTACCGTGGACGCTGTCCAGCTGGACGACGAAGGCATCTACAGGTGCAGAGTAGACTTCAAGAACTCACCAACAAGAAATTTCCAAATAAGACTCAATGTTGTCGGTATGTCCTTTTTTATTTTCATTTATCATCGTCATTTTAGACGCGTAACGTCCACTGCTGGACATAGGCCTCTCCCCTTTTTTATTTTTTAAGATTACTATTTATAACCAAAGGTGACGTAATCACCTTCTTTTGAAACTTCGAAACGCTGTATCTTTGTGAGTTTTACTATTTTGCTTTACAAAACACATCTTTTTTTCCCAGTTCACATTCCTATCGCAGTAGAAGCGGTAATAAGCGTTTACACTGACGGCCACTGCGGGCACTTGTGGTTTGTAAGTTGCACTGCGATCCTAGACAATACCTTATACAAACACAAATACAAATAACTTTATTGTGGAACTACAGGTATGTAAAATATGTACAGTATACCTTTAAACGAGCACTTCTTGTATATTTATTTATTTATATGTAGGTATATAAATCAATTTCTGTGATCTCAGAAACGGCTCTAACGATTTCGCTAAAATTTGCGAGGTTTTCGGGGGTAAACAATCGATCTAGGTTAGTCTCATGTTTGGGAAAACGTGCCCAGGTACTAATTACTTAATGATCGCAGTGCATCCTACTAACAAACTACAAGTTGTCGCAGCGGCATTAGTGTAAACGCTTATTGCCGCTTCTACTGCAATAGGAATGTAACTGGGTAAAAAAGATACACACTGTGTGAGCCAAACCTACCTGCAGAGAAACTCCCGCCTGGTAGAGACCTCCCCTGGTCAGTCTGGAAGTATAATAGACTCCGTGATGGTGTGGGGAGTTGTCGAGAAAACCGAGTTAGGTGGCATCACGCTTATAATGACCTTTGCGACTGCGGAGCTATTCGGTCGATGCATCACCTCTTGACATAGGCCTCTCCCAAAGATTTCCAAAATGACTGATCTAGAGCGGCTTGCGTCTTGCAGCCATAAAGAGTAATGCTCCAGATATACATCTTTATGATTCTTGATTTTACTGGTCAACTATCATTTGAAATTCAAACTATTTTTGAACCATTTCGACTCGATTAGAATAACAAGAAGGCTGTGCAGCGACGGCGATTCAATAGCTCTAACTCAACTACGTCTAGTGCTCATATTTCAAACCCATGCTGGTCTGGGAGAAACGAAAAAACTTAGAATGTACCAGCTGCTTCTCTTCCCGCGCAGATTGTAAAAGCCGATCGAGGGAATGGGCAAAAATGCGAATCATTTTAACACGCGATGCGGCTAGCAACCCGTCACTGTATTGATTGCTTTTCCATCTTCTCGCCCACCATGACGCTAAAAGTGGCTTTTGAGTCTTGCGGCCCTGGGCTGTGCATAGAGCCGCAAGACCCAAAATGCTCTGTCTGCCCCATTAGGAATAAAGACGTGATAGTATGTATGTATGTATTAAAATAAATCCCATTCTTGGCAGTGCCACCACATCAGCTCTTGCTGTATGACGAAGCGGGCCGCGACGTCGCCGGTGTGGTGGGCCCTCTAGAGGAGGGAGGCAATTTCACACTGCTGTGCGAACTGAGAGGAGGTAAGTTCTTTTTGTTACTAATTGAGTACTTAATAAATCATCACATCTTTCTTCCTTCTAATAATATAAATGCTAAAGTGATTTTGTATATTTCTTCACGGTTCAACCACTGAACCTATTTAGATGAAATTTGATACGGATATAGTTTGATACCCAGGGAAGGACATAGGATGATAGTTTTTATTCCGAAATTCCCACGAAGGCAAAAGTTTATATGTTTGTATGTTTGTTATTTCTTCACGCACAAATCTGCTATACCAGTTTTGTTAAAATTTGGTTTGCAAGAAGCTGACATCCTGGATTAACACGTAGGCTACTTTTAGTTGAGTAATAAAGAACAGGCTTAGTTTTAATTACCAGACTGGATAGGGCTCGCGACCAGTGGTGCGATTTTTTAAACGCGGAGTCACTAAACGAACGGTTTTTTGTATGGAAAAACCATTCGTTTAGGTGACTCCGCGTCTCAAAAATCGCACTTCAGAGCATTGGAAAATACATTTTTTAGGGTTACGTACACAAAGGGTAAAAACGTTACCCTATTACAAGTCTCCGCTGTCCGTCTGTCTATCACCAGGCTTGTATCTCATGAACCGTGACAGCTAGACAGTTGAATTTTCACAGATGATTATGCCCCTCATAAATATTGTTTGTTATAGGTGGCAACAGCACCTATAACAAACAATATTTATGAGGGGCTCCCATACAATAAACGTGATTTTTATAGATAATGGTACGTAACCCTTCATGTGCGAGTCCGACACGCACTTGGCCGGTAATTTTCTGCAAAAACGATGCAAAGTGGAGACGAAAAAGCCAGAATCATTAACGAATTAGCCGTGTTTTACCTTCATCCGTCTGCTTGACGATAGCGACGCATAAAAAAAGGAATCAAAATAGTGATGGGTTGCTAGCCCCATCGTCTATTAAACTGATTAACATTTTTGCCCAGTCCCTCGATCGGCTTCTGCGAGAGAAGCAGCTGGTACAAGTAGCGGAACGTAAGTTTAGCGCTAAGTGAAATGTAGAGGAAATTCTGCGCATGGGTACAGCAAATTGACTTCTACGCAATTACGGTCAACGCTAGAGTTTCGTTCCTATATATCCTAAGTTTTTTCTGTTACTTATTTACATGCATTTTACGTCTTTCTTTCATTCCAAACCAGCTTGGAAAAGTCCTTGGGGAATGTAATCAATATTGTCTGGACGTGCTTCAAGCTCATTGATAAAAAGTAACATCGTATTTTTTCTATCCGTCGAGATATTTTGGAAGCAAACACAGAAATAAAATATTCCAAATAAAAATAATATGATTGAGGAAAACAGACACCGGCGTAGTCACGTCGGGCCTTTCATAGGTTTTTTGTAAAAGGGATTTTAAGGAAAACCGTTGGATCGAGAAATGCGACAGGGATTTTGTATAGAATTACGGGGTGTCCTGTTACTAATATTATTTACGTGCCTCGGCTATATTTGGTGATGTTTTTTCCTCCCATGCTGGTCTGGGAGAAATAAAAAAAATTAGAATGTACCAGCTGCTTCTCTTCCCACGCAGATCGTAAAAGCCGATCGAGGGAATGGGCAAAAATGCAAATCATGTTAACAGGCGATGCGGCTAGCAACCCATCACTGTATTGATTGCTTTTCCATCTTCTCGCCCACCATGACGCTAAAAGTGTCTTTTGGGTCTTGCGGCCCTGGGCTTTGCATAGAACCGCAAGACCCAAAATGCTCTGTCTGCCCCATTAGGGATAAAGACGTGATAGTATGTGTATGTGTTTTTTCCTTAATTCTTCGTGTTAGCAGTCCTGTTTACATCCTCAGCTGTGCTGATTTCGAGCACGGGATGCGCTTCTCTGCTTTTTCTTCTCCAAATATACTTAATGTCTACGTGAAGTTTTAGGGATCCACTCCGAAAGCGGTACGCAAGAAGGACGTTACTGCGTATCCGCGTTTTAGAGTCGAGCAACCTTGAGCCCTAATGTATGATAAAAAAGTCTGTTTTGGTTTGATATATAAATAGGACATAACTATCTTACGACTTAACTTATTATTTTAGGGATTAACCCCTAGTGCTGCCCCAATTTGAAATAAAGCATTTGAAAGGAAACTGGCATATTTAAAATCGTGTCTTAACCAAGCCCTAAATGATCCTTCAAACTATTTTATGAACTACTATTTATAGTTTAAAGTGAAAAGGAAAGCCTTTTAACGTATATTAGCCAAAAAGGCCATTTTTTTTCAAAGGTACGTAGAAAAGCTCCACAAACAAACGATTAACAGTAGTTCATAAAATAGTTTGGAGAGCTATCTAAGGCTTGGTCATTACAAAATTTTAAACCATCTCCGTTTTCTTTCAAATTAGTTCATTTGGTTAAAGAAATTAAAGCCTCCGGAATCAAAATTAAATATGTACTTAATTTTTTTTGTATAATTTATATTCTTAAATAGCATATAATAATTTATCTCCTCACATTCCTGTTTTTACAATTTTCAAAAATAGGAACAGTCTAAAACATTTTACAAAATAAAAAATAAAGTAGGTTTCCATCAAAACATAAAAACTTTTTTTTTAGGTGGGAGTGGGAGTAGAATAATTATAATTTACCATCCTTTTGGTTCCTACACTAGGCGTGGCTTGTATTGTAGGTAACCATTTATACTTATTAACAGATAACTTGTTCCGTGTAGTGTCAATACTATTCTGAGATCATAATATTACAGTTTATAAATAATAAATAAATATATAAAGAGGTTTTATATAATATGGGTTTAAGAAATAAAAATGCGTTGCTCTGTAACTAGAGAAACAACATTTAATGCTATTTCATAACTCTCTTTTAAAAATATTCTCTTTGAATATAATAACATTTTCCATCTATTTAGGTACGTATGATTGACAATCTTTCTTGTCAAAATGTCTATCTCTATAATAAACAAAATTAAAATTAAAACCAAATTAGAACCAAAGAGGATGCATAAATGAAGCACTATAAGATTCATTTACCAATAAATACGGATAAATCCCATACATTGAGCTAGCTCCAAAGTAGTAGGTTTGAAACTTGTGTTTGGGATACTAACTCAACGATACTCCGGTTCTTCTGCAGCGCTTAGGAAATGGAAGTAAACTTAGCTGTAAGTAACCATTTGACCTCAACAATTATTAAGAGATGTTATAAATATCCTATGATCATAAAAATATATTTGACTCTGACTTTGACTCTGATACTATTATTTTATAACAAACTAGCTGTACCCACGGGCTTCGCTTCCCGTGGGAATTTCGGGATAAAACTATTCTATTTACCAAATTTCATCTAAATCGGTTCGGTAGTTTAAGCGTGAAGAGGTAACAAACAAACAAATATACAAACTCACTTTCGCATTTATAATATTAGTAGGATAGGATAGGATACATGGATAGAAAAACACCCAAGACCCTGATCAATGTAAAAAAGAAAATTTTCCATCTTGACTTCACAGAGGATCGAACCCAGGACCTCCAGTATGACTGCCTGGCATGGCCACAGAGGTCGACATTCAGTCTCCTACACTAATTGTATAAATATAACACATGAAACAAAATACAGAGCTAACATTACGTACAAAACTTATATTACATAGACCAGGAGCGCGAAGCGAAACGCTCAGAAAAATGTGGTGTTGTTGTAGCGGAAACGTCATTTGTAACGGTAGTAGGCGTGTTTTCAGATTTACTTAAAGGTTGGGGCACATTTGTAGTTTAACAATGTTTCTGTTTGAAGGCAATGCAATTTTGTTACGCTACTTTAACTTATCTATCTCACGTTTTTTGGAGGTTTATTTGTTGTTTATGTACATGCTGTCTAAATAAAAGAAGTGATATACTTTAAAGGCACAATTATAAGTAAACTTTGAAATATGAAAAATTAGCAGTAAATTTTTAATACTTTATGAAATCCATGATAGCATTTGAACATTAATTTTTCGAGTTCCGTAGATACCTAAAAGGTAAAAACGAGAACCTATTAATAAGACTCCGCTGTCGGTCTGTTTGTTTCACCAGACCGTATCACGTAATAGCTAGACATTTGAAATTTTCACAGATAAGTAAGTTTAGTATATTTATCGCTATAACAACAAATAATAATGAATAAAATTAATATTTTAGGTTAAGCCAAACAACAAACGTTACTTTTATAGATAATGGTACGGACAGGTAGGGTGGACGTACCTAATACCAGCCCCGTACCTAATACCAGCCTTTCAACGTTTTATTAGATAATAAGGTTTCTGTAAATATAACTGGGCAAGAACTTTTTTTTAAAAATATAAACCGTTTGGTCCAAAATATTTGTTAAATTTGGTTACACTGGACTGAGTACTTTGACGTCAATCGTCAATTAAAGCTAGGCGAGTACGGATGGCGGCCATATTGCCCAAAAACTGATAAGTTCCGGAGTCACTAAAACAAGGTATTTCTCTTATTTCTTGAGCTCTACTGTCCTTGCTTTGGTTTATTTTATATTATGATGAAGTTGTGAATCGATTTCTAAATAATAATTTAGGATTTGTCTGTCATATCAGCTGAAATTAATGGGGCTGTAGTTAGATACATCAAATGTATGGAGTATGTAATTCCAGCCACTCTAGGCCACTCTAGGCTGATATTAGGTTAGATGGAGTACCTAATTTCAGCCACCCTAGGCTGGTATTAGGTAAGATGGAGTATCTAATTTCAGCCACCCTATTAGGCCGGTATTAGATTTAACGGAGTACCTAATTCCAGCCACCTGATGCTGGTATCACACTAGATACCGAGAGGCTGTAATTAGAGCCAAAGGGTATTTTTCTATATTTTATTGTTTTAAAATTTTGCAGTTAGATTTATGGTCAATTTAAATGTTAATTATGATTCTCAAATACATAACCTATCAACATAAAAAAGAAACAATCGATTTCAGCCCATACTTAAAGCAGTACAATTTTTTAAAGGTGAAATTTGTACCAAAAGGCTGACATTAGGTACGTCCACCCTATGTCAAACCAAATTAGAATTTATCATCATACTTTAGTGCTCAATGTTGCTTGACACTGAAACGCGGATACCTATAACGTCCATCTTGCGTACAGCTTTTAGAGTAGTAGCAATTAAAAAAAATGTTTTAAAGGGTATACTTGCGAGGTGTTCCAATAGAAATTTCATTAAAATTAGTTGTGTAGTTTGGGGGTAAAATCAGTTTTTAATATTGTTGTAATTTAGAGTAAATTTTATAATCTTAATTATCAAAACGATACACGTAGCGACATCTAGCATTAGTCTGAGAAGGTACAAACTGTCTGTAATCTCTGGTTAAGTTATATTTTTATTCTATGTTTGTCTATGCTCTTTCCTTCCCTCCAAAAAATGAGAAAATGGTTGTACGCACGTTTTTTGCAATAAAAGAAAGTGATAATAAATTAACATATTTTATTTGAGCAAACAATATTATTAACTATTTTTAACAAATATTAAAAAAATATGACTGTGTGTGTACTGATCTTTATGCCCTTTTTGCCCCCCGTCTCGTGACTAATGTGACGCGCCGACAAAGTTTTACTATTTGTACGTCTCCTGGACTAATCATAACTCACACAAGTTCGTCTGACAGCTCATTCGACCACCGGCGATCCCTTGCCAGTAAACTTTGCTAGTTATTTTTGTGTACAGGTACAACCTACATACTCGTAGGCTATTTTTCCTCTTTTTGGACGGTTTTGCTTGATATTTGTTCTGAGAAATATAAGAGATCCTTCGTAACTTATTAGTAATCTGCTGTTCTGTGTTATTATGGAACCCTAAAAGTGATTTTTATTAATTTTTCTTTTCTATGGGTTTAAAGAATCAATATAAGTACAACTTAATGATAAGCATTAAACTGTACCTTTGTACTATAATCTGTAAATATATAAATAAGTACCTATAATATACAGAACGGAATTTCCTAAGATCCCGCGTAATATGCGACCCCGTTTCCTGCCCTCGCACCTCCGTTCCCTGTGGAAGGTGTTGAGCGGGCGGCCACAGGCGCCTGCTGCCGCCTTTACAATGCCAGAACGGGAGAGAGGTGTGAGGACGGAGAACGGAGACGCATATTGCGCTGGACCTTATGAAATTCCGTTCTATATGTAGTAATACTTAAATGAATTTTGTAATGCTGGTCTAGGAAAAATAAAATAGACTGTACCAACTGCTTCTCTTCCTGTGCAGATCGTATAAGCCGATCGAGGAAATGGGATAAAATGTAAATCATTTTAATAGGCGATGCGGCGAGCAAATTATTGCAGACCCTTTATTTCACATTCTCGCCGAGAATCACGCTTAAAGTGGCCTTTCAGCCCTGTGGCCCTGGGCTCTGCTTAAAGCCGCAAGACGCCAAATGCTCTGTTTGCCCCGTTAGGGATAGACGTGACAGTATGTATGCGTTTATTTCCTGATATGTTTTCTATTCGCTTATCCTGTCATCTGTGAGCAGACCAGAATCCGGTCGACATGCATTTTTTTTACTATTGTGTCTGGTGTTTTGCACAGACGACAGGATATATAAAAAAAAATGTCAACTCGGTAGAGATGGGACTTCGTATTCGTGAAAATCACTAAATATGGTATTCTGTTGAATCAAAAATCTGTAGAAATGGGATCTTATCTTATGGGGTCTGTAGAAATGGGAACATCTTTAGATAATGGAACCTTTCGATTCGACAAGAAGTAGACATGGTAATTAGTAAATATGAGAATCTGTTAAAACGAAAATCTGAGGAAGGAGATACCAAAGATTTGGGCATAATCTGTAAATTACTTATTCACAAGTATTAATACACAGGAAAATGAATCTTATAAGCCAACAAAAATTTATTGTGAGAAATTTAATATAGGTAACACATTATAATACAACATTGAATTTAGTGAAAACCTACTCACTACATCAAACTCGTCATATTACTTCCTGGAAATCCTGATTGGGGGAAAGGAAAATAAGGTGACACAAATTCTTGGAAGGAAGAAAAAGAATTAATCCACATACCACCACGTGGGTGCCCACCCACGTCAGACTTTTTGTAGGACCGATAGTCGGGCCCATGGTATAATAATATACTGCGCCAGGTATGGAATTCCGACATATAGTGGTCACGTGGGTGACACGAGCCTACGTCACCGTCTCAGTGTTACCGGTACTGTAAAATCAAACACCCCAACTTTCATTATTCACGTATATCTGAATCGGATTAAACCATGTCCATTTTTACAAATAACCTATTTATGAAAAAATAAGTTAGACTTGTTAATGAATAACAAGTATAATTTTTTATGCATTAAAATATTTATTGTCATGAATAATGGCAGGCAAACGTTCCCTAAATCTTAACTTAATCACATTAAAGTGGCAACTCTGTGGTGACGTAGGCTCGTGTCACTGCCGGAATAGCAGACCTGTTTTTTTGGATCATGGTCGGGCCGATTTTTTTTTTGTATGAATTTCTGATCTACTTTTTCTACAGACGTGTGCGTTGCGCTATTGCATTCAGTACGTTCTGTTTTCCTCATACAAAAAATCAGTCACCGATTATCGGATTAGCCTACAAGCGTATCGTCCGCGACGTATTTTGCGCCGCGTTACGTGCCTAAATATTATTGCGTTTCATAGACTTTATCTATCCGAATTTACCTTATTAATTCTATCCACCATTTGTTAGTTTGTTTACTAACTTTATTGCACAAAAACATATACAAATAGATATGAATATGCGAAACGGAGCACAGATGACAAGTGTGTTTGGTGTTGACTTGGAACGTGACTGCCGCGATCTGTCATGCAACCATGTAGTTAGTGGGGAAAATTTTACCCTGTAACTTCATGAGGGGATCAATGGGGGTACCCTTCAGCTTCATGCAAGCAACCGTGTGAAGTGCGTCATCCTGAGGATCGTGCGAGCATAGCGTTGCATAACTATCTATAGTTGACCTTGAAAAACAATCATAATATCGATAGGAGTATCGATTGTCAATAGTTTGCAATACTATTGATGAAAGAGTTTAGATTAGTATCTATACTATCGAATTTAGATACTATCGATACTGTAACTACTATTTGTATAAAATACTATCGATAGTATTACTTAAAACCTATCGATTCTATCGACAGTCCTATCGATATTGTATACTATTGCTTGTAACACTAGGCGAGCGGCGCCGTCTTATAGTCGCTGGTACATCAGTGTTGCCAGCTGACTGCCATGGGCCAGATGGAGCTGCTTGAATCGCCTCCAAAGTAAAGTAGGCCGATGTAAACACAATCCGGCGCGATGTCGCTATATTGACCAAGCAAAAGCACAGTACGAAGGTAGTCATGACGACTACACCATGCAGTACCTTCTCTCATGCCCTCTGTACCCTACCAGCTGCACCATGCTTGACTTCACCTATAACTAGTGATGTACAAGGCCTCCGAGTCCTTTTGTCTGGAGCTCGGAGTCGTTTGCAGGGCTCGCCTCGTTTGTGTGAGGCTCGACGACTTGGAAGTCTTTTCCGGAGCTCGAATTTTTTTGAGACCTCGAGCCTTTTCGAGAGCTCGATCGATCTTGAGGCTTTTTCTAGCTTCTAACGGCTTGAGTCTTGCGAGCTCTCTGAGCAACAAGTCGAGCAGCGAGCTTCAAGTATTTTTTTTTCTAAACTTGAGTTATTCTTAAAAGCCAGATTTCATTTTAAGACTCGAGCTTTTTTGAACGCTCGAACTGTTTTAAAGCCTCGAGGCATGGCTCAGAGAGCTCGCATCTCGGCTAGGCTGGGGTCTACGAGCCTACCGAGCTCACCGATTTCTGGCAATCTGCCTCGAGCCTTCAAAAGTAGAACTCGACGCCTCGAGGTTTCTACATCACTACCTATAACAGCTTTGGAAGGAGGCGTAAAAGTGGCAACGTTCTGGAAGAGTAAAATTTAAAATTTGAGCCAACGACACAATAAGAACAAGGAATGCTTTTGATAGTCTATACCAAGACCTATATTTTTTTAACTATACGAAAACGCACCTTAATAGAATGAGTTAATGGATTACTCAAGTATAAAGTCAGCTATGTTAGCAAAAAACAAAACATTAGTAAACATAATTTAAAATGACTTGGTGTATATGATTTTAGAGTTTTACGGTCACAATTACTTTACTAATTATTAGTATTACGGGACTTACTGCGATTAATATCGTTTTTTGCCAGATATTGCGACGGCCCTTCTGCCATCATGGTCGTTGCCTTGTTGTATCTTAAAATACTAAAGAAATACAAGCTTTTGTATTTTTTCGGACTAGATCCATCCCCGATCTTTTGGTAATCGTTAACATCGTAAATTAAATAAGTAATTCAGTGTAAACAGGAAAGTTTTCCTTCGCGTCGGGCGACTGATGGTGGGTTGCCACTTCGAGAGATAAATGAAATAATATTATAATAACAAAAATATATAATTTATTGCCATACTGTAACCCCCTTAATCTTAAAAAAAGTTTGCTTAAGCTATTTTAGTTATGTTTTGTCTCGTTTCAATGTCAAATATTTAAAAGAAGGAAAGGGACAAAACATGTTTTAACTTAAATCGGTTTAGCAAACGGTAGTTATCCTATCCTACTAATATTACTACGAAAGTGAGTTTGTATATTTGTTTGTTAACTTTTCACGCTTTAATTTCAAAACCGATTTGGATGAAATTTGGTATGGATATAGTTTGAGACTCGGAGAAGGACATAGGGTACTCTTCCCAAAATTCCTACGGGGAGCGAAGCCCGTGGGTACAGCTAGTGTTATATAAATATTAGGGTTAGTCTCTACAGTTTTAACAGTTTAACAAAACTTTGCAAGTAGGCAGAGGAATGCCTCAGCTTGTGTTACCCCAGACACCGAATTGAGTATTACATAGAGAACGAAATCTCCTAAGGTCTTGCGCTATATTATGCGTTCCCGTCCCCCGTCCCGCATCTCTTCCCCGTTCTAACCTTGTCGAGGTGAGAATGGGGAAGAATTGAGAACGGGGATTCCGTTCTGTAGGTGGTAATACATACATACATACTATCACGTGTTTATCCCTAATGGGGCAGACAGAGCATTTTGGGTCTTGCGGTTCTATGCAGAGCCCAGGGCCGCAAGACCTAAAAGCCACTTTAGCGTCATGGTGGGCGAGAAGATGGAAAAGCAATCAATACAGTGATGGGTTGCTAGCCGCATCGCCTGTTAACAAGATTTGCATTTTTGCCCATTCCCTCGATCGGCTTTTACGATCTGCGTGGGAAGAGAAGCAGCTGGTACATTCTAAGTTTTTTTATTTCTCCCAGACCAGCATGGGATGGTAGATAGATGGTAGGTGGTAATACTTATATTAATCCTTTGCCCTGGACCGGAGTCAAAGGTAATGCTGTTTTTCATGCCCTTGATTATGTGTATCCCTTTGTTTACTACCGTTTGATTTCTCCACACTCTCACGTTTTTATCCGTAATAGGGCAGACAAAGCTCAGGGCCGCAAAACCCAAAGACCAGTATATAATTAGTAACACTATAGAAAGTAGAAAAATTAATAAAAATAAGTATTGGTTGCTAATTGCTAACCGCGTCGCCTGCGTCTATTCCTTCAATCGGCTTTTCCTATCTGCGCGGTAATAGAAGCAACTGATACATTCTAAGTTTTTCTATTCTCCCAAACCAGCATGGAAGATTAATATCAATATAACGTTAAACGCTGAAACTAGCGCCACACAAAAATATCTCCTTGAAAAATGTTGTACAAACGCGTCGAAAATGAAAATATATGGGAGGAGACTGGGGTATAGTGTATATCACTTTGGGCCATTAAAGTGCTGTACTACTAACCTAGACGAATGGTCGGACTTCACTTATCGTAGCAATTAAGTGAATTGGGGTAAATTGGCTCTTGACATCGTTTAAAGGGGAAAATGGAAAAGTGATTTATTTTTAGGTGCCTGTATTGAGCTGTTGTGGTTTTTAAATGATCTACATTACAGTGGAATTTTCGAATTTTGTTAGTAAATAGTTTAAGGTACAGTAATAATTATTTTTAGTGCAAAAGCTACAAGCCTACAACCTACTAGCGCTTCGGAACGCCCTCTGTGGGGAAGATAACCCGAAAGAAAACTAAATACACAAAGTAAATGGTTTAACATAAACTTTTGTACTTTTAAAATCACAATAAGTGTTACTTATCAGCATAAATCAATTTGTTACCAATTCAATTTTTTTTGACAAATTGGCAAAATCGGTGTCGCTACACGAATATATTTCTAGACCCCTCCACTCTTACCCCCTCCTTCCCCTTTAAATTTAAGTCGCTGGGATAACACAGTTTGCTTGGAAAAATTCGGAAGAAATAATACTCTTACCGAATTTCGACGTCTTTAAACTAGGGATGGGACTGTGTCTGATAACATCGATAATACGATGTCGAAAGGGGATTTTTGATACTTTTATTTTACAAAGCTCATTTTCAAGATTCAAATAAAAAATAAAACAACGCTACACTTCTAGAATATCAATGGAAAAATAGAAGGAAGATCTAGAGATAGTTTTAAAAACAATTGAAAGATCAAACCAGGTTTTAACTTACAGTTTGCTTTGGACAGAAAAAGATGGAAGGGATTGGTTACTTTAAGCAAATGTTTAGCTCTTTCTTAAGAAGAAGATACAGATTTCCAGTACTATACAAAAGCGTATTTATTTTGAGACTTGATAAATTCCACAGATGGTAGCTATGCAGCAAGCCGTCAAATATATTGTGTAGTCATTTACTAGTCAATTACTTTTTGCTTCTTAAGCTAAATAAATACACGTAATACTTTATTAAATAGTTCAGAATAAATGTTTAAAGGTACAAATTCACCCAAGGCGACGAAATTTACATCTTTGATTTTGACAAATAAATTTATTAATTTCAAAGCTTTTACCCTTTCAAAACTTTCGTACTTTCATAATGTGACAGTAATGTTATGCAGATTTTAATACAAAATATTTACATTACAAATCATATTTACAATTAGCTAATTAACAAAGTTTTGTGATCTGAAAGTAACTCGAATAATCCACAAAGAACATTAAATACACGGTTGCCTTTGATAAACAAAATTAATTAGTCAACAAAACTTTCAACCTGTCATATTTTTACTAACTAAATATATAGTGCTCAGAATTTGTTTATTCGTTTAGTTTTTTTTTGTTTGAAATTATAATGAAAATAAATATTTTGATTGAAAATATGTTTTAATTTTTTCTTATCGACCTGCTTATACGATCCGCGAAGCAGCACAAGCAGCCGGCATGCTAAATTTTTCTTTTCTCCCAGACCAGCATCGAAGAGCTGAAATTAAATTGTTGTTAACTTACTCTTTCGTGTATATTTTGGACCTATAACCTCAAGGCTCAATCCGTGTGGTTTCCGGCAGAGTAGAATAGGGCCACTCCAAGTCCTCCCGTGGATGTCGTAGAAGGCGACTTAGGACATACAAGCTGAACAAAGATTATAAATATCAGTGAGACCTCTGCAACACAAATGGACAGGAAGGAGGGTGTAGGCCAAGTCCTCTGACTGCTCTGGCCAATATGGCTCTGGTAGTACACACAGTGGAGACAAAAAGTCCTAATGATGATAACCTCAAGGCCAGAATAGATGCATTTGAGATGTGTTGCCAGCATAAAAGTCTAAGAATTCCTTGGACAGTAGACCGCACTAATGAGTCTATTTCGCAAAAACATGGCATTTAGGCCCGACTATCTACAATGTGCCTCCAAAGACTCCTTTTTTTTTACATTACATAATAGAATACAATATAGTTAGGCCATGTCCCAAGATGCAGAGTTTACGAAAACCTGAATAGATGGACTGATATTATCCGTAAGGTTTCGCGGACAAACACTCAAGGAGCCATACACGTAACGCAAGACCTTGCAATGTGAAGAACCATTGTGAGGGGAGCTGCTCTCGATGGTCACGATACTCAGACGTGAGGATACAAAATTCAAATCTTTTTTAGTAATTACCTTCACAGGCACTTTTACACGTAAATAAGTATAATTTACAAATAAGTGTGGCATTTAAATTAATTTTAGATTAAATCTTTATTGACAAAAAATTAGAACAAACAAAACTAAACTAAACTAAGCCATAAAAAAACTTATGCTAAATTAAAAAAAATACATGTAGTGTATATTTCTTTTTTTTTAAGTAAAGCTGCCGATCCCGTTATGAAGAAGAGGGGGACCTATTATAAAATTATACTATCGATGCATCAACGCGGAAACATGTCGCATCACTAGCGTATTAGGCCCATCCAGAAATATTTACGGCGGCTCGTTAAAATTTATAACTCTCGCAAAATTTCGGTCGAAGTCCTCATCGGCAGTATCGATGGCGAAAATTAATATTCTGCCAGCGAAACTACCTTTATTGATAGATTGATAAGTTTATTTCTGTGTTTTTTAATTATGTTAACCACCTCCGTAGCATAAAATGGCCTCTTTTTTATTGTTCCAGGACAATTTAAGTGTTTTTTATATTGAAAAACTCATACAATGCATAATTCTGCAGTCGCAGTGTTAAAGAACCAGCCAAGTGCGAGTCGGACTCGCGCACGAAGGGGTCCGTACCACTATCTATAAAAATATTTTTTTGCCCCCTCTAAATATTTATTTTATTTTGTTTTAGTATTTGTTGTTATAGCGGCAACAGAAATACATAATTTGTGACAATTTCAATTGTTTAGCCATCGCGGTTCTTGAGATACGCCTGGTGACGGACAGACGGACAGACAGCGAAGTCTTAGTGATGGGGTCCCGTTTTTACCTTTGGGTACGGAACCCTAAAAAGGCCCTTTTACGCCACCATTTTTGATGTTATAAAATATCCGTAGTTTTGTAGGTCTTCCATAAGGACTTTTAAATTGACCGATTGCTTACCTGCATCCAGGCGTTTACCTAAACGCCTATAGGCGCGTGTCGTATGCTTCGCCTATCAGTATGTGACCGTCATTCGAGAATTTTTTCTTACAACATTTTTGATGTGATTACGATTGCGAACCATTTGTCAAAAACTAGTCACATGATTGGTCACGTAATAAAATTTAAAGCTTCCAACTAAATAACTTTAAAACTCCTATCCCACAAATCCAATTAATCAAAACGTTCATAAAAGAGTTAGCAAAATTGATAGTTCATTTAAGCGAATTAATCACTAGGCAATCCCAGTTTATCCGTTCAATTTTTTTTTCAATTTTGCGAACTATAACTTAATAAAACCTATGAGAGCTGCGCAAAATTTTTAAATGGAATAGTCCAAACGTGAATGTTAACGTAGTTACGGTACATGAATTTGGTTATTAAGCCCAGGATCTCTTGCACGTAAATAAAAACCTTGTTTCATCATCTTCATCAGGCATCAGGTCTTTTTAGTAGAAACCCGACCCTCTTTGTACTATTATAGCCATTAACAAACTCTAATCAACTTTCAATCCATTCAGTTTATTTAATGGGGAAAAATAAATAAGAACAGGAATATCCCAACTTTGTTTGTTAACCGAGCGAGCGAAGCGTCTCAGTTTCGAGATAAGCCAAAAATTATTTTGTCCGTCTGTCTGTCTGTTCTCGCCTACAGGTCGCATTTCTTAACCGATTCTCATGAAATTTTGTAAGCAACCTCAGCAACTAAATATATTTTTTTTGTCGAGCCAGTTTTTCAAAAAATTTCAAAATGGTGGAAATATAAGGGTTTAAAATTTTAAAACTGTCATATATCCGCCATTTCAAAATATTTACATGAATGACATTAATGTACGATTGTAGATTTTGTTGCAAATAACTACAAGGGAGAAAAGCATCGTATATACATTATGAATTACATCCATTTAAGAATTGTTTTAATCCCACGCAAGCGAAATTAGTCCCACGTTTTCCAGTAACCTTGATCAGGTTGCCTGACCATCTTTAAGGCGGATGGATACGCTTCGCCTGTCAGTACGTTGTCGTCATTGGAGATACAACTATCACTTTTTAATAGATATTTTCTTTTTCAAAGGTCGTCCCCAACCGACCCTGAGTTGGCTCATCAACAACCAGCCATTGGAAGACCACACGATCCTCAAGAACGACGGGAAGGTCATCATCAGCAGGATAGCCATTGGGGGAGTAGACAGGAGTTGGCTGAACACCAGCATCCGATGTCAGGCCACGAACACACCGCTTCTCAGTCCACACGAGAGGTCGGCGCGGGTCGAGATGAGATGTGAGTACATAATAATTATTATAGTCACAAAAATAGTCGGCGCAGTAGTAACACATTAAGGCCCAACGCAGACAACAGACTACACCGTGCCGCACTTTTTAGTCTGTGATAGTCTGTGAAAATAGAACCCATGGAATCATATGCAGTAATGCACACGCGCTAAAAGTCCGGCGCGCGAAGGGCACGTTAAGACGTTGGCGACGACTTTTTCTATAAAGAGAGTTTACCTAAAAAAAATTGCTTAGTGATAAGGAAAATCAAAACAATAAAAAAATACAGCGCATTCAAATTGTGCATGACATCGCAAGCCCCCACTCCGGAACTTTGATGCACCGTATCTTTGTGAATTTTTACTTTTTTGGTAAACTGAAAAAAATGAGTTCATTATTTTTGGATAATCTAAAAGACGCACTAACCACAACCATACTTTTCTGACCCTGTCGTCATCCCCATTTTTTTTGGTGCAATAAAGGGTTGTATGCCAGTCAAGATGTGTCACTTTAGGCAGCTTGAAAAATCTGACACTAGGTATTGGCCACTTACAAAAACGAGAAACAATCAAACTTTTTTTTCAGTACGTCCCACATCGGTGATGATCACCAACAAGCCTGCGAAGATGTCGGCTGACGTCGAGACTGTGTTAGTATGTGTCTCGCACGGCAGCAGGCCACCAGCTCAAATCACGTGGTATAGGGAGAACAGGATCTATACCAGGGGAAAGGTATGTTTTCATTTTATCTGTATAAGAGAAATTTACTTTCATGTTGGTCTGGGAGGAAAGAAAAAACTTAGAAAGTACCAGCTCAGCTGCTTCTCTTCCCGCACAGATCGTTGAAGCCTATCGAGGGAATGGGCAAAATTTATATCATGTTAGTGGGTGATGCGGCTAGCGACCCATCACAATTTTGATTCCTATTTCCACCTTCTCGCCCAACATCACGCTAAAAGTGGCTTTTGGGTCTTGCGGCCCTGGGCTCTGCATAGAACCGCAAGACCCTAATTGCTCTGTCTGCCCCATTAGGGATAAAGAAGTAATAGTATGTATGTAAAGGTATGTTACTCAAGGAATCTCAGTAAAGGCTGAAAAATTCTCGGAAGAAACTTTATTTTAAATGGAATTGAAAGACGTCGGCTGACGTCGAGACTATGTTAGTGTGTGTTTTGCACGGCAGTAGGCCACCAGCTCAGATCACGTGGTATAGGGAGAACAGGATCTATACCAGGGGAAAGGTATGTGAATCAAGGAACCTTAAGATTTTTACGTATGCAAGACAATTTTTACGTATAAAGATTTACGTCATGATTATTTCAGAAAATTCCACTTTGTCGAATTCTTCGGGCTGCATTTTTTTTCTGCATTTAAAAAAAGTATATTTGATGTTTTTGTATTAAACACACTTTAGCCAAATTATCCAGGTATCAAAACCAGCGGCCTAATAACTAACTTTATAATAAAGGCCATGACATAAAACTTTAGACCCGTCTCTCTTTAAAACAATAGTACCTGGGCGAGTTTTGCTCAGTTACATCTCAAACATTAGCTACATTTTTTTAAACTTGTCTAAAAAAATACAAAATAAAAAATTATTCATAAACTTGAACACGAACAAAAGTAAGTCACCGAGTGGGATTCGAACCCGTAACACTCTTTCTAGCGGTCCGCATTCTTAACCACTAAGCCAAACCAGATGGTGGCCGGCGCGACGAAATTAGCGACCATATTCTGCGTGAAAAGAAAAACGCAAGAAAACTCGAAAACACATGTTTTCCCAAACATAAGACTAATCTAGATCGATTGTTTACCCCCGAAAACCCCCACATACCAATTTTCAGCGAAATCGTTAGAGCCGTTTTCGAGATCACAGAAATTTATAAATAAATTAATATACAAGAATTGCTCGTTTAAAGGTATAAGATATGATTCTAAGTGTGTACCTAAATATGATTCTAAGTGTGTACCTAAATGATAAGTAAAACATACAATGTACTTCTTGAACAATAATCAGGTAAAAAGTTTGTTTGTTTGTTTGTAATAACTTTATTGTACCAAAAAACAAAATAAAATACAAAAAATCGAAAGAGCAAATATACAAAGGCGGACTTATCCCATGTAGGGATCTCTTCCATAATATACAAAGTTTATTCATAGAAAAAAAAGGTGTCAAACGAGATACAAGAGAAATTTTCAAAAAAAGTCAAAGGTTTTTCAAATAAACAGTGAGGAAGTGAATAAAAATGATGAAAAGTTTGTAGTCTGAGGTTTGCGTCAATGTCAGAAGCCAGAAATACTCCCCAGTGACTGTAGTGGCGGCGCTGGCGATTGTCCGTTGCGCCTACAGTGACAGTCCTTTGAATGGTGGGGGATTATATTTCATTATCATAAACTATAATGATCTAGTACAGCCTATAGTTTGATTTACGCGTATGTGCCTTCCACGTTGTATACAATTAAACAATATTTTTTGTGGGCGCCAATTTTGCATGGTATGTATATCATGTATGTTGCCATCCCTATGTAGTACAAGTTCCAACCACTCGTACAAAACGCTTTGCGTCTTCTTTCCTTATACGTACGGCTAGAGACTGGAATGCTCTGCCCTCCCACTTATTCCCCGAAAGATACAATTTGGATGTCTTCAAGAGAAGAGTGAATAGGTATTACTTGAGTATGCGTGATCCATCCCAGACCGTTTCGTTGCCTTCCACCAAGTGAGAAGCGGTCAAACGCTACTAAGTTTTAAATAAAAAAAAAAATAGTATTTCACTTAAGAGCTATTTCAAAAGTTTTGTTAACGATTTTTTTTTAACAGCACACCGAATTCACGAACGAGACCACTACGGTGAGCCGTCTGTCGATGCTACCGCAGCCGGAGGATGACGGCGCAGTGATCAGGTGCCGAGCTGACAACCCTGTGCTCAGTGTGGCGTTGGAAGACTCCTTCAGGATGGCTGTAGTTTGTAAGTACCAATCTCAGACGAAACTACTACGGTAAGCCATCTTTCAATGCTACCGCAGTGCAATGATCCGGTGTGGAGCTGACAACCCAGTGCTCACTGTGGCGCTAAAAGACTCTTTCAGGATGGCTGTGGTTTGTAAGTATCATTCACGAACGAAATGCATATTATCTTACAAACTGCCATAGAGTTTTATTAATATTGGTGTAGTTTATGTATGGTTTATAAAGATAACCTATTTATGTATATTGTATGTAGGTTTATTAATACATTAGATTATATTATTTATTTTATGTATGTGTATATATTCATATGTATAGATTTATTGTAAAGTTTGTTCCAATTACTACTCTCGCCCAAAATTTGCTTTTATCAGCACCACCTGTAGGTTGACTGGTAGAAAAGGCCTTGGGCCTTAAGTCCGCCTGTTACATTTTTGTAATAAAGTTAAATAAATAAATAAAATAAATGCAGTGATCCATCTTTCAATGCTAACGCAACTAAAGGGCAACTGTATACAGTCATCCGTTGCCGAGCTGATAACCCAGTGCTCAGTGTGGCGCTAGAAGACTCCTTCAGGATGGCTGTGGTTTGTAAGTACCATGCCGTGGGGTTCCCGGTAGAGTAGAATAGGACCACACCAAGTTTTTCCGTGGATGTCGTAGAATGCGACTTAGGAAATAACTCTCTCTCCAACCAGTCTGGCCAGCGTGGAAGGTGTAGGCCAAATCCTCTGGCTGCTCTGACCAAATACGGTTTTAGTAGTACAGAGAGGGTCGTACTCCTGCAGTGGAGACTAAAAGACGTGAAGATGATGATTATGTAAGTACCATTCATGGACAAAATCACGACGGCGAGCCGTCTCTCAATGCTGCCGTAGCTAGAGAACTACCGTGCAGTTATCTGGTGTCAAGCTGACAACCTAGTGCTCAGTGTGGACCTAGAAGACTCCTTCAGGATGGCTGTTTGTAAGTACCATGCCGTGGGGTTCCCGGTAGAGTAGAATAGGACCACACCAAGTCTTCCCGTGGATGTCGTAGAAGGCGACTTAGGAAATAAGCTAAAAGCTTACAAACATCATCTCTTCAACCAGTCAGGCCAGCGGTGAGAGTGTAGGTCATATCCTCTGGCTGCTCTGATCAAATATGACTCTAGTAGTACAAAGAGGGTCGTGCTCCTGCAGTGGAGACTAAAAGACCTGATGATGATGTTGATGTAAGTACCATTCTCGAATGAAACCACTACAGTGAGCTGTCTCTACATGCTACCGCAGCTAGAGAACTGACAACCCAGTGCTCAGTGTGGCCCTAGAAGCTTCCTTCAGGATGGCTGTGGTTCGTAAGTACCATGCCGTGGGGTTCCCGGTAGAGTAGAATAGGACCACACCAAGTCTTCCCGTGGATGTCGTAGAAGGCGACTTAGGAAATATGATAAAAGCTTATAAACATCATGACACTTCTCCAACCCGTCTGTCCAACACATGAATTTGTACTATTATGTTCAATAAAGATTTAATAAATAAATGAATAAGTATATAAACCAGACTTAGCACGAACCTTTCTGTGGAGTATAAAAAAGTTTCAAATACGGAGTACTTGTAAGTGTAACATCTTCTGTAATCGCAGACAGAAACGTTAGACCAAACAAAAAATTCACAGATTTCATGTGTTACATGACTATCCAGCACATTCTAAAATATTAAGCACCGAAGTTCACAATTTCGGCCATACCTATTTTCGTTTGTAACTTTCACGAATAATTATTTTTGCACCTTACACCTTCTCGTAAATACGCGTCTTTTGAACCTTTTTAAATATCATATCTTAACAACTCTCCTAAATATAAGGAGATCGAATTTTTCGTGAAATCGGAGCCTACACTGGAGCGAACGAAAGACATTTTTCCAATGTCAAAAGGTTCTTGTTAAATCCTGCTTATACATATCAATATGAGTACACCCACGTACTAGGTCGACGGTATATTATTATCATATGATATTTTCTTACACAATATTTCTGACGCCTGCTTTTTTGCCGCCCGCATTTTTGTTCTAAACCGCGCACTTTATTATAAGCGGCTGGACTTAATCCCTTGAGTGGGTATAAAACCCAGAGTCCAGTGTTATGACAGAGCATGTAGGTTGTAGATGGAAAAGCAAATAAAATATTATTCGAAATAGCAAACAGATCAAAACCAGCTGACTAGTATTTCGGCACGTCCGCGAATTAGTACCAAAAACGCAGTTACATCGACTATTTCAGTATTCCAGTTGCTTTTATATATTTATTGCGTGGATATTCCTAGCGTCAATCAGCTGCGTAAAATATCGAACGGACAGAATGTGGCTCATTGGATAGATTATTAAAAAGTATGGTATACTTATTTTTTTTTTACTCTTATTAGCAAACAATAACGAAGATACAGCGCATTAACATTTCGCGTGACGTCACGATTGGCTTCGTTTTTTAACCCCCACTCCGAAACTTCGAAGCGCTGCATCTTCGTGAATTTTCACTACTTTTCCTTCTCTGTGGTCCTGTTCAGCTGTTTAAAAGTAACTGGGGCTGAACGTTTGAAAGTCAGGGCTTTCGATAGCAAACATTAAATGGCGCTACGAATATCGTACATGCAAGTACAAGTCGTATCGGCTAGTCGGATTTTTTTTTATTTGCTTAGTAAATAAACTCGTTGTTTATAGCTGACGTACCTACACTAAAATTCAACATGTACTGCATTCTACTACTACGACACAGAGACCGCGTCTTTCTAAAAGCCGATGCGGAGTTTGAAGCGCGCGACGGCATTCCAACCAATTAAACGAATAGAATATACTGAAGACTATTTACTAACTGTGAATTAACTGTTTATTTCATCATCATCATGACTCTTTGTCTCCTTTGCAAGAGCAAGACCCTTTCTGTACTACCAGAGCCATAATTGGCCGAAGCAGGCAGAGAACTTAACCTACCCTTTTCACGCTGGCCAGACGGATTGGAGGGGTCTCAGAATGTTTATAAGCTTTGTTTAGCATGTATTTCCTAAGTCGCCTTCTACGACATTCACGGGAGGACTTGGTTCATTTAGGTACTAATTAAACTTGATTGCATAGTTTAAAAAAAATACAGTAGCAGACTTAACGTCGACCCCCGCATTATGCATTCCCATTCTCCGTCCTCTCACCTCTCCCCCGTTCTTTCCTTGTAGAGGCTGCCGCACAACACTCCATAAGACAAGAACGGGGGAGAGGTGCGGGGAGGGGAAACAGGGATGCATATTGCGCGGGACCGTAAAAGATTCCGTTCTGTGTTTAAAACTTACATTAATTCAGTGGTATCTATTTCTGTATAACTTTTATTTTGTTCTTTATGCTGCATTAGCAATATTCTAGTAATAGTTGTAAATTCAGCGGTTTGCATGGTTCGTTACATCGTTATGTCAATCCTACTGACGGCAGAGTATTATGGAAAGGCCATTCGTTCAATTTACCAAATCACTAACATTTGCACGCACGTGGAAATAGAAGCTTATATTACGTGGTTCCCTGCTTTAAAATTTAAGGCGCTGTTATACTAAAAATGCGGATTTTTTAAGTCAAGTAGAAGTTCTCATTCTAGTTTTTTTATAATAATACATAACACAGTTCTGACCTTTGTCTAGGTCTTTTACATCTGTTTATATGATAATATTAATGCCCAATAAAAATACATCACAAATACAGCATTAATAAACGTTCCAAACTATACCATTGTCATAATTCCAATCTCTTATCAATGAAACCTATCTAGTTATATTCCTTTTTAACTTAGGTCGTCCAAGTATATAGGTTAATTTTTTAAACCCTTTTTTTAAACAATTAAACACCGATAAAATCTAAGATCCGCGCGGTCTAATTGCTCATTCTGCGCGTCTCATTACCCCGTCACTCACATGTATGAAAACTAATGAAAAGCAATAAGCGTGCGGGGTATGGTTTCCCATCGCCGTATGGTTTCCGGCAGAGTAGAATAGGACCACTCCAAGTCCTTCCGTGGGTGTCGTAGAAGGCGACTTAGGAAATACAGCTAAACAAAGCTTATAAACATCAATAGGACCTCTCCAACACGTCTGGCCAGCGCGGAGAGTTTAGATCAAATCCTCTGGCTGCTCTGGCCAAGTATGGCTCTAGTAGTAAAGAGGGGGTCGTGCTCCTGCAGTTGAGACTAGAAAGACATGATGATGATGATCCGCGGAGTTCCTCACGGCTGCCCCACACCTCATCCCTTCGAGTCTTCTTCTTATCGAGTATGTTAGTGACTAACACTAGTGTCAGAGTTCTTAAACCGCCTTATAGGCCTCTGACATGGTTTTAGGTAACGACCAATGTCAAAGACAGTGACCGGGACCGACGGCTTAACGTGCCCTCGGGTTGCAGAATAAGAACCTCTCTGGCTAAGTATGGCTCTAATAGTACAGAGAGGGTCGTGCTCTTGCAGTGAAGACTAAAAATGATAATTATATGAAGATGATTCAGATTATTTATTTCCATACAAAATACATTGTGTTGAAATGTTGTTACTTATATACTAAGTTAAGACTATTGGTTTTTACAATATTATCTGCTTGTGTCAAATTACATAACAATAATAATTACGTCAAATATACATTATTTCAAATACTCCTCTACTGAATAATAACATTTTTGTAATAAGAATGATTTTAATTTAATTTTAAATTCTGATTTATATAACAGGCCTTTTAATTCTAATGGCAAATTGTTAAATAATTTAATCGATTGATAGTGTGGGTTCTGTTTCACAATGTTTAACCCAGGTTTATTTCCTGTTGGCAGATCCCTCCGTCTTGTTGCTTCTCTTTGTGTCCTTTGCTCATCATTTTCAATTTTTTTTATATGTTTGGCTAAGTGTGTCAGTAACACCAGTATGTATAAGCTAGGTACTGTAAGGATGTTTAGTTCCTTAAAATATTTTCTGCACGATGTCCGTTGCGAAATACGTACCATAGTCCTTATTGCACATTTCTGGGAAACAAACGCTTTGTGTATGTTGTATTCATAACTCCTGCCCCAGAACAGAATACTATACCGAAGTTTGGACTCTACTAAGGCAAAGTAAACTAATTTTAATTGTTTGATGCCCACTTCTTCCCGCAGACTTCTAAGAACATAACAAGCCGTACTTATTTTTTTTTCTATCCCATCCAATTCTTGTTTCCAATTTAAAAGGCTGTCAATATATATTCCTAAGAATTGTACTACTTTGACCACTTGTAATTTTTCTCCTTGCAAAGTACTCTCCACTATATCATCTTGATTGGCATTTGTCTGAAACAACATAACACTTGTTTTTTTTGTGTTGATCTTAAGGCTATTAGCGTGAAACCAGTCATGAAATAAATTTAATGTCAGATTAATTTTATTGGTGAGAGTAGATATATTGTCTGCCGATATTATGGCATTAGTGTCATCAGCAAAAATTGTTAATTTTACATCGGGGATTTTACTCATCATGTAATTAATAAGGTCATTTATAAATATAACAAAAAGTATTGGTCCTAAGATTGATCCCTGCGGTACGCCTACTTTGATAGTTCTCATATTTGATCTTGTTGTTGTTGTTTTTCCATTGTTTTCAATTTTTTTTATTTCTACATACATTTTTCGGTTTTGTAAATATGATTTGAAAAGCTGCAATGATTTGCCTCTTACTCCATAATGTTTTAATTTGTCTGTAACCACTTCTTGATTAAGTGTATCAAAAGCAGATCTGAGGTCTAAAAAGCAACCAGCAACTTTCTTTTTCTCATTCATTAGGATAACTGCGTCGTGAATGAGTGTGTCAATTGCATCTTGCGTGCTTACATTTGTCTGATATCCAAATTGTCTCATGTTGAGTACTTTGTTTCTGCTCAGATGTTTTACAAGGCGACTTTTAAGAAGTTTTTCAAAAATTTTTGATATAATTGTGAGTAACGATATTTGTCGATACATATTTGGATCTTGCTTAGGGCCTTTTTTATGTATAGGTACGATTTTTGCTATTTTCAGTTGGTCGGGAAATATTCCCTCTTCCAAACATTTATTGAAGAAGGTACTTAAGGGTTCTGCCAAAATGTCTATATTATCTTTTATTACTGTTATTGGTATTTCGTCATAACCACAAGATGTTAGGAGGCATTTTTCTTACTATTTTTAATATTTCCTCTGGTGTTGTAGGTTCTAGGGGCATGTTATTTGTAACTTCTTCTGTGTGTTGTTTTAGATAATTTAAAGCTGTATTGGAATCCCCAGGGATAGTGCTTTGGTTAAATAAATCTGCAAATATTTCCACTACTCTTTTTGGGTCTTCTACAATATTCTTTTCTATTTTTAGGGAAAAATTTTGGTGAACCCTGGACTTTCTATTTCGGTGTTCATTTATAATGTTCCATACCTCCTTAGCAATGTTACTGGATTTCTCAATTTTTTCCTGTACTGCGATTTTTTTTGCCTTTCTTATTAACTGTCTGTATAATGTTAAATATTTATGTTTATAATGCAAAATTGAGGAGTTGATGTTTTTGTTACCATTTACAGTTGTTAGGAATCGTTTCATTTTACTGGATACAGCTAAGCCTTTAGTTATCCACCTTATCTTTTTCTCCTTATTGTCTCTTACGCTGACTGTTTTCATGGGAAAACTGTTTTTAAATACATTTTCGAAAGATTTGATAAAAACATGTATAACCATTTCTGTCCAATTATGCGTTAACAAGTTTTCTCTGAATGTTTCTTTATTCTTCTGATTGAATATGCGTTTTTCAAGTGTCCTGAGACTGTTTCTATTTACAACTTTGTTAGGAGTCATAATACTGCACATTAACCCTGCATGTCCATCAGAGAGTCCATTGTGATCAACTGAGCAGTCCAGTATTAAGTCATCAGATAGGTTGGTAATAATATTATCTGGAAAGGACTGTTGATTATTTCTTATAAACGTAGGAGTATGTACTAAGTCTCTGAAGTTATATTGTCGTAAAAGGTTAAGAAAGGCATCTTTTTTATTACTTTCTATCAAAATATTAACATTAAAATCACCACAGACAATACATTTTTTATGAAAAAAGTGTTCCAGGAGTAGTTTCAGTTGAATAATAAATTCATCAAAATTACTGTGATAAGGAGATCTATAGCAGCAACATATGCAGATACCCGTCGAAGTGTCCCGAACACAACATATCTCAAAACTATCCCTTCTGTACAGTTCTTTACCAATAATAAGTTCTTCGCAAGCTCGGTTTGTCTTTGTATGAATCATAGAGCCTCCTCGTCTTTTCTTTTTTTTCCCTTCATTTTTCCTTACATTATAGGTCAATACTTTATAGTTTCGGAGATTTAATAGGGTTGCTAATTCGTCATTTAAGAAATGTTCCGTAAAACATAAGAATTCGATGTTCTTCTTTAAACTGGCTATATATAACTCAAAATCGTTTATCTTCTTATCCAGTCCGTTAACATTTTGATGAAAGATGTTAAGTTTACAATTAGTCAATTTATTTTTCCTGTCCTTGTACCTGGATGGAGCTTGTGTCACGAAAAAATGTTTCGTCTAAGAAAGTTTCTGTTTGAGTCCCCGTACATTGTGCAAGGCATTCATTACAGGAGTAATTACGTTGTTTATAATCTTGTAACAAGTTTGAAATGTTGCCGAGTATATTTTGGATGCCATTGTTTTTTATTTTGCCGGACGTTGCCGAAAACATGTCATAGGTCAGATCTAGATTGGAATCGAAAAAAGTGGCATATTGATGTGCATACATATCTTTACATAGGTGTTCAATGAATAGTTCAATTCTGTAGTTGTAGAGGGGTTTGCCACATATATATGTGGGGGCTGCTACTATTACGTTAGTTTTTGTAATTTTTTCCAGCTTTTCTCGTATATTTTGAACTATTGCCCTGTAGTCTTGAAATATATGGAAGTCTGTCTCTCCAATCATTATAATACAAAAGTCATCTTTTGTATAACCTTGTAATTTAGTTTCGATGTTTTTGAGAATGATTTCTAGTCCAGCATTTGTGCTAATGTAATTAATTAATTGATAGTCATCTAAAATGTCACTTCTTTAAATATTCTGTAATAATCTAAATTTTTTACTATTTGTGATAAAGCATAATTTCTTTTTTCTTTGTTCTTTTTGCTTGCTTTGATTGTTGAAATGTTTTGCTGCATTTTCGTCAATAAAATCAATTTCCTCCTGTTGGTTTGGTTCAAGTTGCTGCTGTACCATCACATCTTGGCTTGCACTTTGAAAAGCTATTCTGTTAGTATCAGAGCTTTTCCTTTTCTTGTTACTGTTTGGTGTTGACTTGGGTAATGATTTGGGTGCTGTGCGACATATGCTCTGCAGTTGTTTGACTTGAAAGGAATATTCTGAATTCTTTTCTTTGAGCTTATTATTTTCAGAAATTAGGTTTTCAATTTCTTTATTTGCACTTTGTAGCTGTATTTGTAGGTCACGATGTTTTTTTCTCATAATGATAATGATGAGGTGCGGGGTGCCTCGCGGCTGCCCCGTACCTTATCCCTACGGGTCGCGGGATAAAAGCGCCTTAAGTAGTTCGCCCAAATATACCTTCCCTATCAGCTAGATTCCGCTTCGATTCGTTAATCTTATCATTAATATTCAATTCAAATATGCTTTCCCGTATTTAGCAGATCGACATAATATTTGCTGAGTTTCGTAATTTCATCTCGTAAGGGAAGTCATATTATTCTGGCACTTCGTGTCGAGGTAAAATTTTCACCGATTAGTAATTTTGTTAGTGCTTTGCGGAAGTTGATTTGTGAGGAAATAATTAAATAAAATATCAACTATGCAACTTTTTGTTATATAGCTGTTATGCCTAGGCAACATATAGGGTATAAATGATTTTGGAAAATGGAACGCCTGATGTATAACTATAATGGTACAACTAAACTATAAGATATATAAAAATGACGTCTAAGCAAAAGTTATTCAGCCTGATGAGCATTTTCGTAGAAGTCGCGGGCTTTGGCTAGTGATAATAAAATGCTCGGTGAAAATACGTTCAACCTTCGAACTATACCGTTTTCATAATTCCAATCTTTTATCAACGAATCATATGAAGTTATTATCCTTTTTAACCTAGGTCGTCCAAGTATTTAGGTTAATCCCTTTTTTAAACAATTAAATACTGATAAAATCTAAGATCAATTCGTGTTGAAGGTAGGTAACATTTTCACCGATTAGTAATTTTGCTAGTGCTTTGCGGAAGCAAGTTACATGTTGAGGAAATAATTAAATAAAATGTAACTTTTTACGACAAATGATTAATGTTTACTGTGCATTAAGCATATAATCGACAATGTTGTTTACTTTACTGAAACAAAATCTGCTTTCCCACGCAAAAAAAAATGCAATAAAGTTGTCATGATCTTTTTATTAGGTTTCCGTACCCAAAGGATAAAAACAGGACCCTAATAATAAGACTCCGCTGTTTATCCATCTGTCTGCCTATCTGTCCATTTCTGTCTTATAAAACTTATGCATAAAATACAATTATCATCAAAACTTTATAACTGAAAAAAAAAAAATACAAATTGCGGATCTAATACAATACAACATTCTCTCCCAGTTAACTGTAAGATCAAGCAGAAAATAAGTGATATTATTGTAAAAAATCCAGGGAAAATAAATATTTACAAATTGAAATTACTAAGAACCCATTCATTTTTAACGCATTTGCACGGCATGACATAAGTATTACATAGAGAACGAAATCTCCTAGTAGAAGCGGCTGCAAGCGCCGGCAGCCACCCGCCCAACACCCTCCACAAGGCGAGAACTGGGAACGAGCTCTTATTAGATTCTGTTCTGTATGTAATAAACTTATATTACTTATTTTATTTTATTTTATCAAACTTTATTGTTCCAAAGTACAAATATACTTTTAACAAATGGCAGACTTAATACTAAGAGCATTTTCTCCCAGTCAACCATAGGGATAAACAGAGAAAATTATGCGGCACGAAAAAGCAATACAATATACCTACATTATAAAATATTAATAAAAAATTACATTATATAAGTACCTATTATAAATACATATCAGAAAGTATATTTACTTATACAATACATACATATATTATATTATCATCATCATCAACATCAGGTCTTTTTGTCTCCACTGCAGAAGCACGACCCTCTGTACTATAACAGCCATACTTGGCCAGAGCAGCAAGGGGACTTCCCAAGAGCTCCCCTTTGATTTTCACCCTTTCCGCTGTCACTGGGCGCAATTCCACCCGGCTTCCATTGTCTTACTATTGTGTCTGTTCTTAATTTATTGTTCTACTAATAATCTTAAGCGCTTCTTGCGCATAACGTTACTACTCCAAATCAGACGCTTTGGCAATCAGAAACCTAGATATAGGTACTATGAAAATATTTTTTAGATAAAAATAAACCTTAATTAATCATTTTTAATTATGTCATCATCATCATCAGGTTTGTTTTTGTCTCCACTTCAGGAGCAGGGCCCTCTCTGTACCACTAAAAATAGAGTAGCCAGAGGACTTGGCATACACTCTCCTCGCTGGCCAGGCGGGTTGAAGAGGTCTCATTGATGTTTATGAGCTTTGTTTAGCTTGTATTTCCTAAGTCGCCTTCTACGACATCCACGGGAGGACTTGGAGTGGCCCTATTCTACTCTTTCGGAAACCACACGGCCATATTTATATTAGTTCTGAGGCATTTAAATAAAGTTACATAACTATCAACTTTATACACGGATCTCAAAGTTCTTAACCATCTAGCTAGAGTTCAGTCTTTACTTTCAACACAGCGTTAAAAAGACTGTAAAAATTTATTATTTTAGTTTGATACTGCATACAAAATTGAAGGAAATGAAAAATTCTTCTTTAATTCGTTGGAAAGTAAACGCTGCCACGGATAATGCGCTGGAATTTTCGCTCAAAGAATTAATTAGTGTTACTTAGAAAGAAAGCAACGTTGGTAAATGCTAGGCGTGGTCATTTGTTTAACTTTTTAACAAACTTCATAAATGGTTATCAATTTGTCGTGATCTTTTTTTAGGTTTTCGTACTCAAAGGGAACCCTAAAAACGGAACCCTATTACTAAGACTCCGCTGTCTTATCTGTCTGTCACCAGGCTGTATCTCATGAACCGTAATAGCTAGACAGTTGAAATTTTCACAGATGATGTATTTATGTTGCTGCTATAACAATGAATATTTATCCCATACAACAAACGCAATTTTTGCTGTCTTTTGCTTGATATTAGTAACGACAACAGGTCGGAGCTTGAAAAATTTGCAGAATATTCACTTTAAAAATAAATAGTTTAAATAAAATAAATATTAAAGAGGCCCTTACAAAAAACGTAATTTTTTCAAGGTACTAGAGCCATACTTGGCCAGAGCAGTTGCATTTTGGGTCTTGCGGTTCTAAGCAGATAGAGCCTAGGGCCGCAAGATTCAAAGTCACTTTTAGCGTCATATATCTAATAATAATTGTTAATTTACAGATAAACCAGTCCTGACCATGTCGCTGGGAAGTACCCTCAACCCCAATGACATAAAGGAGGGGGATGACGTCTACTTTGAGTGTAATATCCGGGCCAACCCCAAAGAACACCGGATATCCTGGTACCATAACGTGAGTGAGTCACAGATCCGTTAATTAATTTTACAAAAAAGGGTAAGGTTTTATCAGTTCGATTGATTTTTTTTTCTTACGCGATGTCTTCGACACTTGTGAAGCTATTTTGATGGTTCTTTTTAACCCCTGATACTAAAAAGGAGGGTAGTTTTAAATAAATAAAAATAAATATATAGGGACAAATTACACTGATTGAGCTAGCCCCAAAGTAAGTTCGAGACTTGTGTTATAGGATACTAACTCAACGATACTATATTTTATAACAAATACATATACATTGTCCTTTTTTATTAAGTACAAATATTTTAAGGGGTGATTCAGTCCATCATTTTGAACAACTTTTCCCAATGAATGTATTTCGAAATACGAAAAAAATATTTTAGGTTTTCATACAAATCGACGTAGTCGCGTGATATCATTACTATGGAAAATGAAAAAATTTTTTTTCGTGTTTCGATATACATTTATTGGGAATAGTTGTTAGGAATGATGGACTGAATCACCCCTTAAAATATTTGTACTTAATTAAAAAGGACATTGTATAGATAAACATCCAAGACCCAGGACAATTTGAAAAAGGCCTTTTTTCAACTTGCCCTGGCTGGGGATCGAACCCAGGACCTCCGGATTGGCGGTCTAGCGTGTTGACCATTACGCCACGGAGGTCGTCATAAGTTTGACGAAGCTGAGTAAATTTCTTTGCGGTGGTATTTAACTAAGTTTGATGAAAATCGGTTCAACCATTCAAAAGTTGTTGAGGGTGAATGCTTGAAAGTCTGAGTTATTTGCCTGGCACATAAACTTGTATTTAAAAAGTCTTTAGTATCAATTTGGTCTTGTATTCATTTGGTGAAGATATGTTATAGAACTTAGGATTTATGGAAGAAACTCCTGAAACAGAAAAAGTAGGTTATACTTTTTTGTTAATTAAAAAATATTAAATTTCTCCGATCGAGGGAATGGACGATAATCTGATTCATGTTCTTAAGCAATACGGCTAGCAACTCATCACTATTTTTGATTTCATTTTTTCATCTTCACACCTACTATCTCGCAAAAACCTAGGGGCATAAGATCCAAAGGCCACTTTGAATCTCATGCCCCTAGGCTCTAACTGCCCTCCTAGGGACATATACATGATAATGTTAGATCATAGACTAGTTAGCATGACAAGATCTTCAAAGTAATTTGAGGAGGAAAAATAAAAGAAGTAATCAGAGAAAAAATAATACCATAAGAAAAATAGATACCTATATTCCAAACCGGTATCTTCCCTCGATCGGCTTTTATGATCTGTGCGGAAAGAAAAGGAATTAAATTCTAAGTTTTTTCTTGTCTCCCAGACTAACATTAACGTTACTTATTTTTTGTTAGCTATAAGGTGAAGGTCCCATCGTTGGACAAAGACTCCCCTCTTTATTTAGCTAATAAAAATCAGCGTAGTGAGTCAAAAGGTTTTAAACATGATTTACATACAAGGACATTTATAGAATTCGAACAAATAGTACATTTTATAAAATGTATTTTACACCCACTCTTTAACCCAATTCGAGCGGAGTGTAGGTTTGTGTGTAGAGATTATTCCGCCTTAAATATAAATGTAAAATCCAGAGAATTCTCTAGTTGTTACATTTATACATGAGTACAATTAAGTGTAAATGAATAAATGGTTAGATAAAAAAATCTTAGGAATTACAAGCTAAACAAAGTTTTTACACATCAATGAGGCTTCTTCAATCCGTCTGGCCAAGGAGAGTGTAGACCAAATCCTCTGGCTGCTCTGGCCATGTATGGTTTTGGCAGTACAGTGGGGGTCGTGCTCCTGCAGTGGAGACTAAAAAGTGATGATGATGAAACAAATGGTTGCAAGTATACAACATAGTTCACAAGGAGCACACGAGATGGCGCTGCGCGAAAACATTCTGTAACTCGATCTCAGAGTTTTTTCGATTAGCTGTATAAAAGCAACCTCTAACTCGTTTGTCCGGTGAAGTAGGAACTGCCGTCTGAGGCAAAAAAAAATCGTTATAGCCGCGGTTTCTCAATCCTCAGGCGCAAATTTAAACCTGACGAGAATTTCTTCTATTTGTGGCGGTCGAGATATACTACCGGCACAAAGAGAAGATCTTCCCGACCTTAAAGACAAAGTCAAGTCAAAGTCAATTTTTTAAATTCAATTTAGGATAAATTTGTCTATTATTGAAAGTGATTACTTTTTAAATATAATTTTAGTGAAAAATGCTTGCAAAATGCTCTGAAGTTGCACAACTAACTATGGAACCAGGAGCGCGCCAAGAAGAATGATGAAGTTATTCGGCGTCGACAAGTCACTACGATTTGTAAATGACATCGAAATGGATTTGTCGTACTTATTTATAGGCCCGCCGAATTGAAAACAACTTAGCTTTTTACAAATTGGTTCGGTACTTTTCTTTTCGTAGGGTTGTGCCTTTACGATAAGAAAAACTAATTCTTTGAGAAAAAAATCTATTACTCAAATTTAATAATAAAATTTTTGATTTTTTAAATTTTACATATCTTAATGTATCTCTGGTAACTAGAAACTGTAACAATGTCTTATTACAAATCGCAAACTATCTGCCAAAAATAAGTAGAACTCGCGCAATATCTCACCTTCTCTTTTGACATTGTCAACTTTATTGCTTTATGGTCAAAGTGTCTAACTTTGAATTCGTCTACGAAGCAAAATGCCTAAAATTAATGTCTACAAGGCAAATTGCCGAAGTCTCGAGAACAAAACGTCTGTCATAGTTAATAGATTCTCAATCTGTATAATTTGTGACTATATATTTATATTATTTAGTTATTTATATTTAACGCTTAGCATTGTCAACCCTAAATTCAAAATGATCGACCGAGCGCACTTGATTAAATTTACTTTTTCAGCAAACAAACGCAAATCATTTGAATAAAAAGCCGATTTTCTTAACTTTATGTAAATATTTTATTTGTTTCCAATTACTATCGAATTTATTACTAGAAACTAGACGTAGGCTTTGCAGATATTAAGTTTGAGTAACAGTAGGTAAATAATAAAACCAAATCAAATCAACGAGCGCGCGAAGTTCTCGGAGTCTGCTTGAACAATACGGAGGTTTTATGTATATGTACATATATATACACGCTGACTTTTCATTGGTTTAGGAAATGAAAATGTCGCATAGTTAATAAATTACTCTATCCATACACGTTATCCAAATTTGTGTATGTCATAAGATAAAAAAGTTACAAAAATGATTTTCGGTCGAGACCACGTAGTACATTCGTCCAAAACTGTCGCGTGAACTCGCGTGACCCGGCCGGACGGCCGGCGGCGGCACTACTTATTGATCTCACGATTTTACTTTCGAGTTTTGGTAAAAAATGTTGGTTCTGAATTTTTATTTTGACTAGCTAATTAGGTCTTACTAACGATTCTTATTAAGTGGCCTTCGGCTCCAAAACCAATAAAATATATATATATTTGATTTTAGCTTAATGAAATTCGTTAGGCGTGTAGATATAGCTAATAGAATATTTCGGTAAAATATGAGCCGTATGGATTAAAGGGTTGCTGAGATGTGAGTGGGGTCCGCAAGTACACAATTCGAGGCAAACTACTGGTTTAAACTTTTTCAGCAATTTTTTCTTCACTTGGGCATCCTAGGATCACAAGTTTATTTGCTAGGTAAATAAAAAAAGATACGACTGTCAAGAACCCAATTTAGTGATGAGTGGCGGAACTACCGATACGACTTATATTGATACCGTTACGAAAACTAGATCATGATTTTTTTGCTGGGAAGAAAACTTGCTTTCATAAAAAAAAACGACGGGTTGCACTCTGGGAGTGCCGGCAGAAGTGAAAACTTGAATATTAACGTTGTGCATTTTTGATATTTTGGAATGGTTAGGGAATAATTTTGCACGAATTGCTTTAATTATCAGTATAAAATATTTCAAATCTTTTCTGAACCACAGTTTGTCACAAATGTCACAAGCATGACCAAATTCATTTTCAACATAATCATTTTCAAATACACAGCAGTATGGCCACTACACAGACGGTCGAGCCATCAGCTGTCACCATCCATGGATGCGCGTAGCACGCTGTAACATAAACACACACGAACATTCGCGCAAGCGCCCTGCGCCGTCTTACGAATTTTCGATCAGGTCACGAGTCCTGACGCGAGTTTAAGATTTTTTACCCATTCCAAAAAAAGTGCACAACGCCGCTAAAGAAGTTTTCACTTAAAAAAAACCGCATCGAAATCTCATCACGAAAAACACCCCTTTTTTTGTCAGGGGTAAACCGTAGCATAACTGCGCCGAAGTACACGAAATATTGTGCTAGTGTTGTAAAAAACTCGAGTCTGGGAGTCTTAATATTTTGACTCGACTGTAAATCACAAGACTCGACTCATAAATAGCGACTCGACTGTTCAATGTTATACTCAACCTCTCGTAATAGACTCGAGTTCGGTATAAGTGCTCGTCTCTGTTGTGTGCTCGAGTCTGATTATGATATTATCTTATTTGTTATTATCTTTAAATAATTGTTTATTTAAAGTTAATAACAAATATTGTTATTTGTAGTAATACCTATCATTAATATTAAATAAAGTTTTGAATGGTTGTATAACTTTTTGTAACAGTTTAGTTAAGTTGAAGTTGCTTCGAGTTTTGTATTCAAACTCGAGTTGGTTCTGCGACGTGGGAGTTCTTATTAAACGAGTTTTTATTCGCCTCCGAGTCTGGGCTCCAACGACTCGTGCTCGACTTGACTCTGACTTGTGAATGTCTTAGTCTAGCAAGCATGAAAAATTAAGTCGAGTTTGCAAATGTAGACTCTTAGACTCGAGTTTTTTACAACACTATATTGTGCTACCGACTTCAAAAAAGGAGGAGGTTATCAATTCGATTGTATGTTTTTTTTTTTGTATGTATGTGACGAGATATCTTCGGCAACCGTGGACCGATTTTAATGATTCTTTTTTTATTTGAAAGCCCTTACTCCCAATTTGGTCCCATATTAATTTGGTGAAGACGAGATGAAGAAATTTGGAGATATGGAAGAAACTCCTGAAAAAAATTGAAGTCGGTTGTATTTTTTTGTTAAAAATTTATTTTTTTTGTTTCGTTAAGCCTTTATTAAAACCTCCTTCTATTGCAGGATATCCAAGTGAGCCAAAACATGTCTTCAGGAATCTTCATCAGCACCAAGTCCCTGGTCCTGCAAAGGGTGGCTAAACGCGATGGGGGGCTGTACACTTGTAAGGCTGCTAATCACATGGGCGAGTCCAGCAGTCAGGCTGTCTACCTCAGGGTTCAGTGTAAGTCTTCTACTACTTCTGTTTAGTACTTCTTTTCTTAGTGGGTTCTTGGTAGCCAAAGAATTAATATAATTATTACATACAGAACTCTACAGAACTCCCATGCTGCTCTGGGAGAAAAGAAAAAATTACTAGAACTTAGAATGTACCAGCGGCTTCTCTTCCCGCGCAGATCGTAAAAGCCGATTGGGGGAATGGGCAAAAATACGAATCATGGTAACAGGCGATGCGGCTAGGAACCCATCACTGTATTAATTGGTTTTCCATTTTCTCGCCCACAAAGACTAAAAGTGGCTTTTGGGCATTTTTGAGAATTTTGGGTCTTGCGGCTCTAAGCAGAGCACAGGGCCGCAAGACCCAAAATGCTCTGTCTGCCCCATTAGGGATAAAATAATAGTATGTATGTATCAGAACGGAATCTACTAAGGTCCTGCGCAATATGCGTCACCGTCCCCCGTCCCTGCATCTCTCCCCCGTTCTCGCCTTGTTAAGTTTAGTTCGTTAAGTCTAGTTTGATAAGGACATTGTAGGCTGATCACCTGATTGTGTAATAAGTAAGATGATCCGTGCTTTGGAGGGCACGTTAAGCCGTCGGTCCCGGTCACTGTCTTTGACATTGGTCGTTACCTAAAACCGTGTCAGAGGCCTTTAAGGCGGTTTAAAAACTCTGACACTAGTGTTAGTCACTAACACACACGATAAGAAGAAGAAGAAGCCTTGTTAAGGCGGCCAGGCGCCCGAAGCCGACCACTTCGTTGCAGTCAATGCAGGAGTGCGGCATACGGGGGCCCATGATCAAATGGTTTCGCGAGTACCTTGACAATCGAAAACTGAGAGTAAAGGTTGCAAACACTGAAAGTGAGACAGGAAATGTAAAATATGGGGTACCTACTGGGTTATATAATACATGTAAATAGCATAAGTAACGCTATCAAAAAATCTAAGTGTTATATGTACGCCGATGACACGTGCCTAGCATATAGTGGAACGGATATAAACGAAATAACTCAAGTGTTGCAGGAAGATTTTGAAAATATTATACGCTGGGCACATGACAACGGACTAATATTGAATAACTCTAAGACAAAATGTATGGCCATAGGATCACCTCACAATAATAAATATAAAAATATTAATATATTAATTAAGGGACACTCGTACGAATGTCTACATAATAATAAAAATAACTGCAACTGTGAGCCACTGGAGTGCGTTAAAACATTTAAGTACCTAGGATTAAACATAGATAGCTCATTCTTATGGAACCAACACGTAGATTATGTCTGCAATAAAATGCGAAGCATTTTGAGTAAGTTAATCAACTTAAATTACTATGTAAGTAAAAAAAATATGTATATGTTATATTACTCATTAATGGAATCAAATATAGACTACGGGCTGTGTGGATATGGACTCGCGGTAAATACACATTTAAATAAAATCAAAAGTTTACAAATGAGGGCACTAAAATTATTAATCAGCAAAAAAAAGAAAGAAAGTTTAAACGGTCAATACGAGAAACTATTCAAGTTATGTAAAGTTTTACCAATTGATAAAAAAGTTAAAAGTACAATCCTCACTGAACAGTATGGTAATGAATCGCACAAGATAAAACGAGTCTATACCCGCGCAACCCGCGCCGCTGCTAAAAAGTCGGGTGAATTGCTGGTGCCAAAAGTGACCAACAAATACGGTAAGCGTACAAGAAGATGGCTAACGCCTACCCTAAGTAACGAATTGCCCGCGGAACTTAAGAACAAGGCGGCATCCAAAAAACATCTTAAAAATATGCTACGTAAGCACTATTTATCGATGTGTCCGTAAATAGAAAACTATGTAACAACTTACTGTACAAGTATGTATACTTACATTTTTATTTTATGTATTCTCTGTGTACATTTTCCATGTACATGAACTGGCAAAAACAAAAATAAAATATAATTTGAAAACCATTTGAGTTGGGGGCGAAAACAATTGAATGTATATATGTATGTTTGTTTGTACCGCGAAAGCTGCCGAAATGACGGTCCGATTTTGATGAAATTTGGTAAGCATGTAGGAAATATCAATGGAGTTTTTAAGTTCGTTGAGCATCAAAATCGGTTCAGTTATTTTTGAAATATTAATAAAAATGTCTTGAAAATAATAATCGCGAGGTCTAGGTTCGCGGCGAGCTACTATTATTATTATTAAATTACGTTTTATTACAGGTATTATGGGTACACCTGACCCTCTTATTTGTGACAGACGCCGAGCGCACGCTGGGTCAGTCTCGTTCGTTGCGTAGTGTTTCAGATATTCAATAGATGTTTGAAATATTGCGTAAAGAGCGAGACAGTTAAAAGTTGAAATGCAAAGCTAGGTTGGAGCGGGATATGTTAGACGGGCGTTTGGCGTTTGCTATGAATGAGAGGGTACAGTGATTTGTTCGATTTAGTCATCACACGTATTGAGATGACATACCTAATTACCGTTATCACAATTGTAATGGGAGTGGGTAGAAATAAGTTATAGTTTATAGTTAGTTAATAGGCAAAACAAGATATCATGTATGACTAAACCACCTTGCCGATAAACTGCCTGGCAGTTTGGCAAACTAAATTAAATTGTAAATAGATTTAAGTTTGAGAAATAAATAAATTAAAAAACAAAAAAAAAAAAAAACTTACAAGGCGAGTACGGGGGAGAGGCGCGAGAACGGGGAATTATCTAGCATAGCCCGTGGTTGATTTATTACGAGTATGTCCCTTCTACCTTTTATAGAAAAAATTTATGGATGGATTTTCTCACCAGATGCACCTGTCTGCGCCCAGCCTACGCCACTTCTTATCGGCGCACGATTGGACGAACCACTGCGCGTGCGCTGCACCGTGAGCGCCGACCCTGCTGACGTCACGTTTTATTGGCAGTTCAACAACAGTGGGGAGAGTTTCCAAGTGTCTCCGGCCAGATATGGTAAGTATCTAGGTTTTCACTCATTTTAGTGCTTTTCCTGTTGCAAATTTGGCAGACCTGATTCGGACCCCGGTAATCTGTGCCACAGATATTATCCGGCTTTTCCATATCCAAAGAATGCAATTCAATGGTCACCCAATAACAATAACTCACTGGAAAAAATAAATCTGAAACTAGTAAAATATCGATAATCTCCGAAATCAAGCCCTTAGCCTCGTCTAGACCTTAGGCTACGAGTTTAATTTTGGATAGTCTCGATCTTTTAATAGTTTCAGGAGAATCTAGAATCCAGGATGATAAATAAAGTCGACTTATTTCGTCAAGTTCTGAATCCAAGTAGCTTATATTATGCTAAATCAGCACGCACTTGATCCTCTTATCAGCTTTTCTACATTATTATAACTAAAATCACGTTGGAAGTGGTATTATTCTCTTATCATAACAAAGTCAATTATTTTTGACCCTCTACTACCTTATTGTCGGATCGAACTTTGGTTTTATGACCACCTGATTCCAACTCTCCTTGGGAATGCATTTCTTAATCTGTTGTTCCAGTATCCACGGGAGGAACAGCCAGTGAGCTGCGATACCGAGCGGCCAGCGAACGGGACTACGGAGCCCTACTATGTCGAGCTACCAACACCGTCGGGAGGCAGAAGAGACCCTGCGTCTTCCAAATAGTTCCCGCTGGTAAGTACACATATAAACCTGGGAATGATGTCGAAAGAGGCCCATTATAAACATGTTTTCATATAAACCACAGACAAAAACGGTGTGATAACTTTAGTTTTGTTCGCCGTGGTTTCCGGCAGAGTATAATAGGACCACTCCATGTCTTCCCGTGGATGTCGTAAAAAGCGACTTAGGAAATACCAGCTAAACAAAGCTATACACATCAATGAGCCCTCTCCAACCTATCTGACCAGTGTGGAGAGGAGCCAAATCCTCTGGCTGCTTTGGCGAAGTGTGGTTCTTATAGTACAATGAGTGTCGTGCTCCTTCAGTGGAGAATAAAAAGACCTGATGATGATCATGATGAGGATGATAAGGTTTGACGCTAATGGATGTCTGTCTGTCTGTATCATCGTAATGCTCGAACGGTTAGACCAATTTTTTAACGTAAAAGAAAGTTCGCGTGCGTTGGTTCTTAGCTGTGTTTGATGAAAATCGATGAGCCGTTGAAAAGTTATCGAGGTTTGGTTCACGCTTGAAAATCGGGCTTTTTGTAGTTTATCTAGCAAATAATAGATGGCGCCACGGATATTAGTTCTACTACTTAGTTCCTCCGATCATCAGTAGATGGCGTTTACATATGAAACTAATTAAAGGCGGGGTTTTTAATTTGCCTCTCAAAAAACATATTTACTGTTATTAATTATAGAATATAGTGATGTCGTAATGTTGTATCGACTATCAATTAGGTTTAAAATGTGCATGAACATCTCTATCGATAAATATTGTAAAACTCGTGAATATAACACTCGTATTTTTGTTTTGTATTAGAAAATCAAATCCACGATTGATTAACGATCGACGTAATGATGGACGGTGCGCACAACTTGAGATTATAATTCGATTTGTAATGATTTACAGAACAAGATTCGAAACAAACGATGCAATTTCGTACCTTTAAATTGCTTTATACTTACTTTATTTCATTCTACATATTCAATAAGGTATTTGAAAAAATTTTTTTTTGTACAAGCTTTTATTATGAGGCCAAAGTACTAACTAAGATAAATGAAATACTCGATAAAGTTGCGTCGTTTTATTACTGAGTTCCATTGACCACCTTCCGTCTCCGTAATCAGACCCTAGGCATCGTTTACCATAGTGCTCGTCAAGACAAATCAAACGAGTCCTACTTAATGAGTCTATATGTGGTTTTATAACTAAGTTCCGTCGAATATCTCCCGGCTCCATCATCAGATCGAATAATATTGTATTGTCATTGATCAATCGGAAACCGGGAAATCGCTCAAATTAAACTTGCAAAAAAAAGATCAAATAAAGAAAATTGTTGACATAACGCGGAAGGGTCTACAACATACCTATAATAAATCGAACCACGGGGGGCTGCACACTTTCGCATAAAAATGCCATTTTATTTTAATTTTTAACTGTTATTTTAATTTCATTATACCATATTGTGCTAGTATAACGTCCCCTTCTACGTTGTATAATTATAATTTTATCTTTAAAAAGTAGAAAATGCGCTCAAAGCGTCCTTCTACATCGTTTTTATAAAAATAAAATAACTAGATTTTATTTCTGCATACCGAGGGTAATCTATCAAACTGAGTCAATTAATAAACATGGTATCGCGATAAATGTTCGGCGAAATTAGGCGTAAACTTGGGAAGTGATTAAAGTAAGTTAATCAATTTAAAATGATCATCGATAAAGATTTATCGACATTTTCCATCTCTATTAATAACCATTATATTGCATTAGGTTCTTAGAGTTCCGTGCCCAAAGAGTAAAAACGTGATTACTTAGTCTCCGCTGTCCTGTCCGTCTGTGCGTTTGTGTGTCACCAGGCTGTTTCTCATAAACCGTGATAACTAGACAGTTGAAATTTTCACAGATGACAAATTTCAGTTGCCGCAAAGGACTTACCCAAACCTTTGATGAAAACTAGTTAGGAATAAAGAAACGAAGAAATAAATGTAGGTTTTAAAGGTCTAGTATCCGAAGTCGTAAAATAATTACAAAATAATTTATTTTTGACCCAAATACTACTTGTTTAGGATAAGTTACTTGGTACCGTTAAAATTCTAAAAGATCACAAAATACATACACATTCATTTTAGATTTATTTTAGCGGAAAAATTGATATTTAGGGCGCTATTTGACTCCGAAAGACTATAACGTCATTAGTCGTTATTTCATACAGACCCCATAGAAAATGTTCGTTTACACGTTTAGAAAAAAGTATTTTTGATTTGAGTTGTTGGAAACTTCTTTGTGTTATAACATCTGCAGTGCGCTTTACGTGTACGAACACAGGTGCCATTTTTGAAACACAGAGTCACTATACGAACGGTTTTTTGTATAAAAAAACCATTATTTTAGCTGACTCCGCGTTTCATAATGTAAAATGACTATTTATCATCACCGGAGCAAAATTCTTGGAAGCAGTTGACTGCAAATTGTAATTGTTTGTTTCAAGTGTATAGCTTAAGTGTAAATCTGTATTGTAATTTTAACCCATTAGCAAAGATAATATAATTACTAACGTAACAGATACCCAACGCCATACAAACGATTGGAGAGGCCGTAAGCACGCAAAACGGGAGTTGCGGAGCGGCCTCTCAGAGATGGCAGCACACACGACTAGCCAAAAAGTTGACGAAGGAAGTGTTGAATATTTTTTTTTTTTATGAGCCTGTAGTGTCCCATTGTTGGGCAAAGGCCTCCCCTCTAGTCTTCCACAAACTTCTATCAGTGGCGATAGTTTGCCACTTCTTTTCATGGGCCCTTAGTTCGTCTGACCACCGTGTTCGAGGGCGGCCTCTTTTTCGTCGCCAGCCTGCAGGAACCCAATCTGTAGTTATTTTAGCCCATCTATCCGGATGCATTCTGCTCACATGACCAGCCCATTCCCACTTGAGCTCGGCTGCTTTCCGCCCCACATCTTTTATTTTGGTTGAATATACTTTTAAAAAATATATTGCATTTCATATAAGTCTTATTTAACTAATTTGAGTACTACTTTATTTAAATACTAGTTATAAAAGATTTTTATGTTTTAATTTTTACATTAAAGCGCCATCTAGTTACAAGGAAAAGAAGTAATAATGTTTATATGACGATGGGTAGGCATGCCATTAGGCTGGGAGGGACCAATACTGAACTGGGTTTCTTTCGGCGTAATCATCCCGGCAGTGGTCGTTCCGAAACGCTAGTAATTTTTAACTTTTTTTTTTAAATGACCTTCAATCCTTATCCTTACTCCCTTACTATTATAAATGCGACTGGAAGTTTGTATATTTGTTTGTTACCACTTCACGCTTCAACAATTGAACCTTAAGATGAATACAGAAAATTTTGATGAAATTTTATATGAATATAGTTTGATACCCAGGGAAGGACATAGGATAGTTTTTATCCAGAAATTGTTACAGGAAGCGAAGCCCACGAGCACAGCTATTAAGAGATAAATTTATCCTACATTGAAATTTCTTTTTCACCTTTGACTTGACTTTCAGAAATGGCACTTCAGGTACTCATTTACAAATTCCATAATCACTCAGTATCTCGACACTTAGCACGTACAGACGTCCCCATAAAACGGGACGTAAAAATGCTTTGGCGTAAAAACGAAAATTACTTATTTTATGTCTACCGCCTGTCGTAATTTTTTGAGAAATTCCCCCTTCATGCTTTTGCTAATAACTAAACGTGAACGTTTTTGACTGATTTTCAGGGTTCCGTACCGAAAGGGTAAAAGCGGAACCCTATTACTAAGACTCCGCGGTCCATCTGTCTGTCCATCTGGCTGTATCTCATGAACAGCGATAGCTAGACAGTTGAAATTTTCACAGACGATGTATTTCTGTTGCTGCTATAACAACAAATACTAAAAACAAAATAAAATAAATATTGAAATGGGACTTCCATACCAGAAACGTGATAGATAATGCTACGGAACCTTTCGTGCGCGAGTCCGACTGGCACTTGGCCGGTTATCTTAAATATAGGCAATTAACCAGAGTTATAAATAATAAATAATAGGGACAAATTAAACTGATTGAGCTAACTCCAAAGTAAGTTCGACACTTGTGTTATGGGACACTAACTCAACGATACTATATTTTATAACAAATACATATATAGATAAACATCCAAGACACAGGACAATTTCCAACTTGCCCTGACCGGGAATCGAACCCGGGACCTCTGAGAGGCTGACTAGCATGGTGACCACAACGCCACGGAGGTCGTCACTTGGAAAGGTTTGATGTCTGATAATAACGACAGGGTAAAAAAGTATGATTGTAATTAGTCCGCTTTTTTAGATTATCCAAAAATGATGGACACAATATTTTTAATAATCTAACCGATGGGCCAAAAATATTTATCCATACGTCATTCCTGATGTAGAACGTAGCTAGAAAGCTGCTTTCCTCATAAATACACACATAATTTCAATATTCACACAATCAAAATAAAAATTTTCACGCCACGGCTCCATTAACAATATCGTTAAAAGTACACCATCGATATCCCTAATATGTTAGAACCTGTAGGAATAACTCGCGATGATGGCAAGCTTCCAGATGGTTTAACTCTTGTCCCTTGGGAGCGGGGGAGGGCACTCGTGTGGGACGCGACATGCGTCGATACGATTGCCCCTTCTCGCCTCGGGGCGACGGTGTCAAGAGCCGGAGCCGCGGCTAAAGCAGCAGAAGACGCCAAGCGGCGAAAATATTCCTCTTTATCTAATGAATATATTTTTGTTCCGCTTGGCGTCGAAACTCTTGGTCCGTGGGGTCCAAGTACTAAAAAATTTATTAAAAAAATAACCTCTCGGCTTGTCGACGCCGCTGGTGACAAGAGGGCTGCGGCTTATATCTCGCGCAGAGGATTGCAGTAGCTATTCAGCGCGGGAATGCAGCCAGTGTTCTTGGCACCATGCCACATGATCAAGATTTAGATTTTTAATTTAGTTTTTTAATTTAGTTTTTTAATTTAGATTGTAATTTAGATATTAATTTAGATTTCTACAAATTAATGAAAATAAAAACAATATCATCATATCAGCCACAGGAAGTCCTCAGCTGGACATAGAAACAATGTAATACGCTTTGGTACACAAAAAGTAATAAGACTTAATCTTAAAAACTAGAAAATGCGCAATAGGTGATCTTTATTATCATCATCATCGTCAGCTATTATAGACCCACTGTTGGGCATAAGCCTTCTTCTATCTGCGCCATCTTGTTCTATTCCTTGCCATCGCAATCCAGTTCCTTCCAGCAACCTGCCTGATATCGTCGACCCACCTTGGCGATCTTATCGCAAAGCAATTTCTTCTAGGCGACCTCGCTTACCCGTGGAAGGGATATACCCGTAATAAATCGAACCACGGGCTAATACTAGATCACTGTAGTATAATAGTAATAAAATTGCTGACAAAAAACAAAAAAAAACGATATACAATGTCCTTTTTAATTAAGTACAAATATTTTAAGAGGTGATTCAGTCCATCATATCGAACAACTTTTCCCAATGAATGTATATCGAAATACGAAATATATTTTTTCGGTTTTCATATAAATCGAAGTAGTCACGTGATATCATTACTATGGAAAATGAAAATTATTTTTTCGTATTTCTATAAAAACTTATTGGGAAAAGTTGTTCAAAATGATGGACTGAATCACCCCTTAAAATATTTGTACTTAATAAAAAAGGACAATGTATACAAATTGCCCGGGCGGCTGCACACTTTTGTATGGAAATTTTGTTTTTTACTTTTTGACTATTATTTAATTTTATTGTACGAAAGTGATCTAGTTTAGGTATGTTTAGGTTTAGGTATCTATTTATATCTATTTATATCCGTGGTGTAGTGGTTAGAGCGTTCGGCTCATACCCGGAGGTCGCGGGTTCGATTCCCGGCGGGGGCAACGACTTTGTGTTGTTGTCCTGGTTTGGTTAGGACATTGCAGGCTGATCACCTGATTGTCTGATAAGTAAGATGATCTGTGCTTCGGAGGGCACGTTAAGCCGTCGGTCCCGGTCACTGTCTTTGACATTGGTCGTTACCTAAAACCATGTCAGAGGCCTTTAAGGCGGTTTAAAAACTCTGACACTAGTGTTAGTCACTAACACACTCGATAAGAAGAAGAAGGTATCTATTATGGTATGTCCCATCATCGTTGTATAGAAAATTGAAAACCAAACACGAACAAGCACTCTAGAAAGTATTAACCTAGCCAATCTACCCGTAACCCCAACATTTAATCCAAACTTACACAAGAAAATTCGAACCGACCAAAAACTAATTTAGTTCTTCCGTTACGCCCCCAAAATTTAATTAATTCTAAAACCGTCTCGAGTTTCTATCCTATTAATCAAAATATCTGATATTCGGAAATCAGATAAGCGACACGACCGTCTAAATCAATGTGTAAATTAATAATTTTCTTAATTAAAACATTCCCGATTTCAGCGCTGTACCTATGGGCGCCTGAGTAAATATAGGGATAAGATGAAAGGAACTAGAGCACTTTGAGCACATGATTTATGTTTATGAATGGATAGATAAATAGATTAAATCTGTATTCACGAACAGGACACATAATAAAGTATTTTTCTTTCTTTTTAGTATACGTGGTACATGAGTAAAGCACATAATGAATTATCATCATCATCATTAAAGCCGCATAACGTCAACTGCTGGACATAGGATATATAGATCTAGCGCGGCTTGCATCCAGCGCCTTCTAGCAGGTCAGGTCGTCAGACCACCTTGTGGGTAGGTGTCCTACGCTTCGCTTACCAGTACGTGGTCGACATTCCAGAACTTTTTTGCCCCATCGGCCATCGGATCGTCGCGCTGTGTCCCGCCCATTGCCATTTCAACAAGCTAATCTGCTGGGCTATATCAGTGATTCCCATGCTGGTCTGGGAGAAATGAAAAAACTTAGAATGTACCAGCTGCTTCTCTTCCCGCGCAGATCGTAAAAGCCGATCGAGGGAATGGGCAAAAATGCGAATCATGTTAACAGGCGATGCGGCTAGCAACCCATCACTGTATTGATTGCTTTTCCATTTTCTCGCCCACCATGACGCTAAAAGTGGCTTTTGGGTCTTGCGGCCCTGGGCTCTGCATAGAACCGCAAGACCCAAAATGCTCTGTCTGCCCCATTAGGGATAAAGACGTGATAGTATGTATGTATGTATGTATATCAGTGAATTTAGTTCTCTTACGAATTTCCTCATTTCTGATTCGATCGCGTAGAGAAACACCGAGAATAGCCCTTTCCATATTCATGAAATGATTTAACAAAATCTTTAACAACGATCACTGTTGATAAGAAACGCCGAAAGAAACTCATTTCCACAGTATTGGTCTTATACTACCAGGGGTCTTTTGAGAAAAGGAAATTTTAAATTCCTTGCATCGGAAAATCTCTCTGAAGTTAAACTCTAGCCGTATCTTCGCTCTCGCCACTATTGGAGAGCTGGTAGTAAAATACGAGAGAAGTTTCAGCAAAATCGCACCAATATGGAACGGTAACGAGCGAACTTATACAACTTACTTTCTTACTTACCCCATTTGGTTTTTGAACGTACGACCGGTTTTTATAGGTGCTCGAGTTGTAGAGATTTGGGTTTTATTTCCGAGTTGATCCTGTCCATGAGTTTAGAGTTTTAGACGTAAAATATCGTATTTTATGTGTAAAGTCAGGAATGAAATCTACAATTAAGTAAACATTTTTCGAGTTAGTCACCTATAACTTTTTAATTTCATAACTCTACTTAGCTCTGAAAGTTTTATTTTAAACTTCGTTGTGTAATTGTACTAATGCTGTGATTTTTTTCGTGTCTAAGCATATAGAAGGGAGACACTTGAGTCTAACAATGCAAAGATGCCAAATTACACTAAGACTAGGACCGCGGACAAACAGACATTTAGACATGGTGAAACTATTAGGGGTCCTTGTTTACTACGGAACCCTAAAAAAGTCCCAAAATGCTCCGTCTGCCTCATTCGGAACAAAAAAATCATAGTGTAGACGTGATATAATCATGTTCTGCAAGATATAGCAATATCCTGAGATAATATCAAATTCTATAGCATATTCTATTATATGCAGTAGTTATAGCCGTCATACGATTGGAATGCAAATAATGCCAGGTAATAGGAAACTCCTCGAATGTATGCATACTCAAGACAGATTTGTGCTTATCCTGGATTCGATCTAGCTAACACTAATATATTTCCCTCTGAAATATGTTTGAGCAAACGGCCATACTAAAATGGGATGGAGACATGTCGGTAGGATGTAATAATACAAAATCCGTTTGTTTTGATGACCGAGGTCCCGAGTTCGATCCCCAGCCAGGTCAAGATAGAAAATCATATCTTAATAAGATTATATAAATGCGAAAGTGATTTTGTATATTTGTTTGTTTGTTACCTCTTCACGCTTAAACTACTGAACCGATTTGGATGAAATTTGGTACGGATATAGTTTGAGAGTGAGTTCGAGACTTGAGTTTCCATAACACAGGTCTCGAACTCACCTTGAGGGTATCTCAACCTGTGTAATTTGTCCGTATATCTTTGTAATAAATTATTTATATAGTTTTCTACAAGTCAAACCAGAAACTTTTCTCTAAATGTCAACATTTTTTATGGTATTTGTTTGATTTGAAATAGCACGTCGTGACGTCATAGTTTCTTGGATTCAAATAGCGCTCTTAACGTTCAAATTGGATATGATCAATGAGAAGTAATATTATATTGTAACATTTTATTATCATGACAAAATAATTTATTAGCCTCGGTACTACTCTATTGCAACTGAGTGTTGGATAAGAAAAACCTACATGTAAGGGCTAAGACAGACAAGCATTAGGCGAAAGGCGAGGTGAACGGCGACAACTGGTGACCAGGGACGCGCGACGGTTGCCGAAACTGATGCCGCTGCAATGTAGGGAACTGTCGTCTTTCTGTAAAACCCCTTAGCTTTGATAGAGTTAAAATAATTAACTAGGTGTTTATTCTTATGAATAACAATTTAGTCTATAAAAAAAATATAAATTTTTATTGACTGACAAATTCCCTTAGGACTTCCTACCTGTTATATACTTTAATAAATTACTTAAGTACGTACAACATGATTTTAAAAGCTAATAAAATACTAGAAACTAATAATTTATATTTTATAAAAATAGTATTTTTAGTAAAAATCCTCGCCATTTGGTTCCCTTAAAAATAATAGTTTACCATGTGGATGTTTATCACTTAGACACAATTAATTAGATAAGTTTTAAGTACTTAATTAGCATTTTTTTGGCACCAGCTCGCCCCTCTCCCCCTCGGAACTGCACGACAAACCGCATCATCCGTCACAGCGAAGCTTTTCTGGCAGTCCGTTGTATAGCTGGGTACGATGGAGGACTTAGTCAGCACTTCACCCTAGATGCCCTGGGTGACACCAGTCGTGTACTGGTGAACACTTCTGCTGGGTATCTCGGTAAGTACCGAAATATATTATCATCATTGTTAATAGGCCTTTCTCATCGGTCTGCACCCAGCGTTATTCTGCTCAAGTAAAAAATACGTCTGTATACTATTTCTGAAAAACTGGAAATATCATCTAGGTATACGAAATATAACAAACTTGTTTTAACCTAAGGTATGATATTTTGTCACTTTCAATTACCAGGTCAAGGAATTTAACTACCAAATGAATCTTATATAATAATTGCCCATTTTTTTGTATAATACATGGCTATTATAAGAAGATACAAGTGATAAATCTCACGGTCTTAACTGACAATAACCATCTAACAGAGCAAAAACCAAATTGAAGAACTCTTATTTTGCAAGTACAATATCTCTAGTGTTTATAATTTAGAAAAAATGTTTTTTTTATATTTTCTATATACAGATCTAGTAGTCTGGCTCAACGTGAGCTGGTCTGTCCTGGAGACGCTTTCGGAAGACGAGCTTCTGGCGGTAACAGCCAGGAACAGCAAAGGAGCCTCAGAGCCTGTACTGCTGAGGGAACTGGTGTTTAGAGATGCTGCTAAACATGTTGGTAAGTTAGGTAACTGACAAACGACATGTCATGTAACGGTAGATACTAACACTCCTTAGTCACACTGATACTTCTTCCTTCATGCCTTATTTATGGGTTAGCTAGAACCCCTTGCAAGGCCTAATAGTACAAAGTAGACAATTCTACATAAAGGTTAATAGTCATATTTATTTATTTATTTAAATCCATTACAATATACATGTGAATGGCGGACTTAGAGCCAGAGGCCTTTTCTACCAGTCAACCAACAGATGATGCCGATATATCATATATTGGTAGCTTTAGCCTATTGTCTAGTCCATGAATTTAGCCCTAATCCAAAGGATAGCTGTTCAGCTTCTATTTTACTTCCAAATAAGTATTTACATCAAGGACTTTTTCTTTAATTCTTTCATCGTAGACTACGATGAATCAAGAATTCTTTGCAATGCTTAGAAGCTATCTGAGATAGGCCGATTGGATTTGAATTAAAGTGTACATACATGCATCTTTTTTTTTCATAAACAGAGAGCACAGAACACGAAGGCAGCCGGTTTCCAGCCGCTGCTGCTTTGGCCGGACTTGCTGCTGTCATTACTGCAGCTGGTGCTATCATAGCGCTAGTGTTGAGGAGGTAAGGAAATGAATTATAAATACATTTATGGGATTTCCTCATGTGTTCACATAGCGTATAATTTGGTTTCAGCCATTACAGAGCAAATGAAGAATTTAAAGCAAATTGTCTTTTATTTATATCTAGGAAATACATATTAAATGTCCAGTGCACAATAGTCTAAAATGGAGTACGTGTCAAATCTTTCCAACAATTTTTCGAAATGAAAACCAAGCTTTACAACTGATGCTATTTTGATATGGATAAAATTACTTATTTTGTTTTGGGATTGTCCGGTCTGAATATGTTTTATAATGAACTTTATTGGAAAAAAAATTAATTTCATACTATACAAACTTATTAAAATTTAAATTAAAACAAATTACTATTGTTGTTGATTTTTCCATTAAATATATTGTTGTTGATTTTTCCAAGGCGTAACGATAATACAACTACCAGCAAACGCCCGTCACAAAGTGTTGTGCAAGTGGATGCGCAGGGCCGGAGGTACCTCATCGCGTATCCGGCCCCAGCGGACAAACTGGAGACCAAACCTGACATCTTGAACCCAAAACCTGGTAAGAATATTATTCTGTAATCATAAGAAGGAAAAACACATATTATGTAAACAAATCAATTATATTTATCAAACAAATTGTTCGCTTTAAGCGATACGACCGTCCATGTACTCATTTAGTGTAAAATTATTCCTTTGTTACTTTTTTTTCTTTTGGTGTACAATAAAGAGTTATCTATCAACCTATCTATTGTTCTGTTAGGAGGTCTGCAAGACCTTTGAAAAGAATGGTCTACTGTAAAGATGATTTATTTAAGCAGAACGTAGAAATTGAATTAATTTTGAGGGTTTTAGCAATTGACCTCTCTGATGTTGGATGGAGACTGAGGCCAGATCCTTTCGGAGTGACTCAATCTCAAAGTGAAAATTCCTTAAAAGCCTTAAAGGAATTACCTGAATAATAGTATAACTCATAGGACTGTACACTATTATCTTATACCTTTAAACGAGCAATTCTTTTATATTTATTTATAAATTTCTGTGATCTCGAAAACGGCTCTAACGATTTCGCTGAAAATTGGTATATGGGGGTTTCTGGGGGTAAACAATCGATCTAGATTAGTCTTATATTTGGGAAAACGTGTGTTTTCGAGTTTTCATGATGTAACCGAGCAAAGCTCGGTCGCCCAGTTACTATATCTAAAGACCCATTTAGACAAGTTTCTTTCCTGTTGCATACCATCTATTGCTTTCATTTAAATTTGATTCACAGCCAAATCATATAAATACTCGAATTACTTATACATAAAGAGCATAGATTTGTGTTATGGAATACCTAATACTTCTAAATCAATTTTTCATCACCAAATTATTAAATAGCCATATTTTTGTTTATTTCTTAGATCTCGACTCTTTTTTGATTATTTTATTCTTCTGCTTAGACAACGATCCTCCTCGCGTGGTGCTGGAGTCTAGTGACAACAAGACCTACAGTATCAGGGACGCAGGAAAAGAGGGGAAGTCCTCATACAGCCCACCAGCCACTGACGATGAAATGGTAACTATCGCTGTTTTTACTTCTTCTTTCTTCTTTACAGATTATAGAATCATTGGATAATTCCAGAACTCTTCTCCTAGAAGCTATTCCTTAAAATTATTTGCGAATTAGATTTTTTTTATAACTTGACTAGCCAATTAGTCTTGCTGTTGCTATATTGCCCCGCCCGCTTCCACTTCAACAAGCCCATCCGCTGGACTACTTCAAATAACCTCCGTATTTTTATGAATCTCATATCTCATTCCTGATTCGATCTTGTACAGAAACACCGAGCATACTTTTAAATATTTAATGCAATATAAAATGCAAGATAATAGACATTAGGGTATCTAAATCTAGTATATTTCTCTAAAAATGCAATAGAAACATCCCAATATTGCCAACGTTATTATCGATCGTATCAAGACTGTCTGGGGGCGAATTTAGATCTAGATTGAACTTGATATCACATTTCTCCTCTATCACTAAACTATATTTAGGTGAAGATTCAGTATCTATTTCACAGATTGCTTGAAATTCGATATGTTTCAATGTTGTAAAGGATATTTGAACATTTTAGTCTAGTACAGGTAAGTACATAAATATTGAACATAAATATCATATTTCTGAGGTATTTCAAGGAAAAGTTATTGACTTTTTAGGAACTACAACGGGTCTTTTTAAACCAAAAAGAAATTTACTTATCACCGCGAATAACTTTTAGTTAAGATTTACAAAAAAATAACGAAAAAATAAAGTAGTTATTTCTTATAAAATATAATACCTACTACTTGAAAATCTCTCTTTCTCAATCTCTCGTTTTCACTATAATCATTGCGCGTTGTTTATTACCAACATTTTTTCATACCCATGTTATCTTAATGTATAAAACAAAGTCATGATAGTTACACGGCTGGACCGATTAAAATGAAATTTGGTATGGATATAGTTTGAGACCCGGATAAGGATATAGGATAATTTTTATTCCGAAATTCCTAGGAACCTGCGGGCACAGCTAGTCTTTATATAAAAGAAGAAAGGGTAACATATTGACTGATCGGTCATCGTACAGCTGAAACTACTGAGTCTAGAAGCATGAAATTTTGCACAAACCTTTTTAAATGACGTAAGTGTACACTAGGCAGAATTTTTTGGAAATGTGAGTTAAAAGTTTGAATGCAACTTGGTCAATTTTGAACTTAAAAATGTAAAAATTGCATATGAGCTCACAGTTCGAAGCAAACGTATAATGTATACTATTTTAAAAAAATCATTCTATAGGGGATGATATAGGGAGTGAAAGTCTGTATGAAACACAGCTAAAAACGGAAGTTTATTAAAAAAAATACCACGCAGGCAAGGTCGTAGGCTTCAGCTAGTGTTTCTTATAATCAGTGGCGTAGCATAGGTCACTAGCACCCGGTGCGGATTCCAAATTTGCAGCCCTCTTATTTTTGTGATCCATTATAAAAAATTTGGAACATATTTATTTAAAATAACATTGAAACGAAATAAGTTTCCTAAATAATAGTTATTGAGAAACCTTGCGCTTGCATCACCCATGCATAGAACCTGCATAGGTACCTGGGTATTTGGTAACATAAAAAAAATGACGAAAAAAACACTGAAAGAAATTAACTTTTTTTTAATTTTTTTTTTTTTTCTAACTGCCACCTCCGCAGCGCCGCCCCCGGCAAAGTGCCGCCCGGTGCGGACCGCACCCTCCCCCCCTCCTATGCTACGCCACTGCTTATAATACATAATAATATAACATTTCGATATATGTTCCATAGGGAAAATTGTTTAGTCTCATGGACTGATTTCAGTCTTCAATTTTTCAATATATTTTGTTAAACGGTATATTACTAGCTGCATCCCGCGGTGTAACGCGCGTCCAAAGTAGCCTACAAGTTAATCCAGCGTGTCAGCTTTCTGCATACCAAATTTCATCAAAATCGGTCGAACGGTTTGCGCATGAAGAAGTAACAAACACACACACTCACAAAATTCACTTTTGCCTATAAAATATTAGTCCTTTTCAGTTAGATTTAGTGACTACACATTCTGACGAAAATGCGTGCGTATTGGTAAAGTCCAAACATCTTTACCAAGATACCCTAACTCTTGAAAATATCCTAACGGAACTCGTCTCATAGACAGAATGACTAATAGCCGTATAAGCTATTCATCGAAGTATCGAAATAGTTGAGGATAAACTGGCTGAAGTGTATTTAGTGTCCGTAGACGTAGACGCTAACGACTCATTAGGAGCCGAAATTGATAGGGCCTGAAGGGATAGCTCCAGGAATTGAGGATAGTAGTTGGGAACTATTTTCAAGATATTAGGAAGGTGTACTTGGGTTAGATTAGACTTACATTAATAAAACAATCATGGACAAGGCTAAATCTCGGAATAATAAAAGACACAAACAATATATAAATGTTATTTGCATTATACTTGTGTAAAGTGTATCATGTCCGCTATTTGTACGTTTTTTACAATGCAATACAAAATATCAAACTTCGTATATTATAAAAAGATTTAATTTTAGTAATAGCAGTCAAAGAATTTGAAATAAATAAATAGCCATAGCCATAAAAATAATAAGTCGAAAAATATATATTACTTTCCATGTTGCATAACTACTATATTTATTTTGTCATCCCCTTTTAAGATACGCATTTATTTTTAGAATTATTTGAAAATTTCGGAAACAGTTTAAATAAATTGAGTATTTTGAACTATTATAAGAATAACGTCACAGAATAATGTGACTATAGTCATTTATCATGATCATATCCATTTTGAACGTGATTTTAAATTCACTGATGCAGAAAACCTGATAAATAAAATAAATAATAAATATAGGGACAAATTACACAGATTGAGCTAGCCCCAAAGTATGTTCGAGACTCGTGTTATGGGATACTAACTCAACGATACTATATTTTATAACAAATACATATATAGATAAACATCCAAGACCCAGGACAATTTGAAAAAGGCCATTTTTCAACTTGCCCTGACCGGGGATCGAACCCGGGACCTCTGGGTGGCGGACCAGCATGGTGGCCACTACGCCACGGAGGTCGTCAGTTGATGTACTTGATGCTAAAACACCAATAACGTCACGGTTTGGTATTTCATACTAATCCCATCCTACTAATATTATAAACGCGAAAAATTGTAAATATGGATGGATGTTTGATACTCTTTCACGTAAAAACTACTGAATGGATTTTAATAAAACTTTACAAATATAGCTTATACATCAGAATAACACATAGGCTACAATTTATAGATATTGTGTGTAAATCCTGCGCAGATGAAGTCAAAGGCACCAGCTTGTAGAAAATATTTGTTAAGAAAAAATATCGGATTTGATTTATTCAAATTATCGAATCAATCAATTGTAACTGCGATGTGCGAGACATTATTAGTGTCTAAATGCCTTAAAGATACGTTTTTGAATATCAATATTCAAAGCAGGTTATCAGAATTGCAAATAAATTAAAAATACAATAACAAAACCAATCAAATCACAGCTAAATTTAGCGGGAAATTTCTCGCAAATTATTAACATTTAGCCATTATACGTTTCAATCCAAAGCAATGTAATTTCCAAATGGAAATCTATTAATTAAATCACGTTTAATAAATACTTGAAATTTCCTTTCAGGTACCACCGAGATAGCAGAGAGGTGATTTAAACGTTGTAAATACAAAATTATTGTAAATTCCGACATGCCAACAATGTATTTTTAAGTATTTCTAAGATAGATGAATTCTTCCATATCAATTTAATGTTAAATTTGAATCGAGTGAATTTATTTAGTGTTAATTTTATTATTGTATTCTATTTTTGACCTCTCGTGGATGTCGTAGAAGGCGACTTAGGGAATACGAGCTAAACAAAGCTTATAAACCAATGAGACCTCTCCAACCCGTCTGGCCAGCGTGGAGAGTGTAGGCCAAGACCTCTGGCAGCTCTAGCCAAGTTTGGCTCGGGTAGTACAGAGAGGGTCGTGCTCCTGCAGTGGAGACAAAAAGACCTGATGATGATGATGACGATTCTATTTTTGTGTTGGGAATCCGTGTTCAAATTCTTACTATTTCTGCTTGTCATTTTATCAGTGTCGTGCACAAATGTTTTTGACAGGATAGGCACTAATCTTACCTACGAGAATGGCTTCATATCAAGAAAAATACATTTATCGTTGGTATCCGCTTTTATATTAGGGTGGCACAGGGTAGACAAAATCTATGTGTCTGTATTAAAAAAGCCCGCTACAGCATTTTATCGCGCCCTCAATGTCAATTCAACGTAGACAGGTAACTATTTTATGTTTTAAAAATACATGAAAACCAGATTAAAATCCAATATACTAGGTTATTATTATTTTATGGTTTAAAGGTGCAAAACCAGATTAAAATCCAATATACTAGGTAATTATTATTTTATGGTTTAAAGGTGCAAAACCAGATTAAAATCCAATATACTAATTATATATTTCGCTTTTGATATTTTGGATGGCAAATCACTAGGTGTCAGCTGAAAATTTCTGTAGGAAAAGAAAATTACTCACTACGTCAGTTTAAAATTTCAACAGAATTGTGCTACAGCAACTCCTTCCGGGAGATTTAGGGCTCTTACAGACAAGCGACTTTTCGTTGACTGACGCCAACTGCCGCGTGACGGTCGCCGACTTTTGCTGACTGACGCCAGCTTTCACTGACTGTCTCCGACACCGCCGATAATAATATTGGGTGACACACGCACACGTGTTAAAGTAACTCCTTCTGGGAGATTTACGGTGCTTACAGACTAGTGACTTTTTAGTGACTGACGCTGATAGACGCCAACTTTCACTGACTGACGCCGACTGCCGCGTCACTGACGCCGACTTTCACTAACTGACGTCGACTTTCACTGACTGTCACTGACTGTCGCCGACGCCGCCGATGCTGCCGATAATAATATTGGGTGGCACACACACGTAGTCACACGTTGTGATGTTTATGTTCTGTCAATACATTGTATATAAAAAATTTTACAAAATCAATTTTTGATGGAATATTCTTTGTTATTACCCCTTATTTTAATATTTGACATAGGTAATAATAACACGACAAAACATATTTTAACTTAAATAGGTTTTGCAAACGTTTCAGTACTTTTATGAACCAAAGAGTTAATTAACAATATATCATACATTTTTCATTTTTAATCTACACTATTTATAAGTCAGGTAGGTACATATGTCTAAGACCTCTTAATTATCACACTAAATAAATTCACTTAATAATAAGCTCAGTTTCAAATGGGTACAGAAGAGCCATACCTAAAACGAGATATAGTTTTAAAAATTCCAACCCGACTACGTACGTACATAAACGTACTTTTTAGCAAAAATCTTTTTTTCGCTAAAAGTACGTTTCTCTTAAAAATGCGAGCATAGCAGAGAGCAACCGCTAGGTATGATTCGATTAAATTTGTTTTTAATTACTTTTTGGCCTATAGTGGACGCCATATGGATATTATTTTGACGTCACATTTTTTTACCAGATTTTTTCCAGTTTAAGGTCAAGACGCATCCAATAATACTATATTTGTTAAGATATCATTTAGAAAATACGTGGGAATGGATAAATATAGATTTATACTTACATACATAGCGCAGAAACACTGCGCTATGTATGGCGCACAACCCTACACGGTATGATTCGATTAAATTTGTTTTTAATTACTTTTTGACGTGACAACGTCTTATAAATTGGTTTGCCGGGTGACACTTCAAGAAACTGCGTTACGCTCCGCTCACGTTATGCGCTCACAATGAGAGCGAGTGAGAGGCACGCGTCCCTTCCACTCGGGCATGGTTAGCCCGCCTAAGAGCGAGAGAGACAGACATAAAAAGTCGTTGTCACGTAAAACTTTCGCCCGTATACCAACTTTACAGGCAACCAATTTTTTTGGCCTATAGTGGACGTCATATTGATATTATTTTGACGTCACATTTTTTTACCAGATTTTTTCCAGTTTAAGGTCAAGACGCATCCAATAATACTATATTTGTTAAGATATCATTTAGAAAATACGTGGGAATGGATAAATATAGATTTATACTTACATACATAGCGCAGAAACACTGCGCTATGTATGGCGCATAACCCGCCTATTGGTTTCGCTGTAGTCGGGCAAATAATAGGAGATAGGAGTCCATATTTTTATTTTTTTATCATTTAACAAATAAAAACCTCCAAAGTGTTATGTAAATAATTTAATTTATTTTGTTGGACTTATTATAAATATGATAGTAAATTCTTTATAGAAAATATTATTTTATAATTATTTGCGTCCCAGTCATCTGTCCAAATATATGTTATGTATATGCCTATTTTTATTTATACAATTTTAAACTAACACAAATGTAAATATGTTCTTTCTTGCAAACTGTCAGTAAAATTAATTATTAAACCCCATAATTAAAAAAAAAATACGAAAGTTAAAACTATTTTAGTTATAACATGTTTTGTCTTGTTCTTTCAATGTTAAATATTGAACAGATCTATACTCCATGTGGTTAGGTATTTAAATAAATGTAAACAATCTTGACATGTCTTTTCATTGAAATATACACTTTACAAATCAATACCTTTGCAAATTAAAAAGTAATTATGTAAATTATAGTTTATAACATAATTTCTTTGTAATTTGCAAAGGTATTGATTTATAAAGTGTATATTTCAATAAAAAGACATGTCAAGATTTTTTACATTTATTTCAATACCTAACCAAATGGAGTATAGGGACAAAACACGTTTTAACTAAAACAAGTTAACAAACATTAGTATTTTTTATCATGTAATTCGAGTAAAAATAAAATTGCTCAAAAAAAAATATTTTTATCGGCCTGTCTGTACCTTAATTTAAGATTATATCAATAAGGCTACTTATACATCATACATTTACTTTGCGTGTAATATTAAACTGTATAAAATAAAAAATATATATCGCAAACGATTCGCCTTAATGACATAATCTAACTGTACTGATTTGTATATCATAGATATTAAATTATAAAATATTTTAATGTAAATTATATGATAAATGAATAAACGTTGATTCTTAATTTCAGCTTTGTTTTCCTTTCCTATATCTTTTATACTTTTATGGTCAATAAAGAAATGTTAAAGTTTTAAATTACAATATTTTTAAAGGGTTTCGTTACGTAATATAGTGCAAATAGAGCGGCGAAATCATCGAGTTGCCGCTCCTAACACTCGCCTTGGTGATAATCGTCGAAATCGTTGAAAGCCTGGTCGGTCTTTCTGACTAAATTACGAGTGTAAACCGTTCTCACGTTAGTTGATCTACAATAGTTCTAGCGTGTGTTCGATGCCCCAGCTGTTCTCGCTTACAGGTCGCATTTTTATCAGATTCTGGTGTTTAATAGTTAGTCAAACATTGGTCGGACGAAATTGATGTCGAGCAATAGTTGTACCGGTCAAATGTTACGTCAGTCATAGGTCTGCTGGGCAACAGTTTGTCGCACAAAGTGTGGTGCTTCTGTGCGAGCAGATTCGATATTATAAAAATCATTGGAGATTCATTTGTACGGGCTTTCTCAAAATCTTGAAACTAAAAATCTTAGTTGTTGCTTCTATTTTATAGAATTATAGTGAGAGAGAGAGGAATACACAATAATGCTGTACTGCAATGCGTTATTTCTTAATCCCGAAGGCGTTTCATGATATTCTATATCAGGCACGTGTCTTGCATCTCCGAATTAAAATTGTGGCCCGCAGGCCTCGAGGCAGCTGAGATATAATTTGTGGAGAAACATAAATATACAACCGTGTATGAATATATAGATATTTGCCGTGACGTGTCCGGCAGACTAGAACAGGAGGACTCCCATGTCTTCCCGTGGATGTCGTAGAAGGCGACTTAGGAATTACAAGCTAAACAAAGCTTATAAACATCAATCTATCTAGCGAGCGTAAAAGTGTAGGCCAAATCCCAGAGGATTTGAGGAGAGCAGCCAGAGCTGCTCTGGCCACGTATGGCTCTGGTAGTTCAGAGAGGGTCACGCTCTTGCAGTGGAGACAAAAAGACCCGATGATGATAAATATTTACGCACAAAGCACACAGATGAAGCTAGTCCCAAAGTAAGTTCGAGACTTGTGTTATGAGATACTAACTCAACGACACTACATTTTATAACAAATTCGAGTACATTTATAGATAAACATCCAAGACCCAGGTTAATCTGACAAAGATCATTTTCCATCTTGACGTGACCGGGGATCGAACCCGTCGAGATCGTCAAAGAAGAAAAATGAAGTAAGTATAATAAGTATATAAGAGAACATAATAAAATGTTTTTGTTGTTAATGTGTGTAAATGGTTACGAGTCTATATATACCCTTTTGAACAAAATTATTTTCCAAAACGGTTAAGGCGTCTCAGAATATTCGGCGTGGTCCGCACTTAGATGGAAGACCACAAGAGGCATAAGAAATTCGCGAATTTAAATGGAGGACGAGAGAGACAAACATCAGAAAATTCATACTCCTCCGACACTTACATACATACATACTATCACGTCTTTATCCCTAATGGGGCAGACAGAGCATTTTGGGTCTTGCGGTTCTATGCAGAGCCCAGGGCCGCAAGACCCAAAAGCCACTTTTAGCGTCATGGTGGGCGAGAAGATGGAAAAGCAATCAATACAGTGATGGGTTGCCAGCCGCATCGCCTGTTAACATGATTTGCATTTTTGCCCATTCCCTCGATCGGCTTTTACGATCTGCGCGGGAAGAGAAGCAGCTGGTACATTCTAAGTTTTTTTTATTTCTCCCAGACCAGCATGAGAGTCCGACACTTAGCTCTTAAATATAGATATATATCATTAATCATTTATTGACAGACATTAAGCTACATAAAATAACAGTACAACAATAACAAAAAAACAAAAAAAAACGACGTTCCCTTGCCTGTCCCCTTCCCTATACTAACTTTAACAGTAGTAGAGAAGTGTCATTTTTTTTGTTTATTGACTGTTATTTTTATTTCATTATAGATACTATATAACAGTGATCTAATATAGCCCGTGGATCGATTTATTAAGGGTTCCACGTTCCGTTTCACGTTGTATAAAAAAACTGAGTTGCAAAATTGAGTGTAAAAACTCACTTTATAGCCGCTACATACAATCTAGCGGCTAGTCCCGCCAAATGACGCCATTATTAGTGTAACACGAATCGATGGGGTTCCAGATTACAATTTATGAGAAAGATAGGGACTATTTTCTAGTTTTTCGCCCTCGAGCGTCTTGCGTTGGGGATTTTGTTATCGGTGTGCGATGGGGCAGCCCTAGGGTTTTATGAAGGGTTGAGATCCGAAGGTTAGTTAGATAGGGTGCGAAATTTTTATGTTTATGATTTATTGCGATTTGAAACGTTTTTTACGACTTTGTAAGACCACATGGCATGCGGTGCGACGGATAATGGGGTAAAAATCCTAATTCCTACTTATATTTGTAAGTATGGATGGATGTTTGTTATTCTTTCACGTAAAAACTTCTCAATGGATTTTAACCTGTCAACGTCCGGAATCGCAGACACAATAGATTTCTATTGTTAACGGGTTCACATGTGAACCGTCGGACGTTGACAGGTTAAGGCCATACCCAAATTTTCAGGGGTCCAGTGGCGCCACCATTTGAAATAAATCATTTAAAAGGAAACGGAGATATCATTCAAAATTGTGTCTTGGTCAAGCCCTAGATAACCCTTAAAACTATTTTATGAACTACTGTTTATAATTTAAAGTGCGAACGTGAAGCTTTTCTACGCACATTAGCTAAAAGTGGCCGTTTTTCGCAAATGTGCGTAGAAAAGCTTCACGTTCTCACTTAAAACTACAAAAAGTAGTTTAAAAAATACTTTGAATGGGTATCTAGAACTTGACCAAGACACAATTTTAGATGATATCTCCGTTTCCTTTTAAATGATTTATTTTAAATGGCGGCGCCACTGGACCCCGGAAAATTTGGGTATGGCCTTAATGAAACTTTACAATAATATAGCATATACGAGTACATCAGAATAACACGTAGACTACAATTTATAAAGATATTGTGTGATAATCCTGCACAGACGAAGTCGCAGGCACCAGCTAGTTATAATATATGCCATAATATAATATGTATTTGTATATAACATCATACGTATTTGAGCTAATCACTTTAAAGCTTGTGTTTGTAGAATATTGTCTGCAAAACTTGGGTACAACTAAAAAACAAAAAACCTTCTTCACCCCTAAACATACACAACCAATTTTGATCAAATTTCTATAAGACTATCTGACAAGTATAACCTTCCAACAAAAAAGGATTTTTAAAATCAATCAACTAAAATTCTTTAAAAAAACGACGAATTAATAACCCTCCCATTTGGAAGTAGGTTAAAAATGTATTGGTTGTGGTGAGAGATAGTGACAGTGTAACTAGTGTGAGCGACGCGAGCTATAATTAATAATGTGTTTATACCTACGTCAATACGTCTAGTTTCTAAATAAATATTTAAGTACGGAACCCTAGAACTATCGATTCATCCTACACTAATGATGGCTATCATCTGTTGGAATGAAGCTTCTAAATTGTCCTTAGAAGTGGAGGATGACGGTTAGAGCTATAAAATAAAACCCTGTTTTTATTGCCGGGTTATAAACTACGGCTATGTATTTACAAGATGGGTCCTGGTATTAGCGGTATGTCAATATTCGCTGATAAAATAAAAATTAACATTTTCCTGATAAAAATAACTTTTAGTAAAAGTTAAAAACTAAGAACATTGTACGAAAGTTTCGTAAACATATAAAATTTTTAAGAAAATATCATCATTATCCTATCAGCCATAGGAAGTCTACTGCTGAATATGTGTCAGCTCCGAGGGTTTTAAAAAGTATATGTATATTAAAATTTCTGAAAACAGCATAGGTAGTAAGTTTTTTTACACTAATTAATTTCTTAATACTAACACAAAACTGTTCAAAAATTATACAAATGAACACAACTTCAAAACGTCCATACGTCTAGTTTCTAAATAAATATTTAAGTACGGAACCCTAGAACTATCGATTCATCCTACACTAATAATGGCTATCATCTGTTGGAACGAAGCTTCTAAATTGTCCTTAGAAGTGGAGGATGACGGTTAGAGCTATAAAATAAAACCCTGTTTTTATTGCCGGGTTATAAACTACGGCTATGTATTTACAAGATGGGTCCTGGTATTAGCGGTATGTCAATATTCGCTGATAAAATACATAAAAATTAACATTTATCTGATCAAAAAAAAAACTAAAAAAATATATCAAAAACGTGTAAGGATGCAAACTTATACGCTTTTAACATTTAGTTTTTTACTAGTTTATACATATGTTTATATATACAGGTATAAAATATTAAAAATATACCATCATCAACATATCTGTCACGGGATATAGGTTTCCCCCAAGGATATAAAAAAGAGTATATGTATATGCGTATTTTATTACATCCACTTCGAATTTCTAAAACAACAGAGTAAGTTTTTTTACACAAATTTCATCATAATTCTCGCACAAAACAGTTTAAAAAATTATACAAATAATCACAAAATAAAGTACAATTTTGATCTAAAATTCTTGTGAATTTCTTTGCAGAGAGCTTTTTAAAACCAGGAAATTGCTGGTCAAATCTAACCATCCAATTTCAGATTTTACAGCCAAAACTCTGGAAATCCAGACCAAATGAGTATCTCATTTGCTATTCGTCAAACGGACGAAATAAAATGCAGGATTAAAATTGTCGACTGCCTTCAAGAGAGGTTTTTCAGTACTACTCATTTAACAGCATAGTAAAATAAAGTCAGAAAATCATCTACATAAAACATTTCAAATGTATTTTGAGTTTAAATTATTTTTTGAAGTTAAAACTTCTTTAGGCGCTTCAGGCATGCATAGAAAGCATTTTTTGAGATGGAAAAAGCCATTGAATTCGCGACACTGTTACCGACACCAAGATGGCCGACGCACGAAACGCATTTGGACAGTTTTTGCTTCTGTCCTGGAGTGCCACTGTTTTTTTTAAATTAGACATATGTGTCCCACTGCTGGACAAAGACCTCCCTTCTTTTCTTCTCCTTTTCTGTCCAATCCCTCTCAAACACTTGCAGGTTATCAGCCCATCTCGTCCTTGATCTTCCTTCTTTCCTGTGATCCTCTGATGGAACCCAGTTTGTAAATTACAAAAACGTGACGTTACACCCAACGTGACCCGCCTAATCAGAATTAACTTGTGCTACTTTCTTACTATTGTAGAGAAACAGTGCAAATCCGTGCTTCGGAGGGCACGTTAAGCCGTCGGTCCCGGTCACTGTCTTTGACATTGGTCGTTACCTAAAACCATGTCAGAGGCCTTTAAGGCGGTTTAAAAACTCTGACACTAGTGTTAGTCACTAACACACACGATAAGAAGAAGAAGAGAAACAGTTTATTATACTATATAAACGACTACAACGACATTGTTGTCTTGAAAATTTGTAGTTGTTTGTCACTGTACATAATAATTCATACTATACACTATACAGTATCACATCTCTATCCCTAATAGGGACTGACTATCATCAAAGTCATTTTTAGCGTAATGGAGGGCGAGAAGGTGGAAAAAGGCCTTTAGAGGTTCATGTGATATCACAGGACCTAGATAAAATGTATCATATAGGTCCTTGCATCTAGACTAGACAGATATTCATCAAAGCTATACCACGCCTTTGTTCTAAAAGATCCAAAAGCCACACTTAGCGTAAATATGGTCACAAAACTAGTCAACGGATAATATTATACCTATATACACAAGAAAAATGAAGCTTACATTATACCTTCTCTTTTCACCTACCCTACAAACGTGCGTCATGCCACAGAATAAATATTAATCATGCTTAAGTTCATTTGACGTAAACTTCACTAAACTAATTTCTAAAGGTACTTACCGCGTGTACATGACATTCTGTCTCTCTCAACTATGTAATGGCACTTAACACGCGAACGTGCAAAAGTGAAATTAATTTACTGACAGTTCTGAAATTACACCGAGATATATCCGCGTTGCGAGTGTGTTGAAATTGCGGTAGAAATGTATGAAAATATTGAACTCTACGGGAAAGTAAAATGGATGTATCTTCTGTTGATATAAGGTGTGTAGTATCAGGTAGATTGCTAGAAGGAAATGGATTGCGATGGCGAGGGATAGAACAAGATGGCGCAGATAGAAGAATGCTTTTGCCCAGCAGTGGGTCCCTTGTTTGTTTTTCGTGTGTTTTAGGGTCAGCTCACACTAAGACGCGACGCGACGTGACGTAGCGCATACTTTTAAGAAATATAGAACTTGTACTACTCAGAAAGTCCCTCCACAACCCGTCTGGCCAGCGAATAGAGTTTAGGCTAAAGTCCTCTGGCTGCTCTGGCTAAGTATGGCTCTGGCAGCAGAGGGTCGTGCTTCTGCAGTGGAGACAAAAAGACCTGATGATGATGTATACTCAGACATAAAAACAGTGTTACGCGCAACGTCGCACTGCACCGCGCTGCGCAGCGGGGTCTAGCTGAAATTAGTATCTTATTGTGTAATGAACAAGTTCTATTATTCTGCAAAAGTGCGCGTCGCGTTGTTTCTCAATCTGAGCTGATTCTTAGTGGCCAACACAGTTGTCAGATTTTTGACTGAGAAAAAAGAATGGTTGCTAGTAGCAAAAATGCTACGCGTTTCCTAAATCGAATGACTGCTGAACTCTGGGCTACTAGTAGTTAAAATGTTTTAATTAAAACTACATTGTTCTGCTAATGGATGCAAGCCGCTCTAGATCGGTCATCGGAAATCTTTGGGAGAGGCCTATGTCCAGCAGTGGACGTTATGCGGCTTTTTTAGTGTTCAGGCTATCTAAAGGCTGACATAGCTTGACGACTGTCATACAATGATGTCAGCCGGGCCCGGGACCATGGAATTGTATGTACTTTTCGTGGCCGGGACCAACGCTTAAGCCGGCACAGCTGTGTTGTTTCTCGCCGACAAACGTAATATATGTACGTCGACTAGTAAATACTTGTACTCATAGTATACACGTAATCAATGGTTTCTGGGGGAAAAGCCCCCAATTACAATTGTCGCACCGTTCCGTACTGCATGATTTATTCAATCCGTCGCAAACACAAACCAATTATTCGATTTGCGCCATAAATCGGGTCTCGTGAAATCGAATTGACATACTTGAGTTCACAATTTTTGCTTCACTCACTCTTTTTTTATCATTCTCTTTGACGTTTATTTTTAACCGACTTCAGAAAAGGAGAAGTTTATCATTCGTCCTATTTAGTAGCGTTATGTACCTATATATAATACACTCCATGCTGGTCTGGGAGAAATAAAAAAACTTAGAATGTACCAGCTGCTTCTCTTCCCACGCAGATCGTAAAAGCCGATCGAGGGAATGGGCAAAATGCAAATCATTAACAGGCGATGCGGCTAGCAACCCATCACTGTATTGATTGATTTTCCATCTTCTCGCCCACCATGACGCTAAAAGTGGCTTTTGGGTCTTGCGGCCCTGGGCTCTGCATAGAGCCGCAAGACCCAAAATGCTCTGTCTGCCCTATTAGGGATAAAGACGTGATAGTATGTATGTATGTATGTATATAATACACGTCCTGGCATATCGTGTATAAATAACCGGCCAAGTGCGAGTTGGACTCGCGTTCTAAGGGTTCCGTAGTTCCGTACTTACCATTATCTATAAAAATATCACAATTGTTGTTTGGGAGCCCCACTAAATATTTATTTTATTCTGTTTTTAGTATTTGTTGTTATACCGGTAACAGAAATATTGCATCCGAGAAAATGTCAACTGTCTAGCTATCACAGTTCATAAGATACAGCCTTGTGACAGACAGACAGACAAACTAAGCCACTAAGTTTCAAAACAGGTTACACATCCATACTTATATATAAAGCTGAAGACTTGTTTGTTTGTTTGTTTGTTTGAACGCGCTAATCTCAGGAACCACTGGTCCGATTTAAAAAAATATTTCGGTATTAGATAGGTCGTTTATCGAGGAAGGCTATAGGCTATATTGCATCACGCCCGCGACTTCACACGTGTGATAAACGCGGGCGAAGCCGCGCGCTGCCTCTAGTTTGAGAATACGACGCGGAACCATACATATGACGTGGAAGGGTCATACCGGTAATAAATCAAACCACAATCTATAGGTACTAGATACAAACTTTAACTAAAATAACAGTCAATAACTAAAAAATTGTCATTCTTATACAAATTGCCCGCATGACTGCACACTTTTGTATGGAAATGCCGATTTTTTCTTAGTTTTAGATTGTTGTTTTAATATCATTATACTATAGTCATCTAGTATAGCCTGTGATTTGATTTATTACGGGTATGTTCCTTCCACGATCCATAACTCCTATGTTTTAAGAGTCCCCCGACCCTAGACCAAAATACAACTTTCCATACAAACGTAGTCTACGTTTTATTTCAAAACCAATCTGTGGGCAACTGGGCCCACGGAAAAATCGTCCCGCGGGCTCATTTACCGCACACGGTTTTTTTTGTGGGTGAGTCATCCCATAACGACATGTCCGATTTGGGCAAAATTTTGTAATTTCAAAGATATTGCAATTATCTAGGTTTATAACTGGTTTCCGACAGTAAAAATATGAACTTGAAATAGAATATACTCGTAGTGTTTTATATCATTTTTGACCATTAGTATGGGAAACTTCTAAATCGTTATATTTTCTTTCCAGTTCATAATTTTATGATAGGAAACCAGTTATAACCCTAGATAATTGCAATTTCTTTACAATTACCAATTTTTACCGGAATCTGACATGTGGTTTCAAAATTAAACGTAGACTACGTTTGTATGGAGAAGTCTAGGGTCGGGGGAGTCTTAAGCAGTAGATAAGAATTAGGTAAACCAGATACGCAATCATTCAGCGTATCTGGATTTCCCTAATTCTTATCTTTATTCAGCTATTCATTCATCCATCGAATACACACAGGTTTATCTCTCATCTGAGCGTTTTCCCAGTTGCATCCTCAGTTGCAATGCTGAGAAGCCCGGGGTACACACAGGTTTATATCAGTAAGTAAATCAGCTCAAATATTGTACTTCATAACAGCATCACATATTAAAATGTGTATTTAACTATGTAGATCAATACCATACTTGGAAAGTAGCTACAGTGTCAGGTGAATCATCGTATCATGTTATGATATTGAAATGAATGAACAACTAATAGGTACCTATTATGTGAGTAAAAAAAAACGTGGAAGTATAAACCATTTATTTTATATACTCAGATATTAATTATATATCTTATTTAAATACATAAATCATTTTATTTAATATAAACATTATTTCTAGCTTAACTTATTAAAAGGACAGGGATATGAAACTAGTATTTATGTTCCTAAGAACTTCTTTCACTCGAGTATATACATCTTCAGTAAAAATGTTTTGCACAACATGCTGTGCACAAATTTCCGCATTACATCGGCATACAGATTGTTCGAAGTTCTCAAAATGATTGGCATCATAAATTTCTATTCGAATCACTTTAGTTCCGGATGAAGACGTTCTGATGCTAGAAGCCAAATTCTTCTGTCTATTGATGAAATCAGTGCAAACATCTTGACCACGACGATTTTCATCCTCCAGATCATCTATTATTCGCTGCACAGTCGTTGGGTTCGCTATCCCAACAGACCCAGACTGAGGTGGTGAGAGTGGTGAATATGATGGTGAATAGGACCAGTTATTTGGATGCTGTAACAAATAGTTTCGTCATTAAAACAAGTATAGATTTAGAATTAATATGAGTTATTTAATTTGACAACTTTTAATTTTTTTAAACAAAAAATATTTCTACTTGTAATATGTTTCAAACTTACCGACATGTTAACTGCCTGAAGAAGACTAAGTAAATGTTTCACACCAAGCTACCTTTTTATAATATTTTTCTTTATAAACAATAAGGTTCAAAATATATTTTAAGTCAAATTTATTTTTCATATTTGGTTCTAACCAAAAATGGATACGGCGCCTGTTGTCAGATGATCTGTCTTTGTTGTCACTCATAGATCAATAGGTATTGCAGTGTTGGATTAAGCCAACGTACGGCCCGCCGCAAATGTAAACCTCGCGCCCTCGAATTTTATCAGGTATATAGGTCGACAACTAAGTTAGTGGCTCTGAAATGATGACGTCACAGAACTTTTTTTAAATCTGTGTTATCAGTGATCCCACGTTAAATTTCGTTCTAGATTTTACGCGAAATGGTGAGGTCCACTTACTTATTTGGTAAACTTTACCTGTTACAAATTAGGAGGTATATAAAATAGAACATTTACAAACGAGTTTTATGCGGTCTCATTTAAATATTATTATTTATTAAGAAATTTTGCCGCCCCTTAAAAGTGCTGCCCCTACCACCTTGACTACACTGCACCGCTGGTCTATATGCAAAGCTCAGCTTTTTACATATTTAGAAAAGATGCTACATGGGTAAAAGATACTTTTTACGCACACATAAAAAGGGGATTCAATGTGTGATCACAATATTTAAGCTCAGAGCATTGAAAGACAGATCCACATAACACTTCTGTTCCTGAGAAAAGTCACTTGTTGGAAAGGAGCGCCTTGCTAAGTTGCTACATACAATGTAAGTACCTACCCTTATTTTGTTATTTATTAGTAAATTCCTTATAACTGTGTTAAGACTAATCATTCAAATGATTGATAATTCACGATAAAAGTCATCAGTTCTGATTGATGATTTGAACTAATATTGTACCAGTTAGTGTAATGAAGTTAATTAAGTACATTTTCTTTTTAAATTTAACAAGTATTAAAATTATTTAACTCAAGTTTGATTATACTCTCAAATTATTATTCTTTGAACCTGTTTGTATAATCTTTCAACTGTTATATCACAGAGATTGAAAGTTTGAAACTTGTGTTTGGAATACTAACGATACTATACTTTATAACAAATACATATATAAATAAACGTTCAAGACCTCAGTCAATTGATTGACGAAAAACATTATTTTCCACCTTAACTGACTGGGATTGAGCCTGAGACCTCCGATGTGACAACCCGTTATGATGAGTACTAGGTCATAAAGGTCGTGACCAGTCCACAGAAGTATTAAGTTAGGGAAGTGAATGATAAATAAATTACAATACCTAATTATTTTTTATTTTTCTATTACAGGTCTAAGCTTGCCAAAGATCTGTTTCTTTCAAGCGACTCTGAGTCAGAGGTCAAACCTCTGAAGTCAAGCTCTGAGTCAAAGAAACTAAAAAGAAAATCGTCTGACAAGATAGCAGAGGAGCCGATCAAGAAAATCACGAGTGAAGAAAAACGCTCGAAGAAGATGGTTATTACCCCCGTCTCACCACCACCACGAGTTACGGCGCAAATGTTGTTCGGGGATGACAGCTCTGCGGAAGAAGATGGCGCTGAAGCATCCACCTCCAAAACGCCGGGTAAAAATATACCTCCAATAATTAACTATTTGACAAAAAGGGGGAAAAGGGGATTCGGTCGACAAATTAATGAGAGTAAGGATGGCAAATATTTTGTGGAGATGAAGATTTATGAAACGGATGAAATCAAAAAAATACAGCCTGTAAATCGATGGCGGCACGCAATCACAACGATCAAATGTAAAATAAATGATAATGAGGAGTCTTGGCATTACATTAAAAAATTCGCAAAAGCTATACATAATGATTTTAAAAGCAGTCCGGTATCAGTTATAGGCGGGTATGATTTTTAGGATAGGTCTTAAAGATATCCATGTAAAGGGTATTTTACATAACCATTTCTATATACTTAACATAATAATACCTTGTTAACCTAATTTAGTTACATGTTATTTTTTATACATGTTTTGGAAGTTCTTTTACTTTTTCTCTTTTTTTTTACTAAATATTTGTAATGACATTATCACCATGTATATTTGTAATAATATAATCACCACGTCTATAGGTGTTCTTAAATAAACAATAATATTATAACATTGTTTTTTTTCACAGTTGTGATTCCCGACGACTTAACAAGAATTGAAAAAGCTATAAATTGTTATAATTGCAATATGTTAGTCCAGAAAAAACTATTTTCACATCATAAGAGAACAAATTTACATAAAGCTAACTGTTTATTGAATACGCAGTTCGCAAATATCAATATTGTCGCGACTGCCTTCAAAAACAGGTTAATAACATACAGATTGAATGTCGCTCAGGAAGACGAGTACCTCAGTCCAGAGGCGTTCCTAAGTGATAATCACACAGATTTACTGAAATTAGTCAATATGTCATTAAATGATCATAATGTTATAAAATTAAATTTTGAATTGTTCGCTTATTTTTTACTACCCAAATTAGATGAAAAACAATTGAAATCCTTTAGTACTAAATATATGATTATTTACAAGAACTCAGATTTGAATAAATTATTAGCAAAAGTGATGAATATATTAAATAAGAAATTTACTGAATTTCAGCATACTCAATCTGGATGGACATTTTTATCCATGAGTCATCTTGAATTAAACATAAATAAATATTCTCCTATGAGAGGTGGATCGTATCTCGATTTACCACCAGCAATCAAACATTCAAAAAGTTGTATTAATCTTAAAAATAAAGATAATTACTGTTTTTTATGGAGTATAGTAGCAGCATTATATCCGGCTAAGAACAATGTTAGTTTAACTAGTTCATATCCTCATTATTCCAGAATCCTAAACACTGAAGGAATGACATTCCCTCTTACAGTGAATGATATTAAACGATTTGAAAAAAATAATCCTGATATTAGTGTAAATATATATGGTTTGCAGAAGAATACTGTAACTGGACCCCTATACGTATCTAAAAATAAAAGGAAAAATCATGTAAATTTATTGTATATTGAATACTATAACAGTAGTAAAGGACATTATTGTTTAATTAAAGATTTGACCCGATTAGTTCGACGTCAAGTCACTCATTATAAAGGCAAAGTTTACTTATGCGAAACATGTTTACAATTTTTCAGTAAAGAAAGTAGATATGAGACTCATAGTTGTTCTAAAATTTTATCTGTTTTACCTGAAAAAAACTCGACATTAAAATTTGAACATTATGAAAGACAGCAAAAAATTAATTTTATTATTTACGCTGATTTTGAATGTTTGCTCATTGAGTGTGGTGAAAGTATTTCTATGAAAACGCAAAATCTAAAAGTACACCAACCTTCAAGTTTTGCATATTATATATGTTGTTCACATAATAATGACTTAAACAAATTTGTTTCATACAGAGGTGAAAATTGTGTACAAATGTTTGTGGAATGGTTAATAAAAGATGCTGTACGTATACATAAAATATTAAATGAAAAGAAACCAATGATCCCATTGACCCTGGAACAGGAAGAAGAATATCAAAACTCAACTATATGTCACATATGTAAACAATCATTATTGAATGACAGAGTTCGAGATCATGATCATATAACGTCTGAGTACAGAGGTGCATCGCATGTTCATTGTAATTTGATGTACAGAGTTTGCCCATTCATTCCTGTTGTATTCCATAACCTAACTGGGTATGACTCACACTTATTCATTGAAGAATTAGCGAAGTACGAAGGTTCTATTAACATAATACCAAAAACTAAAGAAAAATATATGTCATTTACAAAAGTAATAAAGAGTGAATATTATAACCACCCCATTCAAATAAAATTTATTGACTCTTATCAGTTTTTGAGTTCCAGTCTCGATACACTAAGTAAAAGTTTAACAGAAAGCGATTTCTATCATTTATCAAAAGAATTTAGCGATAAAAATAAATTTAACTTATTAAGAAAAAAAGGTATTTATCCATATGATTACTTTAACTCTTGGTCAAAATTTAATGAATCCCAACTTCCATCAAAGCGAAATTTTTTTAATAGTTTAACTAAAGAACATATAACTGATGAAATGTATTTACATGCACAAACGGTTTATAAAGTTTTCGAAATTAAATCGCTTGGTGAATATACAGACCTATACATAAAATCTGATGTGCTTTTATTATGCGATATATTTGAGAAATTTAGAGAAATGAGTTTACATTATTACAAATTAGATCCCGCTTATTACGTGAGCTCACCAAGTTTAAGTTGGGATGCTATGCTTTTTTATACAGGTACTGAACTTGAACTTATAAATGACTTGACAATGTATGAATTATTAGAAAAAGGAATTCGAGGTGGGTTAGCACAATGTTCGCTTCGACATGCTGAAGCAAATAATAAATATTTACCTAATTTTAACAATTCACTTCCAAGCAGTTTTTTGATATATCTTGATTGTAATAATTTATATGGTTATGCTATGATGAAAAAGCTTCCGATATCAGAATTTAAATTTTTAACTCTGGAAGAAATTGCCGATTTGGATGTGATAAATATTTCAGATGACAGTAATATTGGTTATATTTTGGAAGTAGATTTGGCTTACCCAGACTATTTACATAATCGACATAAAGACTTACCATTTGCTGTCGAAAAAATAGTACCCCCTTATGGAACAACTGCCAAATTGATAGCAAATCTTAATGACAAATATAATTATGTGATACATTATACTCATTTAAAAGAATGTCTAAACAATGGCTTAATATTAAAAAAGATTCATCGTGTGATAAGTTTTAGACAAAAAAGCTTTCTAAAAAAATACATCGAACTTAATACTAGTCTTCGCCAAAATTCAAAAACAACATTTGAAAAAGATTTTTTCAAGTTATTGAATAATGCAATATTCGGAAAAACGATAGAAAACAAACGTAAACAAGCAGATGTTAAATTAGTGACAAAATGGAGAGATCGTGATAATATTACAAATAAACGTTTAGATGCTGAAAAATTGATAGCAAAGCCGAATTTAAAAAGCATAACAATATTTTCAGAAAATTTTGTAGCAATAGAGTTAAACCGGGAAAAAGTTATTCTAGATAGACCAATCTATATCGGATTTACTGTTTTAGAATATTCAAAATTACATTTATATAAATTTCACTATAACATTATGAAAGATAAATATGGAAAAAATGCTGAACTATGCTATACTGATACTGATAGCTTACTTTATTTAATTTATTGTGATGATTTCTATCTAGATATGCATAATAATATTTCCATGTTTGATACAAGTAATTTTAGACAGAATAATCCTTATAATATTCCACGAATTAATTCAAAAATTCCTGGATTATGGAAACATGAAATGGGTGATGATCTGATTACAGAATTTACAGGTTTACGTGCCAAGTTATATTTTATAAACAGTATAACATCCGAAGTAAAAAAGGCAAAGGGTGTATCGAAGTCAGTGTCAAAAAAATTAAAATTGCAAGACTACAATAACGCATTGTCAACAAATGAGACTCTAAGGTGTAAAATGTCTATGATAAAATCTATTAAACATATGTTATATTCTCAGCAAATTGATAAACACATTTTAGATAGAAATGATGACAAAGTGCAAATTTTACCTGATCAGATACATACATTGCCTTGGGGTCATTGCGATTCAATGTTAATTGATTATTCTAGTGATGTGTAAAATAGCTATTTTGTGAAAAAAGTTATGATTAGAAATGTAATTAGTTATAAAATGTTACCTTAGATTACCTTACCTATAAGTTTGTTTACTATGTTTATTACCCATTTAACTAATGTGTTATATGATGGATTTGAATTTATGTTATGATATAGGGTAAAACGAGGTATAACTAGCCGCGTGTACTAACTGGCCACTCTGTACTAATTTCGATTAAAATAAGACTTTTGTTTACTTTACTCCATCTATGTATTTATTTTAGAAGTAAATAGTTATCCCGCCATCGTTTTAGTACAAAAACAATCCACTATGGAAGTTAGCGCCAAAGTTGGCGGTTATTTTTTGACACTCGCCGTTCGTGACTCGTCGTGTAAGGTGTTTCCTTGATGAATCGTTAAGGTTATTTTGGTTGAAAAATAGTAATTTCTGATAATTTTAGCCAGATCAAGTGTATGAATTATGTTAATATAGAAGTTATAATGGTAAGCAACACTTATTTAATGTAAAACATAGTAAATATACATAAAAAACTGAGTTTGAGGGGGTGGCCAGTAACTCAAAGATATAATTGCAAAATATTAATTACTGGCCGACTATGCCAGTTACTAGTAAAATAGTCAATGATCGAATTCGATAAAAAATGACTCTTATTTGCATTGTGCATAGGACGTATTATCATATGAAAAAGAATAAGGTCTTTTTATCATCATTTATCAGAAACTGGCATAGGTGGCCAGTGAGGTGGCCAGTAACTAATTAGGGAAGTTTTCATTAAATGTATTTGGTGCAAGAAGATAAATTATGTCAAAAAAGAGGCAGTATACTAAAGAAGCAATTAATAATGCTATACAATTTGTTAATAATAACGAGGGCTCTATCAGAGGGGTATCTTAAAAATGTAATGTACCGAGAAGCAGTATACAATTTAAGCTATAAATCCAGAGACAAAATGTAAGTCAGGGCCTGATCCAATGCTCACAGAAGTAGAAGAAGAAGCGTTGTGTGATTTTATAATCAACTAGCTGGTGCCCGTAAACAGTATCTTTATAAATTGTAGCCTATGTGTTATTTTGATGTATAAGGTCTATTATTGTAAAGTTTAATTAAAATCCAGTCAGTAGTTTTTACGTGAAAGAGTAACAAAAATCCATCCATCCATTAGGAGGAAGTAGGATAGTAGGATTAAGCAAAGCGTGGGTTCCCAAGAAAGAAAGAGAAACGTGTGATTAACACTTTCTGAAAGAAAACCCACGACCAAATCCGTTTCGTGACGGAAAACCGGGAGACGTACCTATGGTTAAAAGCTTTTTTAAAGCGGCATCCTAACATCGCAATTCCCACTTCGGAAGAAGTTTCCAATGCTAGTGCTCGTGTGTCCGAAAAAGATATTCGGACGTGGTTTCAGGAAATTAATAAATATATTGAAAACGAAGGTCTTACTGATGTTATAAAGGATTCAACTCGAGTACCTATCTATTGCAGGCGAGACTGGTTTTAACATATGCCCAAAAACAGGTAAATAAATATTATATACTTTCGCTTTTGCACTAAAACAGTTTAAAAATGACTTTTAATAAGAGATAAATTTATCCTACATTTAATAAAAACATTTGACTTTGATTTTCAGGACCAATTTTGGCTGAAAGGGGCTGCAGAAACGTGTACGAAGTTGAAATAGCAAGCGAAGTTTAACGGAGTACTAAAAATTACCTCATTTTTATTAAACTTTATATTCTTTTAGTACTTTCGCAAGCTTAATTTTGAAAAATAAACTTAATAATTACCTATGTTCCTTTTTTAATGATCTAGAAAAATTTACGTTCTATAAAGATATATTATAAATAAAAAATAATTGTATACTGATGTGTACCATCCATTCTTTGTGTTAGAAACAAGTTTTATGTTATTGTTATGTCTAAAGATAAGTAATGTTTCATAAGGCCAGTTACTAGTTTGGTTATTGACAGTTATTGAAATTTTGTGGCCAGTTTCTACTAAAATGTTAAGTATTTTTTTATTAAAATTATAAAAAATCAAGGACTGTCCTAATTTGTTTTCTTGTCCCCAGAAATTGTTTATAGTAAAGTACTTAATCGATTGGTGGTACTATGAAAGTCATATGTAAATAATACAAAGACGAAAAAAATATTTGAAATAGCCAAAGCGCTTAAGTGGCCAGTTACTACTCGGTTTACCCTATGAAAGAAATTAGTTATTCACTTTTTCAAAGTTATAATTAGAAATGTAATTAGTTATATATATAAGGTAACAGCCTTAGATTACCTCACCTATAAGTTTATTTGCTATGTTTACCCATTTAACTAATGTGATAAATGATACATTTTAATTTTTATTATGATATATGAAATAAATGAGTTATTCACTTTTTCTCGTATTTTTTTATTTTTGACATACCTAATAAAAAAGCATTGTGATTAATAGTGTGGTATATAAAGACTAACAGTTTAAAAATCTTTACATTCTAACATGAAATTCGTGAAGCAAGCATTGTCGTTAGAAGTAAATAGTTTAAAAGTCAGTAATAGTCAAGAAATAGCAAAACACAGTCCTTTACTGCCTAACACGATCCGATGCATAATATGTGGTCCTTCGAATTGTGGGAAAACAGATGTTATGCTTAGTTTACTATTACATGAAAATGGACTTAAATTCAAGCACATTTATTTATATTCGAAAACAGTTTTCCAACCAAAATATCGTTTTTTAAGTGAAGTTATGAAGAAAATTCCTGGAGCTAACCTGTTTATTTTTAATGATGATAATGATGTTCTACATCCAAATGATGCATTACGAAATTCCATTATTATTTTTGATGATATTGCATGTGAAAAACAAACAAATATTAGAAATTACTTTACAATGGGGAGACATAGACAAATAGATTGTTTTTATTTGTCTCAAACTTATTCAAAAATACCTAAGCAACTACTACGAGATAATGTTAATTTACTAATCATTTTCAAACAAGATGATACTAATTTAAAGCACATTTACAATGAGCACGTAAACACAGATATGAGTTGGTTAAAATTCAAAAACCTTTGTTGCTATTTATGGAAAAGCCATTTTAGCTTTGTTAGTATTCATAAAGATTGTGAATTAAATAATGGGAGATATAGACAAGGTTTTGATACGTTCGTATATTTTTAAATCTTAGTTATATTACAGTGTTTAATAACATCAGTTCATTAAAGTTCAAGACCTTGCAAATATCAGTCGTTTGTACATTTAAATACATAATGGATATGCAAATAAAGAAAGAACTTATAAAATCAGTAAATAGTATAAAAAATAAAATACAAAAGATCAAAAACGATGAAGATGAGGCTAATATGAAGTTTAAAAAGATATTTAAACCTATAATCCAGCCTTTGGAGACACTTCTTTATGTAAAAACACAAAATGATGATAACAATACCAACACTGAGAATATGAATAATGCTAAAACAAATTCTGAACTTACGAATTTTGATAATATCTCTAGTGAGATAGATTATTCAACAGAATATGAAGATTTTAAGGATTTAGTAACAGCGAGCTCTAATGAGAATTTAGAATATTCTGATTATCAAAATGATGAAAAAATCGATTCGAAGGGAAATAATGATACACACATTTCCCTAAAAAAAGAAGACATTATGGACATCTATGATGATATAAATGTGCCGTTTGGAATACGTAGTGAAAATAACAAACTAATGATGGGAAACTCTATAGTTTCCATTTCGCTTAAAAACAATGATTCGAATAATATTAAATCGTATATTATTACCATTAACGATAGCAAGTATGAATTAACTCCAGGCTTAAAGGAGCTTTTAGTACGTAACAAACCCAATCTTAAGGTAGTAACAGATAAAGATAAAGAAATGTACAAAGAAATGCTTGACAATACAAACGCACATAAACGAGACTATAATCCTAATGGGCAAATGAAAGGTGATAAGGGAATAAAATACTGTCAAATAATAAAACCACTCTATTCTGACCAAATTAATAAAATTGAACCAAATACATTTAAGACAAAAATGGGAGGTTCTTTATGTAAATTTAAAAAATATAAAAACGATACTGACTACATTTACTGGGACGATCCTAATGAGTTAATTGAAAGGTTAAAACTGCTAATCGCATCAAAATCTGCTGGCAACAGTAATCATGATAATGAAATTGTATCTATCATTGAAGAATTAAAGGAAGCTGGTATAATAAAAGAATAAAGGGGGTGTAATATAGTAAACAGCATTAGTTTCCAATAGGTTGTTGAATAAGTAATATTAAAAATAACTTTAATCAATATTATTATTTTTTTTTAATAGGAATGATTCAGATAACTCATCAAAGAAATTGAAACTAAAAAAATAATATTGAGAAGGCAATTAAAATTAGTGACTGCTATAAAATTAAATTGACATTATGAGCAAGGCAGATGTCATAAATGAAATTCACAAAAATGCTAGAATTAATTTTCCTAGACGGAATGTAGTGTTGAAAGATATAGATGATCTATGGCAAGCAGATTTAATAGATATGCAGGCAATTTCGAAAGTAAATGCTGGTTATAAATATATATTAGTGGTTATTGATTGCTTCTCAAAATATGCTTGGGCAATACCAATTAAACAAAAAAATAAGGAATTAGTATCTAAATCTTTTTTAACAGTATTGAAAGAAGGACGTGTACCGAAAAATTTACATACAGATTTGGGCAAAGAATTTTATAATGATAAATTTGGAAATATTGTGAAGAAATATAACATAAACCATTACTCTACATATTCCTCTAAAAAAGCTTCTATTGTGGAAAGATTGATAAGGACATTAAAAAGTAAGCTATATAAAGAGTTTAATTTAAAAGGAAATTATAAATGGATGGATGGTACACTTGCTAACAAGATACATGAATACAATCATACTTTTCATAGAACTATTCGACAGGAGCCTGCATCAATCACACATGATAATAAAGATTCTATATTACAAATATATAATAGCATTTCAAAGTTTAAAGGAAAAAATAAATGTGATAAATACAAAGTTGGTGATTTTGTAAGAATAAGTAAATACAAAGGAAGTTTTGAAAAGGGCTACACCCCTAACTGGTCTACTGAAGTATTTAAGATTATAAAAGTAAGCCATACTAATCCAACCACTTATTTATTAGAAGACGCTCGAGGTAGACCTATTTTAGGAGCATTTTACGCTCAAGAAATTTTGAAAACTAAATATCCTGAATTATATCTAGTTGAAAAAGTTTTGAAAAAAAAGGGGAATAAAGTATATGTCAAATGGTTAGGACTTCCAGTCAGTGAAAATAGCTGGATAGATAAGACAAATATATTTTAAAAACTACAAATTACGTCTACACACACATCAATTGAAACATTATATATTAGCCAAAAAGTAATAAATATGAATTAATTAGGATATTTGTGTCATTAGTATTCCAATTTTTAAAAAGGAAAGACTACTACAATGGTTGGAAAACAAAATATTAAATCAAAAAAAGAAATTAAGGCAGTAAGACAATTGGGTAAAACAAAGAAAGTGTGTTCAGGAACGGGGTTTAAAAAAACCTTTAAAAATGTTGTTTCACATGCAAAACAACACATTAAAAATCTAAAACCTAAATGTAAAAAATTGTTGACTGAATTAGCGTACGCTGCAGCTCAAGAATTTGCATCAGACTTTCCTGTGAAATTACCTAGAGTTATACCTGTACCTAAGACAGGTGGATTTCTTCCTTTAATCCCTATTTTTGCGGGATTGTCTGCTGCTGGTAGCATAGCTGGAGGAGTTTCAGGAATCACTAGAGCTATAAATGAATATAGAGCTGCGAAAAAACATCTTTCAACCTCTAAAAGAGCTGATGGACAAATAAAGTCATTTTGTGTTGGAAAAGGATTACATCTTAAGCCTTACAAAGATGGACTAGGAATTTATGTCATTGAACAAAAAAACTAAATAACCGGCTACCTAGAAGAGCGTTAACTAATGTTGATATTATTAAACATTCTGTAAATATACCATTTTTTCGTGGAGTTTATATGAGGGATGAATTACCAGAAAAACCACTTCATATGGAATGTGGAGTTATTAATTTAGATTGCTCTAAGAACTTTGGAACTCACTGGGTAGCCTATGCCAAACTTAACGATTACATCGAATACTTCGATAGCTATGGAAATTTGAAACCCCCAAAAGAATTTATTGAATATGTTGGACCGAATATTCGATATAACTACGATAACCTTCAAGGAAATAATTTATACAATTGCGGACATTTATGTTTGAATTTTCTAAAATTGTTTTGGTCATCTCGTAAAATAAAAATAAATAAAAGTAACTGTCTTTGTATAAATTAAGTCAGTATATATCACGAGTTTGTGATAACGTATACATCACACCTTTTGAAATATTTGAATAATTCATAATATTATTTTATAATTAAAACTTAGCGATTAGAAACTTTTACTATGCTCGTTTTTAATAAAACCATTGTTGATAAAAAGAAAAAGAACATTTCAGCTAGCGCAGCCAGAGAAAGAAGACGGTCACAGTCGTCAGGTGTAAAAAAAATTACTATAAATAATAAAAAAATTCTTCTAGCCCTTGGATTTAAAGTACAAAAAAATGCTTGAAGTAGCACAATTACCACAACATGAAAATTCAATTGAAAGTTTTGAAATTCATAGTTATAATCCATATAATAATAGTTTTAAGGATAATGATGAAATAAGAATACCTATACATCAGCAAGATGTATATGTACTACCTTCAGCTAGCTCCATTTATATAGAAGGAAATATAAGTGTGAGTAGCAAAGATGCTACAGGAAAAGTGAGCAGAAAGGAAGTTAATTTCATTAACAATCCAATATTGTTTTTATTTCAAGATATTAAATACGAATTGAATGGAGTTGAAATAGACCGTATTAAAAATGCTGGAATTACAACCACGTTAAAATCTTATATTTTAATGAATGAGGGAGAAAATAAAGTTGCTGAGATTTGGGGCTGGAATATTAATGGAACAAAAGAAACTGATGGGAATTTTAGTTTTATTATTCCGTTAAATAAAATCCTTGGATTTGCTGAAGATTATCGTAAAATCATTATTAATTGTAGACATGAACTTATACTTCAAAGAAACAGTTCTGTTAAAAATTGTGTTATTACGGAAAAAGATAATTGTGTACGTTTAAATATTCAGAAGATTCAATGGCGAGTACCGCATATAAAAGTCTCTGATCGTCATAGACTCTCTTTACTTAAACATTTAGAAAGAGATCGTGCAATTCAGTTAGCATTTAGAAATTGGGATTTGTATGAATATCCATTATTACCTAAAACAACGAAACATTCATGGTCTGTTAAAACTGCATCTCAGTTGGAAAAACCGAGATTTGTTATATTCGGGTTACAATGTAATAGAAAAAATGACACTAACAAAAGCTCTTCCACATTTGATCATTGTAAAGTTACTAATGTAAAACTATTTTTAAATTCTCAATATTATCCATATGAATCACTCAATCTCAAATTTGATGAAGGTAAATATAGTATATTATATGAGATGTATGCTAATTTCCGTCAGTCGTATTATGGTTCAGGTCTCGAACCATTGCTAAATCTGGACACTTTCAAAGAAAAGGCTCCACTTTTTGTTATTGACTGTTCGAGGCAGAATGACCTAGTGAAAACTGGACCAGTAGATGTGCGTTTAGAAATTGAGTCTTCCGAAGATATACCAGACAATACTACTGGTTTCTGTTTAATTATTAATGATCGTCTTTTTGAATACAAACCTTTAAGTAACATTGTAAGGAAGATATCATGAATGTAATTGTTGATGTTCAAGGTTTCAAGAACGAGCTAAACAAGTTTATATTAAAAGAAATAGCTATCTTTAGCAAAACGTATAACACGGTTTTGTTAATAAAACCACCTTATCCATTTTATAATCTAACTTCAAAAGAACGTTTACAAGTCTCGTGGATAGAAAGAAATCGAGGAATCTTATGGAATGAAGGTTTTATACCCTATAATATGTATAAGAGTAATTTAATAGATTTTTTCAGAAATAAGCATGTTTATACTAAGGGTGTTGAAAAAGTACTATGGTTGAAAGAAATACTAGAACATAATAATGTTTTTAATTTAGAAGACATAAATTGTCCAAATTTTGAAACACTGTACAAACAATATTCTTCAAATATTCAAACTTGTATCTATCATAAAAATATATGTGCATTAATAAATGTATTATGTTTGTATAAGTGGTGTAACGAACAAAAATGTAATATTATAAAATAAATTGTTATAAATTGAGAAATTTTGTTTCATTCCTTCAATACAGAAAATAATCGCTTACAGAAGTTTCATAAACATCACTTTACATAAGCGTTGAAAATAAACGATTTTATTTATTTATACTATTATTTAAGAATTGCTTTAAAAATGGTGTTATGTATTGGGGATAGGGTGCTAGTAATTATAGTCGTAGTAATATAAAAAAGGCTATGTGGACTACATGTAGTAAAAATTGTTAATTATGAACAATATGACGCCATTTTAATACCTTCCCACAATAAATCTAGCAGACTGCTTGCAGTTTGCTATGAAGGCTGTAAGTTAAGGGCTCGTGTACTACGAATTGATAATTGTCTAGTAGACCTAGTAACTGAATAAAGCTTAAATCTGAATAAATGAGTTGATCAATGTAAAACAGACCTCGTTTAAGAGAATGCAGCAGTCAGCTTACATTATTCAATCTATACACTGAAAATGAAACTTTTAACTACTGGATAATTCAAAACACTTAAGATGAAAACTTCGATCTGGTTAGCCCATTAGACCTGAGTGACATGATATAAGTGATTTAGTTACAATTTTGATCAGTAATTGTGAAGCAGTTTGGAAAACAGGGTATCAGTTATTTTAAAGTATTTACCTATTCATCTAAAGTACAATATTTGGGGGCTGATTTTATTAATTACCTACTGATATATAGGTTAATCTGTGTATACGTATTTGATGGATGAATGAACAACTAAATTAAGATAAGAATTAGGGAAATCCAGATACGCTGAATTATTGCGTATCTGGTTTACCTAATTCTTATCTACTTTAAGCATTGGGGTATTCGGCTCTGGGCTCTGACTGCACAGAGCTGCAAGACCTAAAGTGTTATAGTATCATCATCATAATCAGCTCTCAACTCACTGCTGGGCATAAGCCTCCTTTTGTCTGCGCCATTGAATCCTATCCCTAGTTATCTATCCTGCCTCCGTGGTGTAGTGGTTAGTGTTCGGGTCATACCCGGAGGTCGCGGGTTCGATTCCCGGCGGGGCAACGACTTTGTGTTGTTGTCCTAGTTTGGTTAGGACATTGTAGGCTGATACCTGATTGTCTGATAAGTAAGATGATCCATGCTTCGGAGGGCACGTTGAGCCGTCGGTCCTGGTCACTGTCTTTGACATTGGTCGTTACCTTAAAACCATGTCAGAGGCCTTTAAGGCGGTTTAAAAACTCTAACTCCAGTGTTAGTCACTAATACATACGATAATAAGAAGTTAGCTATCCAGTTTTTCCACCAATCTGCTTGATATCATGCTTGATATGATGACCCACCTAGCTGCCAGACGCCCAACACTCCGTTTCCCATTCTTAGAGTACCACTCGGAAATAGCCTTCCCCAACTTCCATCGATCCTTCTAGCCAGGTGTCCTTCCCAGTTCCATTTTAGGTTCGCAACCCTAGAGAGCACGTCGTGGACTTTCATTCGACGCCGGATCTCGTGATAGTTAATTCATAAATATATAGGGACTAATTGAGTTAGACAATGATTGAGCTAGCCCCAAAGAAAGTTCGAGACTTGTGTTTATTTTTATTTTTTATTTATTTAGCTTTATTAAAAATGTAATAGGCGGACTTAAAGCCATAGGCTTTATCTACCAGTCAACCCACTGGTGGAGCCGAGAATAACAAGTCTTTAGAAGGAGGTGCAAAATACGTTATTTTGAAAGATTGTGTTATGGGGTAACTAACTCAACGATACTATATTTTATAACAATATATAGATAAACATCAAACACCCAAGACAATTTGAAAATGGCCATTTTCCAACTTGCCCTGACCGGAGACCGAACCCGGGACCTCTGGGTGGCGGACTAGCTTGGTGACCACTACACCAAGGAGGTCGTCAAATAGTATACATACATACATACTATCACGTCTCTATCCCTAATGGGGCAGACAGAGCATTTTGGGTCTTCCGGTTCTATGCAGAGCCCAGGGCCGCAAGACCCAAAAGCCACTTTTAGCGTCATGGTGGGCGAGAAGATGGATAAGCAATCAATGCAGTGATGGGTTGCTAGCCGCATCGCCTGTTAACATGATTTGCATTTTTTCCCATTCCCTCGATCGGCTTTTACGATCTGCGTGGAAAGAGAAGCAGCTGGTACATTCTAAGTGTTTTTTTTTCTCCCAGACCAGCATGGGAGTATAGACTAATAATATAGTCAATAATTACAGTTGTCCCGCCGTACCCCCGTGATTTATTCAATCCGTCGCATACACAAATCAATTATTCGATTTGCGCCATAAATCGGGTTTACCGGAATCGAATCGACCTACTTCACCCCGCGATTTATGCTTTGCTAACTTTTTCACCGTACTCTGTTCGCATGACATATATGACTGCTATTGAATGATCTTCGACACCATGTATCATATAATATATCCGTCCCGTTATGGATATAAACGTAATAGTATGTGTATATTTACTTTTGTGTTTGTAATATTTTGTATCAAATTACAATGTAAAATTATTTGTTGACCCAAATAAATGAAAAAAAAATAAAATAATAATATACATTTCACCACCACCAATTCACGCTAATACCGGCCTGTGGGTCTTAAGGCATTTTATATAATTATATCATGAATATTATAGACATATTTTAGTGTTCCATACCCAAAGGGTAAAAACAGGACCCTATAACTAAGACTGCGTATCCGTCTACCTGCATGTCTGTCTGTCTCTCTGTCACCATCTCATGAACCGTGTTAGCTAGATAGTTGAAATTATAACAGATGATGCTATAACAACAGATACTAAAACATAATAAAAGGAATATAAAAGTGGGGCACCCAAGCTTCCATACAATAAACGTGTTTTCGTGTCTACACAATATAAAACATGTCTTTAATATTCACTATATAAAATTCGTTCGCGGGTCATACGTTTAGGAGCTTCGATGCACGTATAAGTCGTTAAGCTAGGTCAAATGCCTTTAGCTTTTTTCTCCCATGCTGATCTGGGAGAAATAAAAAAACTTAGAATGTACCAGCTGCTTCTCTTCCCACGCAGATCGTAAAAGCCGATCGAGGGAATGGGCAAAAATGCTAATCATGTTAACAGGCGATGCGGCTAGCATCCCATCACTGTATTGATTGCTTTTCCATCTTCTCGCCCACCATGATGGTCTTGCGGCCCTGGGCTCTGCATAGAACCGCAAGACCCAAAATGCTCTGTCTGCCCCATTAGGGATAAAGACGTGATAGTATGCCTTTAGGCAGCTTGAAAAGTCTGTCATTCGTGTTGGCCACTTACACCCACAAACAACAAAAGAGCTACGATGCTACAGAGAGACACACACATCAAATTTATAATCCCTCTGTTTAAAAATTAACCATTAAAAAAACTCCATCGCGCATTCACGGCACTGTATGCCGTTATGTCTCCCCCGAGAAAGAAAAAAAGTGATGACACCTCATTTATTAAAATCCATCAAACCATTTGGGTTCCATGGGGTGATAAAATTGTGTACAATGGCCGCTTATGAAAAATAATCTGTTTGATATTAAAACGTATTTTTTATGTTTTTAATTCGCTTCCATGCTGGATTGGGAGAAGAAATAAAAAATTTATGTACCAGCTGCTTCCCTTCTAGTGCAGATCGTAAAAATCGTTCAAGGGAATGGGCCAAAATGAGAATCATCTAAATAGGCGACGCAGCTAGCAACCCAAAAAAATTTTGTTTCCTTTTTAGGTTGCGTAACCAAAGGGTAAAAACAGGACCCTATTACTAAAACTCAACTGTCCGTCTGTCTATCCCCACGCTGATATCTCATGAACCGTGATAGCTAGAAAATTGAAATTTTCACAGATGATGTATTTCTATTGCCGCTATTACAACAAATACTAATAAAAACAAAGTAAAGTAAATATTTTAGTGAGACTTCCATACAACAAACGTGATTTTTTATAGACATACGAAACCTTTGGTGTGCAAGTCCGACTCACACTTGACCGATCATTCCATCTTCTCATCCACTATCGCTACAAAAATGTTAGATCCGCAAGAGTAAAAATACTATGCCTAAAAGAGTAAAAATACTATATCAAACATAAATACATGATAGTATATAATATATTGTTTTGTATAGGTATGTACATTGTTTTATTATTCGTGTTCCTAAAAACAAGGAGGTTATCAATTCACCGCGATTTTTTTTTTATGTATGTTCACAGAATAATTCAAAGACGCCTGGCTGGACCGATTTGAAAAATTCTTGTTTTATTTGAAAGGGTATGTTTTCGAAGAGGTCCCGAAGAAATTTTATCAAAATCTGTTGTGTAGTTTGGGAGTGAAGTCGGTTTTTAGTTTAGTATTTTTTTTTCCATATTCTGAGCTGTTTTTTTTTATCGTGTGTGTTAGTGACTAACACTAGTGTCAGAGTTTTTAAACCGCCTTAAAGGCCTCTGACATGGTTTTAGGTAACGACCAATGTCAAAGACAGTGACCGGGACCGACAGCTTAACGTGCCCTCCGAAGCACGGATCATCTTACTTGTCAGACAATCAGGTGATCAGCCTGCAATGTCCTAACCAAACTAGAACAACACAAAGTCGTTGTCCCCGCCGGGAATCGAACCCGCGACCTCCGGGTATGAGCCGAACGCTCTAACCACTACACCACATAGGCAGTTTCTGTGTATTCTGAGCTAATAAATATAGTAAATCTGATTGTGATTCATCCCATTTTCGTAGCAGACATCTTTAATAACAGGTAGCATTCCAATAAACTGCGGAATATTGCTGCGAGATCCGGAATGCATGATATTGCAGGCGAAGGCAGGGTTGTATGCAAATGGCGAGCCGAGACGAGATGACGAGGTATAAGGAAGATTGAAACTAAACATGGGAATGAGCTTCGAATGTTTATTGCAGAAATGAGGCCTTAAGAGCCCCTTGCCCTAGACTAAACTACACTTTTCCATACGAACGTAGTCTATGTTTTATTTTGAGACCACATGTGAAATTTCGGCAAAATTTTGTGATTTCAAAGATATTGCAATTATCTAGGGTTATAATTGGTTTCAGTAAAAAATATGAACTTGAAATAGAATATAGTGTTATATAATTTTTGATCATCAGTATGGGACACTTTTACATCCTCATATTTTCTTTCCAGTTCTTAATTTTACCGTAGGAAATTAATAATTGCAATATCTTTAAAATAATATTTTTTGCTGAACTTATAAATACAATACATATTATATATTATCTACTTATTTATCTTACACTAAATACTTAATTTATACTTACAATCGCTTAAAAGTCTGAGTTTTTGTAGTTTACCTGTCAAACAGTTCCTCCACCCATTACTAGATGGCGTTTATTATAAAACTATTGAAAGTCGGGGTATTTTTATTTGCCTGGCAAATAAACTTGTTCATAAAGTATTAACCCGACATCAGCAATTCAAACAAAATAAAAGGAAATACGATCCATCTTCATTCCCGTCAACCCACCCTGTCGCAATATTTTAGGCCGAAAAAAACTATGAAAATTTTATCTCGTTACGAATAAATAATTCATAGGACCTACATTTATAAGGAAAAAAATAGGATGCACAAGCGGTACATCCTACTTTTTTACGTAAAAGCCGATCGAGGAAAGAGGTATGAACCTAAATGATATGAAGACAAAAAATTGGATGTACCAGCTTCTTTTATTTCATAAAAGCTGATCGAGGGAATGGGTAAGAACCTTTATCATATTAAGAAAATATATCAGATGTATCGCTTCTTTTCTTTCGTAAAAGCATATTGTGGGAACGGGTGAAAACCTATTTTAATTTCTTTTTTCACCTTTACAGCCAATATTCTGAGCCAATACCACGCTAAACGTGATTTGAGTTTTACATGTCAAGACTCTGCATATTCAAGTACGAATAGAGACATGATACTGTGTTTACATAGGTAATTTATTTTTATTTTCTTTAACTTAGTCGGAGGCAGAAAGACTTGATGACGATGATATAATTGGGTATTTTCCTAGTCCAAAACTAAATTATTTTGTACTGATAACAAAATAAAACGTCGCAAAATTCAAACGTGATTTTAAATTTATTATTGCAAAAAAACTGATAATAAGAGCGCTATTTGACTCCAAAAAACAATGACGTCACCTGCCTGTATTTCATACAAAATCCCATAGAAACTGTTTGTTTTGACGTTTAGAAAAAAGGATCTGATTTGACTTGTTTGAAAATAGCGTAATTGTATTGACCACGCCGCACTAGCTAATTTCTAATCACTTTTTTGTATATAGCAAGGTTGCCTGGAAGAAATAGCTTAGCGATAACGCTGCCTTTTGCGTATTTCCTAGTTTTTAATAGAATTATTTCCTGTATTTATTTATTTTGTGCAATGAAGGGTATTGTATTAATATTATGTATATATCTGTAATCTGTACGATCTATTTTCACTCCATTCAAATCGATCGAAATATTTCCAGTCTAAAAAATATTCAGAAATTTTGTTTCGAATCGAATAAATAATTCATAGGAGCACCAACACTTCTTCGGAGGGTCACTAAAGTTTTGAGGGAAGGCAAATTAAGAGGGTTAATAAGCTGAAGGCCTCGAAGGTTTGGGGAGTCACCGGAAGTGACCTTTGTACAAATCTCTGCACCAGATGTTTCGGTAAAATTAGCGTGCGAAGAAAAAATATACGGGAGATAATTTGCTTTAGGGCCCGCCATAGGCCAAATTTCTTTTACGTTTATTAATAATATAATAATATTTTTAATGTCGTGCAGGTCTTTACCGCTTAACCGGTAACATTAATAAATGTCCACGTTCATTGTCTATCTATTGTATCTGGTATTGGCGGTAAAGGACGGTTAACGAAATATTCACTTTGAAATTAAAATACAACAACTTCAGGACGAACTCTAGTTATATTACTCAAAAAGACGATAGCGTAAAACTTTCTCAATAAAAAAATGCCTCCAAATCTCCTCCGATTTTCACTAAAAACGGCTAGTCCTACTAATAGTATAAACGCGATTGTAAGTATGGAAGGATGGATGTTTGTTACTCTTTCACGTAAAAACTACTGAATGGATTTTTATGAAACTTTACAATAATATTGCCTTACCATCAGAATAACACATAGGCTACAATTCATAAAGACATTGTGTAATAATCCTGCGCAGACGAAGTCGCGGGCACCAGCTAGTATTCAATAAATACAATATATTAGCCCTCGTTACTAATGATTATAACTGTATCAAACATAAGGCAGTGATCATGTTAATAACATTTTTAATAACTTTTAAATATACTCCTTAAAAAGAAAATAGCTAAAGAAACATACACGTGTACTCATTCATTAAGTGTCCCCCGACCCTAGACTTCTCCATACAAACGTAGTCTACGTTTAATTTTGAAACCACATGTCAGATTCCGGTAAAAATTGGTAATTGTAAAGAAATTGCAATTATGTAGGGTTATAACTGGTTTCCTACACTAAAATTATGAACTGGAAAGAAAATATAACGATTTAGAAGTTTCCCATACTAATGGTCAAAAATGATATAAAACACTATATTCTATTTCAAGTTCATATTTTTACCATCGGAAACTAGTTAAAAACCTAGATAATTGCAATATCTTTGAAATTACAAAATTTTGCCCAAATCGGACATGTCGTTTTGAAATAAAACGTAGACTACGTTTGTATGGAAAGTTGTATTTTGGTCTAGGGTCGGGGGACCCTTAAGGCTGCGTTTCCACTGTAGCGGAGCAGAGCGGAGAGGAGAGAAATTGACCAATCACAATGCTCTTCGCTCTGCTCCGATTCAGTGGAAACGCAGCCTAAACCATCTGCGTTTGAGCCGCCGCGCCGCCCACGACCCCGCTCAGCTCGCTGTCTCGTTTATTCGAATAATCAGGTGATTCAAGCCTGCAATATCCTTATCAGACTGAAAAAAACTTTTTCACAAAGCATGCTTCCCGTGGAATTTGAACCCATGATCTTAAGATCACAAGGATAACGCCGTGATCACTAGACCACGGAGGTAGTCAAAACCAATAAGTCCACCTATTACGCTTTAAGCTGTTTACAAGCCCACCTATTACGATAAAAGCTGTTTACAAGCCCACCTATTACGATAAAAGCTGTTTACAAGCTCACCTATTACGCTAAAAGCTGTTTACAAGCCCACCTATTACGCTTAAAGCTGTTTACAAGCCCACCTATTACGCTAAAAGCTGTTTACAAGCCCACCTATTACTCTGAAATCCGCTTATTAGTTTCATCGTCCTAGGCTCTCTATACCCAACCAGAAATAAAGACGAGTTTCCTGTTATCGATCTACTCTTGCTAACAAAAGGACTTTAACTTGAATAGGCTCGTCCCACACAGCACTGCAATGTATGGACCTTAAGGATTAAGGAAAGGCAAGAACACGTGTTTACATAGTTTAGGAATGACATATGTATGTTATTTCATTTCCAAGCTAAGAGGCTTTATGTCCAGCAATGGACGTTATGCGGCTGAAATGATGATAATGATATAATGTTATATAGATGGACGAGAATATAAATTTACCCTAAGTAATAATAATAATAATAACGTTTATTTTCCAAATATAATACATTACAAACGGTAAGAAATTAAGTGTGCTTACATTTGTTGTTGACCTTTACATTTGCAATATAAGTGGTAGTGATTCCCTGGTCCCCAAACTAGGATTAAACCTGTATTTTAGGGAACAGTGAGTCTGGTGAGGGTACATTTACATTTGTGAGAACAACAATAGAAAGGAACAAAATTATAATTTAATCGTAGCTGTATGCAGCTACTCTTAATATATAGGTGCGTCGCTCTGTATATTTATGCGTGTGAGTGCTTGTTTATGTGTAGGTGTGAATGTGGGCAATATTCAACATATTATTACAATTTTAGCAAATAGCCAAAAATTGGAACATGAAAATGTGATTGAGAAATGGGATTGCCATTTTTAATTTTTAAAACGTCATCAGTGCTTCTGTTTTATTATAATTTAAAGTAACGAGATATTCTACAACTTTTCGCTTCAGTGTATATTTGTTATAAGTAGGCAGGTTATCAATTGATTTATCAAGTGCCGTGATTGCATGATTTGGATTCGTTAGTAACCTCACTTTCATTGAGAATAGATTCAGCTCGAGCTAGTGTATTATAGTAGCTATCCTCGAACTGCTGACGCTGATCTAATTGCTCATCAATATGACTATCAAAAACATTCTCCTCAATTTTAGATTGAATATTATCGAATTCAGAGAACAAACGATCTGTGCCTTTTATGCGTAATTTTAAATCTATTTTCGATTGAGAATCTGAGGTCGTAACACTAACGGTTTCTAGGTAATTTGAAAATTTGTTAAGCCTACCCTTTATGATACCCCGTTTTTTAATCAGATCACGAATGATTTGCTCAGTTTTTTCATCAGAAGAATATCTAAAGGGGGACCTATCACGAGATTTAGGAACATTTTCAGTATCAGACATTAAGGGCATTTTGGCGGATTATGAGAAGACGAGGTACTTACGTGCGAATATCGTATGCTGGTCAGGACAGCTTGTGCTAGCAGCGGCACACGGCTGTAACAGACCCTGGGTAATAAGCAACACTCACCACACTCACTGGAATTCACTCGGCACTCTGAAGATATGGAGATCCGTAGGTGCTGGTTTTAGATTTGGTGATGAAGGACCAAGTTTTGTAGCGGCGCGTGTGTATATATTTTTGCCTTTTGAGTGCCTTTGTGATTTGCCGTTAATGTTGATAATTAGTTGGTGAAATTAAAATGCAGTGATCTTTTTGAGAGTTGAATGATAAGTGTATTTCGATTTTTAAATTACAACGTCATGGATAAAAAAAGTGGGAACAATTGTTGACCAATAGTACGGAGTAGGCAGAGCCTCATTGGCTGCCACAGCTGACCGTTTGTCACGTGATGACGATGGGCGGATGGTTGAGGTGTTCTTCCGTCAGGGGGCTCTCCAGCAGTCGGGTTGCCATTAGCGTAAACAAGATTATTGTAGATTATAGAGCTGATAACCCTATAATGCCTGGTAGCAAAAGTTGTTTTATGTGGGACTACAGGACAGATATTTCTTATGGAGCGCTTATTCGGGTCACGTGACACAGGAACTTCAGGGTGTTTACGTAAAATAATACGAGAGATAAATAACTGTCTGACCGTTAATACATTGCTCAGCTTGTATAGCTCAGCAGTGGGGAATCGGAAAGGTTTAGAGTACATGACCTTTAGAACAGCCCGTTGTGCTCGTTCAAGAGTGATCATGAAAGATTTAGCTGCTGCTCCCCATGCAGGAATGCAGTAGCCGAGGATGGACTGACAGAGGGCGAGATAGGTCATACGAAGAGTATCAGCATCAGCGGACTGGCGTAGTAATTTAAAAATGTAAATCAAACTTCGACATTTAGAAGAGACTGAGGCCAATTGAGCTTTCCAATTTAATCTTTCATCTATAATAATGCCTAAGTACTTTACTGTGTCAACACGATTCAAAATAGGGCACGAGCATTCAGTGTCTGTAGGATTACAGCAGTTATGAATTTTTATACAAAAAGTAGAAAGTGGACGAGTAGAAGATCTAATGAAAAAGGGGATATACATAGTTTTAGAAACGTTTAGAGATAGACGGTTGTAAGATAGCCAATTTTGTACGATTTTAATAGCTTTTTCACTGTTTGTTTTAACAGAATTCCAATTTTCCCCAGAAACAAGCATAACAGTATCATCAGCGTATGTGATGATTCGACAATTTGGTATAGACAGTTGACAAAGCTCATTTATATATAAGAGGAACAGTGTAGGGCCTATAATGGAGCCTTGTGGGATCCCGTAAGTAATGGGGACTGAGTTACTAAGTTGTCTATCTATTTTAACACGTTGGGTCCGGTTTTTGAGGTAGTCGGAGAAAATTTTATAGGCAACACCACGGATACCACACTTCTCCAGTTTAGATAGAAGAGTGGGGACGTGAACAGTGTCAAAAGCCTTTGACAAGTCTAGGAAGAAGCCAAGACATTTTATCCTTCTATCAAGATCCCCGACAACCATCTCAACAAGGTGGGTAACAGCATCTTCGGTACTGACTCCAGGGCGGAAACCAAATTGGTTTTTTGAAATAATATTGTTAACATTTAAGAAATTTATAAGTCTAATATTAATTACTTTTTCAAGGATCTTAGACAGTATAGGCAGCACAGAGATTGGTCTATAATTATTGACATCGGCCATGTCTCCAGTCTTATAAATTGGGTGTACAACTGCTATTTTAAGACAATCCGGAAAAATACCAATATTTATTGATAAATTGCAGATGTGACAGATAACGGGTACCAAAACATTTTTAGAGTTTTTTTATCATTAGGGCAGAAATGTTGTCTATTCCAGGTGAGGTGTCAATACGCAACGATAAAATGATAGTTTCGATCTCCGCTAGGTCAGTTTCGGTTAGGAGCATGGAGTTAACAATTGATTTTGATTTAATACAGGATCGGAAGTTACTATCAGCATTACTGCTGATGTTTGATGCAAGTTTGCCACCAATTTCAGCAAAAAACTTATTGACATGATCAAGAGAAGAAACACAGCTGTCTGAAATTTTGAGTAGGTCACGTGGAGGTATATGGTTCTTTACGGTGTTTGTTATCTTTTTTATTGCACGCCATGTAGCTTTTGAATTATTTTTAGCAAGGAGTAGTTCGTTTTTTTGATACGCTGTTTTCAGATTTTTTAGTAGTTTATTACAAAAGTTCCGGTATCTAGTATATGTTAGTTTAGTTATAGGATTTTCCGGGAACCGTGTTGTTTGTTTATGGAGTTTATCTCTATGTTTTATGCATTTGATTAGTCCCGGGGTGATCCAGGGCTTGACAGTTCGTTTATTTCTTGGGATTTGTGATATGCTGATATGTTTTTTTACTATGCCACTTAGAGTTGAGACCAGGAGATCCGCTGCTTTATTGGGATCGTCAGTGTTTAAGATGTTTGAGAAGTTTGTTGAGTCGATATCGAGTTTTATAGCATCATGGTCAATTCTTCTTTTTACGGCAAAATGGCTACAGGGATTATTTTTTAATTTAAGATTTAGGATCACATAAGTATAGTCACAGAATTAATAATAGTATAACATACAGAACGGAAACTCGCACCGTTCCCCTGCAATCTGGCGTTCCCTCAACACCTCCTCCGTTATAGGGTTCTTGCTAGTCGCGGGTTGACGTTACGCGAGTTACTTAGGATTATTGAATCATAATGGTGAGAAACTGCGCATATTATCATTGTTTATCCACGGAAAACAATAAAGATCGAAAATTTTATAGATTTCCGAGTGATGAAAACAGGTAAGCAAAGTATGGCGTGTGTACAAATCGTCGGGGTATATAGCGACCACGAAGGTACTAATGAAACCCATTAGATCTGGTTCGATCCATCACCGTCTACAGGCCAGTTAGTACGTGATGCGCTAAATTAACAAAATATATAATTTGCTTATTAATTAAATATATATCCTAGTTGACATCACGTACGACTTTATGGATGCTGCCATAATACTCCCCCTTTTTAAAAAAAAAGAACATAACAGAATCATAATAAATCCTAAACATGTGAAAAATAAAAATATTACAAAGGCAATCTACCTACCTATTTCAAACTATAAATTAGTACGTACTAAAAACGTTAGCAAAATGTCTTATTTCTTTCTTGAAATAAAAATATTGATTTCTTCATTGCTTGAATCTTGATATTTTAATCCTTATAGGAGTTCGGCGGCGCAGCAACCAATATCTTGTCGATAACTGCAGCAATTTCTTTGTAGAATCCTAATTTGTTGATTTTACTCGTTACCAATGCTATCTTCGTTGAATTATAATCTCTCAGTTTCTCTTTTGTTGACGATATTCACATTGCACGTGCTGAAAAACGCTGTGTAGGCAAATAATTTCTGCGCGGCAAAATTGTGCGTCTTTGCATTTCGGAGTATCTATTGATATTGTGAGTCACACACATACTTAAATAATTTCTTCCATAAAATTCCGTTATCATCATTGATATTATAATCTATAAGTTTCTCTTGGTACTCAAATATGGTCTTGATATGCAGTCTTTGCGTCTCTCTCTATTAATCTTTTAATTGCCAGTTCCTTCAATCCCAGTGAGTCGGGAGAAATCTTCTGCTCGTAGTCTTTCATGAGACCGTGTGAGCGTGCTCGCAGTCCGCAGTGAGTCGGGACTGTAGAGAACAATGTCGACGAGCGTCGGTCGAAGTCCTGCCGTAGTGCCCCGCTGGAGAGTGGCCAGACATAATTCATTATCCAAAGCGTGAGCTGGGCGGATGTGCCAAACGCTATAATAGTCGCTGTGGGTACTTGATCTCAGGACCAGGAGCTCGGTGCGTCGGCTGCTGTGGACCTGGATATGACCCGTTTGCTGGCTTGCTCTGGAGATTGCTTGCTGCTAACCATTTGATGCATCTTGAGAGAGTTATTTTCAGTAGAAATTGTGCTTCCAAAAATCGGCTTCTGTGATTAGTATTCATAGATGTTTTGTAGTCAAAATTATGATCGCTGTTCCATTTTAAAGTTGTTCGCTCTTTTTCTTGCAGGCTTCATTTTTATCAAAATATTTGTTCCTTATTTGCCAAAAATTCTATAACCACTTTGTAAGTCGGTAGTAGTTTGGCTTTGGAACTTATTGATAGCACCAAATCCTGTGCAATATTCCTCGTTGACATATAATTTTTTCTTTATTACCCCTTTTTTTAACAACATACGGCCATCTGCGGCCTTGCGATCTTGACCTCGATCAATTTTGTTGCATCTGCATTTTTGTTCGTCCGTAACGCAGCAATTCTAAATAAAGTGATGCAGTTTGTGACGTCATATCTATTTCTGTATCATTTTGATGTTAGTGATAATGTAGACGGTATTTTCTTCAATGATGTTATCGCTATTTTTCCATCTTGATGGAGTTTACGGTGTCAGCTGGCGGGTTACGTAGATTTTTCCATTCCAATGTTGCCTTGGGGTTGTCCATTTTAGTTGCCTGGTGGTTTCTGTGCTTCTTGAAATTCCACTGGTGGGACCCTCTTGTGGGAGGCCAGTGGAAATGTACACGTTGATCTTCTTCCCATTTCTTCAGGCTTGAGTCGTCGATTTCTTGCGCTTTGCTCCAATCTTGCGGTGCGTGCCCATCACGTTGTGGTATATTACACCAATTATGGCGTGTGTACAAATCGTCGGGGTATATAGCGACCAATTGAAATTGTTTAACGACTTTATGGATGCTGCCATACAAAGCAACAAATTCTGTGGCGGCGACCCTGATTCACACATTTGACGTGTGCACGGATGTATTGTTTCGTTTGTAGTAGTACTAGGTATATATGTTGCTCCGTTTCTATAAAGTGCCATAGCTGTGGTATAGTATCTAAATTTACTAAGGTAACAATCGTAAAAAATATACATATGCGCTGGCATTTTATGCCCGCCGAATGGCTTCAATTTATGGAAGACATATAAATAAAATAATAGAATAATAATTAACCCTTATTCTAAAATTCTGATTTGTGTAGGGAATTTTTTTTTTCATATATACAGTGTGAAATTAAATTCCTTAGCATTCTTTCAAGTATCTACTATATCCATTATGCAAAGTTATTTAAGACTAATAAAACTTTCCAATTGAAAAGTCGTCATTTTTATATTAAAGAAAACCTCTAAACATGCGTTAGACTCTTTGATAGATACCATTACTGCAAATATAAATAAAAAAACGAATTTGATAATTTTCATACTTTTTGATACGTATTAATTACTGCATTAATTGCAATGTCGTTACCGTACAAAATATCCTTTATGTGAGTATGATAATAAATTTAATTAATGCTAATGATTTCAATTGCACCCTGTATAATGTCCTTAATTTTAGTGTGCTTTATAGCATTCCTTTAATCATGTCGAGGCATACAAATAAAAAATTACATAGGTACTGTATGTCCTAGAGCAGGTGAAGGAAGCGTCGGACGTCCAACGATGAGATGAGTTGACGACATAATAATATGGGTCACACCTTGATGAGAGCAGTAAAGGACCGAGATGGATGACGTCAATGAAAATAGGCCTATGCCACAAAATTAATATAAGCCGTGCTTCGGAGGGCACGTTAAGCCGTCGGTCCCGGTCACTGTCTTTGACATTGGTCGTTACCTAAAACCATGTCAAAGGCCTTTAAGGCGGTTTAAAAACTCTGACACTAGTGTTGGTCACTAACACACGATAAGAAGAAGAATATAAGTAATAGTAAACACATAGAGACGGCGTACGGTGAAGATGCAGCGGAGGCGCATACGGCATGCCTGTGCCGCGCCTGCGCCGCGTCGTTTCAGTATAATTAACATCGCGCGTCGCTTTCATACATTTTGTATGAAAACTTTTTGACGCGACATCGTACCTGCGCCGCGTCTGCTCCGCATCTTTAACTTACGCCGTTTCTGTGTGTTTTACGCCTAAGGTGCCGCGCAATATGCACCCTCGTTCCCCGTCCCAGAACCTCTCTTCCGTTCTCGCGAGAAAGGGGGAGATGTGCGGGGGCGGGGAATGGGAACTTGCGCGGAACCATAGGAGTATCCTTTCAATCCTATGCTCGCCTGTGGGCGAAAGAAGGGCTGAGATGATGAAAATGTATGCACAGAGTTGTGTAGTTTCCAACAGAGTAGAATAGGACCACTCCAGGTCTTAAAAAATACAAGCTAAACAAAGCTTATAAACATCAATGAGACCTCTCCAACCCGTATGGCCAGCGTGGAGAGTGCAGACCTTATCCTCTGGCTGCTCTGGCTTATGGCTCTGATAGCACAGAGAGGGTAGTAACTCCTCTCATCATCAGGTCTTTCTGTCTCCACTGCAGGAGCACAACCCTCTCTGTACTACCAGAGCCATACTTGGCCAGAGTAGCCAGAGGACTCCTCTAATGGAGACTTAAATAAGACTTGATGATGATAATTCCTAAATCACAAAACACACTCTAGACACAAACATATATTCGAATGAAATAAATCGTTTGTGCGATTAAATCGTCAGTGGGATACGCCGGAATCGAATTACACACCGTGCGGCTGTGGGCTCAATGGTGAGTGGTAACAAACGGAGACCGCTACCACTGGAGCAGTGTAAACTCGAAAGATTCTCGTATGTAATCATAATCTCGAACTGAAAGATCGAAGAGCGCATAATGGTTTTCCAAATTACCCTTGTCGGATGAACGTTTCACCACTAGACTGTTTGTTGTTTTTATCTAAGGAGTCAATAAATTATAATTCGTGATTTTAACCATGGTTGCTTTTAAAATTAAAATCGTACATTGTTCTTTTGACAGGTGTTGGGAATAAATTTTTAAACTCTTTTGTAATCCTACGTACACGAAATACAAAATACGTAAATCATTTGTCTCCTCTGAAGCTTGCCAAAAAATGTAGTTACTTAAGTACATTCAGAAACTGCAATTAAGTAAATAGGTGGAAAAAAACAGTATCAACATTTCGAGTTACATTTAAATTAGTTTTCTATTAAATAAATTTCTATAAAATGTAGTGAGAACAAGCCAAGATATGACGTAAGTAGTAAGAAATATTTTCATCATACTTTATAATGCATTAAACGCTGTTATTATCGGTAAGCTCAAAATGAATGATTGAAACCATGTTTTTTTTTAATTTTTTCAAGACTAAAAACCGTATCCAAAACGGAACTACACAATCAATTTTGGTAAAATTTATTCTTTCTTCTATTCAACCAACTGACGAGTATGCCTTAAAACAAAAAGACAAAAGAATCTTCTAAATTCCTTCAGGTGCCTTCGAGTAATCGGTGAACACGCAAAAAATAAAACAAAAGATTCCGACGAATGGATAACCTCATTTTTCAAGGTCGGTTAAAAATGAAAACGAGACGAGTTTTCTTCTAGAACCACGCGTAGTGGCTTTAAAAGCGAAAATTCGTTGTACCGTAAACAGGGGCGCGTCTTGATTCGACACTGTTTGATTGTTTTCTGATGTTCCTGTAACCGCTTCACAGGAATACAACCTTTGTTGCTTTGTATGTTACGTTTGTTTGTATGGAAAAGATAATTGATGATAGTTTCAGCTGCTAAAAGGTATCATCATACGATCATGAAGTCATGAGCATGCTCCAATAATAAGAAAGTTTCCAATCACTCAAATCAAATACTTTTACTAAACGTAAAATAAACATTTTCTATGGGATTTTTATGAATTAAACACTTCTTCTTCTTATCGTGTGTGTTAGTGACTAACACTAGTGTCAGAGTTTTTAAACCGCCTTAAAGGCCTCTGACATGGTTTTAGGTAACGACTAATGTCAAAGACAGTGACCGGGACCGCCGTCTTAACGTGCCCTCCGAAGCACGGATCATCTCACTTATCAGACAATCAGGTGATCAGCCTACAATGTCCTAGCCAAACTAGGACAACAACTCGAACTCGAAGCCGGAAATCGAACCCGCGACCTCGGGGTATGAGCCGAACGCTCTAACCACTACACCACGGAGGCAGTTAAACACTAATTTAAAGATGAATTAAACACTAATAACGTCATAGTTTCTTGGAGTCAAATTATCAGCCTTTCCGCTATAGTAAATCTAAAATCACGTTAAAAATGGATAATTACATTATTTTGTGACGTTTTATTTAAATATCAGTACCAAATAACTTCCATGCTGGTCTGGGAGAAATAAAAAAAACTTAGAATGTACCAGCTGCTTCTCTTCCCACGCAGATCGTAAAAGCCGATCGAGGGAATGGGCAAAAATGCAAATCATGTTAACAGGCGATGCGGCTAGCAACCCATCACTGTATTGATTGCTTTTCCATCTTCTCGCCCACCATGACGCTAAAAGTGGCTTTTGGGTCTTGCGGCCCTGCGCTCTGCATAGAACCGCAAGACCCAAAATGCTCTGTCTGCCCCATTAGGGATAAAGACGTGATAGTATGTATGTATGTAGAACCAAATAATTTATGGAATGGGCTAGGGAATCGGCGAGATTTGAATCATGGTAATAGGCGATGCGGCTAGCAACCCATCACTATTTTGATTCCTTTTCCATCTTAACGCCCACCACCACGCTAAGCGTGGCCTTTGGGCCTAACGGCCCTGGGTTCTGTCTATCCCGTCAGGGATATAGACGTGAAAACGTATCTGTATAAATAATTTATGTTTTACCTAAGAAACTTATTGATCGGGTATTTTCCTGAGACTAAAATAATATAAAACGCCACAAAGTAATATCACTTGTCATTAGTAATATCCATTTTCAGTGTGATTTTATATTTATTATTGCAGAAAAACTAATATTAAGAGCGCTATTTGACTCCTACTGTAGAAACGATGACGTCCCTTGTCTGTATTTCATACAAATGTTTTTTTTGACGTTTAGAAAAAGTAACTGATTTTATTTTTTTCTCGCCTTTCTGAAATACCTTGCATATTAGCAAGACTGATCTACATTTACATATTCTAACAAAGTATATTTTTTGCTTAGGATCGACTGACTCCGTCACATGCCGCGCCCGATTCAATAACCCGGCAATAATTCACGATAACGGAGGTGACCCGCGACCGGCGCCAATAAATTATTTTTATACACTGACATAAGATCAAGTCAGTATTTTTACTCCATGAAAGGTATATTAAATATTTATATTGGTGGTCCATCATTTTTTCTCCTGTTGCCTTGGACGGTGTATCCCTACTAGTATACTCCCAATTTTGTTACCTGGTACTAGTATTACCGGACTTACTGCGATTAATATGGTTTTTTGCTAGATATTTCTGCCATCATGGTCGTTGGCCAACACTCTGTCACACTATATCAGTCGGCTAGCGACTATGATGGCAGAAGGGCCGTCGAAATATCTGGCAAAAAACGATATTAATCACGGTAAGTCCCGTAATACTAATAACAGTAATTGTGACCATGAAACTCTAAAATCATATATTCGTTACCTGGATTCTCTGGTACTGACAGGACGACGGAGACATTGACCGGGACGTAAAAAGCCGTATAAATGCAGAATGTTTGACATGGCGGCAAGTTACTAGAGTTACATGCGACGCTCAAATGCACCTAAGCTAAAGGGAAAGATTTAATTTACAAATCTATCATAAAACCTGTCGTATTGGACGGTTCCGAGACTTGGCCCACCAAAGCAGCGGATGAAAGAAGGTTGCACGTTGCGGAGATGCGGATGTTGAGATGGATGTGTGGTTTAACACGAAAGGACAAGACCAGAAATGGTTATAAAAGAGGAACTGTAAAAGTTGCACCTATGACAGTAAAATTAAGGAGTAATAGGTTGGGCTGGTATGGACATGTTAAGAGAAGAGAGGGAAGCCATATAATCAGGCAGGTCCTAAAATACATGTCAAGGGACATCGAAAAAGGTGGGTTCAAAGAAACTTTGGATCGGATGTGTAAAGGAGGATATGTTGGAGGATATGTTGGAGGATATGTTGGAGGATATGTTGGAGTTCTTACTCCGTTCGTCACCCCCTAAAAAGGGGGTGACGGACGGGTTGACTGCAGGTAGAACAAAGGGAAAGGAACTCACATGCTGAGCCGACCCTTCATAAATAGTGGGACAAGGATAAGGCACAAGAAGAAAAATGTATATTAAATATTCTTGTATTTGGATTATTATTCAAAGATCGTTTCATTCTATTAAGAAATATTTTTTGCTAAAGATCGACTGACTCCGTCACGTTTCGCGCCGGTGGTAATAATTCATGAAAACGGAGGTGACCCGTAAACATTTCAAATAAACTATTTTTTATTGTACGTCAAAGGTCAAGTCAGTTTTTTTACTCATTATGAAAAATATGCTAAATATTCCTATATTGTTATATTATTATTCAAATATCCAGGCATAGAAAATCTAATAATAAGCATTATTTTTTGCTGAGGATTGACTAACTCCGTCACATGTCGCGGCCCGATGGCAATAATTCATGAAAACAGAGGTGACCTATAAATTATTAGCAAATAAATTATTATTTTAATGTACACTGACGTCAAAGCTCAAGTCAATTTTCACTCCTTATGAAAGGTTTGCTAAATATTCTTGTATTGTTTCATTATTATTCAAATATCGGGCATAGAAAATCTATTAATAAGTTTTTTTCTGCTGAGGATTTTCTAACTCCGTCACTTGTCACGCCAGTGGCAATAATTCATGATAACGGAGGTGACCCACGACCGGTGAAAATAAATTATATCTTTAACCGACTTTCAAAAAGGTAAGGTTATCAATTCGTTGCGACCTTTTGTTTTTTTTATGTATGTTCACCAATTAATCGAAGACGCCTAAACCGATTTGAGAAATTCTTTTTTGTTTGAAGCTGTATACTTGTCAAAGAGTCTCATAGAAATTTTATTTAAACCGATAGTGTAGTTTGGGGAAGTCGGTTTTTAGTTTTGAAAATATTATGTTATACCCTAACGTTAAAGATCAAGTCAGTATTTTTACTCCATATGAAAGGTATGCTGCTAAATATTATTTGAATTATTATTCAAAGACCGTTGCATTGACAATTAAATGAAAAATAAGTATTATTTGCTGAGGATCGCCTAACTTCATCACATGTCGCGCCGAATTCAATAACCCGGCAATAATTCAAGGTAACGGAGGTGACCCGCGAATGGTTCTAATAAATTATTTTTATAGACTGACATCAAAAGTAAGGTTTTTCTTCCCATCCACATTTATACCTACTAAACTGTCTATTGTTATATATCAAAATAACATTGTTTTAGTGCAATATGATTATTATACTTTAATAGAGATAGGGAGTCATTTTGGAAATCCTTGGTAGAGGCCTGCTATATCTAGCAGTAGACGTTATGTGAATGTGTGAAAAAACACGATGAAGGCCAGAAAAATGCCCTATCTGCCATGTTGAGTGTAGAGCACTACCTAAACGCTCCGCTAATGGGGCCTGCAATATAAAAAAATACCATATTATGGTATAATTTTTTTTAAAGATTATTTAATTGTGGCCTGCAATATATTGGTTCAAAAAATCTTAAACATAAATTAATTTGAAGCTATTGTTAAGCAGCTCCAACAATTTATATAAAACTTAGTTTTAAGGAATGTCAGCCGTATTTTTAAGCGTAATAAATTTATCTATATCTATCTATACATATAATAAAACAGTAAAAAAGCTTGAGAGGTGTCAAGGGACACCCGGATGGAACGAAGTTCCTTTCGATTAATTAGGGGAGAGAGAGAGACAGACAGAGAAACACGCGCACGCCGCACGGCTTACAACTATAGCAAAAAGTGTCGTTACATCTTTTGGTCTTATTTTTTTCCGTCTAGCCTCCTTTCGCAACGCACGATAAGGAACTTCGTTTCAAAAAAATATTTGGTGCCATAGAGACATAAATGTATGTCGGTTTGTACACGATAATCTCCGGAAATACTGGACGGTATCATATGAAACTTTTTTTATTATATAGCTGTTAAGCCTGGGCAACATACAGGGTACAATTGATTTTGGAAAATGGAACACCTGATACAGAACCATAATAGTCCAAATATAGAAATGATGCCTTCGAATCTGGGAAGATCAGTTCCTTTTTTTTTAATTACTACATATTCGAATTGATATCCGTAGTAACGCCTAAAATTTGCTAGGAGAAAACTCTTAAACGGCTAAACCGATTCTCATCCAACATAACAACTGCCTCCGTGGTGTAGTGGTTAGAGCGTTTGGCTCATACCCGGATGTCGCGGGTTCGATTCCCAGCGGGGGCAACGACTTTGTGTTGTTGTCCTAGTTTGGTTAGGACATTGCAGGCTGATCACCTGATTGTCTGATAATAAAATGATCCGTGTTTCGGAGGGCACGTTAAGCCGTCAGTCCCGGTCACTGTCTTTGACATTGGTCGTTACCTAAAACCATGTCAGAGGCCTTTAAGGCGGTTTAAAAACTCTGACACTAGTGTTAGTCACTAACACACACGATAAGAAGAAGATCCAACATAACAAAAAACCACCGCAAGAGAACTTGCTTTCACGTAAATAAACTGCATCAAATCTGTCCATCCGTTCGATTGCTTCGATGCCATAGACAGACAGACAGACAGACTGACACTAGTGACAAACATATTGCACTCCTTTTTTTGTCAGAGGTTAATAAACACGACGCTAAGTATGCAGAAATGTCACAATACGAGATATGCAAAATTTCCTCTGTTTAACCACAAATAGTGCATGCTCATACATATGTATACAAACTATATGTATGTTTGTTCGTGTCGCTCAAATGTTTACCGTGCCCCGACCTTCGCTAAGTGAACTAAGCGAACATACATACATCAGTAAAGCATATTTGAGTTACATAACTTATTCTGGCAGTTTCCATACAAAACTGCATTCGTTTGTACTTTAAGTACAGGTGCAATGATTATATTATTTATTATATTAGATTATTATTACTTTCAAGTACATTATTCGCAGAAAATACATACTTGATGAGTACATACTACTGTGTTGGTGAATAATAATCCATACATTCGGCAGAATAGAATAGGACCACTCCAAGTCTTCCTGTGGATGTCGTAGAAAGCGAATAGGAATTACAAGCTAAACAAAGCTTATAAACATCAATGAGGCCTCCCCATTCCGTCGGACCAGCGTGGAGAGTGTAGGCCAAGCCCCTGGCTTCTTTGTCCAACTAATAGCTCTGGTAGTACGGAGAGGGTCATGCTCCTGCCACTGCAGGAGACTAAAGAAGACCTGATGATAATGATGATGAAGACATAACCTCTTTATTACTTACGAAGTAGGTAAGACCTAGAACCAGAAGTAAATACTAGTATTTTTCTTCTTCTTATCGTGTGTGTTAGTGACTAACACTAGTGTTAGAGTTTTTAAACCGCCTTAAAGGCCTCTGACATGGTTTTAGGTAACGACCAATGTCAAAGACAGTGACCGGGACCGACGGCTTAACGTGCCCTCCGAAGCACGGATCATCGTACTTATCAGACAATCAGGTGATCGGCCTGCAATGTCCTAACCAAACTAGGACAACAACACAAAGTCGTTGTCCCCGCTGGGAATCGAACCCGCGACCTCCGGGTATGAGCCAAACGCTCTAACCACTACACCACGGAGGCAGTACTAGTATTTATTATGTGCCATAAGATACAATACTTTCAGCGTACGTTGCCCCTAGAGTTGGGAAACGGAATTAAAACAGTGACGGGTTGCTAACCAACATTATCTTAGTGTTTATACGTATCCAAGTTAGGTCATGACCATTATGTTATCATTAAAGTTATCATACGTTTGTGTTGACTTCCTCGTTCTAGAGCCGCTAAACGTCTGAGATGAAATGCTAGCTCGACGTTGTTAAGAATGATATGCGTGCTAATGGTCTCAAAACCTAAATCCCTTATCTATCTTTTTTTTAATTTATTTCAAACAAAAATATACAATCAGATGCCGTGTGGTTTTCGGCAGAGTAGAATATTATGGGGCCACTCCAAGTCCTCCTGTGGATATCGTAGAATTTACTGAATTAATATCAGTATTGTTACCATATACAATGTCCTTTTTTATTAAGTACAAATATTTTAAGGGGTGATTCAGTCCATCATTTCGAACAACTTTTCCCAATAAATGTATATCGAAATACGAAAAAATTATTTTCATTTTCCATAGTAATGATATCACGTGACTACTTCGATTTCTATGAAAACCAAAAATTTTTTTTTCGTTTTCCGATATACATTTATTGGGAAAAGTTGTTCATAATGATGGTCTGAATCACCCCTTAAAATATTTGTACTTAATAAAAAAGTACATTGTATATACAAAATATTCTTTATTTAAGTATGTGCACAAGTTAAAATATTGCCAGTGGTTTCAATAGCTCTCTGTATATTATTACAAATTTAACTACTTAGGAGTTGCGAACACTAATCAAGAGGCACGTATAGTCGTATACATTATTTTTACGCAAGCATTTACTTACACACTTATCCAAATAAAACAATTCTAGAAACAAATCATTTATTGTATTCTTAGGATTTAACGACTAAAAACTTAATCTCATAATTAGTTGTGGTTCAAAAATTATTGAACACTTTGAGACTACTTGGGACACTTATCCACGGCACTAAGGCACGCACACATTATTTTTAGTGTCGCGGACGGTCGGAGGGTCGCAATGAGTAGTCGCATATCATAGCCTTCTCCGCTTAGGGGTTGAGTTCCTCACAAGTAGGCTCGGGGGTCTTGTGGCCGCAGCCAAGATCTAAGTGACTTTATACGAGATAGACCGAATGTAGGACTCCAAATAAAACAAATATAGAAACAAAAATCATCTATTGCTTTTGAAGATATTATTATAACAGACAACAATCTCACTATTGACTGTGGCTAACAGATAACAATCCCATCATTGACTGTGGCTGAAAAATTATTGAACACTTAGACTACTTGGGACACTAATTTAAAGGCACGCATTAACTTGGGACACTTATCCAAATAAAACAATTCTAGAAACAAAATCATTTATTGTATTCTTAGGATTTAACATACTAAAAACTATGAGATTAAGACTTTTGTTATTAGTTGAGGCTCAAAAATGACTAAACACTTTTAAGCTACTTGGGACACTTATCCAAAGGCACGCACACTTTATTTTTAGTGTCACGGACAGTCGGGGGATCGCAGTAGCAAGATGAGTAGTCGCATAAAATAGCCTTCTCCGCTACGGGGTTGGGTTCCTCACATGTGGGCTCAGGGGTCTTGTGGCCGCACCCAAGGGCGTAGGCATGGGTGCCTTCTTCACATTCGCTTACACCTTTAAAAAAAAATAGAATCTATAATTCGGGTGTGTCAACACTGGCGTCAGATTTCAGGCTGCTTAAAGGCATCTGACATAGCTTGACAACTGCCATACATAATGACAGCCGGGACCAACGGCTTATACGTGCCTTCCGAAGCACGGAGGATTTATGTTTGTAATAACTTTATTGTACTAAAAAACTAACACATCAAATTTGAAAGAGCAAATATAAGGTCTAACAAAATATACTGAAACTATTTTTAGGGTGAATTCAGTCAGTGATATTTAACCGCTTTCTCCAAGGAACATGTGTCGAAATATAGCTAGCAAATTAAAAAGTCCCTGATTGTCAAGAATATCATCTAGTAACGAGTAGCAGAACTACCGAAGTGTTGCCGGTAGTTCCGCTACTCATCACCAGATGGATATCTGTAGCGCCATCTATTATGTGTTAGAGAAAGCACTGACTTTTAAGCGTTAATTCCCAATAACTTTCAACATCTCAACCTATTTTCATCATACATTAGTATTTTATTTTAGAACCCCTGCAAGAGAATTCACTTTCACTTATTAAAACCGTATCGAAATCGGTCTATCCGTTCGAGCGCTACGATCCCACAGACATACATTAGCGGCAAATTTAAAACACCTCTTTTTTTGTCGGGGGTAAAAACTGCCGCACGACACAGGTCGGCGACGGTCGGCGACAGTTGTCGCGGACGTACTATCGCCTAGTATTAATTCCGAGCTACCGCTGTCTGTAAAAGCGCTTAGAATTTTTATCGTTCTGATATCACAGTAATTAGTGAGTCTTTACCGTTGGTAAACCAGTTTTAATTGTAAATCGTTTAAGATATTCAAGTATACGTAAAAAAATATGGAACGTTATTAAATGTTCCATAATATACATAAGGTATAACAAAATATACTGAAACTATTTTAACAGTGAATTCAGTCCGTGATAGTCCCCAAGAAATGTATAGCGAAATAAAAACAATTATTTTTGGCTTTCTATTCAAACTCGGATCAGCTGATCGGTCAACATGCATGGGAGGTCAACATTTTCTTTTTATATTTCGGTGTTCCTTAGATAAAATTGATCAGTATCAGAGACTGAATTCACTCTCAATCAATCCGGAGGTCCTGGGTTCGATCCCCAGCCAGGGCAAGTTGGAAAATGGCCTTTTTCAAATTGTCCTGGGTCTTGGATGTTTATCTATATATGTATTTGTTATAAAATATAGTATCGTTGAGTTAGTATCCCATAACACAAGTCACGAACTTACTTTGGGGCTAGCTCAATCAGTGTAATTTGTCCCTATATATTTATTTATTATTATTTTTTATTCCTCTTTAAATAGTTTCAGTATATTTTGTTAGACCTTGTATATTTTTATTTACAGGTAATTTTTAAATACTGGTAATATTTTTGGAGCAATTTCAGTCCATGATATTGAACTACTTTGTATAAAATCAATCGAAAACTAAAAAAATAATTCAGTTCCCATACAAATCAGCGTTAAGCCAAATGGATTTTATAAGGAAAGAAGATTTTTTTTCAAAATGTTGTTTTATAGAAAATAGTTTAGTATACATACTATTATTAATTCCGTGGTATGGTTATTTAAGGACTAAACTTGCTTCAAAAATATAGCCAATGTCATCTTGTATACGAACTTAATTGTATAGTACCTGGGCGACCGAGCTTTGCTCATTTACATTTCAAACATTAACTAATTTTTTTTAAACTTGTCTAAAAACAATGCAATATAAAAAAATATATATAAACTTAAACATAAAAAAAGTAAGTCACCGAGTGAGATTCGAACCCGTAACACCCTTTCTAGCGGTCGGTATCCTTAACCGCTGAGCTAAAAACAAGGCGGTCGGCGCGACGAAATTAGCGAGCATATTCTGCGTGGAAAGAAAAACGCGTGAAAACTCGAAAACACGCGTTTTCCCAAACATAAAACTAATCTAGATCGATTATTTACCCCCGAAAACCCCCATATACAGATTTTCAGCGAAATCGTTAGAGCCGTTTTCGAGATCACAGAAATTTATATATATATACAAGAATTGCTCGTTTAAAGGTATAAGATTTAACTGACATATAGGTTCGTTAGGTATAAAATGTTATCACTATAGTTATCAAATGTTGTTGCTTGGGCTATCTTTTTTATGATTTTTTACTGGTAGGCAAACATTAAGGCATGCCAAAATATAATAACCTAATTTTAATGAAGAATCAACCCGATGATACAAAAAATTCTTTTTTAATTTACAATTTTCGTTTATCCTATACAAGTTTATTTACTAGACAAATTAAAAACCCCCGACGACTCCATCTAGTAATAAGTGGCCGAACTACATATTCCAACCGATATAAGGTGGTATATATATTCGTAACACCATCTATAATATAATAATCAAATTAAAAACCACCTTTCAGGCGTTAACATAAAATGCTTACAGCTGAACCGATTTTAATCAAACATAGCTAAGAACCACTGCAAGGGAACTTTTCTTTACTCAAAAAAAACATCATCGAAATCAGTCAAACTTGACATTTCTGTTTTTTGTCGGTGGTTGAAAATAAAATAAAACTTTAACGGGTTGATTCATTTCATGCTGCTGAACAACTTTCCCCAAGGAGCATATGGAAATCTTTTACATGCAAACTCGGATTAACTGATCTGTCAATTTGTATGAGAGCTCAAAATTTATTTTTCATATTTCAATATGTTTCTCGAGGCAAGTTGTTCAGTCCAAAAAAGAGTTCATCATCATCAGGTCTTTTTGTCTCCACTGCAGGAGCACGACTCTCTCTGTACTACCCCAGCCAAACTTGGCCAGAGCTGACAGAGGTCTTGGCCTACACTCTCCACGCTGGCCAGACGGGTTGGAGAGGTCTCATTGATGTTTATAAGCTTTGTTTAGCTTGTATTCCCTACAAAAGAGTTCGGACCAAGTATATTTTAAGAGAAGTTTTTATTGCCTATTGCCCTATTTTGTTAAACTCCTTGAGGAAAATATTTCAGTTTCCATAAAAGAGATATGTTATTTTTTTCAAATCGAATAATTACAAAAATCTATTAGTAACAAATTATTCAAAAATTTGTTTTAAGCTAAATAATTGGTTACTTTCCTGGGTCAAAAAAAAATGTTTGGTACTGTTAAGAAAATAAATTGTCACAAAATAATGTCACTTGTCATGATCGTATCCATTTTCAATGTGATTTTAAATTTATTATTGCAGAAAAACATATATTAAAAGCGTTGACTCCAAGAAACTATGACGTCATTAGACTATGGCTCTTGTCGGTGGATTGCTTTATAAGTATGTAGTATGAAATATACAAATAGAAAATTTTTTGTTTTGACGTTTAGAAGTGTAATAGTAGTAATAAGTTTTAAAAGTTTCTAATATAAGTAGTTAAAAAGATGCGAATTCACTGTTTGTTAATTCGTACTGGCCGAAGTTTCTAAAAATAAAAACTAAATTCAATTTGAAAATGGAACTTACATTTCCCAAGAGCATAGATGCAGCCGCGCGAATGAGTTTGTGTATCAGCCAATGTTAATCCGACCAAACCCAAAACACACAAGTACAATAGCACCTTCATGATTTTAATAGGATATTTAATTTGTTAGTACAACTTCTCGGGACGGGTTCCGCTAGCAGAGTGGACAAGCCATTTAAATAGGCCATCTTATATGCAAACCCGTTTCGAGATATGTGGATAATGAGCAGTCAAGGCAACACGATCAAGAAAAAAATACAGACGTTTTATTCAACGAGTTTCCTTCAAGCGTTCACCCGATAAGTTTTGAATTGCTGAACCGATTAACATTAAACATAGAAGAACCATGTCTAAAAACGGGGCTTTATTTTTTTTTAAATCGCATTGAAATTGATAATTCCAGTCGTGGGCTAAGATGAGAGACACGTCACACTTATAAAATCCCTCTTTTTGCTTCGGCAGTTAAAAATACAGGCGCAGTTGGCAAAAAATAAAATGAATTTGTGTGTTTATCGTGTGTATGTGGCCAACACTGGTGTTAGATTTTTACGAGAGGCATTTTGCATAGCTTGACGGCTACCATACAATGATGATCAGCGGCTTCAAGAAATTGTTATGCCATTTATAGTCACCTATCCAATGCAGACCATGCCTAGGGTAAGCTACCCTTCGGTTAACTCGTTCAAAACTTTCAAAAAAAAACGTTTACGGCAAACTTCTTTTTAATTTCTTTATGCTTAGGTCAAAGATTATAGTCGATAAAACATAAAATAATGACTTTCTGTTAATGTATATACAACGTGTTAATAAAATAACGCAAAACCTCTCAGGTTGTAACTCAGTCCATGAAACTGAACAACTTTTGTTCTACAATATTCCCAAAATGCCAGAAATAAAATTAAGATTTTCATACAAATTGACTCGATCAGCTGATCAGTTTGTATGAAAATTCTAATAATTTTTTTTTGGTTTTGTGAAAGTTGTAGAACAAAAGTTGTTTAGTTTCATGGGCTGAAGTACCATCTGAGAGGTTTTGCGTTATTTTATTAACACGTTGTATATGTAACTGTCCTTTGTTCTTCAGAGATCCCTTCTGGGATAAGTCCACTGTACAAATGGATAGGTATGACTACAGGGTCAGAAAAGTATGACTTTTAGATTATCCATTGAATAATGGACCCATATTTTTCTGTTTACTGAAAAAGTAAAAATTTACAAAAATACGGAGCAAAGTTCCGGAGTCGCTTGCGACGTCACGCGAAATTTAAATGCGCTATATCTTTGTAATTTTTTGTTTCTCAGCGATACAAAATACATTTACCTACATTATATTTTTTCTTATCGCTTTTTTTTTAACTTGTTACATAAATCCGTAATATCACTGCATTGTCTATGTAGAGAACGTCGCTTTCTTCTCTCTTTTCACTAACCTTGACAAGATCAAGCTGCAAATGGTAAGAAATATCATCAGTTCGAACATAAGCCTTCCTCGGCACAAAGGGCACCTGCATAAGGATTTATGGCCTATATTATCAAATGAATAAGGATCTAAGGGCCACAAATGGAGGGTTAATCGAACGATTAGACTTTCATACAAAATAAGGATTTAACAGACGTGACACTTTCGGAAAACGTATCTAAAAAGCAAATACAAAAAAACTCTCCTGACGTAGTCGGGTAAATATCTTCTTTAAGGGTCCTCCCCGCGCTAACGACCTTGAAAACACAAAAAATTAATTTGTCTTTCTGTAAGTGAGATTATCAGAAACCCTCGTACAACTTTTTAGCTAGTATCCTTAAGTTTCATTAGAACCTCGAAAATCATTGAAATAAAATACCCTGAATTTTCCTTTGCAAAAAATACTAAAAACGGCCATTTTTGACTCTTTTTGTAAAGGTTTCTAAACCGGATAGTATTTCAATGACTTTCGAGGTTCTAATGAAACTTCAGGATACTAGCTAAAAAGTTGTACGAGGGTTTCTAATAATCTCACTTACAGAAAGAGAAATTAATTTTTTTGTGTTTTCAAGGTCGCTAGCGCAGGGAGGAGCCTTAACAAGCAATGATCATCATCAGGTCTTTTTAGTTTCCACTGCAGGAGCACGACCCTCTCTGTACTACTAGAGCCATACTTAGCCAGAGCAACCAGAGGTTTTGGCCTACACTTTCCACGCAGGCCCGACGGATTGGAGAAGTCCAATTAATGTTTATATGCTTTGTTTAGCTTTTATTTTCTAAGTCGCCTTCTACGACATCCACGGGAAGACTAGGAGTGGTCCTATTTTGAAATTCCCACGGGGAGCGAAGCCCGCGGGTACAGCTAGTTTTATATTTTTTATTATGTTGCCTTGATTATGCAGCAGACTTTAAAAGAATAAAAACGTTCTCGTAGTTACGAGTATATAAAACTTCAGCCAATCATACAATTAAATTATATCATTAACGTAAAGATAAGAGTTGCTTCTATATCTTTCTTATTTTGTGACCCTGGGGTTCAAGTGGCCATTACGCAGGTTAGGAATCGATTTTGTGTTGACAAATGTCCGGAAAAAACTATTTGAGTTCCCTATTTGTTAGCCTATTTGAAAAGGTAAGTTCTCGGTTCGTTAATGTTAAAGTTTATCCAAAAAATATTTGCGGTTTTTACAAGTTTCAGAATTTTAATTAAGTAAAAGAACATGGGCTTATTTATAACATGTAATTTGTCGAAATAAAAAGTGTTTTTTTTTTACTGCTTATAGTTTTCATCTAATTTGGAAAAACAAAGATTTTTTTTATATTTATGTAACTACCGTGACAATTTTTGTTAAGCTCTATTAATTTGTATATAATAAAGAACATTTTTTCCGGAATCTTTCTTTCTTAACGTGTGTGTTAGTGACTAACACTAGTGTCAGAATTTTTAAACCACCTTAAAGGCCTTTGACATGGTTTTTAGGTAACGACCAATGTCAAAGACAGTGACCGGGACCGACGGCTTAACGTGCCCTCCGAAGCACGGATCATCTTACTTATTAGACAATCAGGTGATCAGCCTGCAATGTCTTGACCAAACTAGGACAACAACACAAAGTCGTTGCCCCCGCCGGGAATCGAACCCGCGACCTCCGGGTATGAGCCGAACGCTGTAACCATTGCACCACGGAGGCAGTTAATTTTTCCGGAAATAAATGATTTAATTATTTGTGATAACTTTTTAACCTCCGACAAAAAGTAGGGTGTCATAAGTTTGACGCTTATGTCTGTCTGTCTGTGAATTCGTAGCGCTCAATAGGATGGACCGATTTCAAGACGGCTTTACGTGAAAGCAAGTTCCTTGTATTGTTTCTTAGCTATGTTCGATAAAATCCCATGCTGGTCTGGGAGAAATAAAAAAACTTAGAATGTACCAGCTGCTTCTCTTCCCACGCATATCGTAAAAGCCGATCGAGGGAATGGGCAAAAATGCAAATCATGTTAACAGGCGATGCGGCTAGCAACCCATCACTGTATTGATTGCTTTTCCATCTTCTCGCCCACCATGACGCTAAAAGTGGCTTTTGGGTCTTGCGGCCCTGGGCTCTGCATAGAACCGCAAGACCCAAAATGCTCTGTCTGCCCCATTAGGGATAAAGACGTGATAGTATGTATGTTCGATAAAAATCGGTTTGGCCGTTTAAAAGTTACTAAGTTATTGCTTGAAAGTCGTGGATTTTGTAGTTTGCATGTCAAGTAATAGATGGCGCTACGCATATTAATTCTACTATATAGTTCCTCCGCTCATCACTAGATGGCGTTTACATGTGAAACTACTGAAAGTCGGTATTTTTTTTTATTTACATACATACATATCACGTTTTATCCCTAATGGGGCAGACAGAGCATTTTGGGTCTTGCGGTTCTATGCAAAGCCCAAGGCAGCAAGACCCAAAAGCCACTTTTAGCGTCATGGTGGGCGAGAAGATGAAAAGCAATCAATACAGGGTTGCTAGCCGCATCACCTGTTAACATTATTTTCATTTTTGCCCATTCCCTCGATCGGCTTTTACGATCTGCGTGGGAAGAGAAGCAGCTGGTACATTCTAAAGTTTTTTTTTTTATTTCTCCCAGACCAGCATGGGAGTTCTAAAGAGGAGGACAAAAGTTTTATAGTAAATGAACTTGTAAAATACTTACATCTGCCAAGAATATAGTAACAACCTCTTGAATGTGTCTCTGTGCCGGCCATAGCGAGTCCGACCGAAATCACTAAACACAAATAAAATGGAGTCTGCATTTTATTGGTTTTATTACGGTATCACTAAAATAACAACACTATTTATAATAATTTCTCAAAAAGAATAAGTCTTTGAGTCAAAGCAGCAGCCTAATATACTTAGGTCTATTAGTAAAATTTGCCAAGTACGTGTCGGGCCACGCGCAGTGTAGGTTCCGTAGTTGCAAATGCCGACTTTGAGCCACTAAAAACGTCGAAAAACTAATTTTCTATTGAATTTTTATGAATTTTTTCTTTTTTGAGTATATTTTATAAGTTGGTAGCCTTTACCTTTTTAATTTGTAAGCTCTACTTAGCCCTGATAGTTTTCCATTAGATTTCGTATACTAACAGCTGTAATTTTTTTCACGTGTCCATATATAGCCATTTAGCAGATAGAAGGGGAGAAGACAGGAAAAAACTAGGCTCTCACAAAAATTTGAAATTTCAGAAACGGATCCCTAAATCTAAAAATGATATTTTTCAGCTTACAATATTTTTAAAAGAACTTTTCGACGATACCCGACACGACGAGCAAGTCGAAAAATGTTGACTCCCACTTTACTTGTATCATAAAAAAATTGTTTTCAAGATTTTATTTTACAATTATTTGTCATCATTAATATACATACCCATGCCAAATTACAGCTTTCTAGTACCTATGGTCACTAAATAATACCGCGGACAGACAGAGAGACCTTCCTTGTTTTTTTTAAATGTTTATTTATTTAATAAAAACAGTGCAACTTTTATGTTTGCTACGGAACCCTAAAAAGTAATAAAATAACCTGTTTGTAGGTAGCTAATTAACACGTAATTATTCATACGATTAATAAAATGGTCAAGTGAATATTTACAAAGTTGTCTCGAATTTGACGTATTTTGTCGCATAAAAATGCATTCCCGATGTACAGAAGTTTGACGTCAAATAGAGACGACGACGAAGTTTGACGGCATCTTCTCATCATCATCATCATTAACATTTTGTTTTCATCTTTATGATGCTCAGGCAAACCTGGATTTTCAACTTATACAGACCGAAGTCAAAGTAATAAGCTATCATTTAGTTATTTACCGGATTATAGTTCTGTCTAGTTGCAAAAAATTGCGCACTGTGCGACATGTATTTAAGATTACTGCTTTCTGAAGAGTAAGGTAAGTAAATTTAGATAGTCCTATTGTTTCCAAGCTATTAAATATTTGTTTAGGAATAACACTGGTTGTGGACACTACTATAAGAACTATTGTGACAGTATTCATTTTCCAGATTCTTTTAATTTTTTCTTAAAGTTCCTTATATTTCCTGATTTTTTCTGCAATTTTTGTCTGTAAATTATTGGTATTTGGGACTGCAATATCTATAAGGTATGTTTGTTTTCTTTGTCAATAAGTGTTATATCGGGTATGGTATGATCTGTCAAGATTACGCGATCGTAATAAATTTTATGTGAAGAGTTTTCATTACTGCTGATGGACAGTATTTATAGGAAGGTGTGTGGTTATTGTTGATATTTTTGTGTTTAACTGCTAATTTTTGGAGTATGTTGGATAATTGATTATGTCTGTAGGTGTAGTTGTTTTGTGTGAGTGTAGGACAGGCTCCTGTGATATGTTGTATGGTTTCGGGTTTTAGGCGGCATTTTCTACATAAATCATTTGTCACGGTGGGGTCTTTAATAATATGTTTTCTATAATTTCTGGTATTCGTTACTTGATCTTGAATGGCTATAAGAAAGCCTTCAGTCTCCGGAAATAGTCCTGCAGAGTCAAGCCATGCATTAGAAGCTATTTTATCAATATGTATATTTTCCAGATCATAAGGATGTCGGCCATGAAGTTCCTTGCTTCTCCAGTTGTTAACTTTTTCCTGGTAATATGCAGTAGTGATATTATTATCTTGAGAGTTGGTATCTTTTAGACTTAACGGGGTGTAATGATTATCTATTTCTGCTATTGCTTTCTGTGTAATATTGATTAAGGTGTTAATATCGGATTCTTGTGTAAGTTTAAATGCTACGTTTCTATTGTTTTTAATTTCAAATCCGGCTTTGGAATCATGTAATTCATGTAAGAGTGACTCAATGAGTCCCCTTGGAAAATGCCTCGTCTAACATTCATCTCATCTGATCTAATGTTTTGTCCGTCTGTCTGTAGGATAAGTATTGTTCTCCAAGTTGCCATAGTGTGTTGCCATATTTTTGAGAAGTTGATTAAATGGGGTGAGATTTTGTAAATTTCTAATATTTGTAATAACCATGAGTGTGGAACGCTATCGAATTCCTTTTTATAATCTATGTATGAAATATTGATATTTTTTCTTTTGTATTGTACTTGTTTTAATATGGCAGAATCAATAATTAATTGTTCCTTGCAACCCATAATATGTTATAGTCTATCTTTTTTGCTCTTCTGATAATATGTTATATTCAGTTATGTGTTTAATTCTAGCCGATAAACACAAGGTTATTAGTTTGTATAATGTATTAAGACAGGTAATAGGTCTACATTGTGAAGGATCATCGGTTCGGTTGCTTTTTAGTAACATATAAGTAATGCCTTTAGTAATAAAATCAGTGAGTGTATCGTTTCCTAAAATTAAATTATTTTTTTGTTTTGCTAATACTTCATGAAGTGTTGCGAATTTTTTAATCAAAAAGTTGTGAATGTTATCTATACCTGCCGTTTTCCAGTTGTGTGTTCTGTTTATTAACGTTTTCAATTCTTCTACCTCGATATTCTCAAAACCCATCTCTTGTACATTTTCAACTCTTTGTTTTTCTTTACTTATCCACTCGGTATTTTCATTGTTTTTCTTCGCCTGACCAAATATTACTCCAAAAATTTCTAATAGTTTCTGCACTAGATGTTACGGATATTTTTTTGTCACCTTTTAATTTTCTTTAAAATGTTTATACAAAATTAATAGGTGACAAGAATAAGGTGACATTATCATTATGATCATCATGCAAAATTAGTTCTGCTATGAAGTCTTTGATATCCTGAGATGATATCTTTTTGTACAGAATTTTTATCCACCTGGAATGTTAATTTTGTACGGAATTGTATAAAAACTAGTCCTTGTCTTTGTTTATATGGATTGGTGACGTGCAGTATTATTTTTTGTGCAAAGCTATAGAAAAAACTGGTCCGCTTTTTTGTATAGTGAAACATGTTTACTGTTTATTTATGTTAGAATTATTCCTATTATGACGTGTTTGGTTATGAAGACGTCATTTAGGAGGTCAAATTTGTTGTTTTAGGATCTTGAAGATCTAAAACTAAGTCTTATTTTTGTACAAGTAACGACCCGCCCCGGTTTCTCACATAATAGTAAAAATAAACCTTATCAAAAAAATCGTTACAGTTGTTTTTGAGTTCAATATATACAAACACACCAGTAAACATACATAGACAAATAATACGTGGAAGGTTCATACCCGTAATAAATCGTACCACAAGCTATACTAGATTACTATAGTATAATGATAATAAAATAACAGTTGACTGTTATTTTATTACTATATATACTAAAAAAAAGACGTGTGGCACTCGGGGACTGCCGCGGTAAAGCTATTGTAAACAAGGAAGGACGGCAACGTCGCAAACGGACGACGGAGACGAAGCGGCAACCTACATGGTAGGCGGAGTGGGGAGAGCGTGAGGTTTTTTCGTTACGGAATTTTTGGATTCGGTCCCCGCGCTCAAGGCCCGCGATAGAAGCTATGCAATAGCTTAAAAATACAAATTATTTTTTATATTTCGATAAGTGAGTATCACGGACTGAATACACACTTTTAAAAGTTTCAGTATATTTTGCTAGACCTTGTATAAATACACAGAATAAGCTGGCCCCAAAGTAAGTTCGAAACTTATGGGATACTAGCTCACCGATACTATATTTTATAACAAATGCCTCAAATAGACATCCAAGACCTGATGTAATATAATTAAAGCACATCGCTGACATCATGTCCATAAAGTCAGGGTCACCCAGGATAATATGTTGTCTGTAATGACAGGACAATGAGGATAAACCAATCAATTGTTGGAACTGGTTTTAATCAGGTTTTGAAGTTATATCACTGCGATAATGGATCCATATGTTTTCATCATCAATAATGTGCACTTCTGTTTTGAAAATGTATTCAAAACTTTTGCATTGTCTGTAATTTTTAACAGACTTCCAAAAATGGAGAAGGTTATCCATTTTCCGTAGTAAAGAAGGAATCCTTTTAGTTTTGCCATGTCTGTCTGTCTCTGTCTATGTCCGTCCGCGGTTTTACTCAGAGACTATAAGTACCAAACACTGGTCCACAACTATATAAAATCGCCATTCCGACTCGCTAAGAAGAAGAAGTACCAGAAAGTTGTAATTTTTCACGGGTAGGTTTTAATCATGACAATGGAGACGAAAAATGAAAATTTTGAAAAAAATTTTTTTTGGGTTAGCTCCTATACAAGTGGGAGTACAAAGTGGGGTATCATTGAACAGGTCTTTGACAAATATTTTGATACCATTTTTTGATTTAGGGATCCGTTTCTGAAATATTTAGCGTTATAGTGCAAATTTTTGTTACAATCAAAAGTGTCCCCCCTCCCCCTCTATCTCCTAAACGGTTATATATATATGGACATATGGACACGTGAAAAAAATCACACCAGTAGTATATATAACGAAGTTAAAAGGAAAACAATCAGAGCTGGATAGAGTTAACAAATTAAAAAGTTATAGGCAACAAACTTATAAATTGTGAAAAATCATACAAATTCAATAGAAAATTAGTTTTTAAACGTTTTTAGTGGCGTGAACTCAAAGTTTCATTCATTCACAACTACGGAACATTATATTGCGCGTGGCTCGACACGCACTTGGCCGGTTTAGTATGTTCTCCGATTATTCGAAGACGCCCGGACTGATTTGGAAAATTCTTCTTCGGAAGGACAAGTTCCGTGAGCTCCATGCCGCTTCCGATGGGCCCCGGTAGACGCATTAGTCAAAAATAACCAGCCAAGTATTGTAAGTAATGACGACCCCCGTGGCGTAATGGTCACAATGCTAGTCCGCCACCCAGATTCTGGGTTCGATCCCCGGTCAGGGCAAGTTGAAAAATGGCCTTTTTCAAATTTTCCTGGGTCTGGGTAAATAGTATTCCATAACACAAATCTCGAACTTACTTTGGTACTAGCACAATCAGTGTAATTTGTCCCTATACAGATATACAGATACATTTTCACGTCTATATCCCTGACGGGGTAGACAGAGCCCATGGCCGTTAGGCCCAAAGGCCACGCTTAGCGTGGTGGTGGCGTTAAGATGGAAAAGGAATCAAAATAGTGATGGGTTGCTAGCCGCATCGCCTATTACCATGATTCAAATCTCGCCCATTCCCTAAATCGGCTCTTACCATCTGCGCGAGAAGAGAAGCAGCTGGTACATTTTACGTTTTTTCTTTTCTCCCAGACCAGCATGGAAGATTGTCCCTATATATTTATTTATTATTTATTTATAGTATTATTCCTTCCATGCTCGGCTGGCCCTGGGCTCTGTCTGCCTCGTCAGGGATTCTTCTTCTTCTTTAGGTGCCGCTTCATTCCTGAAGATTGGCAGTCAGCTCTTTAAATCTTAGTTTGTCCATGGCAAGCCTGAACAGTTGTTCTACAGTTTTGATACCAGTCCATTGTCGGATGTTCCTCAGCCATGACATTTTGCGACGTCCCACCTTGCGCTTTCCGGCAACTTTACCCATCATTATGGTCTGGAGTAGATGATATTGTGGGTTTCTTAACACGTGACCAAGATATGTGATTTTTCTTATTTTAATGGTTCGTACGAGTACTACTTTTTTGCCCATGCGCTCTAGAACTTCAACATTAGTAATGTGATCCGTCCAGCTTATGCGTAGCATTCTAAGGTTCGTCAGGGATATAGACGTGAAAATGTATCTGTATCTGTATCTTATAGTATTATGTCAACGAGGAGACTAGGTACAACCGCTATATCACGAATAGTTCAGTCACAGCAGCGTCGATACTTGTTGCTTTAACGATCACTTGTGGCCGCGAAACTAGCTTTTTTGTGCCAGTGAAAATAACAGCGGAATATTTCTTCGGTAAAAAATTGGTGATTCAAATTTTGTTAATTGTGTTTTATGTTCTGTATTTTTTGTTGTTGTATATATATACTCCAAATAAAGATTTTTCTATTTATATAATCAGTGTAGTAATTTATTTATTAAAAAAAAACATAAATGGCTATTTTATTTTATTTAGCTAAAAAAGTAAAAAAGCTTATGTTCTGGTAATGCGAAAGACTGATAGTTTTTCTTGTTTTATTGCAAAGAAAAGACTTAATCTAGTAAAACCTCTCTTAAATTTAGAAAAACAAATAGTTTTTACACGTATGCGTGTTTGTTGTTGTTTATGTATCTATATTATTTGCCCGATTGTGAAAGTACTTTAGTGTACTGTGTGGTTTCCGGCAAAGTAGAAAAGGTCCACTCTAAGTCTTTTCATAGTGTGGTAGTAGACGACTTAAGAAACATAAACTAAACAGCTCTACATCTCGTCTGTCCAGCGTAGGGACGGTAGGCCAGTAGAGTGCATTTTAATACAGACACATAGTATTTGTCTATCCTGTGCCACCCTAATATAATATCGGATACTAGCGACGGATTTTAACGACCTCTGTGGCCTAGTGGTCATCATACTAGGCAGTCACGCCAGAGGTCCCGGGTTTGATCCCCGGTCAGGTCATGATGATAAATGATCTTTTTCAGATTGACTTTAGTCTTGGATGTTTATCTATGTATGTATTTGTTATTAAATATAGCATCGTTTAGTAGTATCCCATAACACAATTCTCGAACTTACTTTGGAGCTAATCTGTGTAATTTGTCTGGATTATTTATTTATAATTTAGCGAAAAACGTATTTAGTTTAAAATGCAGCCGTTCTTGTTCTCGAAAAAATTAGTGCCTACCTTGTCAAAAATATTTGTGCACGTCATTGCTGTACGCTAAATCCTCTGGCTGCTCTGACTGAGTATGGCTCTACATACATGAGTCTGGAAGTACATATATAAGCCGTGCTCTTGCAGCAGAGTATAAAAAATCCTGATGATCCTCGGATTGCTTTGGAAGTGCATAGGTCGTGCCCTTGCAGTGCAGACAAAAGCATCCTGATGATTGACATAATGATAGAAATAAAAAATCTTAATTGAATAGCTAGTTTCGTGGCTCCACCGCACTGTTGGTGTACTAGAATCTCGTATTGTTTGCAAATAACAGAGGTTTATCCAGGCTCGTAATATACGGGTATTTTGACAGCTACAATTATTGTTTTCATATTAAAGATAAGCGGATGCCGGGCGTTTTGTGGAATTGGGCTAATTGTTTCATGGCCACACAATAAAAAATACTGGTTTTATCTTTTTGTTTTGCTAGTTTGTCCCATTTTTCTGAAATACAATGTAGTTAAAATGTGGTTTGACTAGCTTATGCCTGCGGCGTTTCTGCGGTATCCCACGGAACCCTTACATTTTCCTTTTAATCTCTGTTTCCTCAGATCTTTTTTTTTTCTTTTTTTACTCCACCTCCAACATTGGAGTCTATGTTTGCTATCTACTCTTTCATACAAGTTCTCGCATTTATGCCTCTCGTACTATCATTCCTCATACTACCAAGTTCATTCATCACCTTGTACTCTGCTCACGGGTGGGACTCCCGTCTATCTACTTTCTTTAATGATTTTCTACTTTTAATTTCTTATCTTTATTTTTCATACGTCGTTGGGGTTTTAGGGAAAATAAATTATACATTTTGTCTCATATTATTGTATTTATTATTCCTCAGATCTTCCGTGCTCGCCGTTCAATCATGCATGTAATTTTGTATAACGTTAGTGTCAATTAAAAGTGTACCTAGGCACTTTTAATTGACACCAACTAGTAAGAAAACTATAGTATAGTTTACAGCCTACACACAACAACTATATAGTAAAGATACATACCTACTCAAAACGCGAAAGACACCACCACCTAAAGTAAAAGTAAAAGCAAAAATCTTTTCAAATAATTTGCTACTATTTTATATCAGGCTTGCCCACTGGTCTTGTAAGTATTATCAATTTAATAATTTTTCAAAACTAAAAATCGATTTTAATTAAAATGGTAAAGCTTTTTTTGTACAAACGCGAAAAACGGCATACGTTTGGCCGCTTATATCTTCGTTTCCTTTCAAACAATTTATTCAAAATGGGGACAGCACTGCCGCCTTTGGTCCCGTGAAGCTTTTCTTAGCACTATTTGCTACCGTTTTTCGCAAAAATGGCTTTCGGTTTGCGAGGGAAGAGAAACAGCTGGTACAGGTCTTTGTTTTTTTTCCTCCCAGACCAACATGAAAAACCAAAGCAATAAAATGTAAACCACTTAATTGGTGTAAAATTATTTGCAATAAATTTGCTAGGTTTCCGGCAGAGTAGAATAGGACCACACCACAGTGGCGTTGGGTGAGAATTTGAGCTAGTACAGCTAAAAAACTATGATACGAATTAAATACCTACCTAATTAGGCTATATGTATAAAAGTTAATAAGCCGCTTGATGTCCGGCTTATTTATTTAACTTAGTGTGAGTAATAACCTATATAGTGTCAGTTAGTGTGAGTAATATGTATCTGAGCGTGTTTATACATCTATCATTGTGAGTGTATTTCAATAACCAGAGAAAAATTTCGTATTTTGAATATGTGGGTGTGTGCAATCCAGTCATGCTGCTAGTTTACGGCTTATGAAAATAGTAAGTGCGCCGATATACGCAGGTTATAAGAGTTGTTTATAATGAATGCATATATGTTTGAATCCCCTTAGGGAACTCGATGGGAATCGGCTTCTAAGGAGGCTTCGCCACTGCCACATCAGTTCTTCCCGTGGATGTCGTAGAAAGCGACTTAGGAGATACAAGCTAGACAAAGCTTATAAACATCAATATAACCTCTCTAACCCGTCTAGACCGCATGGAGAGTGTAGGTCAAAACCTCTGTCTGCTCCAAATATGGCTCTAGTAGTACAGAGAGGGTTGTGCTCCTGCAGAGGAAACTAAAAAGACCTAATAATGACGAATATATATCCTTTAGGTACTTGATTGACAACTTCTATTGTCAAATGAAGCACCAAAAGCTTCGTTTACATATATCTAAGTATCTGAGATCTTTGCAAAATGTTCAAACAATTTTGCATGCTTGTAAAAAATAAACCAAACGAAATTGTTGAAATAAATCAACAAGCTAAGAAATGTCTTTAAAGCCCTCAAAGGTTACTTACGTCAAACCTGACCGTAGACATACAAAGTGGTTAGAGTAGCCACAGGGCAGTCTTTGATCCCTGCAACGGGACGGGATGATGTTTTTGCACGAAATAAGCAGTCACTGAAACGTATGTTATTACCCGACTACGGCCAAGGGGATGGGTAAAGCCCATTTTGCGAAAGGGGGCATTTTGCGAAGGGGACATTATGAGAAAGGGACACTTTGCGAAAGGGACGTTTTGAGAAAGGGACGTTTTGCGAACGAGGGGCATTTTGCAAAAGGGACATTTTGCGACGGAGCCAATGATTTTAGCAGTCTATGCTTGTAAGTATGTATGTATGTCCTGTTAATATTATTTATTTTGTGCAATTAATAATATGAAACAACAAAATATTTTGTGTGTGGGTATATATGTGGATGAGGATACCTATGTGTGTCAGACATAACATAACTGTTTGCCTATTGTTTCTTACCTTTTTAACCGACTTCAAAAAAGGAGGAGGTTATCAATTCGATTGTATGTTTTTTTTTGTATGTATGTGACGCGATATCTTCGGCAACCGTGGACCGATTTTAAAGATTCTTTTTTTATTTAAAAGCCTTTACTCCCAACTTGGTCCCATATTAATTTGGAGGAGACCCGATGAAGAACTTTGGAGATATGGAAGAAACTCCTGAAAAAACTGAAGACGGTTGATTTTTTTGTTAAAAATTAATTATTTTCCCCCGACTGTCAAGAACGCCAACTACCTACGACTTGATATCCGTAGCTTTGTGCTAGAGAAAGCCCTGACTTTCAAGCGTTAATCCCCAATATACGGTTGAACCGATTTTCATCAAACATAACTAGGAACCTCCGCAAGGAAACTTACTTTCACGTAAAAACACATCGAAATCGGCTCATCCTTTCGAGCGCTACCATGTCACAGACAGACAGACACGAGCGGCAAACTTAAAACACCCTCTTTTTTATCGCGGTGTGACGAAGTGACATCATGTAATATTTTTTTTACATTGGCTTGTGTAGTGTAACCTATACATACATACATACATACGTACATACATACTATCACGTCTTTATCCCTAATGGGGCAGACAGAGCATTTTGGGTCTTGCGGTTCTATGCAGAGCCCAGGGCCGCAAGACCCAAAAGCCACTTTTAGCGTCATGGTGGGCGAGAAGATGGAAAAGCAATCAATACAGTGATGGGTTGCTAGCCGCATCGCCTGTTAACATGATTTGCATTTTTGCCCATTCCCTCGATCGGCTTTTACGATCTGCGTGGGAAGAGAAGCAGCTGGTACATTCTAAGTTTTTTTTATTTCTCCCAGACCAGCATGGGAGTAAGCTTGTACATTTGGGATTTGGGATTTGGATTGGGCGTAACCTATAAAATGGTTAATATATCTAAATTATTATTATGATTTTATTTGTGGCATCAATAATGTAATTTTAAGTGTGTTAGACTAACCTAATAATATTTCAACACAAAAAAATGTTTTGTAATGAGATAAATAAATGAAATGAAATGAAAGAGGATTAAAAATAGGTTTCTAGTCGTATCGTATTTCGCCCACACAACACCACAATACGGGTTAGTTAATATACTCACATATTACATCTTATCGTATACGACAATCGTACAGTCTTCCTTTGGTCTTTGTGTCGTAACGGAGTCTAAATTACGTCGATTAATGCGACGACGTTTCCTCGTACTGTAATTATTCGTAATTATGTCTGTGTTTTGGGGAAAGAAAACTTTGCGCTGTCTGGGGAAATGTTTTGTTTAATCCCTTTATCGACAGGGCTACTTTTTGAAAACCAGCAAGATTTTTAGAGCAATTTCAGACCACGTTACTAAACTATTTTCTGTACAAAAAAATATATATAAAAATCGTCTTTTTGCTGTGCGCTGATTTGTATGAGGCCTTTTTTGCTCATACATACATACATAAGTACATATTATTACAATATTTATCCCTAATGGGGTACACAGAGCATTTTGGGTTTTGCGGTTCTACACTGATAGAGGCCAGGGCCGCAAGACTCAAAGGCCTTTTTGGCTTTAGCGTAATGGTGGACGAGAAGATAGAAAAATGAATCAAAATAGTGATGGGTTGCTAGCCGCATCGTCTATTAACATGATTCAAATTTTACCCATTCCCTCAACCGGCTTCTACGATCTGCGCGGAAAGATAAACAGCTGGTACATTCAAAGTTTTTTCTTTTTTCCCAGACCAGCATGGATGATATACTTTTTTCGTTTTTCGATAATTGCTTTTATGAAAAGTATATAGTTCAGTATCATAGAGTGAACTTGCCCCAAAATGTTGCTGGTGTTTAAAAAGTAACCCTGTATAATGAATAGGTAAGTATTTGAGAGCTAATAAGAAAGTTTGTATGAATGTGTGTTATACTGAACAGATTGGAAATAATTTGGCATGCATTTTTAGATTCAGTAAACGATACTAAAAAACTTTCCAAAATGAATATTCCAAGATGGTTTAGAGAAAAAGGAAAACCTTAGAATGTACCAGCTGCATGTCTTCAGATCCAAAAAATCGATCGAAGGCTAATCAGATTTTTGTGCTTTTTCCACCTAAGCTCATCTTTACGCTAAAAGTGGCCTGTGGGTCTTACGGCCCTGGGCTCAGATTGCTTAGTTAGAGCCGTAAGAACCAAAATGCTCTGTCTGCCCCATTAGGAATAAACATGTGATAGTTTGTAAACATGAATGTAATGTTTCCAGTAAAACAATATGTTAAAATCGTTGAGTATTTATTTAAGTTTTCATTACAATTACTGACTAAAAACTCACCACAGGCACATTATTACAATGAAACCAAATAAAATTTAGTTTGACACTTCGTATCATACACATCCATACATCTGAGACCATTAGACTAACTTAGAATTACATCACATTCACACTGTTCATAAAAAAACTGCGCTGTTATTGCGTATATATGCTACCAATACGAGTGCAGAGTTCTTAAGAATTTGCAGAGAAAAATCTGCCCTTCTTTAATGGTAGCATTGTACTATATGACTATCTTAGGAAGAGCAGATTTTTTTATAAACACAACGGTAAATCACGAGCTATTTCCGAGTCCCATGTTCATTGCATTCAAGATGTCACCATTATCCGCATCGATTTCCCAGGCGAATAAACCACCTAATTTGTTACTTCTCACATATTTACCCTTCTCAATGACTGACCGAGCATCATCATAAGTGATCAAGTCACCAGTGGAAGGCCTAAAGACGTAAGGCGCTTGAGCGACGTTGTCGTAATGATACTCCCATTTTCCTTGAGCAATTTCATTCGCAATTTCTCTGTAATCTACAACACCGTCTTGCCATGTGCCTTTGACAGGTCCTGTGGCATTTCCAGTGAATGGGTTATTGTCTTCGTATCCGTGTACACCAGTCCAGCCTCGTCCATACATAGCTACACCAACCACAACCTTCTTTGGATTTACTCCTTGAGCCAACAGGTATTTCACTCCGAAATCAGTCGTGTATGTTTCCTTTGGCTTCCATGCAGGCGCGTATAATGAAGTCTGGTGGCCCAGAGTATCGTTTGACCATGCTCCTTTGAAGTCGTAGCTCATGAGGAAGATGTGGTCCATGTATTTCTGTGCCTCACCATAGTTTACTACTTGGATCTTGTCCCAGCCAGCGCTGATGGCTGAAGTCAATTCGTAAGTCTTGCCGGTTTCCGCTGATAGCTCGTTCAACATCTCACGAAGTTCCTTCATTAGGGCAACGTAAACATCACCGTCTTTGGGACTACCGAGGTTAGGGTTAGCGCCCTTACCGCCAGGGAACTCCCAGTCAATATCAACACCATCGAAGAACTTCCAGGTTTCTAGGAAATCTTTGACTGAAGCCACGAAGCGGTCTCTCTTGGTTTTGTCAGTGAAGAAGAAGAAAGGATCGGCTAAAGTCCATCCACCGATAGAAGGCAAGATTTTCAGGTCAGGCTTAGCTTGTTTCAGCATCATCAACTGGCCGAAGTTGCCCTTGTAAGGCTCATTCCACGAAGATAATCCTTTCTGTGGTTTTTGAAGAGCAGCCCACGGATCGTGGATGGTTACTTTAAAGTCTTCACGGCCACTGCACGATCGCTGCAAAGCTGGGAAACTGTTTTCGATTTCCTTCAAACTGTCGTTGATGCCGTCACCACCACAAATTGGGATGAAGCCATACAGCAAATGGGTCAGATTCGGGATTGGCACTTTATCAACTGGGAACTTTCTGGGATAGACTCCCCATTCGACGAAGTAAGCACCAACCACTTTACCAGACGTCTGCTTGAATAGTTTGTTTTTTTCTCCGATAGTGAAGTCTAGTGGAGGGAGATGGCTTCCATCAGTATCAGCTACAACAATTTCCGTTGGTTCACTTGTGCTGCAGCCATCTTTGTTGCATAATTCCACTGTCATTTGGTAACGTCCTCCCTTCTTGACTTTGAAGGTAGCTGAGCCAGAAGCGCCGCCATTGCCGGACCAGAATTCTTTTCCATTAAGCAGTACTCGAGACTTGTCAGCAGGATCTCCGGACCAGACGTTCCACGTAACAGAGACGTCAGCAGCATCTCTCTTCGTGACGAGTTGGTTGTAGGCAGTCGCAGCTTGGTTGACCTCGATAATTGCGAAGGTTCGCTCGCCCCAGCCGAGGTTTGGCTTCCCAGGGGGCGCGGATTCCGCCAAGGCAAGAAGGCCGGCCGCGACGATCGCCGCCAACATTTGGAGTCCCATACCGGTTCTAAAAAATAAAAATACCCGCTGAACGTACTTCACATGTGCGGTGTGACACCAAACTGGAGATGCATCACTGTGTTATCTTTTATATAGTGTGGGTAGTAGGCCAACCGCTAGGGGCCCGTATGGCTCAGATTCCGATGAGGAATATTTGAAGCTTATAAAAATCATTAGCACAGATATTTATCCCGGTTATTGCCGGTCAAGGTGACAAACTCTAATTGTTTTTTAATCATTGTTTTTTTGTTCTTTGGAGGATTGTAGCCGCGCCTTATGACTCAGAGTGATTCTCATATCTTGTCACAAATAGCGTATTATCTACAAGTATTGAATGACTTTGTGTATGAAAATCGAAAGTGATCGTCTATCTAGTAAATGTGAACTGTTAAGTATTTTTAGCATAACCAGTTGTAAATTATGATGGTAGTTTAAAGTGGACCATTTGAATAAAACATTAAATTGGTGCTTTAATTTAGTTTTATGTTTTTATTAGTGAATGAAAGTGAGAAAAGACCATTTTGTTGAGCTACTTAGGTTTGTTTATAGATACTAGCTGCTGTTCTCGACTTTACTCTTTTATATTATCTATATACTTTTGAAAATAATGAGGTACCTTGAATGTGTAAATAAAAATATAACCGGCCAAGTGCGAGTCGGAATCTCGAACAAGGGTTACGTGCCATTGTGTGGAAGCCCCTTAAATATTTATTTTATTCTGTTTTTAGTATTTTCTGTTAAAACGGAAATACATACTATTCACTCTTATGTGTTTGAGAAGTAGCAGACACATTTAATGTTATTTTCCTTTTCTTCTTTTGTTCAAAGATATTAATGGAACAACACACTTTGAATATTGTTAGGGTTCCGTACCCAAAGAGTAAAAACGGGACCCTATTACTAATACTCCGCTGTCCGTCTGTCTGTCCGTCTGTCTATCGCCAGGCTATATCTCAAAAACCATGATAGCTAGACCGTTGAAATTTTCACAGATGATGTATTTCTGTTGCCGCTATAACAACTAAAAACAGAATAAAATAAATATTTGAGTGATTATGAGTGACATAAATAACGTAATTTTTTTAATAGATAATGGTATCTACAGAACCCTTCGTGCGCGAAGCCGACTCTCACTTGGCTGGTTATTTATAAGCACGTTTAATAAAAAAAAACTTCATATAAAAAGTACGTTCGTGGTTAATTTAGGTTACGACGCGTGAATCGACTGTGTACACTTTTTGTATCGGTATTTTACGACAAGGATCTTCAACAATGCTTTCTTTGTGTTTCAATTAAATTAGGTTAAGCATTTGTATGCTAATATCTTTGTGATTGTACCAGATGACACTTTATAGTTACAGGCAATTCGTATGTGTAAGTGGCCAACACTGATCACAGTGAGAGAAAACCGTCGCTTAAGGGTCCCCCGACCCTAGACCAAAATACAACTTTCCATACAAACGTAGTCTACGTTTTATTTCAAAACGACGTGCCCGATTTCGGCAAAATTTGGTAATTACAAAGATATTGCTTATATTAGATATTATCTAGGGTAATAATTGGTTTCCGACGGTAAAAATATTAACTTGAAATAGAATATGGTGTGTTATATCATTTTTATGGGAAACTTCTACATCCTTATATTTTCTTTCTTTCAATTTCTTCTATTACTAGGTATATCTTCATAATTTCATCTTATACCTTTAAACGAGCAATTCTTGTATATTTATTTACGTACGGGGAGTCCCCGCATGCTGTATATCGACTGGGTTATCGACCAATGAAAATGACCCATTTCACTGTTTACTCTAATATTATAAAGGTCCGTAATAGAATCAATTAGCTTCCAAATTAATCAAAGCAGTACCAAATTAATTCTAGTATATTGTTAGAATGCATAATTAAATCAAGTTAACAGCAATATTCGATATTATCCCATTATTGGTTAATATTAATAGCTAAGTGATTCGATTGAGTAGATGCAGGAGTAGGCTAAAACACATCTACAGTAGCTTTAATTTATGCTTAGTAACATTGTAGACCGAAAACGTACTGAAGTGCGGGATATTGATACAACGGTCATGAACTTTAAGTGGAACTGGGCAGGGCACCTGGCCCGACGAGGTGATGGCAGGTGGAGTAAGGCACTGACCGGATGGTGGTCCAGAATAGAAGAAGACCGGGCGTCCGCCTATGCGATGGGTTGAGGACATAATCCAAGTCGCGGGTCACAGCTGGATGAGAGCAGCACAGGACCGAGATAAGTGAGAAGAGAGGCCTATACTCAGCAGTGGGCGGTAGAAGGGATGAACATTTTAGCCCACTTGCATCAGTAGACTCAATGACATGGGGTGGTGTGAAAATTGGGTTCAAATTGTATGAAACGCCATGCAAGCGCGTAACGCAACGCATTTTGCGCTGTGTGTGTGAAGGACAAAAAATAAAACAGACCTTTTTAAAAAAACTTTTTTCTGAAAAATAATTCAAGTTTAAAAAAAAATACAAACCTTTTTGCTTAGAGAATATGTTTGAATCCTCGGCGCTGATAGGTGATGTCGTAGAAAAACAGGTCGTTAACAAAGGTCTACTTCCAGGAGCGGAAGGCACTGAAAAAGAAAAATAAATATATTTTAACAAAATCGATTAATAATGTTTAAAAGTTTTTTGTTAGTTATCTTTTTTTGTCTTTTTCTCATTTTCAACTATTCATTCATACTACCACATTCTTCTTCTCATACTAATCTTTGTATTATCTTATCATAAATAATTTTTAAAACATTAAATAACTAGGGAAACTATTAAATTATTATTTTGTATCCCTCAGAAATTCGATTCAACTGATTGCTTTTCCATACGATTTCCCTTAAAAGTACGTCCATAAATCGGGTTTAAAGAATTTAATTAGTCACAAGAATTACATAGGTATTCTCTTCGATGAGTCTATACATAACTAATACACTTTATAAAAATCGGTGAATGTCGGTAGGCATCACACAACTCATAAACACGTCCTCATACCAGCGACCAATTAATATCTTTACTCATGAAAATTTTATAGGTGCACTTTAAAACTGACTTCGGCGTCCAATCTCTCTTTGATTTGTCAGTGAAATAGAATGAATGATCAAACAAAGTCCATCGAAGATAGATGATTGATTATGATGAAAAAAAACCAAATTGAAGGCAAGTCAAGTCAGGCTTTGCTTCATCATCATCATCATCATCAAGTCTTCTTGTCTCCACTGCAGGATCACGACAGTCTCCGTACGCCTTCTACGACATCCAAGAGAGGACTTGGAGTAGTCCTATTCAACCCTGCCGGAAACTACACGGCAATGCATGTTTGAACATTATTAATTGTAGAATTTGCCCTTGCAATTTTCATTCGATGAATATAATCTATGAGGTTCTAACCTCAAAAGGACTAACAAAAAAGAAACTGATTATCCTTCAGTTGTAATTAAAATAACTTAGATTAATTTTAAACTCGTTTTCTGAGAAAATTACGATTCTAGCACATTCGTCATACAGATAACAATTATGACTTACTTTTACAGGAAGGATTATTATAAGTGTTTTTTATATTAATATGCATCACATATTTTCTATTGCATGCCTTTGTGCAGAAATTTTCCTTGTTATGTTTCTGCATTAGGCTTTATATGACAATAAAATATTATGATCATGAATAAAATATATTATGCAAAATAACTTCTAACAGCAGTAGGTAAAATTTAATATTTTATTCATGTACAGTTTTAATGTAAATATGGTAAAATAATCATAATCATCAATTATTATTATTATTATATACTAACCTATTAATAATATATAAAGCACTCCACCGACAAGAGCCCAAGAAGAAGAATAATATAGTATTTAAAGTTTCATACATATTTTATTTTGCTCAACGTAAAGAACACACCATGGAATATAGTATCCGGCAGAGTAGAATAAGACCACTCCAAGTCTTCCCGTGGATGTCGTAGAAGGCGACTTAGGGATTACAAGCTAAATAAAGCTTATGAAACATCAATGAGGCCTCTCCAACCCGCCAGCGTGGTGAGTGTATGCGAAATCCCCTGGCTGCTCTGGACAAGTATAGCTCAGTAGTACAGAGAGGGTCGTGTGGAGACAAAGAAAAGACCAGATGATGATGATGAAAGCGCACAAGAATTGGTTAGAGTGGAAAATCTTAAAATTTAAAATAGCTTCTTGTATAAACATGCATGTACAATACTGTTTTATAAGCGAGCGAGCGAAGCGGGCGATATTCTCCAAATCTACTGAACAATCCAGCGTCTTTATGTAAGTAGGTAGGTATGTATGTTTGTTCGACGATAATTTACATAGTTTTGAATAGATAAGGAGAAAATAGAATTTTTAAGTTCGAACATAAGCCAAATCCGTCAAGAGATTGCTGAGTGTTGTACTTATGGGGTTCACGAGTTTACAGTTTGAGGCGAACTACTGTGAGTAATGATATTTTTTTTACCAAACCAACAATATTAAAAAAAATTAAATACATACTGCCAAAACCTTTATAAATTAATTGTTGCATACAAAAATTTGGCATATTTTCATTAAGCAGAATAACTTTTGATAGGTATTACATTCTGTACTACAATTATTTGACATAAAAATAATTGACATAATTCGTCCGACCACCAAATTTTCGGGCGACTAGGACGAATCGTTTCTTCTGTTACTTTCTGATCACGATACGAATGCCGAATAGAGAATATGCATGAAAAAAATATGTGTTATCTAACTAGTTTATTTGTAAATATTTAAAAGTAAAGTACTAACAGTGAAAACAGAAAATAAATTATTGGAGAAACGAACGAGATATACCGACTTTACGAAAATATGTCTATCTCACTCGCAAAAACGCTATTTTCTATAGCAAATGTATTGATGACATGTAATTATGACGTCACCAGTCCATATCGGACTTCTCTCTCTAATTGAAACTTTAAAGTATCATAGGTTCGTCGCTGATTAAGATATTTGATAAATTCTTTCATATTGGTTTACTGTGGTTAATAAGGATTTTAATAAGCAAATAAAAAAAAAATGCGTGCATATTCTCTATTCACACTTTTTAATCTTTCGCTGATGAAACGGCCACCGTTAATATTTTCAGAGTCATTAGAATTTATTTAGTAACAATACTCATACTGATACTTTTTTCCAGAACTCATTTTTCAAACAGTTCAGGGTTGAATCTTAGATCTAAATACTAATTATAAGACAGACTGTAATTACTAAATTAGCCTAAAGTATATTACGCTAAAATGAATAATCTTTGTTTACATTTTATTAGTATATTACTCACCAAAGTCTGGGTCATGGCAACTAGCTCTTAACCGCTTCTAGTAACGTAATGTTTTAGCATGAAACATGTGTTATTGAATTATTATATTAAACTTATTTGTTTTATTGTTGTCTCAAGTGTCAATATTTTGTTTCATACATTCATACATACTAATACGTCTTTATTCCTAATGGGGCAGACAGAGCATTTTAAATCTTGCGGCTCTAAGCAGATAGAGCCCAGGGCTGCAAGACTCAAAGGCCACTTTTAGCTTGATGTGGACGAGAAGGTGGATGAAGGATTCAAAATAGTGATGGGTTACTAGCCGCATCGTCTATTAACATGATTTGATATTTTTGCCCATTCCCTCGATCGGCTCTTAAGATCTACCCGAATAAATTAGGAATGAACATTTTGTTTCACTTTCAGCTATTTGTATACTAGTTGTTGCCTGCAGCATCGCGTTGCTTGACAATCTCACGGCACCCAAACATATTTTCTGAGTAACTAGCATTTTGTGTAAATTCTGATAATACTAAGCTTTCTTCTTTATAATTATTACAATAAGTAGAATATTTGGATTCAGTTTTAAAACCGGCAGTTAACATCAATTACAATTGATTAATTTTTAAATATTATAAACACGGTTTTACTCTCGTAGTGTAGTCGAAACAGAGTTTAAAATATTTATTTATATGTGATCTCACGTTAGTTTTAATAATATTTGTATGTCGGTACAAATAAAGTCTTTATCTATATGTCTTATCTATCTAATATTACGGTTAACTTTGGAATGTGTTTGATAATTAAAAGTATGATCTCATAGTTTAGTTAAACTACTATTATTTTTGATTTAGGTGCGCTTTTTATCAGAAGAATGCTCCGTAATCATATCATCTTCTCAATTCTTATCCCATCCAAAATAAGTAAAAGAATTTACTTTTTACTTTAGAAAACGCATTGCAAAAAAAGAAACATCATCTTTGTATCTCCATTTTCTATTTATGCCAGCATTTTCCGCAACTTATCCTGTGCCACAAATGAAACATAAACTCTATCTTACAACTCAAAACAATTCTAACCTAGTTAAAATTCCAGCAAATCCAAAGTTTACATCTATTGGGAATTTGGGACCAACACTATGTAGGTTGTGGCACTGCATTATTTGCATACAATGAGCGAAGGACCTTTTTTCAAGTTCGAGTCAACGGCCCCGCGTGATCGAATGTTAGGGCGACCGCGGACTTATGACACATTTATATGCAGTAAAGTAGTGTTTTTTATCCGACTACGGTGAAGCCAAGAGGCGGGTTATGTGTGTTACCATTGTGTTAGGACCTAACTTATTTACGTACTGTGTGTATGCATGTACGTGAATATTTTTTAGTTTTTAGAACTTTATCTTGTTATTTAACGACAAAGCGAAGTTCTCAGAGTCTACCTTAATGGTAATCTGACCGGCATTTGTATGTATGTAAGTATGTATAGTTGTTCAACGATGCTTCAAGAAGTTTTGAACGTGTGTAGATATACTGTACTCAATAGCATTTTTAGGTTCTAAAATGAACCAAATCAAAAGTAACCCTGCAGGCTGGTCACGAAAAAAAGGCTACTGACCCGATTTGGATGAAATTTAGTATGGATATAGTTTGAGACTCGGGGAAGGACATAGGGTACTCTTTATCCCGAAATTCCCACGAGGAGCGAAGCCCGCGGGTACAGCTAGTAATATATAAAAAGGAAATAGTGCCGCATCGTTGCCACTAAGTGAGATGCATAAGTTTAAAGGTGTGACTTGGCATATCATAAGCTAAGAACAAAAAAATGGGTAAAATTCTAACGAATTGTCCATGAATTTTATACGTTGTATTTACCACACTTATGTTCCACCTTTTAATTATAATACAGTGATCTACTAAACGAATAAAAATAAAGCCTTGACCTGCTCTTCTTTAAATGCTAATACTAGCTCATAGCAGCGTGTCACGAATGTCACGATAAACAAAATAAAGCACGGTCATTAACCTCATTTTGTGGACGCATATAAAAGTGAAAATTTACTGAATTATTTATGTTTGAACAGTGAAAGTAATTTATTAAATACATGTTAATTAATTAAATTCTTGCAGTTCAATACAATACCAGCATATACCACTCTATTTATTTATTCTTTAAGATGTCGTAAGAGGCGACTAAAGGATTAAGACCAAACATCTCGTGCTACAACTGCATTCCCAAGGAGGGATAACGTCGGGCGGCGGCCGGTTGTAAACGTATTGCCAAATCATTTAATATCGGCTATTAAGTACATATCCACTTTGCATGCTCTCTCATTTTCATTGCAGTTTCCCCCATGCTGGTCTGGGAGCAATAAAAAAACTTAGAATGTACCAGCTGCTTCTCTTCCCACGCAGATCGTAAAAGCCGATCGAGGGAATGGGCAATAATGCAAATCATGTTAACAGGCGATGCGGCTAGCAACCCATCACTGTATTGATTGCTTTTCCATCTTCTCGCCCACCATGACGCTAAAAGTGGCTTTTGGGTCTTGCGGCCCTGGGCTCTGCATAGAACCGCAAGACCCAAAATGCTCTGTCTGCCCCATTAGGGATAAAGACGTGATAGTATGTATGTATCCACTTTGCATGATCTCTTGTATCCTTAAGTGACTATTGACATCCATATTACTTATATTTGGAGAAGAATAAGTGACAAACCGAAAAAAAAATGAAAGCTTGTAGTTCAGTACAATATTTCGTGTGATTATTGTTTCAATTCGACATTCTAATGTTAATTTAAAAACAAGTCCTGGATTTAATTCTTAGATAAGATAAGATGGAAAATTATCCTTTAAATTATCCTGGGGGTTACTCGATAGAATAATACGTTAGTCGTACGACAGTGACGTCCTATTTTTATGTCAAACCAAATTATACTTTATCATCATATGTTAGAGCTCAATGTTGTTTGACACTGAAACACGGATACGCAGTAACGTCCGTCTTGCATACCGCTTCTGGAGTGACCCCACTGGGTTTTTAGGTGGTATATATCGTATGGTTAAATAAGTATTGTACTGAATTAGTGAAATGTGTCCTTTTTCTTGTCTATTTATTTAATTCGTATCTCTTTATTTATTTCATCGCCTAGCCCATATTGCTTTAGTGATAACCCAGCCCATTTACCTACTTTACCTTAATTTTTATCTTATCTTATTCATACAAAACTGAAATTGTTACATACACAATTTTATTTGCCAGGCAAATGAAAAAACACCGACGACACGATCTAGTGACGTGTTGGCAAAACTACATATTAATAAATAAATAAATATATAGGGACAAATTACACTGATTGAGCTAGCCCCAAAGTAAGTTCGAGACTTGTGTTATGGGATACTAACTCAACGATACTATATTTTTATAACAAATACATATATAGATAAATATCCAAGACCCAGGCCAATTTGAAAAAGGCCATTTTCCAACTTGCCTTGACCGGGGATCGAACCCGGGACCTCTGGGTGGCGGACCAGCATGGTGAAATAAAACCGATGTTAAGTGAAATTTATATCCGTAGCGCCATCTCTTATTTGCAAGGCAAGTTAAGAAACCTAGACTTTCAAGCGTTAACTCCTAATAACTTTTAAACGGCAAACCGTTTTTCATCAGACATAGCTAAAACCACCGCTAGGAAACTTGCTTTCACTTCAAAAAAACCGCTTAAAATCGGCCCATTTATTCTAGAGGTACGATGCCATAGACAGACACTCAGACAGATAAATATTTCTTTCTGGTACTAACACATAAATGTAATAATATGATGATCCTTGGTTGGTCGAAATAAAAATATTTTATTAGCAAGTTTCATCGGAACGTTCACTAAGACCGTATTCATGCTTGCAGGCAGCCTTAATTGGAATCGCTGCATAACTGGCCGCAAACAAATGAACATCGACACCGAGACAGCAACAATACCACCGTTAACATCATAATGTCACCAATCGATCACGGTAACCGTTATCGTTAATAACAGTTTAAACTGCTCCAGTTATTTTTCGCGCATCACTATTGTTAACATAACCGCTTTAAAGAGTAAAGTAATAACCTAAATTGACTGCCTCCGTGGTGTAGTGGTTAAAGCGTTCGGCTCATACCCGGAGGTCGCGGGTTCGATTCCCGGCGGAGGCAACGACTTTGTGTTGTTGTCCTAGTTTGGTTAGGACATCGCAGGCTGATCACCTGATTGTCTGATAAGTAAGATGATCCGTGCTTCGGAGGACACGTTAAGCCGTCGGTCCCGGTCCCTGTTTTTAACATTGGTCGTTGCCTAAAACCATGTCAGAGGCCTTTAAGGCGGCTTAAAAACTCTGACACTAGTGTTAGTCACTAACACAAACGATAAGAAGAAGACCTAAATAAAATTAGAGGATTCTTATTCAACTTGTAATGGATATAAGCGTAATTAGTTGAATCACGGTCTTAACTATACTAGATCACTATTATTATAATGAAATCAAAATAAATCAGTCAAAAAGTATGCAATCAGGCAATTTGTGTGAGAATGTAGATTTTTTTGCTTTTTTGACTGATATTTTAGATAGATAGATAAAATCTTTATTCACTAAAAAGGACACAATATATACTTTGTAAGTATTGAGTAAAGCACATTATAACAAAACGAAATCTTACTTTCATTATACCTACTATAAGTATAGTGATCTAGGTTCGATTTGTAACGTATAGACTCCTTTATGTCCCTTGTTGTAGATCTGTCTATATGTAGAAGTCCCTTTTTGTAATTTTTGTGTGTGTTATTGGCCAATTTTTTTTTTTAAGGTTTTATGGCCTCTGACAGTTTAACGACAGTTGCTGCTATTTGAACCATGTAATTGTGACTTACGATTTAACATGCCTTCTGAAGCACGAAGGAGTTTGTTTTTTTTAATGCGCTTTGTCTTGTTACCCATCCAAGTGTTAACCACGCCCAGGGTTGCTTAACTTGCGAAAGCGCTTGTATTGCGGACACACCTGGACACCAAGTCCTTAAAAAATGACATACCTACACCAACTTTAGATTGAAACTGGGACAAGAATATACTTAGATGAAACGAACTGATAATATTACAAAAGAAAAAACGTAAAAAAGCAATTTATTTATAGTTAATAGAAATTAAAAACGTATTTGTTTGTTTGTCATAAAAATTCCACTTAATTAATAAAGCAACTTAGCGTTTTCAGGTCATTGATTTTATCTGTGATCATTTAACATGCATCTGGATTTTAATTAATACAAGCAATTTTGAAACTTATAATCTCAGAAATAACGAGTAAATTTCGTTGAAACACAAATTCAAAAAGACTCCTCCGTTTTCGATTTGCAAAGGGACACGTAACGGTAAAATAAACCGTAAAACAATGTTCCATTTTTGAATCTTGTTCGGATGTCGCAGAATCTGATTGTATCCGAAACACTTTGGAAAAATTACACCGACAACTTTAAATTGGAATATTCAGAAGTCGAAATTCAAAATTGGAACGCTAGTGTTGCGACTTCTGGCATTTATCGATTGTATCCAATACAGGAGAAATTAGACCGTCGACTTTGAATTCGAATGTTTAGAAGTCGAAAATCAAAAAGAGAACGCTATTGTACCTAACCTAGCTTATCGATCATATCAAAAACACTTCGGAGAATACCATTGTTGCGTTGAATTAGTAATTTTCAAAGGACGCAATTTGAAATTAGAACGCTAATGTAGTTTATCGATGAAACCCAAAATACTTCGAAAAATGGCACTGTCTGGTTCAAATATTTGAAAATGCTACTATAGTGGCACTATTATTGTAAATAGGTAACGCACCCTTTTCTGACTGACTGACTCGCGAACCGCGCGCACATGCGTCGGCGCTGGCTCTCCCGATACTAATGTTAGTACACAATAGTTTCGTCCAGGAAAACCTCAGTCGATTCACTCAAGGGCCCGCATTTGTATGGAAAACGTGTAGCACGTTTTGGCACGTCCCTGTTGAGGTACATGAATAGTGGATTGGCAGTAGCGTATCTAGACATTTTTCATAACGGGGCATCACTTAATACGCCGCCCCATCTACTTGTCAATTTAAAATTATTCTAGGAAAGTACCACAGTACTTAGTTATTGAGTTATTTAACATTTGAAGTTACACCTGTATATGACCAAAACGATCCAGGTATTAACCTCATTTTGTCATTAACCTCAAGGAACACCTACCTCTTAACTAGAAAATGGCGCGTCCATATCAACTAGGCGGAGTCTAACAGGATTTTTACCGCCCCCTATAAAACAAAATATACCCCACCCCCTCCCCCTCTGTCCAAAGTGACTGATTGTGCCACCAGAAAATAGACCACCTTCTATATTCTGCCGTCAGAATACGAAGAACCATCCAATACGTAACGATAGGGAAGGGGGTAACAAAGGTGATTTTACCGCTCCCTGATTATGCGTCCCGGGGCTTGACCCCGTAGATACGGGGCTACATGAATAGTACGTGACCGTATGAAGAGCAACAGCTGTGGTTCATCGCTCACTGAACACTTCTTGTTTATAAACTTTGAAAGAAGTCAAAAGACGTATGATCAATAAATGTTTTTCTTTGTCTTAAAAACAAAAACCCTTCCATGAGGAAAAAAAAGTTTAAATATTCCAGTTTCTTCTCTGCTCGCGCAGATTGCCGATCGAGAATTCGAGTCATGTCAACAAGCGATTCGGCTATCCCATCACTATTTTTAATTCTTTTTTTTTCACAGCCACGCCATCATGAAGATAAGTGGCCATGGGATTTTACGGTTCTAGGCTCTATCTTTCCCGTTGACGTTAGACAGGCTCTATATATTTTTTACATATTTTTCTTGCGCATAATTTTTGTAGAACATAACCGTTAACATATATCAATCACGATTTAAGTTAGGTAAATAAAGATTATGTCTAGAGAAACGTTATGACAAAAAACATTATGTCAAACTATAATTATGGCAAAAAATATGACTATGTGTAAATTTTTACATATTTTTGTTTCGCAAAAAAGTTGTGGAATATAACCGTTTACACAAATAAACCATAATTTGAGTTTGGTAAATGAAGATTATGTCTAGAGAAACATTATAAGAAAAAACATTATATCAAAACATAATTATGAAAAAAAAATATGACTAAGTAATTATAAATAAATAAATGTATATATAAATATATAGGGATAAATTACACAGATTGAGCTAACCCCAAAGTAAGTTCGAGACTTGTGTTATGGGATACTAACTCAACGATACTATATTTTATAACTAATACATATATAGATAGATAAACATCCAAGACCCAGGACAATTTGAAAAAGGCCATTTTCCAACTTGATCTGACCGGGGTTCTAACCCGGGACCTCTGGGTGGCGGACCAGCATGGTGACCACTACGCCACGAAGGTCGTCAAACAATATTATGTATAAAAGGTAAAATTAAAGGGATCCCAATAGAAACAAATAGGAAAAAGAAGTCACGTGGAAGCTATTTACGTCCTTATATCGGATTAATAAAGATCTTTACTTGACAACTAATAAAAAGGAGGAAAAAGCAGCTGTTCTCGTGATTACTACCATTGTTATCGTAATTACTGTGAACAATGGCCGATTGACAGTTACAATGCGTGGCTTGACACACATACAATACAATAACGATTGACATAAAGCATCAAATGAAAAGCCATTTTTGAACTTATTAATTTTTAATTTTATTGATAATATTGACTTGTATAATGTTATTTAATTACTTATTTCATTTTATTTATAACTGTATTTTTTTAGCCTAAAAATTTGACCCCATATTTTTGTATGTACATCAAGGGCAGGACGCAGTGGTACTTGTATAAATATTGTAAGATCTTTTTGTAACCTGTATTTCTACAATAAAGATGATTTGATTTAATTTGAAACGAGGAGTCATCTAAACGAATAGTTTTACCAAGCAAAAACATTCTTTTTTTGACTCCGCGTTTTAAAAATAGCACCAGTGATATTTAGTCGAACGAGCGACAGGGCCGGATTTAGAGGTCGAGAGGCTTCGGGGCAACAAAGGAGTGGAGGCCCCCTGGCCCCAAATTATTTTCCATATAAAGTGGACAATTTTTTTCAGTTGAGATTTTCAATAAATAATTTATTGTGGAACCAAGTATAGATTATTTTATTATTTAACAGACATATAAATATAATCGGAAACGAGAAATATCTGAAATTAAATTTTAGCGTTTTTTTTTTTTGAAGTCTCCATTGTGGGGGCCCCTCTTTCGTGGAGGCCCCGGGGCTGTAGCCCCGGTTGCCCCCCCCCTAAATCCGGCCCTGACGAGCGAGTGTAGCGAGCGATGTTCTAAAGTCTATTTGACCAATCGGCATGTGTACGTAATGTGATTATGTATGTTTGTTCAACGATAACTCGATAAGTAGCTAGTAGAGTTTTTAAATTCGAACATCGGTCAAAAGGTTGCTAGGTAATAAATAACCACCCTTCGTGAAAAAAAAATACAACGTTGAAGGGGATATAAGTACCTGTAATAAATCGAACCACGGACTAAACTAGATCACTGTGATATAATGATAATAATCTTTGGGATAGGCATATGTACAGCAGTGGACGTTATGCGGCTGAAATGATGATGATGATGATATAATGAAATTAAAATAACGGTAAAAGAAACTAAAAAAAAATACTTTTGGGTGGATGCACACTTTTATATGGAAGAGCCAATTTTTTTTTGGTTTTTTGAATGTTATTCTAATTTCATTATACTATTATAGTGATCTAGTGCCCGTGGTTCGATTTATTACTGATATGTCCCTTCCACGTTATATATAGGAACAAATCAAGCAGATTAAGCTAGCCCCAAAGTAAGCTTAAGGGTTGGGACACATCAGTCAGCACGAAACGAACCTTTTGTATGCTACTATTCTTTTCTGTCGCTCTGAACTGTCTTTTGCTAGAGCGAGAGAGAGCGACGGAACGCACCAGCATAGCTGGTCCCGTGGCGATCCATCGCCCTTTCTCGGTCTAGCAAAAGACAGTTCTGAGAACTGGCTTGAAGAAATTGAAAGTCGGGTTTTTTTTTTTAAATTGCCAAATTGGCAAATAAACTTGTTACTAAAGTGATTTTCTCTGTACACATAATTAACTACGTAAGTAAGTTAGTAACGTTTTATTGTACACCAAAAAATAACAATATTTTTAAAATAAATAACTTCCGGGTGTCAAGGGTGACCCAGATGGAACGAAGTTCCTTTCGATTAATTAGGAGAGACAGACAGAGAAACACGCGCACGCGGCTTACAACTATAGCAAAAAGTGTCGTTACAACTTTTGGTCTTAATTTTTTCCATCTAGCCCTCTTTCGCAACGCGCGATAAGGAACTTCGTTCCAATATACACACAGAAAAGACATTAAAATGTACGTAGTACCAATCAAACAGACTATCATTTTTACGTTATTTAACCCGTCATAGTAGACTGAGCACAATGCAACGCAATAAACTGGATAAATCCAGTCAGTCAGGAAATATAGGCGTCACTACGCCCAAAACTAGTATACATACATCGAAATGCATTTTTCTCCAAGATGATTAAAGGTATTGCTCATAACTTGACCTAAAACATCACACTCCTATCTGGTGCAGTCGGGGAAAATGTCCATTTATTTCTATTTGTAAAGAGTGTTAAAGCGGTACGCAAGAGCATAACCCTTATAAGTCTTATAACCTTAGCCCCTTAACCCCTTTATGTAAACCTTTAATTAAAATTTAATTTAAGTCTCGCCACAAAGCGAATTTTAATTCATATGTGGCGAGAGTGCCGACGCATCATCTGCCAACCTTCATGAAGGAGGACTTCCGGCCGCAGGGTGTCGTATTTCGGAGGTTCCGAGGTCGGCTGCCCGACGATACCGTGCGTCACACGTCGCCGATGTAAATTAGGATAGAAATTATATATATTATGTATGTTAGATAGAAGGTATTTATAATATGGGTCTCTGGCATTGTACAAAATTTGTAAGTACAATGCTATTGCCTGAAATATAGGAATTTATTATTACTATATTTAATTAAAAATGAAATAGGTAGAGAAATAAATTAGGAAAAAATAATCGGCTTCTACAATCTGCCTTCGCCTAACATCACTAAAAGTGGCCTTTGCGCCTTGCGGACCTGGGCACAGTCTGTTTATAGCCCCAAGACCCCAAATGCTCAGTCTGCCCAATTATTGATAAAGATGTATTAGTATGTTTGTAGGTACGTTAGGTACCTATTTAGTACCTACCGTTAAGGGCTTCACACACGGCAGCTATAATGTAAAGATGTACATTGTAGCACAATACATCTCATTAAACATAATAATATGACTATAAATTCTTTTTTATAGTCATATTATTAGCGATCAACTTAAAAACCTATTTGAAGCTACATCAATAAAAATTGTTCTACACTCAATGTCTGCATAATGTATAAATTTGTTAGTCAATAAGATATTTTTTTCTGTAATGACTGTTTGTGTCACAACAAAGAGAAAAAAAATATCTAAAGGGATTAACACACGTCAGCTATAATGTATATTTTTACATCCTGACTAAGATTTCTATGAAAAGATGTAATGAGATGTATCGTGCTATAATGTACATCTTACATTATAGCTTGCGTGCGTGAAACCCTTTAGATCTTTGACATAACTGAAGATTTTTGGGCAGTAAATAAATAAATTTGCATTGATAGCCGACAGAACAAGATAATGTTATGTATCTTCTTCAATCAACGCAGAGTTTTTTTGTAAAAAAATAAGAAATAAATTTGAATTTATTTATTTACTGCCCAAAAATCTGCGGGAAGGCAACCTTGTGGGTGCCAGAAGGGCGCAGGCGTAGCAGAAGACCACGAAAAAGATGGTGCGATGACATCAACAGCTTCAAAAAGGAGTGGCAACAGGCTGCTATGAACAGGGATCCGTGGAAGAAAGAAGGGGAAGCCATTGCCCAGCAGTGGGACACCACAAAAGACTAGAATAAAAATTATAAAAACATTGTATTGATAGTCGACAGAACAAAATATTATGTATCTTCTTTAATGACTGCAGATTTTTGGGCAGTAAATGTAATGGTTTTTTTTTTTATCAAAAACAAGTGTTGGCACTACGAAGACTTTTTATTATTTATATTTCACACACGAGACCGGTTACAAGATGGATGCGTCAGGGAAGAGAGCGGTTCCGTGTCGTCCACAGATTACTTAGAAAACTGTCGGCAAAGGCCGTGACATTGACACATGTCAAGTTGACATGACATTGACGTATGTACCGATACTACAGTAAATAAATAAATTTGCATTGATAGCCCACAGAACAAGATATTATGCATCTTCCTGAACGACTTTGTACATAAATTAATGTGATCTTCATTCTACAAACAGTTCTGTTGCTATCAAACTGCACTAAACATGGCGTTTAGCGCGGCGTCGCTTGTTTGTGCATGCCTGTCTTGCGATTTCGAATGAAGACCGACTCCATTGTTGTACGGTACGATATACATTCTTACGTCGTCGTCAGGAGCTCGGCCGCCCAGCAAGTATGCATAACCAGCGCCATGCCTTCTCATCGCCTTATAAACATAATTATTTCCCTTCCTTGTAACTAGATGGCGCTATAGGTAATAATTCAAATATTAAAATATTTTATTACCATTATTTAAATAAAGTAATACTTTAATTAATTAAATATAACTTATATGAAATGCAATAAATATTTTAAAAGTATATTCATATTTTATTGTATTGTATTCAACATTTCCTTTTTACTTTTTTGCTATTCGTGTGTGCTGCCATCTCTGTGAGGCTACCCCGCAATTCCAGTTTTGCCTACTTACGAGGCCTCCAATAATGTCTATGGCGTTGGATATCTGTAACGATAGTAATTATATTATCTTTGCCAGTGATTTTGCAAGCTAAGCAACTCCGGCCTGCAATTTGGATGGGTGACCTCTAGTAGCATTAAAATTTCTCGAGTTCTTCCGTGCTTCGAAAGGCACGATAAGCCGTTGGGCCTTGCAGCAACTGTCATCATTGTAAAACCCGTAAAGATAACTCGTGCTGATGGCAAGCGTCCAGATGGATTAATCCTCGTCCCTTGGGAACGGGGAAGGCACTCGTGTGCAACGTGACATGCGTCGACTCAGTTGCCCCTTCTCGCCTCGAGGCGACGGTTTCAAGAACTGGAGAAGCGGTTGGGGCCGAAATTATTCGTTTTTATCTCATGAGTATATAAGTATTTTCTTTTTTTTTCGTTTTATTCCGTGGGATCTCAATACTAAAACAATATTTAAAAATTATCCCTTGACTTGACGACGCCGCTGGTGACACGAAAGCTGGCTAATATGTTGTCTATAATTATTTGTCAAATGTAATACATATTTTATACCTTTAAACGAGCAATTCTTGTATATTTATTTATATATTTATAAATTTCTGTGATCTCGAAAACGGCTCAAACGATTTCGGAAAACAATCGATCTAGATTAGTCTTATGTTTGGGAAAACGCGTGTTTTCGAGTTTTCATGTGTTTTTCTTTCCACGCAGAATATGATCGCTAATTTCGTCGCGCCAGCGGCCATCCGTTTTGGCTCAGCGGTTTATGATGCCGACCGCTAGAAAGAGTTTTATGGGTTCGAATCCCACTCAGTGACTTACTTTTGTTTTTTTAATAATTTTTTGTTTTGTATTGTTTTAAGACAAGTTTAAAAAAATGTAGTTATTGTTTGAGATGTAACCGAGCAAAGCTCGGTCGCCCAGGTACTTCATTACTAAATACTGTATACAATACATTTTGAAGAATAAGTGACTTCAATATATGAGATTAATGGAAACCCACACAGCCTCAGAACAGCAAACACATTGGGAACTGCAACTCGAGTCATATTGTAATTACAGCGACTGCAGACTCTCACACACCGGTACTGTTGACTATCCTTATTAGAAATGCTGAGGCGTTAAGATAAACAATATCACTCTAAATTACTCTAAAACAATATCTTGACCATCCAGAGTAGCATAGAAGAATACGACTTCAATACCTACGCAGCTAATTTTATACAGTGTAGTTAAGTACAGTCATTGAAAAAATTCAAAGATTTAGTGACGTCTCATTACCTTTCCTCTAGCTCTGACTAATATCTCTTTTCTTCTTTTCTTTTCACTGGCTACTTTTTATTTACTTTCCTTAATGTTCGTATTTACCTATTTTATAGTTTATGTATTTTACGAGTATATAACTTTATTGTTCGTTTATATGTTATAGTATGTACTCCTATTATTTAAATTGTACACTTGTATCCTTCTACACTGTACTACTCTAACTGCGCCAACTCCCCCACATCTTTTATAGTCTTCTTTACCCAAAGGTTGGCTGGAAGAAATCACTTTAGTGATAAGTCCGCCTTTGTACCTACTATATTTAAAATGTACTTTTGATTATTGTAATACTTAGTTAGTGCACTAAAGAAATTTAATCTTATCTTATCTTATTTTGATATAATTTCTTTGGGATTTACAAATAAGAATTTGCCAAATTGGTCCGGGCGTCTACGAATAAATGGGGAATATACATAATAAAAAACATACAATTGATAACCTCCTCCTATTCATATATATTTTACAGGAGGCAAGAATCTTGCACTGACTAAATGGGCCTTTACTTTGACAAACTTCTTGGTTCTGTACCCAAAGGGTAAAAACGGGACCCTTCTCGTGTTACTAAGACTTCACTGTCCATCTCTTCATCTGTCCGTCACCAGGTTTTATCTCATAATAGCTAGACAATTGAAATTTTCACAGATGATGTATTTCTGTTACTACAAACAGAATAAAAAAATATTTAAGTAGGACTTCCATAATACAACAAACGTAATTTTTTATAGATAATGGTACAGAACCTTTCGTGCGTAATTCCGACTCGAACTTGGCCGGTTATTTCTAATGGTTAAGATGGTACCAGAAGTCCATATAACTCAATTCGCTCGCTCGATCAAACTTACCCGTATGATTCGTCGCGGCGGATGATCAAAACTTTTCTCGTTACTAACCTTCGCTCATTTGACAAGTTGGAGCCAATAAGGCCAACACCCACCTCCCTTATACCTACATTAGGGGGGTAGACTACAAAAATGTGGTAGTTAGCTTACATACACTAATTACGCCTCTAAACCTAAAGGGCAAACAAAGTCTATGGCCGTAAGACAAAATTTTTTGCATAATGGTAGGATTGTAAAGAATCCCTAGTCACATTGACTAGCTATGCCTGTGATCGATTTTAACTATCTTTGTGGTAAAAGAAGCAGCTGGTACATTTCGTATTTATTCTTGTCTCGCAGACCAATATAAAATATTCAAAAATCTGAACATGTAACCTTGTGGACAATCTAGAATAGAAGCGTCACATTGACAATCTCCTTTTCTTTCGGAAGTTAAGTAGTCTTGTGACCTTCCCGTTTATATCAGGCGTCCAAGCTACCATAACTCAATTCGCTCGCTCGATCAAACTTATGATTAGGTACGTCGCGGCGGATGATCAAAAACTTTTCTCGTTACCGTCCTTCGCTCATTTGACAAGTTCAAGCCTATACCCAGCTAATGCCTTCATTCATGGGATAGAGGAACACTGTCACGTTTTTTGTGAGACACTTCAATTTATTGTGAGACACTTTAATTTAAATATTTTCTCTCTCCGGCCGCCAATTGCTACGGAATGCCGTGTGGTTTCCGGCTGAGTAAATAAGGGACACTGCAAGTCCTCCCGTGGATGTCGTAGAAGGCGACTTAGGAAAGACAAGCTAGGCAAAGCTTATAAACATCAATGAGGCCTCTCCAATCCGTCTAGCCAGCGAGAAGAGTGTAGGCCAAGTCCTCTAGCTGATTTGGCTGAGTATGGTTCTGCGGTAGTACAGAGAGGTTTGTGCTCCTGCAGTGGAGACAAAAAGACCTCATGATTATAACGATGAAACTAATTACATAACAACTATAGGTATGACGCAGGTCCTGTACAGATGCGATCACAAATATCGTTGATAATCAAAAAGATGGAGGTCGGCAGGTCTTAGCTGGCACAATGCTGAACGTCAGAAGGGACGTCGTCGGCAACTCGACGCAAACAAAATGGCTGTCGCTTTCTGGCGCATCACCATTTCAGCCGCATAACGTCCACTGCTGGACGTTATCCTCTCCCAATGATTTCCAAAATGACTGATTAAGAGCGGCCTACATCCAACGCTTTCCAGCGACAAAGCCCGAGTAATTATAAAATTAAAAAAATAAAAAATAAAAACTATAAAACAAAAAAATGTCACAACAACAATAGGTATATTTTACTTTTCATAAACTAACTTATATTACATACAAAACGAATACTAGGTACTCTAGGGACGGAGGCAGATTAGGCGAAAAATAGGTAGACCTGTACAGATGCGTTCACAAATATCGTTGATAATAAAAAAGGAGGAGGCGGTCGACGGGTTTTAGCTGACACAATGCTGAACGTCAGGAGGGACGTCGTCAGCAACTCGACGCAAACAAAATGGCTGCCACTTTCTGGCGAGATCCACTGCAGCAAACTCCCACTCCAAATGTAAGTGGTTCCAGGGGTAAAGATGTTCACGCGTCATCAACTGTATTATCTTTGATATGGTGCACATCCATATGCACCATATCAAAGATAATACAGATAGATAGATAGTTAAAACGTTTATTTGTAGCTACAGTCACACACATACAGAAGAAAAATACAAAAATTTCAAAACAAAACATGTAAAAACAACGTATTGAGAACATATATCAATAACTTTGAATCTTTGTGCTACAGCAATCCAAAAAGGTCATAGCTCATAGCTCAATGCTGTTTAAAGAGTAGCTCACTGATTTTTAGCTACGGACTGTCAAGAGCGAGTGCGCATCTACGGAATTTATCACAATATAATTACTTCTTGTTTTTATCGATTCGAAATGGTTTCAGTGTAGCTTCAATTTAAAATTATTTTTTACCAGTATGTGGCCACGGCGATCCCTCTGTCATTAGCGTCGTTAAGGTTCTCTATGGTACATGACGTAGGGCAGCTCGGACACGACAGAAGGTGATCCTTTGATATAATTACTAACGTAAAAAATACCCAACGCCATAGAAACTATTGGAGGTCCGGTAAGTAGGCAAAACCGGAGTTGCGAGGTAGCCTCACAGAGATGGCAGAAAGGGGAAGGGATATACCCGTAATAAACTGAACCACGGGCTGTAGTAGATCACTATGGTATAATGGAATTAAAATAACAATAAAAAAACCGGCCAAGTGCTAATCGGATTCGCGCACTAAGGGTTCCGTACCATTATCAATAAAAAATCGCGTTTTTTGTATGGGAACCCCCTTAAATATTTATTTTCTTTTGTTTTTAGTATTTGTTGTTATAGCAGCAACAGAAATACATAATTTGTGAAAATTTCAACTATCTAGCTATCGCGGTTCTTGCGATACCTACAGCCTGGTGACAGACAGACGGACAGACAGCGAAGTCTTAGTAACAGGGTCCCGTTTTTACCCTTTGGGTACGGAACCCTAAAAACCCAAAAAAAATGCGTAAAGCCTAAAGCGAGCAATCGCCCGGGCAGTTAGTATGAGAATTTTGTTTTTTTTTTGTTTTTTTACTGTTATTTTAAATTTATTATGCTATAGTGATCTAGTATAGCCCGTGGTTTGATTTATGACGGATATGTCCCTTCCACGTTGTATATATTGTATACCTATCAACGGTAGGCGATGGTGCTATTTGATTTCTTCTCACGTCTCACGCTGTGGTTTCCTCGACAAAGTTTCCGCTTCCTTGTGATGACTCGTGTCGTGGAATATTTTGATTGAAACTAAAATAGGCATACTATATAGGCATACTTATTTCATATGGCCCATATGTTTCACCCCACCTTTGGTCATTATCCCCTCTGCTTGTTGGGTTTACTGAAGAGATCCCTGACAGAGATAAGTCCGTATTTGCAATATTTCATTCTGCTTGTAGGGTTGACTGGAAGAGAGGGATAAGTCTGCCTTTGCACTATTTTATTCCAACGATACCTAATTTGTCAAGGTATCATGGATATAAATGAAAATACCAGGGAACTGATGTACCTGCGTACAAACATAGGGGTAACAAAACTCATAACCCGCTCTTTTATACTCTGCCATAGTCGGGTAATAACAGAAACCTACACACGGCTTTGTTTAAAAATGAGCTGAAGAATATAAAAAAAATAGAGCGCTGTAATGCAGTACTGAATTTGTACGAGACAAACCAGATCAGAAAAACTTAAGAGTAGTTCTAAAATTTATCACTAGATGTCTTTGTACGAAGTTACAACGCGCTATGGTTTGTTTTAAGGTCGTATAGGTATTATCTATAATATTTGTGACCTTTTTTGGCAAATTATGTATTCATATTTTTGAAATTTCAGTCCATTTGTGGTACTGGAATTAATATATATTGTAAGAGTTATACTTTAAGGTAAAATAAATAACCGGCCAAGTAGCGGACTCGCTCACGTCATAGGGTTCGTACTATTAATTCCGAAAAATTCCAGATAAGCATTACCATTATGTTGTTTAAGACAGCCGTTAAAAACCATTTATTAAAAAATCCGTATTATCATGTAAATGACTACTTGTCATCACCTGAGAACAATTCTTGGAAATAGTTGACTGCAAATTGTATTTGTCTTATTTAAATGTATAGCTTAAGGCCATACCCAAATTTTCCGGGGTCCAGTGGCGCCGCCATTTAAAATTTAAATTTAAAAGGAAACGGAGATATCATTTAAAATTGTGTCTTGGTCAAGTTCTAGATACCCATTCAAAGTATTTTTTTAACTAGTTTTTGTAATTTAAAGTGAGAACGTGAAGCTTTTCTACGCACATTTGCAAAAAACGGCCACTTTTAGCTAATGTGCGTAGAAAAGCTTCACGTTCGCACTTTAATTATAAACAGTAGTTCATAAAATAGTTTTAAGGGTTATCTAGGGCTTGACCAAGACACAATTTTGAATGATATCTCCGTTTCCTTTTAAATGATTTATTTTAAATGGCGGCGCCACTGGACCCCGGAAAATTTGGGTATGGCCTTAAGTGTAAATCTGTATTGTGATTGTAACATAGCCCATCAGGCTGGGCAGAGACCAATACTGAACTGGGTTTCTGTCGGTGTAATCTTCCCAGCAGTGGTCATTCCGAAACGCTAGTAGTTTTTAGCTTTTGCACTAAAATAATATTTAAAAAAATGACCTTCAATAAGAGATAAATTTATCCTACATTGAATAAAATTTATTGACTTTGACTTTGACTTTATTATCTATAAAAAAATTGGTTTGTTGTATGGGACGAGATGAGCTGTCTCCAACTTTAAATTTGCTACTACTTAACTGTACGGTATTTTAACTTCTGGCGTAAAATATTAACATATTCTAAAACTGGATATTTTTGTCGCAAAATATATAAAAACTGTTTTACAAAAACTGCTATAAACTATAATTTACGTAGAATTTAGTACATAAAATTAGTTGAAGTTATTAATAATCCTGTTTACTTTAATTACATTTGTTTATCGCGACTCTAGCCCCATATGGTTTCCGGCAGAGTAGAATAGGACCACTCCAAGTCCTCCCGTGGATGTCGTATTAGGCGACTTAGGAAATACAAGCTGAACAAAGCTTATAAACATCAATGAGACCTCTCCAACCCATCTGGCCAGCGTGGAGAGTGTAGGCCAAGTCCTCTGTACCTATATACTCAAGCCAAGTATGGCTTTGGTAGTACAGAGAGGGTCGTGCTCCTGCAGTGGAGACTTAAAAGACCTGATGATGATGAACATTTGGTCCCACCTCCAAATTATTCGAAACAATTTATATCGGTCGGTTAATGGTTAGACTTCGATTTCAGATATTCATTCGTTTCGGTTATGTATACGTCGCTCCATAACATCTCTGTGTGAGAAGCATACTGGTCATTGACTCCTAACAATGAAGGAAATATCCATGACAAAACAATACTCCATATCCTTTGTGGTTTGCACTGAGTCACTCCATTTGCCCTTTTATTTATTATCCGACGGCGCGCCAGAAAGAGAGTATTATTTTTATCTAGTGCGTGTGTATATATTTGTTGAGCGAGCTCTGCAACTTAAACTAAACCGTGTGATGGATTTCAGCTTGAAATTTCATTCGAAATTTTATAATTTTCAAAACTAAAACCTGACTTTACCGCCGAACTACACTAGAGTAAAGAATTTACCAAATTGGTCGCGTCTACGAATAATCGATGAAAATACAATAAAAAAAAGATTCCGACGAATTGATAACCTTCTACTTTTTGGAAGTAGGTTAAAAATAACAACAAAATGGCAGCTTTTAGCGTAATACATATACAAATATATGTATTACGCTAAAAGCGTAACTAGTTGGTCAAACTGTCACGCAGGAAAACATTTGGTAATGAAATCCTCGGAAATCGAGGGACCTCCTCAAATTTTAATATTCTTTGCACACATATAGTGGTTTTGATGTTTTAACAAGTTTTTATTTAACTTGCAATGTATCTTTGTATGTATTATGTATGTTTGTTTAGGATAAATCTGCGACTTAATTTTCAACCAGTTATCTTTAACCAAACTGAAATATTGCATACTTTTATGTATAAAATAAAGTAGCTTTGAGTTAGTATCCCCTAACACAAGTCTCGAACTTACTTTGGGGCTAGCTCAATCTGTGTAATTTGTTCCAATATATTTATTTGTCAATATATCAAGCATTTGCGTTGCGATAGCATGGAACTTTCGAAGACGAGAAATTAAAGTAAAATTAATGTAAAACCCAATTCAGCCAAGTTAAAAACGCAACTCAGCGAATTACGACCCCGCGACAGTAAAACAAATAAATCTGACGACACAGCGAACAGCGACGATGCAGCGCCGTTAGCGCGAATTCGCGCTAATGTCCCCATTACCGAGTGTGGGCGTTTACGGTAACAGCCGCCGATTGTAGCGTTTGCTTGGAAACACAAGGGAGTGTGTTCACTCATTCATTCATATGTGTTTTTAACCCCCGAATAAAACGAGGAGTGTTATATGTTTGAAGCCAGTGTCTGACTGTCCGTGGCTTCGTAGCTCTGGAATGGATGGAAATAGACCGATTTTAATGCGTTTTTTTTAAATTTTTTACGTGAAAGTCTTTGGGGTTATAACTTCTTAACTATGTTTAATGAAAATCAGTTCAGCGGTTCAAAAGTAATTATGTGATCGCTTGAAAGTCAGGGTTTTTTTTTTTAATTTGCCTGGCAAATTTGCCTGCCAAGATACGACCGCGATGAGTGAGCGAAGATTCTCTGTTTTAGCATAGACCAAAATAAATTCGTCCAGCTGTCCAAAAATCTAGCTACCAGGCTGACTAAGTCTGAACCTTGAACAATTCTGGTAAAATCCTGTGGCAAGCGACGCTTATCGGCGGCAGGAGAAGTAAGCGCGTCGCGTAAGACATACCTAAAAAAACTGCGGTTTATAAAAAAAAAGCAGATTTTGTTGTACGATCCAAGATACATAATGCTCGTGGCCAGCGACACTTATCTTAGGTATCTGTTAAGGCCTCATAACACAGTGCACTCAATTTTATTGAAAAAATTAATGACGTGTGTGGTTGACGTTTTGTTTATACCATGCAAGTTTATATATGCTATTGCTTTAATTTAATGGAAGAAACAAACAATAAACTTGCAATGTGTAAACGAGCGTTTATCGTACGGCAGCGTTAACGTCTGCAATACGAATGCGTATGTCTCAAACACTGCTAGTTAGAAGATTGCTCGCTTATTACCACGTTTATGGACAATCGCACTGCCGAGTGTCTTTACGTAAGTAGTACGTCGTTACATTCTACTAAGGACCAATTCACACCAAATCGGTAGAAGCTGGCAGAGTTACTGAGAAAAAAGAATGGTTCCTAATAGCAAAAATTTTCGCTACGCACGTTACCGAAATCGAGTTCTGTCTGTAATTACAACAGAAGTTTAGTGTCTACGAACCAAATCGCTAGTAGCAAAACTGGTTTTATTTCTTTTTCTCACACACTTTACTGTCAAACTATAGTCACCTAAATTTTTATCTGTGAAATGCAATAGCTTGAAAAAGCATGTCCCTTGCGAATGCCCGCTGCCACCCGCGCCGCTGAAAGCCGCAAGGATTTTGTTTTTCACAGATTTCCAAAAAAGAGTAGGTTATCAATTCAATCGTATGTATATTTTATGTATGTTCCCCGACTACTCGAAGAAGCTTGGAAAATTTTGGAAAATCTTCTTTTGTTCGAAAGGACTTACTTGCGAGTACTTCATGTGTAACATGAAGACAATAAATAACGAAATGAAAAATGAATAGAAATTTTATCAACATCGATGTCTAGTTTGGTAGTTTGAGAATATTTTTCAAAACTTAAAAATGGCTTCAAATTTTTAAGTTTTGAAAAATATTCTCAAGGTGTACTGTGCGTTTTGTACAAAGATATAAAGGTGAAAATGGTTTGACAATAAATGTGCGCTTTCCCCCGCTGCCGTTTCAGTGTGAATTGGCCCTTAAGTTAAACGCACACATATTGGGCTGAAGTAAAAAGCGCGTTGCTTAAGCCAGAACGAGACGGAAAAGTCATGTTGTGGTCCTCTGCCCCATCCAGCGGACATAGGTCAATAAGTGAAGTGATCACCCATCCAAGTGCAGACCACACCCACAACCAGGCTTAACTTGTTAAAAGCGGGTTAGCGGCCCTTTGTTGCCCCACCCAGTGGAGATAGGTCAATAAGTCGAATGGTCACCAATCCAAGTGCGGACCACCCCCACGGTTGCTTAACTTGTGAAAGCGCTAGCAATGCGTGTTCCCACCAGACCACCGAGCACCTCTCGTCAAGGCTTCAAATAAGTATTAACCTCTCGTAATATAAAACTTCATCTCAACGCGTTCCCAGTTGCATCCTCAGCTATGCTGCTTCAGAGCCCGGTGTACGCTTTTCTGCTTTTTCTTCTCAAAATATAATATGCATGTCATTGATCGGGTCATCCAAGGATGCCAAGACCTTGGAAATCGAGAAGAAATAGCTGGAATAGCTTGAAACGACTCGGCTATAGTAGTTCCAACTTCTTTAGAAATGCATTAATGCAAAAGTTTTACAACCGGCTGCCGCTCGACCCTCCTAGGGAATACAGTTGTAGATCAGCTAATCAGTCAATTTGTATGGAAGGAAAAAAAATCATATTTCGATATATCTTTTTAGAGGATAGTTGTTCAGTATCATGGACTGAATTCAATCTTAAAATAATCTCAGTGTATTTAGTTACACCTTATACAGACAGTCGGAAGGGTAAAAAAACTCGTAATTTGTGCATCGTCATCATTGAAGTTGCTTAACCAAAATACTCCACTGCAGGAGCACGACCCTCTCTATTACTATCAGAGCCATACTTGGCTACGTAATTTTTTAAATACACAATAACATTGCTCTTTGAATACACGTTATAGTGCAGAAAGCGAAAAAATATTTTTCTGTCAATTTCGTACTTTTGACATGCACACGATGCACAAATGAGTTTTTAAAATCATCGATATAATTTATTACGTTTGCTTCATGCTCTTCCCTATTTTTAAACGTAGGTGCGCGTCGAGGAATAAAATTTTAATATTTTTAATTGCTATCGGAAGCGCTCCAAAACGGTGCGCCTCGAGGAATAAAAATGGAGCGCCTCATTTGGTGCGCCTCAAAATTGGAGCGCTTTGCGGAATACCTCGTAACATCATGTGTAAAATCATACCTAGTTGTACGTAGTATATAATTACTCTGTGATACCTAGGTACGATTTTTACTTAGCGATCCCAAGCTCCCACTCCGAAACTTTGATGCTCAATATCTTTGCAAATTTTTACTTTATTTAAACTAAAAAATATGAGTCCATTATTTGATAATCTAAAAGACGAATTAATTACAATCGTACTATTCTGACCCTGTCCTCACCCCTATTCACAGTGCACAAACTCGTAATACTAATGTTTAAACAAAATGTGCAGTGCAGTGAAACTAAACAAACAAAATGTCATTAACTCCAGTAGGGGAGGCTTTATCAGCCGAATTATTGTTTATCGCAACTAAGCAGTACGTGCGACCCATTTTCCTGGTCCCGGGAAGCGGACCTATTCGCAAAATGCCACAAAACTTTTTAGCCAGTAGTCAAATTTTTGGGATTAACAACAATTAACAAAAAGCGAAAAAATTATTCAGTTTTAGGAAGTAGTTCAATATCATGGTCTAAACTAGCTCTAAGCTGGTGGGTAAAAAGTCACCATGTAGCATGTGTGTTGGTGCATTCTTATAACATAAGGGATTCATTCATCAACATGGCAAACCACTCCAATATCTCAGCCAAAAATAGTGATTGTGTGTGTCTCTTTCTATACAATGATATTGACAAGAAACTGGCTTTAAAATGTAGCGCTAAAAGTGGCCTTTTTATGTTGTGGCCCTGGGCTCTGTCTGCTTAGAGCCGCAAGACCCAAAAGGCTCTCTTTGCCGCATTAAGCATATAGGCCCGATCGTGTATGTGAGTCCCAAACTGAAGTTCAACATACCGTACTACGACAACATTTTATTTCTACAATATGTTAGTCCAATACTTCTTCGTTTCGACAAAAGTTTAGTACGGAATATCTCAAATCCGGTATTACTGCACTGCGACAAATCATTTCTTCGACATGACTTGGAAACGATTCGAGTGTGACGACATATTCCTTCGACAACAATGCTAGTCCGAAGTATATTATGTATTTGTATAGGTAGATATACGAGTAGTTACTTTAGTATATTTTAACATAGTCACATTCTTCTTCAATCTTTAATACGCTGAAAAAGGCAATCGGAATGTCACACTCTTCAGACGAGTCATTTTGCGAATTCCAATGACACTCACCCACTTTCCGGCGCCTGAACAATGTTTTACAATATTTTTCTTTCGTAAGAAAACATTCAGCGTTTTATGTCAATATTTTGTGTTGCTTTGCTTGCTTTTCGTGTGTGCAAGTGGCCAACACTGGTGTCAGATTTTTCAGGCTGCCTTAAGGCATCTGACATCGCTTGACGATTGCCATACAATGATGACAGCCGGGACCAACGGCTTATACGTGCCTTCCGAAGCATGGAGGAGCTCGAAAAATTTATATTCCACTTGTGGTCACCCACCCAAGTGCGGACCACGCCCGGTGTCGCTTTACTTGCAAGAGCGCTAATTATTCGCACTCCCGCCGGACGGACCACCGAGCTCGTCATTTTGTGTTATTTAGCTGGAAGTTTCTTTAATGCTTTGTAAGTATATGATCCGTGAAATCCGACAGAGTAGAATAGGACCACTCCAAGTCTTCCCGTGGATGTCGTAGAAGACTACTTAGGGACACAAGTTAAGCAAAGCTTATAAACATCATGAGTCCTCTCCAACCCGTCTGGCCAGCGAGAAGAGTGTAGGCCAATTCCTCTGGCTGCTCTTTCCAAGCACGGCTCCGGTAGTACAGAGAGGGAGGGTCGTGTGCTCTTGCAGTGGAGACTAAAAAGACCAGATGATGATGAAGTATATGATATGTATCTACTTTTAATGATGATTCAGTTCATTATATGAACAAATCTTGAGGTCCTGGGTTTGATCCCCAACGCGGAAAAATGGTTATACTTATTTCTGTAAAGTCGGCTAATTATAAAGATTTTAATGAAGTTTTCCAAAATATACATTTTCATGTCGATATTATTTTGAGTTTAATAGAAAATTCAAAATATAGGTAGAGGCCGGCCCAGGGTATCTCGTTAGCCGCCTGTATATGTTTCTGTGGTTTTGGGCATAGGCGTACAGAGAGGGGGCGATCCGTAGGTTCAACCTCTCCCATATACAGACACTGTATTTTCCTTTAACCTATTCACTGCCGAACACGCATCGATGTGGGGAAAAACAATACAAAGTAATTGTTATTTTAAAAGTCAACGAGTCTTGCAAGAAAAGAAACTTGGATTTCTTCAAATACCTATAAAAGGTTATTCTAAGAGTCAAAATCAAAGATAAAGTAAAGGAAATTATTCAGTGTAGTACAAATTTATTTTTCTACAGTCTAGGTTAAAGTTCGTATTGAAGGTATTTTTTTTAAATATTATTTTAGTGCAAAAGCTGAAATCTACTAGCGTTTCGGAAAAAATACTGCTGGGAATATTACGCCGAAAGAAACCCAGTTCAGTAGTAAGATCTAAGGTCATAATACTAATACAGTCTTATTAAAAAACACGAACTAACTTTGGATTTAAACAAAATGACATCCCGCAATATGTCACCTTCTCTTATGTTACTGTCAACTTCATATGGGTGAATAATGGTTTAAACCAAGTCATTAAGTTAGTCCACGTTTTATATTAAAGTTCTTAAGAGTCCCCCGACCCTAGACTTCTCCATACAAACGTAGTCTACGTTTAATTTTGAAACCACATGTCAGATTCCGGTAAAAATTGGTAATTGTAAAGAAATTGCAATTATCTAGGGTTATAACTGGTTTCCTGTAGTAAAATTATGAACTGGAAAGAAAATATAACGATTTAGAAGTTTCCCATACTAATGGTCAAAAATGATATAAAACACTATATTCTATTTCAAGTTCATATTTTTACTGTCGGAAACTAGTTATAAACCTAGATAATTGCAATAAAATTTGCCCAAATCGGACATGTCGTTTTGAAATAAAACGTAGACTACGTTTGTATGGAAAGTTGTATTTTGGTCTAGGGTCGGGGGACCCTTAAGTTCTGTAAAAATAGATTTAAAATATCTAATAAAATATAAATAATGTGGGGATGAAGATAAACAGCCAGAAACTTTTACATTCGTTTGTTTTTGAAAAAGTTTCGTTCAGTTCGATGGCAATCGTTAAAAAAGTAACGTCGAATGACACTTCTCTGTCTCTATCTTTTAGTCATCACTATCAATATTCGTCTTCATTAGGCCCAACGCAGACGACAGACTAGACCGCGTCGCACTTTTAGTCTGTGAAAATAGAACCTATGGAATTACATGCAGTAACACACGACGCACAAAAAGTGCGGCGCACAAAAAATCCGTGTAATTTTGGCAGACCGCGCCGCGCCGCGCCGCGCCACACCGCACTAAAAGTGTGCGAAAAAAATACAACGTATGCTTCAACCCGCGCTAACACAGACGTCGCGCACTTTAGTTTGTGACCTTCACTCGGCTAGTGGTGGACGTGACGTGCGCGGTATTACAGCATGGCGCTAGAGATAGATGTACCGATGTTATGCCTAGTATAACCTTTCTTCCAATGCACTTTCTCATTATTGTTTCCGAATGTGTCAAAGTTGGTCTTAAAATGAATAGCAACTCATTAAAAGTATTAATAGAAATTTTATAAAATTTGAAAAAATTGTCCGTATATTGTTTTAGAATTGCATGTTTCATATGGAATTGTCCTTTTAGTAATCTCTCCGAAAGTATAGGATGTACCCAAAATTTTCTATTTCTTCTTTTTCTGTACTTCAAGTATAAAATAATACATCGCAATCTTTGTACTTCCATGGCGTGTAAAACTGTACGTGTCCCGTCCCTACAGTTCTGCCGACAGAATGATTCAAAATGTGCGTCGTGTGTGTTGAGTCCGTGAACAATCCGCGAAAGACTTTTTGCGCGCCACGCAGACTATTTGTGCGCCGCAGACTCGATCGGACAAAAAGTCTGTCGTCTGTGTTGGGCCTTAGAAATGCTCATCTTCGTTTAGAAATGCTCAATCCCACATTAATAATTCGTAGTATTTGTCTTGACATAGAACCACACCCATTTACCCTCTAACTTTATGCCCACACCCCAGTCATCTTCCTCTAACTTCATGCCAGTTATCATTAAGCCCAAATGAAGTTGACAGTGCCGAAATGAAAGGTGGCAGCTAGGTGGGTCGATGATATCAAGCGGATTGGTGGAAAAAAAGACGTGTGGCACTCGGGGACTGCCGCGGTAAAGCTATTGCAAACAAGGAAGGACGGCAACGTCGCAAACGGACGACGGAGACGAAGCGGCAACCCACATGGTAGGCGGAGTGGGAAGCGTGAGGTTTTTTCGTTACGGAATTTCTGGATTCGGTCCCCGCGCTCAAGGCCCGCGATAGAAGCTATGCAATAGCTTAAAACTGAATAACTCGAAAGAAATCGAATGTGTAGAACATATAATGATCTTGTTTTTAACCACAAATCTATTGACATTCTTGGAGTCACTTTGTACTCCTTCAAAAACAAAATTCGTCAGATTTTAGATATCTGACAGTTTATTAATATAGTGTTTATTTTTTACTTGTGTAGGTGTCACTGAGTGAAATTGCACTCGGTGATTTTCTTGTTAGTGTTTATGGAGAAGTCTTGTATTGTCTTCTCCATTTCTTATCTAGTTATTATGTTATATAGGAACTACTACTTTAAAGTATTTTTGGCAGCAATAGTGCTCCCTATATTTATTTTTTATATTAAGCTCTCAACTGTTTTTAAATTTGAATTTGCTGTATACACATGTTTTGAGTTGTTGCCTAGCTATAATATTTAATCAAATATGTATATAATGTGTTACTTTGGTGACAGTTTGTTATGTGTATCTTATTACAATTTTTTTTCTTTTACTAGCCTATACTGTCCCACTGCTGAGCAAAGGCCTCCCCTCTAGTACGCCACTGTTCTCTGTCATTTATTTTCGACTTCCAGGTCTTGTCAAAAAGCACCAGATCATCGCACCACCTTGTCCTTGGGCGACCTCTTTTTCGACGCCAGCCTGCCGGCACCCATTCTGTAGCGATCTTGGCCCACCTATCTGGGTGCATCCTACACACATGCCCAGCCCAGTCCCATTTGAGTTTGGCTGCTTTTCTCCCCACGTCTATTATTTTGGTTTTGGAACGAATGCTGGTGTTACGTACACGGTCTGTTAGCTTTATTCCTAGTATACTTCGTTCCATGGCTCGTTGGCAAACCCCGAGTTTGAACTTTTGAGACAAGGTCAATGACCAAGTCTGTGCTCCATAAGTCAGAACGGGCAGGATACACATGTCGACTAATTTACGTTTGTAAGTCAAAGGAAGTTTTCCCTTCATGACGTCACCCATGGACCAGAAGCTTTTCCAGGCATTTTGGATCCTTCGTTCTACCTCCTTATCTTGCCTGTCTTTGAACGAAGCTATCTGGCCCAGGTAGAGGTATTCGTCGACATATTTTATATCCCGTCCGTCCACCTGGATTTTAATTTTGGACCTGTTGGTCATGACCTTTGTTTTGGACCTGTTCATCTTGAGTCCAACCTCGAGGCTTGCTGTGCTCAGGTCTTGTAACATTACTTGTAGTTCCGTGGGGGAAGAAGAAACAAGGACAATGTCATCGGCGAAGCGTAGGTTTGTTAGCCTCTCCTCGCCCAAGACAATGCCCTTGCCTTGCCATTTAACATCCAAACTTTTAAATACTTCTTCCAAGGTACACGTAAACAATTTAGGAGACAAAGGGTCGCCTTGTTTAACTCCTTTTTGTATAGGGAAAGATGTTCCAGTGGATTCCAGTTTCACGGCACCTGTACTGTTGCTATAGATGTGTTGGATTAATTGGATGTATGTCGATTCTACATTTTGTTGTTCTAAGGCGGAAAATATGGCTTGATGATTAAGACTGTCGAATGCTTTATTAAAATCAACAAAACCTATATATAATGGTTGTTTGAATTCTGTAAATTTTTCTATTATTTGGTTTAACACTTGGAGATGGTCCGTGGTAGAAAAAAAGGGTTTAAATCCGGCAATATTACAATAAAATAAAATAAAAAACTAAGGCTAGGGATAGGATTCAATGGCGCAGACAGAAGGAGGCTTATGCCCAGCAGTGGGTCTTTGAGAGCTGACGATGATAATGATAGTGTTGTTTTGTAAGGATAACAAATTCTTATATCTGATCTGACTTGACAAAACCTACACAACATATAATTATCTTAAAATGTACCTGTAATGTAATGTGTAGAAACTGCCTCCGTGGTGTAATGGTTGGAGCGTTTAGCTCATACCCGGAGGTCGCGGGTTCGATTCCCAGCGGCAACGACTTTGTGTTGTTGTCCTAGTTTGGTTAGGACATTGCAGGCTGATCACCTGATTGTCTGATAAATAAGATGATCCGTGCTTCGGAGGGCACGTTAAGCCGTCGGTCCCGGTCACTGTCTTTGACATTGGTCGTTACCTACAACCATGTCAGAGGCCTTTAAGGCGGTTTAAAAACTCTTGACACTAGTGTTAGTCACTAACACACACGATAAGAAGAAGAATTGTTTTATTTTATGTTTATGTATGAATGTAAGAGTATGTATGTTTATAAAATTGTGTATAATTAAGGACCTATCGCTAGAAAAAATATTTCTGTTTTTCCTAAAGGCTGACTGGTAGAGAATGCATTAGCATTAAGTTCACTTTTGTACCAGTATGGTCAAAAAAGTTTTATTAAATAAATAATTTTAACACTTTTGCTTTAGCTGAGCTGTGTTTAAACATAATGAGAAACTGTGTTTATGAGATACAGAGGCCGTGGCTAACCAACTTTATGCAGTTTGAAGCTCGTAACGTTGCTCCTTAATATGAGCTGGGAATAAGTCGGTAAAATTGTATTAACAGCATGTTCTCTATGAAATCATATATTATACAGGGTTACTTTTTAAACACCTATAACCTTTTTAGTGAGAGTTCAGTCCATGATATTTCTACTATAACTACATTCTATAAAACCAATATTGAAAAAAGAAAAAAACTCTGGCTTCCCATACCAACCAGTGGTCGGCCAAATGAATTAAAATTTTGTCTTGATTAAGCTCTAGATAACCCTTTTAACTATTTTATGAACTACTGTTTACATTTTAAAGTTAGAACGTGAAGTTTTTTCACGCGCATTTGCGAAAAAGTGTCACTTTTGGCTAATATATAATAAAGCGAAGAAAAGCTTCACGTTCTCACTTTAAACTGTAAAAAGTAGTTTGAAGGGTTATCTAGGGCTTGATCAAGACAGAATTTTAAACATCTCCGTTACCCTTCAAATAAATATTTTCGAATGGAGGTTCCGTTTAGTTTCTAATAATTAATTGAAACTGTAAACAGTTGTTCATAAAATAGTTTGAAGGGTTATCTAGACCTTGATCAAGACAAAATTTAAAATATCTCCGTTTTAATACACAACAATTAAAACAAAGAAATCAACTAAAAATAAATTAAAGAAATTAAATTAAAAAGAACAAAAAAAAAAGAGCATAACATAACTAATCGAATAGCCCGCCCCTGAGCGTACCGGGCTCCGTTTCCTTTAAATAATTAATTTCCATAGGGGTAGCACTAGATCTCGAAAAAATCTAGTATCCATAACTTTAACGAGTCCAATTATAAATTAAACTATTATTACCGTACAAAGTCGTCTTACAAAGCCTTCAGTAAGCGCCCCAACACTTTGATTCTCACTTAATTTATTGTTCTGCTAATAATCTTACGCGCTTCTTGCGCATAACGTTACTACTCCAAATCAGTCGCTTTGGCAATCAGAAACCTAGATATAGGTACTATGAAAATATTTTTGGAACGAAGTTCCTTATCGCGCGTTGCGAAAGGGGGCTAGACGGAAAAAAATTAAGACCAAAAGTTGTAAGGACACTTTTTGCTATAATTGTAAGCCGTGCGGCGTGCGCGTGTTTCTCTGTCTTTCTCTCTCTCTCTCTCTCTCTCCTAATTGATCGAAAGGAATTTCGTTCCATCCGGGTGTCCCTTGAGACCTCTCAAATTTTTTTTAGATAAAAATAAACTTAACTTTTAATTATATCATCATTATTATCAGTTTGTTTTTGTCTCCACTACAGGAGCAAAGCCCTCTCCGTACCACCAGAGATAGAGTAGCCAGAGGACTTGGCATACTCTCCTCGCTGGCCAGATGGGTTGGAGGGGTCTCGTTGATGTTTATAAGCTTTGTTCAGCTTGTATTTCCTAAGTCGCCTTGTACGACTTCCACGGGAGGACTTGAAGTGGCCCTATTCTACTCTACCAGAAACCATACGGCAAATTAATTACTTAATTTTTATTAATAAATTATTTTAATTATTTATAAAACTTAAACCCCTCCTACCCTGGAACAGGGCAAAAAACTATGTCAATCAGTGAGTCAGTCAGTGAGTGGTATTGTAGGTTTATAGTATAACTAGCTGTACCTGCGGGCTTCGCTCCCCGTGGGAATTTCGGGATAAATCATACTCTATGTCCTTCCCAGAATCTCAGACTATATCCATACCAAATTTCATCCAAATCGGTTCAGTAGTTTTAGCGTGAAGAGGTAACAAATAAACAAATATACAAAGTCACTTTCGCATTTATAATAATAGTAGGAAGTAGGATAGTAGGATAACTAGCTTGAACAAAAAACAGGTGAAATTAATGCCCAAGGTATTTTCTACCAGTCAACTTAGAGGTCGTATTTAGTGGTTTCCCAGCGTTCCATTCAACGCAGTCTATTTACAGTGGCCCGACATATCGTAATAGAATCAGCGTGGCGAGGGATTACCTATCTGTTTATTTATTACCGCACATGAGGCCGTAAAATGAGGCAGTTACATCTCTGCACTATCGGTGGTTACATTAGCTATTATTTTCTGAAATAGGATTGTTGTAATTGCTAGACTTAATGCCGCTATTATAGAAGGAAATATTTAAACATATTGATATTAGGAATATGAACCTGAAATTATTGAAGACAAGTTTATATAGTAATACCTTTATATATGTTTCTAAGTACTAAAAACTTCTGGTTTGTTTGCCAAAAAGAAACAGATAGAAATATGGGATTTTTATAATCAGACTTTGTAAATGCTTTCTTTCAAATCACGCTTTTCAAAGTAACAACTTCAGAAAGCCATTTTTATTTTTTTTATTTTATGTTTAATTTTCATCATTAGGAGGGGGTTTAGATCAATAACCCACCGCGCTGGTCTAGTGCGGGTTGGTGGCAAACTCAAATGGGACTGGGCTGGGCATGTGTGTAGGATGCACCCAGAAAGGTGGGCCAAGATTGGTACAGAATGGGTGCCGGTAGGCTGGCGTCGTAAAAGAGGTCGCCCAAGGACAAGGTGGTGCGATGATCTGGTGCTTTTTGACAAGACCTGGAAGTCGAAAATAAATGATAGAGAACAGTGGCGTACTAGAGGGGAGGCCTTTGCCCAGCAGTGGGACAGTAAAGTCTAGTAAAAAAATGTTTAATTTTGGGTAATATTTTATATAAAAACAAAAAATAACACCGAAAAGTAATTTTTTTTTAAACAGCAAGAGAATTGGTTGCTTAATGAGGCAGGAATTAGCATTTCAAAGCGTAGTGAGGACATCTCACTATCTCTTTCGCACGCGCGAGACCTAATTGTAGTGACGTCAAGAGCGCTGTACGTACATCACAGAGCCTTCCATCAGATTTTAGCTTATATTCTACAGTACCTGGGTGACCGAGCTTTGCTCGGTTACGTCTCAAACATTAACTAAATTATTTAAACTTGTCTAAAAACAATACAAAATAAAGAATAATATATAAACTTGACACTTGAACCCGTAACACTCTTTCTAGCGGTCCGCATCCTTAACCGCTGAGCTAAACGGATGGCGGCTGGCACGAAGAAATTAGCAACCATATTCTGCGTGGAAAGAAAAACGCATGAAAACTCGAAAACACGCGTTTTCCCAAACATAAGACTAATCTAGATCGATTATTTACCCCCAAAAACCCCCATATACCAATTTTCAGCGAAATCGTTAGAGCCGTTTTCGAGATCACAGAAATTTATAAATAAATAAATATACAAGAATTGCTCGTTTAAAGGTATAAGATATATATTCAACATATAGCTTATAACTTACTTATTTTTAGGCACATTAAAAAATCATTTTGTCATCGTTTTCGGATTATGTTACATATTGATTTGAATTTAAATAGCGTTTTGTACAAATAAAAAAGAATGTAACAGATTTCAATATTTAAAAAAACGACGGGTTGCACTCTGGGAGTGCCGGCAGAAGTGAAAACTTGAATATTAACGTTGTGCATTTTTGATATTTTGGAATGGTTTGGGAATAATTTTGCACGAATTGCTTTAATTATCAGTATAAAATATTTCAAATCTTTTCTGAACCACAGTCTGTCACAAATGTCACAAGCATGACACATTACACACACGAGCGTAACGTAACATAAACACACACGAACATTCGCGCAAGCGCCTTGCGCCGTCTTACGAATTTTCGATCAGGACACGTGGTCCTGACGCGAGTTTAAGATTTTTTACCCATTCCAAAAAAAGTGCACAACGCCGCTAAAGAAGTTTTCATTTCAAAAATCTTTTTTATTAATTGACTATTCTAGATGCCAAATCCAGTCTTAATTCCACCCTACAACTGGACCCTTTTGCTTGGACCCACATTTTGTAGGGTCAATGTAACTTGACATTGACACTATATTGCGGGCAGGTCACGTGCTGCGTCGTGTCGCTTTTGATGTACGGTCCTGCGAAACTTATTAGTAATCTGTGCCTGAGGCCTGAGCATACATAAGCTTAGGGTAATTATTATCTCTGTTTAATTACAATTCTGTCTTCTCCATTTTTCTCTGTTTCTTGTACATCCTTTTGTTTATAGTGCAATAAAGACTATTTGTATTGTATTGCATTGTCCGTATAATTACCGTAATCCCCACTTCCAATCGTCGATTCGCAGCATAATCAAATATAATTTCAGTTTACAACCAGTTGGATTGGTTGGCGGTATAAATTAAAGTAAAATACATAAGTATGGCCGTGTGGTATTCGGCAAAGTAGCATTCGTGGACTATGAAAAAGCTTTTGATTCAGTAGAACACTGGGCTGTATACCATGCTCTAAAGAGAGCTAAAGTGGATGACAGATATATCCAGATCATCAGCGAGATATACAGCAAAGCAACGCTACAAATAAAGCTACACGACCTATCTAAACCCGTTGAGGTGTCTCGTGGAGTAAGACAAGGCGATACCATCTCGCCAAAGTTGTTTACGGCAGCGCTGGAGGACATGTTCCGTACTATAGACTGGACCGAGGACGGCATAAATATTAATGGAGAGAGACTGACACACTTAAGATTCGCTGATGACATCATGCTCATATCTACCTCTCTTGAACAGCTACAAACAATGCTCGAAAATCTGCAGCAAGCCTCGAGTCGTATCGGTCTGAAAATGAACATGAGCAAAACCCAGTTCATGAGCAACGAGGATGTGGAGCACATTACAGTGAATGGGCACAGAATCCAGCGAGTGTCGCAATATACATATCTTGGTCAAACACTATCACTGAGCAAGGACTCCCAGAAAGCTGAGATTGAAAGGAGGATAGGTCTAGGATGGGCTTTCTTTGCGAAATTAGATGATGTCCTCAGAGGGAAGTTACCTATGTGTCTCAAACGACGAGTGTTCAACCAATGCGTCCTGCCTGTGATGACCTATGGATGTGAGACCTGGACCCTCACGGCTGAAAATGTTGAAAAACTAAAAGTGGCACAACGAGCTATGGAGAGGGCTATGTTGGGCATTTCCCTTAGAGATCGTATCCGAAACACAGAGATACGAAAGCGGACCAAGGTTGCAGATATAGCCAAAAGAATAGTCACACTTAAGTGGAAATGGGCAGGTCATATCAGCCGTAGAGAGGACGAAAGATGGAGCCAAAAAACAATGGACTGGCGACCATGGTTAGGCCGCAGAAGCCGCGGCAGACCAATGACAAGATGGAGTGATGACATCGTCAAAGCAGCCGGTCCACTATGGAAAAGAAAGGCGCAACATCAGGAGGAATGGCGTGCAATGGAGGAGGCCTATATCCTGCAGTGGATAGATTAGGCTGTAAAAGAAGAAGAAGAAGAAGAAGTATAGGACCACTCCAAGTATTTCCGTGGATGTCGTAAAATACAAGCTAAACAAAGCTTATAAACATCAGTGAATCTTCTCCAACCAATCTGGCCAGCTTAGAGAATGTAGGCCGAATCCTATGGCTGCTCTGGCCAAGTATTATACTCTGGGAGTACAGAGAGGGTCGTGCTTCTGTGCTGGAAACTAAAAAGACCTAACGATGAAAAATGAGATGAGAATAATGTATATCATCTTCATCATAATTCTTCTCGCCACTTTCTTATTTGGGGTCGGCTCTATATGTCAACTGCTTCCACTTCTTTCTGCCATTTACTATATTTGCACTAGACCCTCATTTCTTCATATAGGTCCTTACAATTTTTTTCCACGTCTTTCTCAGTATGTAGTATATCTCTATGAATTTCATTATATACACCTGGAGTGCAAATTCTTAGTCATTTTTAAAAGTTCTTAAAATATTTGTACTAGTTATGTTAAGTGCTGTAAAATTGCCAACTCAGAATAGGAACACTCCATAATTTCCTATGGATGACATTAAAGGCAACTAAAAAAACTTAAAATTAAAAGAAATATTGAATGGTCAATGTATAGCATAAGTTAAGCAAATTAGAACAACTTTCGACTTAAAAGCGTTCACCCCGAATAACTTTTAAACGACTGATTTCTATCAAACATATATAGAACCATCTCGACAGACATGGCTGTCGATTAAAAAAACATAATAAGATAGGTTCATTCGTTAAGAAACTATGATGCTACAGGCAGTCTTCGACTTCTTCGAGCTGAGAGCCCCGCCCACTGCTACTTCACTTCTACGAATCTCCTTATTTCTGATTAGATCGCGTAGAGAAATACGGACCATAGTCCTCTAGATCCTCTCCGTTGAGCGATCTTGAGCCTTCTTATGAGACCCATAGTAAGGGACCATGTTTCAGAGCCATAAGTCATCCCTGGTAACACACTTATTAGGTCGCTGTGCATCTATCCTCTTATTATTTTATTGTTGTATCGGGTAGCGGTAAAAATACAACATTCCTGCAGACGCATGCAAATATATGATGCAGGCAAACAGTTTACATATCAAGTCCATTCCATTGAAATATATTGTAATTTCCGGTTATTCATTTACGGTTGTTTGCATTAAGGCGAATGGTGTGCAGAAGTGTCGGCCTCCTTTGAAATAAATAATTTAATTGTAAATATGGCTTTTGTAAAATTGTAAATTTATATTTTGCAAAATCATTTATACCCTATATGTTGCCCAGGCTTAGCAGCTATCTAAAAAAAGTTTCATTTGAATCCGTCTAGTATTTCTGGAGATTAGCGAGTACAAACAGACACATAGAAAAACAGACAGACATTTTTTTTAAATTCTTACTCCATTATAAGCCCCTATTTTTTTATATATTTAACGTACAGACACACTTTTTTTACAGTTTTATTATACCTAGTATACTCGTAGATACCAAAATGACGATGCTCATGAACTAAAGTCCACGCTGACGAAGTCGCGGGCAACAGCTAGTAGTAAATATGGTTGTTGCGGACATCAAATTATAGTTTTTGGTGAAAACATTTTGTTTTTTTTTTTGTATTTTTAACTAACTTCCAAAAAAGGAGGAGGTTGTCAATTAAGTTTTAAAACGTGTTTTCGCTAAATGTGGCCACTTTCAGCAAAGCAGACCATTAAAAAAAAACTATGTGTATGGCCGAGGCGGGGTTATAAATAATGTCTCTTACAGTAATTTTGACATTGTGAGGTCTTTTTTAATTTTGTTTCATTTTAAGTAAATTGAGTTTATAAAATAGATAGGGACAAAACACACTAATTGAGCTACCTAGCTAATAAATAAATAAATAATAAATAAATATATAGGGACAAATTACACTGATTGAGCTAGCCCCAAAGTAAGTTCGAGACTTGTGTTATGGGATACTAACTCAACGATACTATATTTTATAACAAATACATATATAGATAAACATCCAAGACCCAGGACAATTTGAAAAAGGCCATTTTCCAACTCGCCCTGACCGGGAATCGAACCCGGGACCTCTGGGTGGCGGACTAGCATGGTGACCACTACGCCACGGAGGTCGTCAAAAACCTAGCTCTAAAGGAAGTTTAATTTAATTGTGTTATGCGATACTTACGGAACAATAAACTTATGAAACACATATATAGATATACACCCAAGACCCAAGGCAAATTGAAAAAGACCATTTTCTAACCTTCCTTGGCTGGGACTCGAACCGAGGAGCACATAGTGACGGACTATAGCGATAGAGGTCGTAAAAGAGAGTTTAGCTCCTCAATCAGTTATAAATATAAAAGTACCTGGGCGACCGAGCTTTGCTGTTTTCCCAAACATAAGACTAATTTAGATCGATTGTTTACCCCCGAAAACCCCCATATACCAATTTTCAGCGAAATCTTTAGAGCAGTTTTCGAGATCACAGAAATATATAAATAAATATACAAGAATTGCTCGTTAAAAGGTATAAGATTTATATATATAATAAATATTTTTGGAACGTAGTTCCTTATCGCGCGTTGCGAAGGGAGGCTAGACGGAAAAAATTAAGACCAAAAGTTGTAACGACACTTTTTGCTATAGTTGTAAGCCGTGCGGCGTGCGCGTGTTTCTGTGTCTGTCTCTTCTCTCTCTCACTAATTACACCTCTCAAGTTTTTATTTTTCAAAACGGCTAATTAATTTGCTATCAAATTATCGGATCAGTGCCAAGGCGGAAGCGGACAATGCCGTTTTGTCCCAAGTTTCCGTGTAAACACAATTATACGCAAGACAAACAGACAACATCTCGCAAAGTTGAAATTCCTAACTTATAAAACGACGGTCAAAGATACTAGAAGATATAGAAAGGGATCGTGAAGAAACACAATCCTTCTTTCTAATATTATAAATGCGAAAGTGAGTTTGTATATTTATTTGTTACCAGTTCACGCTTCAACCACTGAACCTATTTAAATGAAATTTGATATGGATATAGTTTTATACTCAGAGAAGGACATAGGGTAGTTTTATAGGAACGAAGCCCACGGGAACAGCTAGTAAATTATAAGCAAGACGAACCGATAACATTAATTTGATTGAAATTACTTTCTTATAAACCGGCGAACAAAGATATAAAAAGATATGGATCGCGAAAAGAGATCGACATTTAGTCTCCACCAAGTATACCTTGAACAAAATTACACGTCAGCGGTTCGACTGTGATGCCCTATTTTTATGTCAACCATAAGACAATATCATTATCTTGTTACATTTAATTTATCTTGACATCGCAACAAAGTAGCTACACTTAATAATATGTCATGTCGCTTTTGGGTTTTGGAGTTACGGTCCAGGTTACGGTAGGTTAGTCCTTTTAGATAGGATATGAGTAGAATTAAATCAAGAAATAAGCAAGAGGGTTATGGAGCATAAACACAATAAACAGAATACTAAGGAGATAGCCGGGGGAGGTCTTTGCCGAAGGGCAAGTTGACGAACAACAACAATCGCAACCGGAAAGTAAAGTCATCAAGAAAGGCTGCAGTAAGTAATGGAGTAAAACGAAATTAATAAACAAGTAAAGTGTAAAAATAACACGTGAGCTGAACTTGAACCCAGCTACTTTGGTCTTGATACGGTATTTCATTATTTAGTTTGAGTACTTTTGTTCTGCATCTTAAATGCCTAAACACCCAATAAAAAGTAAGTAAACTTGAAAGGTTGAAATACCTCTTACCGAGACCATATCTCCTTCACAACTACAATCTTCGTACAGACCTTTGTGGGGACTTTAAAAAGCCATCACAAAGCGAGCATTATTAGCCGCGAGCAGATCGATTCATCTGCCATCTATAATAAGATCTCAGTCTGCTCAACACAATGCTCTTTGTCCAAAGGTATGGCTTAAGTGGCTGCCATAATTTGACGCTCGTTAAATTTAATTAATTGTCCAATAGATGGAGGGTTAATTTTCGGCGAATTTTCCTATTCTTTGGCTGTCTTTACCGAAGTTAATTAAATTTGTAATTTCTCCTAGGTAAGATTACGCCTTAAGTCCGCCGTTCATGCTCTTAACCTCATTTTCTCTTACTGGTCTTTTATTGTTTAGGTTGAGTTCTTTTGTACTGCATCTTGAATGCCGAAAAACCCATTAAAAAGTAATTAAAATTAGCTCTTTAAATACCTCTCGCCGAGACCATAAATAATAAACACATAAGTACAAATTACACTGATTGAGCTAGCCCCAAAATAAGTTCGAGACTTGTGTTATGGGATACTTACTCAACGATACTATATTTTATAACAAATACATATATAGATAAACATCCAAGAACCAGGATAATTTGAAAAAGACCATTTTCTATCTTGCCCTGACCAGGGATCAAACCCAGAACCCCTGGGTGGCGAACTAGCAAATATACCATACCTTCTTCACAACTATAATCTTCGCTCAGACCTTTGTGGGGACTTTAAAAAGCCATCACAAAGCGAGCATTATCAGCCGCGAGCAGATCGATTCATCTGCCATCTATAATAAGATCTCAGTCTGCTCAACACAATGCTCTTTGTCCAAAGGTATGGCTTAAGTGGCTGCCATAATTTGACGCTCGTTAAGTTTAATTAATTGTCCAATAGATGGAGGGTTAATTTTCGGCGAATTTTCCTATTCTTTGGCTGTCTTTATCGAAGTTAATTAAAGGAGCGAGCTAAATGAGCAATTTCTCCTAGATAAGATTATGCCTTAAGTCCGCCATTTATATGTATTGCAATATTTTTTTTTAAAAAGACATACTTATGTACATATTATACAACGTAGAAGGGACATACCCGTAATAAATGGATCCTATTCACTCGATCGGCTTTTACAATCCACACGAGAAGAGAATTAAAATATTTATACTGACGTTCTAAAAAAAAGTTAAAATAAAACATTATTTTATTAAAATCAAATTAAAAAAAACTTTTTCTGAAAGAACGCTCTTTGCACTATCATCCTTTGCATATTTCACCCTATTTAGGTCACACGAAAGACCTAATCATTGAAATGCCTAAATCGAACGGCATTCGAGCGCTTTCATCGAAACACAGATTCAGCTCATTAGCAATTTTGCGCCGACGTACTGGGCAATAAAGATTAAGGGTATTTCGCCCCAAGGTAGATCAATTAAGCCGTCTATTCGTTATAGAAGGTATATTCTGGAAAAGCATTCACTTCGACTTTACTAAAAGATTTATTGATGATAGTTGTTGACACTAATACAATATTAAAAACATTAAAGATATAACAAAAAACTAAATTAAACTTAACAAACTACACCAATCGATAGATTATCGGTATTTTATTTTTATTAAATTTAAAAAAAATTAAAATAAATTAAAAAAATAGTCTATCGATAGAGTAGGTACCGAATCGAAAGTCGATTGTAAAATTATCTATTTTTCGGCAACACAAATTTAAAATTTAGAATAGACATTTTGTAAATAAGCATAGGCTCTAATTGTTGTCCTGTATGTGTTGGTATGTAAGTCTTGCTTGCTTGACCAGTGGCACAGAATTAATAATAGTATTACATACAGAACGGAAACTCGCACCGTCCTCCGCAATCTGGCATCCACGCATCCCCTCCTCCGTTATTGGGCCGTGTAAGCGCCTGTAAAACAGGGTTCTTGTCTTGCTAGTCGCGCGTGTACGTTACGTGAGTTACTTAGGATTATTGAATCATAAGGGTGAAAAACTGCGCATATTATCATTGTTTATCCACGGTAAACAATAAAGAACAGAAATTTTATAGATTTCCGAGTGATGAAAACAGGTAAGCAAAGCAACAAATTCCGTGGTGGCGACCCTAATGTTTAACTCACACATTTTACGTGTGCACAGATGTATTGTTTCGTTTGTAGTAGTACTAGGTATATATGCTGCTCCGTTTCTATGAAGTGCCATACCTGTGCCGGTGGAGCGCGACCTAACGTATAGTACCTACTTATTTGTATTCTCTTGGATGTGGGATATGACGTCTGAGGCATTATGTTTGTGGCGACATCTGCGCCACAACGAGGAACTAAACACCACAAACAACAATGAACGCAGCAATACCTAGTTCACAAGAATCATACGAGATGGCGCCAGCAGATTCTACATCTCGATCTCAGAGTTCTGGTTGCAACTGACTATATATACAACCTCCGACAAAACACCGTCGGAGCCGCGGTTCCCCAGGCGCAACACCATGCCTGGCGGGAAGATCTTCCCTTTGTGGCGGTCGAGCATATCACCTCGCTCCCGCTACAGTGGTGACCCCGACGTGATTGGAAGCAGCCTTCTCCATCATCAGCAGTCAAGCAGCCTTCTTCATCATCGTTCCTCTCTCTCACTCAATGTTGGTCAGCAGCAGCATCAGCAGTCTCACAGCAAGCCAGCAACAACGGGTCAATCATCAGGTCCATCGCAGCCGACTCACCGAGCTTCCTGGTCCTGATCCCAAGCACCCACAACTCACTCGACGACTTCAGCGACCGGCGCATCCCCCGCAGCATCGTACCCTGGATCCGAGGCATCTACTCTCCAGCGTAGCACTCCGGTAGGACATCATTCCGGCGCCAACAAGTCGACAACGCTCAAGACAGTCTCGACTCACCGCAGACTACGAGCAAGCAATCCACTTCCGACTCACTGGAAGGCTCCCGACTCACTGGGACAAGAATCATCTGGCACATGCAAGCTACTATATAAAGCACAGACTGCACTTGGAAAAAACTATCAGACCTCCGGTCTTGGGAGGGAGTCCTGTGGCGACATCTGCGCCACAACGAGGAACTAAACACCACAAACAACAATGAACGCAGCAATACCTAGTTCACAAGAATCATACGAGATGGCGCCAGCAGATTCTACATCTCGATCTCAGAGTTCTGGTTGCAACTGACTATATATACAACCTCCGACAAAACACCGTCGGAGCCGCGGTTCCCCAGGCGCAACACCATGCCTGGCGGGAAGATCTTCCCTTTGTGGCGGTCGAGCATATCACCTCGCTCCCGCTACATGTTAAATGAAATCGAACAATCGATCTCGAATCATCATCATCAGGTCTTTTTGTATCCGATGCAGGAGTCTTCTACGTCATCCACTACGTCATATTCTGTAATATTTAATTTCCATAAAAGTGAAGTGAGCTGTGCTACATAATAGTTCTCCACGTCGAGGAATTAGGTAAAAGAATAAAAAAGAAACAGTAATGGCTCCCCCGGGACAGGCAAGACAGTTCTATATAGCCGTAGCTACTACAATACAATTAAATCTGCCTACCTTTCTTTTGTCATATATTAATTCTATGCCTGTTGTCATTTTGCAAATATTAAAAACGTGGGCGTGTCCTGCCTGACAGGATACATTTGTGATAAAAATACTGCCTTGCTTTCAGTTCTACTTATGAATAAATTTTTATTAATTTTCTTTCTCAGGTTTCCATTCTACCTGGCAGCGTATAATTCTACAATTATAGCAGCATACACTGAGAAAAAGAAATAGCTGAACCAGTTTTACTACTTGCAATTCGGTTAGTACATATCATTTTGGGGTTCCGTACTAAAAAGGTAAAAACGGGACCCTATTACTAAGACTTCGCTGTCTGTCCTTCCGTCTGTCCGTATGACACCAGGCTGTATCTCAAGAGCCGTGATAGCTAGACAGTTGACATTTTTACAAATTATGTATTTCTGTTGTCGCTATAACAAGAAATACTAAAAAAAAATTAAATATATATTTTAGCGGGGCTCCCATACAACAAACGCGATTTTTTATAGATAATGGTACGGAACCCTTAGTGCGCGAATCCGATTAGGACTTGGCCAGTTATTTTTTCTAATTAGCAGAACCATGTAGTTGCATGTCCCAAATTACAACTATTAATAAAAACCATTTAACTACCAGAAGTTCTGAGTTCAGCATTCATTCGATTTTGGTAACGTTTAACAAACATTTTTGCTACTAGCAACCATAATTTTTTCTCAGTGTAATCAAGAGCAATAGGGTATTACACCCTTTTTTGAAAAATTACTAAATTTGATTCTATAGTGCTAATAAATTACGTAAAAAGTAAACAATTTTTTTTTTCAGTCGGTAAGTGTTATGAAAACGGATTTAAATTTTACATTTTCAAATTTCGGAGTGATGGCAGGTGAAGTAGGCCTTAAACCAAATGGTGGCTTAGAGCATGTGAAAGAAGCGTCGATGAGGAGCACGACGTCCAGCAATGAGGTGGGTTGACGACATAGTGAAAGCCACGGGTCGCGCCTGGATGACAGCAGCACCAGGGCGTCGACGAAGGGAGCCCTATGCTCAGCAGTGGGTGGAAGGGCTGGGATGAATCACTAATACTTTAACTTTCATAGTTATTATCTTTATTCATAACCATCTATTAGATAAATATAATAAAACAGAAAAAATGTGTCTGCACATTGCATATATTAAAAAAATTGCGGTGATGGAGACATAATAATGGAGTAACAATTAAAAAAATGTCTGTCTGTTTGTACACGCTTATCTTCAGAATAGGTAATGGACGGAATCGAATTAAACTTTTTTTTTATATAGCTGTTAAGCCTGTGGAAAGTATAGAGTATAATTTTAATTTTGGAAAATGGAACACTTGATGCAAAACCATAATGGTCCAGCTAAACTAACTAAACAAAACTAAACTAACTTTTTCAGCTTCTGAGCATTTTTGAATTCGCAGGCATCACTAAGTTTTGAATAAAGGTACTATGTTTAACAAATTTTTAGTCAAATTATTTCGATACTAACATAAATCCACTTAATTGAATAATAATTTGATATTTTAGACGTTGATAGGCCTTATGTCATGAGCTCCTCTTAACATATTTCTTTAACAGGCTTCTTAATATACTTACGTGAAAACATTCTCTGCCCGTTTGTACATTCGAGAACAAAAGTACGATCACAAGTTTACGTGTTATATGGCGGATTTACGTTAACATACCTACATAAATATTCTTCTTTCTTTTATCTCATCCCCAGTCTTCTTTTTATCGTGTATGTTAGTGACTAACACTAGTGTCAGAGTTTTTAAACCGCCTTAAAGGCCTCTGACATGGTTTTTTAGGTAACGACCAATGTCAAAGACAGTGACCGGGACCGATGGTTTAACGTGCCCTCCGAAGCACGGATCATCTTACTTATCAGACAATGAGGTGATCAAACCAGGACAACAACACAGAGTCGTTGCCCCCGCCGGGAATCGAACCCGCGACCTCCGGGTATGAGCCAAACGCTCTAACCACTACACCACGGAGGCAGTTGACTCCAGTCACATCCTCATTTGTGCTGCTTAAGAGCCTGGGCTGCGCTTTCCCGTTTTTGCGTCTAGAAATATATGGTGCCGTGTGGTTTCTGGCAGAGTAGAATAGGGCCACTCCAAGACCAAGTTCTCCCGTGGATATCGTAGAAGGCGACTTAGGAAATACAAGCTTCTTCTTATCGTGTGTGTTAGTGACCAACACTAGTGTCAGAGTGTTTAAACCGCCTTAAAGACCTGTGACATGGTTTTAGGTAACGACCAATGTCAATACAAGCTAAACAAAGCTTATAAACTCAATGAGACCTCTCCAACTCGTCTGGCCAGCTTGGAGAGGCCAAGTCCTATACTCTTTTTTTTTGGAAGTCGGAAAATTTACAATTGTATAAAGTTGCTCCATAGTTTTTATCATCCAAATATTAGCGTCCTGTTTACTTTGTTGCCAACTGTACCAACTCAAAGTATCAAGTATGTAAGTACTTACGTCAGAAACTTTCTAATCGAGCCTATTTGCCTTTCCTAATACCCGAAACGCTTAAGGTAAGAGCCCAAAAGTCTTAAAAGTTTGGCAATTTCATAAAAATTCAAACACTCGTGCGTTGTATGGACTTGTATGGGTTGTATGAGAGCCACTGTCCTCTCTTGCGAATTATTTATTTAGGGCGACATGAGTTTGTCTCTAGGGTTGTCAACAAATATTGTCACGTTTCATGAAATCCATATGAAACGTAACTATATTCGGTTTAACAATCTTAAACCGATCAATGATGGCCGATCCACGCGTCAACTCGAGAACGGGCGCAGCCGGACTGCTCGGCTCGGCTTCGGTTTTAGGGTTCCGTACGCAAAGGGTAAAAACAGGACCCTGTTACTAAGACTGCGCTATCCGTCTACCTGTATGTCCGTCTATATATCTGTCACCAAGCTGTACATCATGAACCGTGATAGCTAGACAGTTGAAATTTTCATAGATGATGTATTTCTGTTGCTGCTTTAACAACCAATACTAAAAGCAAAATAAATAGTTAAGTGGGGATCCCATACAACAGACGTGATTTTTAATAGATAATGATGCGGAACCCTTCGCGCGCGAGTCTATTTCGCACTTAGCCGGTTATTCACATTTCCAACAGCAACACTGATACTAAATATATATTACTAAGTATTACAATTTTATTACATTGTAGGTTTGTTCAGTAATCTTGGGGTAGGCTTCTATCCAACAGTGGATTTCCCGTGACTAATATGATAATGATAACATTATAGACAACCCAAATATATCACAATGTCATCAAATCATACACATATTACTAATAGAAAGACCTAATTCAATCATTGTTTTATCAAAGCCTTTATTTCCTCATTGTATAACATTGACCCTAATTTTGTTTGCTGATTGGTCAGTTACAATTGCGCCTCACGGGTCGCTGGTGCCGTGACCAGTTTCGACGAAATACTCATTCTGTAATGGAGCCAATTACTTAATAGATATTTGCTCTTTGAGAAGCTAACATATACTTTTGTTTTTCCTGTCCCAAATAGGCTTCATTTGTGTATTAGGTATTTGTCAAATATTATTATTATTCAAAGAAAATTTCAGAATATTAACAAAACTTGGCACATAATCAGATCTTAATTTAGACGCACCACCACACTTAATAATTATAATGAACTTAACCCCCTTTTTAGGGCTCCGTAGTAAACAAGAAACCCTTATACGTGTAGTTTCGCCATGTCTGTCTGTCTGTCTGTCTGTCTGTCTGTCTGTCTGTCTGTCCGTCCGCGGTCCTACTCAAATACTATAAGTACTAGAAAGCTATAATTTGGCATGGATATGTATATTTATCATGGCGAAAAAGTCGTAAAATAATATCTGGAAAAAATTTTTTTTTTTGTCTAGCTGCCATACAAGTATAGAGGGAGTCAATTATTTTTTCTCGACAAACACATTGTGTGGGGTATCGTTGAATAGGTCTTTCAAAAATATTGTGAGGTTTAAAACATTTTTCGATTTAGGGATCCGTTTCTGAAACATTTGAGTATAAAGTGCCAATTTTTGTCAGAGTCGAGTGTCCCCCCCCCCCCCCCCTCTATCTGCTAAACGGTAATATATAGCCACGTGAAAAAAATCACAGCTATAGTATATATAATGTAGTTTAAAGGAAAACTATCAGAGCTAAGTCGGGTTTACAAATTAAAAAGTTACAGGTAATTAACTTAAATTTATTAAATTCTTTTCCCACGCTGATCGTAAAAGCCGATCGAGGGAATGGGCAAAAATGCAAATCATGTTAACAGGCGATGCGGCTAGCAACCCATCACTGTATTGATTGCTTTTCCATCTTCTCGCCCACCATGACGCTAAAAGTGGCTTTTGGGTCTTGCGACCCTGGGCTCTGCATAGAACCGCAAGACCCAAAATGCTCTGTCTGCCCCATTAGGGATAAAGACGTGATAGTATATATGTATGTAGGTAATTAACTTTAAAACGTACTCGGAAAAGGAAAATTTCATACAAAGTCAAAAGATAAATTGTTTTTAGACGTTTTAGTGACATGAACTCAAAGTTGGTATTCGCAACTACGGAACCATTTATTTCCAGATGTTTTTGGTTGGATTCAATTAATAGAATAAATTTTACTGAGTAGTTTCAAACAAGTTTATTTGCTAGGCAAATTAAAAGCCCTGACATTCAAAAACGCCATCAAGTGATAGGTTAGCGGAACTACATATTTCAATTGATATCCGTTGAGCCAGCTATTATTTGCCAAGAAATTAAAAAAGCCCTGACTTTCAAAAGATAGCCCTCACCCTCAGTAAATTACTGAGGGTGAGGGCTTTCTTTTGAAAGTCGGCTGAACCGATTTTCACCAAACATAGCTAAGAACCACCGCAAGAGAAGTTGCTTTCACGTAAGAAAAACCGCATTGAATCGGAGAGCTACTCGTATGATGCCACGGACAGACAGACTCAAAGTTATAACACGCATTTTCTATCGGGGGTTGAAAGAGGAAGCCGAGCTGGCCAGTCTTTTTAAGCGGCATGTTCACAACTTGAGGAGTTATGAACAACCCTACGCTACGGAGTGTTACAGCAAAGTCTAAAAATGGATTTCTGCTGAGCGCTCAATTTTTTTACTTAATATTTAATATATTTTATCAACAATATATAAGACTACAACAAACTACAAGGCGCCCTGGAAAGTACCTAAACTAATAAATTAGTTTCCTTACTAAAACAAAAATATCTTAAAAACATGCAACCCTACGGCACAGCCTACGGAGTGTTGTCTCAGCAAAGTGTGAAAATGGATTTCTGCTGAGCGGGCAAATGTTCATCTTGATATTATACCTACGGCTATACAATGTGGAAGGGACATACCCGTCATAAATCGAACCACGGGCTATACTAGACCACTATAGTATAAAAAAAATTAAACACAGGCTACTAGATCACTATATGATAATGATAATAAAATAACAGTCAAAACCTAAAAAAAACGGCATTTCCATACCAAAATGGGCAATTTGTATGGGAATGTCGTTTTTTTTTTGTTTTTGTCTTTTATTTTATTATCATTATAATTAAGTGATTTAGTAGCCTGTGGTTCGATTTGTATATATTATTATTAATGACCACAATGGATAACAAGACATAGAAATACTTTAAATACGAAATATGACATTGTTTTTGTTTACTTTTAAAAATATTTCCAAAGAGTCAGCCCTACTGAGTGTTGTCTCAGCGAAGTCTGAAAATGGATTTCTGCTGAGCATTCAATTATTCAACTTGATATGGGGCTATTTAGGGCTATTTATTATTATTTATGGTCACAACACGTCGGGTGGTCAATGGTCATTGCAAATGGGTGACATATTTTTTTATTCCCGAGCGCTGTCTAGAATGTCCTGCTTGATTATTGAAAATTGGATCATCATCCGAGCGTATTTCTGGTTGCCTTCTCAGCGTTAACATACATAAATATCCAGTTCTAGTATTTTCATATCTTCTTTCATCTTTAATTTTACTTCAGAGCCCGGGGTCCGCCCGGGGACCTTGGTGATTTGACGAGGTTACTGGTTTACACAGAGCGACTGTCCTCTGACCTTCGCAACCCAAAGGGTAGACCAGAACCAATCCTGGGATAGGTTTGAACAAACGCTAGTTTATACTTAGACCCACAGTTTATACGTGCCTTCCGAAACACGGAATCATCTTTCTTATCGAATAATCAGGTGATTCAAGCCTGCAATATACTAACCAGACTGAAAACAACTTTTTTACAAAGTGTGCTTCCCCGTGGGATTCGAACCCACGACTTACGGATCACAAGGCGCTTGTCCACAATGCGGCTAGCATAGCAACCCATATCTATATTGATTTCTATTCCATCTTCTCGCCCACCATTACGCTAAAGGCAAGAGGCTTTTGAGTCTTGAGGCCCTGCCTAGAGCCGCAAGCCCAGCGCCTATAACAAAATTCGCATTTCGCCCATTCCCTCGATCAGCTTTTACGATTTGCGCGGAAGGAGAAGCTACATTCAGTTTTTTGTTGTCTCCCAAACCATTATAGCAAGAAGAACTTCATAAGGAATCATGTACAAAAATGGATTTTAGAAAAAAAATGCTTATTATTCGACTAAGGCCATTATTAATAACTGTCGAAGAATCGAGTTATCAGCTGTTTGTCAACCGTTGATTGTATACTTACAACTTCTTATATTAAACTGAATACATAAATGAAACTTCATAATTAATTAATATTTATTAGGTACATTGCTTTTACCTACAAAGATAAAACCTGACTTCTCAGGTCTGACGATCTTTCAAAATTTGATAAAGAATGGCAAACCACTACGGATAGAGACAAATGCAAGTCTAGTCATAGTGTCCCACTGCTTGGCAAAGGCCCTCTAGACTATATAGCCTATAATATGCTACAAAAAATAGATATGTTGCTCTGTAATGTTCACAAATGTATTTTCAATGCAATGTCAAAAAATCACCTTACAGCAATGAGCTAATTAGTCTGCATTCAGATGACACTATTCAGCTTGAGTGTCTCTAGATACTTCCCTTCACGTTTGCTCTAAAGTTAGCGAGGTAATCTATCTATGACGGTATGGGAATATGTAACTTACTTATTTTGCCGCGCACTTTGAAACAATGTCACATTTATAACTGACATCGAGCTATGTCAGTCAAACATTAGTCGAACAAAAGTTATGTCGAGCAATTGTAGTGCCGATCAAATGTTATGACAGTCAAAACATTGGTTGAACAAAATTGATTCGAGCAACAGTACTCGTAGTGCCGATCAATTGTTATGTCAGTTAAACATTAGTCGAATAAAAGTGATGTCGAGCAATAGTAGTGCCGATTTGATCGGCACTACTATTGCTCGACATCACTTTATAAAGATAAATGGAAGACTGGAGGGTCTTTGCCAAGCAGTGGGGCACTATAAGATACTAAAAAAATATATAATTGCTCTGCAATCATTCGAAACGTATTTTCCATTCAATGTCCCCAATCACCTCGCAGCAATGAGCTAATTAGTCTGCATTCAGATGACACTATTCAGCCTGAACGTGTCTCTAGAGGCCCTTCACGTTTGCTTTAAAGTTGGAAGCGAGGTAATCTATCTATGACGGTATGGGAATATGTAACTTACTTATTTTGCCGTGCACTTTGAGACAATATCATATTTATAACTGACATCGAGCTATGTCAGTCAAACATTAGTTGAACTAAAGTTATGTCGAGTAATAGTAGTGCCGATCAAATGTTATGACAGTCAAAACATTGGTCGAACAAAATTGATTTCGAGCAACAGTACTCGTAGTGCCGATCAATTGTTATGTCAGTTAAACTTAAGTCGAATAAAAGTGATGTCGAGCAATAGTAGTGCCGAGCAAATGTTATGTCAGTCAAATATTGGTCGAACAAAATTGATTTCGAGCAACAGTACTCGTAGTGCCGATCAATTGTTATGTCAGTCAAACATTAGTCGAACAAAAGTGATGTCGAGCAATAGTAGTGCCGATTTGATCGGCACTACTATTGCTCGACATCACTTTATAAAGATAAATGGAAGACTGGAGGGTCTTTGCCAAGCAGTGGGGCACTATAAAATACTAAAAAAAAATTGCTCTGTAATCTTTAGAAACGTATTTTTCATTCAATGTCCCCAATTACCTCGCAGCAATGAGCTAATTAGTCTGCATTCAGGTGACACTATCAGTCTGAACGTGTCTCTAGAGGCCCTTTACGTTTGCTCTAAAGTTGGAAGCGAGGTAATCTATCTATAAAGGTGTGTGAATGTGTACCTTACTTATTTTGCCGTGCACTTTGAGCGTTCAATATCATATTTTCAACTGACATCGAGATATGTCAGTCAAACATTAGTCGAACAAAAGTTATGTCGAGTAATAGTAGTGCCGAGCAAATGTTATGACAGTCAAACATTGTCGACCAAAATTAATGTCGAGCAAAAGCAGAGCCGATCATACAGTATGTTAAAAAAACCTGTCCGATCCTTTAAGGTAATGTTAGGCAGCTTGTGTAGGTTCGATTTATCGGTTTTTCCTATCCACGAAATCGCAAAAAAACTGCAGCTTCATACATTTTGAAACGGTAGCTATTTAATTTCGTACGAAGCCGCAGTTTTTTTTTTGAAATTTCTGAGGTGGTAGATACCGATAAATAGAACCTACACAAGCTTCCCTACAGTACTTTAACGGATCGGACAGGGTTTTTTTTTACGTATTGTATATCATATCTGGCGGGCAACGGTTTATCGCACAACTGTGGTACTCCTAAAAAGGAAGAGGTTATCAATAAAAATCGTCGCGACTTTTTTTATGGATGTTCACCGATAATTCGAAGATGTCTGGATACATATATACATACATATTATCACGTCTTTATCCCTAATGGGGCAGACAGAGCATTTTGGGTCTTGCGGTTCTATGCAGAGCCCAGGGCCGCAAGACCCAAAAGCCACTTTTAGCGTCATGGTGGGCGAGAAGATGGAAAAGCAATCAATACAGTGATGGGTTGCTAGCCGCATCGCCTGTTAACATGATTTGCATTTTTGCCCATTCCCTCGATCGGCTTTTACGATCTGCGTGGGAAGAGAAGCAGCTGGTACATTCTAAGTTTTTTTTTATTTTTCCCAGACCAGCATGGGTGATGTCTGGATCGATTTGAAATATACTCTTTTGTTCAAAAGAGCATGCTTGTCAGATGGTTACATGGAAATTTTATCAAAATCGATTGAGTGTATGGGGGTGAAGTCGGTTGGTTTTTAGTTTTGAAGAACTAATTAAATTATACAGGGTGTTAATCCCGTCGTACTTATACTATTCACGATGAACTTTCTCCAAAGTGCAGAGGTCGAAATATAAAAAAATGGGTTCGACATATAAAACTGCTAATCATCTGATCACTGTTTTTAGTCTTACGGGACTTACCGCGATTAATATCGTTTTTTGCCAGATATTTCGATGGCCCTTTTGACATCATGGTCGCTGGCCGACTGAGTAGATTAGGAGGTCACGACAAATTTGGTAACGATAAGGGATATGGCTGACTCTGGTTTTATAGAATAAAGAGCACCTCTCTGATGCAAAATATGTTGGTCTGCCTGCGTGAAGTGGTTGCGTTACTTAGATATGGCGCCTGAAAAGTTGGTTATCGTGACCAAAAAAAAATGATAAGGGATATGGCTGACTCTTGTTTCACATAATGAAGAGCACCTCTCTGATGCTAAATATGTTGGTCTGCCTGTGTGAAGTGGTTGCGTTACTTAGATATGGCGCCTGAAAAGTTGGTTATCGTGACCAAAAAAAATTATAAGGGATATGGCTGACTCTTGTTTCACAGGATGAAGAGCACCTCTCTGATGCTAAATATGTTAGTCTGCCTGCGTGAAGTGGTTGCGTTACTTAGATATGGCGCCTGAAAAGTTGGTGAGCGTGACCAATAAATGATAAGGTAAATGGCTGATTCTAGTTTCACATAATGAAGAGCACCTCTCTGATGCTAAATATGTCGATCGGCCTGCATGAAGTGGTTGCGTTACTTAGATAGGGCGCCTGAAAAGTTAGTTACCTAGACAAAAAAAGAAAATTGTAAGGTAAATGGCTGATTCTGGTTTCACACGATGAAGAGCACCTCTCTGATGCTAAATATTTTGGTCTGCCTGCGTGAAGTGGTTGCGTTACTTAGATATGGCGCCTGATAAGTTGGCTATCGTGACCAGAAAAAATTGATAAGGGATATGGCTGACTCTTGTTTCACAGGATGAAGAGCACCTCTCTGATGCTAAATATGTTGGTCTGCCTGCGTGAAGTGGTTGCGTTACTTAGATATGACGCCTGAAAAGTTGGTCAGCGTGACCAATAAATGATAAGGTAAATGGCTGATTCTGGTTTCACATAATGAAGAGCACCTTTCTGATGCTAAATATGTCAATCTACCTGCATGAAATGGTTGCGTTACTTAGATAGGGCGCCTGAAAAGTTAGTTACCTGGACAAAAAAGAAAATTATAAGGTAAATGGCTGATTCTGGTTTCACAGGATGAAGAGCACCTCTCTGATGCTAAATATGTTGGTCTGCCTGCGTGAAGTGGTTGCATTACTAAGATATGTCGCTAGAAAGTTGGTTATCGTGAACAAAAGAAAAAAATAATAACGTAAATAGCTGACTCTAGTGTCACAGAACAAAGAGTACCTCTCTGATACAAATTTTGTCGGTCTGCCAGCGTGAAATGGTTGTGTTGTGAAACTTATGATGCCTGAAAAGTTGGTTATCGTGATGAAAAAATAATGATAAGGTAAATGGCTGACTCTAGTTTCACAGGGTGAAGAGTACTTCTTTGATGCTAAATATGTCAGTCTGACTGTGTGAAGTAGTTGCGTTACTTAGATACAGTAGCGTGCGTTCATACAAACACATGAATTTGTCTACCCTGTGTCACCCTAATATTGATGCCGTAGTTCGCAAATGTACTAACTACAAAATTTTCGGTTTTTACTTTTTTAGTTCCAGATAAATTAACTCTTTCTACCAAAAACTTAGTGTTACAGTTGTACTTTTTAAGATTCCGGCGTTAACCATAATTAGTATTATTGTTAACGCCGGAATTTTATTTTTACAAATTCAGTCTTCAAGTATTGACTGATTTCAACAAAATTTCAAAGTCTGGCGTATCATACGCATTTATAACATTTACACACGTGTTAAAGTTATGCAAGTGCATAATTTGTTACCGATTATTTGAAGGTGCCTTCACCGATTTGGAAAATTCTTTTATCGAAATCGGTTGTGTAGTTTGGGGGTGAAGTGTTTTTTAGTTTTGAAAAAATATTTGCCAGTTAACATAATGAGATTTAGTGCACAAATGGACTAAAGTTTATTTTACTATTTTTGAAATTAGACTACTATAATACGACAATTTTTGGATATAATGCAGTCAAAGAACTAGACTCTTGAATAGACGTGAAATTATGTAATTATTTTTGTGCCGTTCTGGACTAAACTTTAGAAAACTTTCTAAATTATATGCTCTACTGAAAAGTTGACAAAACTGTTGTTAGTACAATTGTGAACTGCGGCATGTATATATAATATCGGATATACAGCCGTTCAGAGTCAGTCATTTACCTTATAATTTTACTTTTAATCACGATAACATACTTTTCAGGCGCCATACCCATATCTAAGTAACACAAGCACTTCACGTAGGCAGACCGACAAAACAAACAAGACTTCACCGACAAATTTTGTATCAGAGAGGTACTCTTTGTTCTGTGACACCAGAGTCAGCTATTTAAGTTATTATTTTTTCTTTTGTTCACGATAACCAACTTTTCACACACTTCACGCAGGCAGACCAACATATTTAGCATCAGAGAGGTGCTCTTCATCCTGTGAAACCAGGATCAGCCATTTACCTTATAATTTTCTTTTTTTGTCAAGTTCACTAACTTTTCAGGCGCCCTATCTAAGTAACGCAACCACTTTACGCAGGCAGACCGACATATTTGGCATCAGAGAGATGCTCTTAATCCTGTGAAACCAGAGTCAGCCATTTACCTTATAATTTTCTTTTTTTGTCTAGGTAACTAACTTTTCAGGCGCCCTATCTAAGTAACGCAACCACTTCATGCAGGCCGATCGACATATTTAGCATCAGAGAGGTGCTTTTCATTATGTGAAACCAGAATCAACCATTTACCTTATCATTTATTGGTCACACTAACCAACTTATCAGGCGCCATATCTAAGTAACGCAACCACTTCACGCAGGCAGACTAACATATTTAGCATCAGAGAGGTGCTCTTCATCCTGTGAAACAAGAGTCAGCCATATCCCTTATCATTTTTTTTTGGTCACGATAACCAACTTTTTAGGCGCCATATCTAAGTAACGCAACCACTTCACGCAGGCAGACCAACATATTTAGCATCAGAGAGGTGCTCTTTATCCTGTGAAACAAGAGTCAGCCATATCCCTTATCATTTTTTTTTTGGTCACGATAACCAATTTTTCAGGCGCCATATCTAAGTAACGCAACCACTGTACGCAGGCAGACCAACATATTTTGCATCAGAGAGGTGCTCTTTATTCTATAAAACCAGAGTCAGCCATATCCCTTATCGTTACCAAATTTGTCGTGACCTCCCGTTCTAGAGGAACTGCGTTGGATGTTCGGCTGTCAAGGGTGACCATATCGGTCTACCCTCTTCGTCGTTTTTTGCACACTGACGGTGTCTGACTTTAAAAAATCACTTAGCGATATTAATCGCGGTAAGTCCCGTGAGACTAATAACAGTAATTATGACAGCGAAACTCTAAAATCATATAATCATCTGATCGATTGAAAATGGGAAGTCCAATTTTTTTTCATGTTTCAACCTAAATCGAAGTTATATCTTTTTTTCACATTTTAAATCAATATTTTCTACGTCTCAGATGGTTTTAAAAACTCAAAACCTCGGCCTACCTAGCCTTTAATAAATAAAACGGATTGAAATAAATTTCTCGATAGCATTAGATATTACCGTAACTTCATTAACGCCATAGATACTACACGGGTCTTCAAAACGATATTCTGGTATAATTCTCTCGCATTTCGCAATCGACACAGCTTCAGTCGAAATTTGGATACTGTTTCTCTTATTCGTATATCCAGAGCTCGAACGAAAGTGCCGCCCTCCTGCCTCCTAATAATTATTCTTCCATGCTAATTTCATCTCAACATCTCTAGTTCTTTTCAGTCTCCACTGCAGGAGCACGACCCTCTCTGTACTACCAGAGCCATAGTTTGTAAGAGCAGCCAGAGGGCTTGCCTACACTCTCCTCGCCAGACGGGTTGGAGAGGTCTCATTGATTTTTTTTTATTTATATATTAAAATACATTTCACAATACAGATAAATGTAATACAGCGCAATATAAACTTATATTAAGTTTTTCTTTGCACTAGATATTCACCGCGGGATATATCATCTATCTGTTTTAAAAAACAAAAAACAAATAAACTCTTCCCGCGCAGATCACGTATCACGTCGTTATCAACCAACTTTTGAAAGAGGAGGAGGTTATCTATACATCGCGACCTTTTTTATGTATGTAAACCGATTATTCAAAGAAGCCTGGACCAATTTGGAAAATTATTATTTTTTGTTTGAAATGGTCAATTTTCCAATAGAAATTTTATCAAAATCGGTTATTTAGTTTAGGGTGAAGTCAGGTTTTAGTTTTGAAAATGCAAATGCATGTTAAAAACGACATAAAAAATATATACATAGTCTAATTAATAACTGATACAGCTCATGGCCTTGCCCGCGTCATCCAAATTTTTGACAATCCTCACATTTTTCCGCTGTTGAATTTCTACACGATTACTATATTATAATGACGATAAATTAAAATGACGGTCAAAAAACCAAAAAAAAATCGAAATTCCCATACACTTTGCCAACTGCACACTTTTGTATGGAAGAGCCGATTTCTTTGATAATTCTAATTTCATCATACTATTATAGTATTAATCTTTGATTTTTATTATTTTGCATACGCACGCATATGTGCTTTTTTTCGACATATTTTTTACTATAGCTGTTGTTGAAAATACGTGGATATGCTCTTTGTTACCTAACGTTTAAGTTATATTATAATTGTATCTAACTTTTAACTTAAAAATAAACAAGCTTTTTTATTATTATTTATAGGTAGTAATCTAGTATAGCCCGTGTGTTGATCTATTGTACAGGTATCTATGACGACTAAAAGAGAACAGCAAAATTTAAAGCTAAACTTAGCCTTATGTTAATGCACTCGTTTATATAAAATTAATTTATGACTTAATATTATTTAACCTATGAGAAAATAACTTATCTCCAATGAGGGCAACTCTTTCGTTCGCGCACAGCCTTAATCCAGTTAGCAAAAGCATATATCCTAATGCCTGCACCCAATTATATCCGCAATTTTCATTTTCCAGTTTTGTTACTCTCTTAATGGATTTTGTATCAAATTTTGGGATGATTAACAAGGTGTCCTGTTTCTGAACGGTCCGTATTATATTCGCAATATTGTAGTAGAAAAGTTATCTTAGATTTATTAAATATTCAATCTCGAAATTAAAATGCAAAAAAAATGGTTTTTACAGCTTTTGACCCTAAAAATGTAATATTAGGACCGGCACATTTGACCCTACGAGACTTTTAAGATAATATTCAAAACGTCAAAATACAGGTTAAAATAACTCTCCTAAAGTCAAAGAAAATACAGCGTGATCCTAAAAAAATCTAATCCAGATCCCTAACCCACACTTATCTAGGTTTATTCTGCTTTCCTTTATTTTCTTTGAAGTAATATTATAATGAATTGGGTAGTTAAATACAAATATCCAAAGATAAATAAATGAATTTGACTTTGACTTTGAAAAAAGTTATCCATTCATGTATTTTTAAAGTAACAATTTATCATTTTTTTTACCTAAGTACATATAATTGCCGTGTGAATTTGCCACCAACACTTTTCTCTCTTACGGGTAACAAAAGGAGGTACAGATAACAAAAGAATGGGGTGCAGCCTCTTTTGTGAAAAATGTATTCTATCTAGTACAGTCACCAACACAAGCGTAGGGTAGACCAGAACCGAGGATTGGCTCTGGTCTACCCTTTGGGTTGCGGAGGTCAGACTGCAGTCACTCTGTGTAAGAACCAGTAATCTCGTCAAATCACCTTGGTTAGGTAGCGGACCCCGGGCTCTGAAGCATTATTGGAAGTATATAATGTAACCGGGAACGGGAATACATGAGCATTATGACTACAATCACCAACCCAGCGATAAAGCAAATCCTTTTAGAGATGACTCAAGTGAACTAATCTAATCTATAAAGAACTCAGAAAAATCAATGTAACAGGATTAAAAATTCGGGCCAAGAATTTCTGGGGCAAGTTGTTAACAAAACTGGCCCGTTTATATTTATGTGATCTGCATAATTAGTGGACCTCTGTCAGAAACTCGTTTTGCAAGGGAAGACCTTTTTGATGACTGTCAAGTTTTAATTAGGTGAAGGGTTTTCGAGTTAGGTACTTAGTAGAATTGTGAAATTAATTGACTTATAATTTCAGTTAAATCAGGAAGGTACAAGAACAGTTACAAAAAGATTTTTGTTTTTTTTTTTGTAGCTGGTAGGTAAACAAATTTAGGTTTTTGAGTGACTTATAAAAAACTCCCATGCTATGTCTAGGAGAAATAAAAAAAACTTAGAATGTACCAGCTGCTTCTCTTCCCACGCAGATCGTAAAAGCCGATCGAGGGAATGGGCAAAAATGCAAATCATGTTAACAGGCGATGCGGCTAGCAACCCATCACTGTATTGATTGCTTTTCCATCTTCTCGCCCACCATGACGCTAAAAGTGGCTTTTGGGTCTTGCGGCCCTGGGCTCTGCATAGAACCGCAAGACCCAAAATGCTCTGTCTGCCCCATTAGGGATAAAGACGTGATGGTATGTATGTATGTATGTATGTATAAAAAAAAGGAGGAGGTTACCAATTCGACGCTATTTTTTATTTTTATGTATATTCATCGATGCCTGAACCGATTCAGATAATTATTTTTTGCGTTTGAACAGAGCACATTTGTCACAAGGTCCCATGGAAATTATATCAAAATCGGTTGAGTAGTTTTTGGGTGAAGTCGGTTTTTGATATGAAAACTAAAAAGCGATTTCACCTACAATCTACAGAACCCATTTTGATAAAATTTCTATGAGACCTTCTGAAAAGTATACAATTTCAAACAAAAGAAAAAATTACTTAAGGCCATCATACCTGAATGTTCCGGGGTCCAGTGGCGCCCCCATTTTAAATAAATCATTTGAAAGGAAACGGTGATATCATTTAAAATTGTGTCTTGAGCAAGCTCTAGATACCCGTGTAAAGTAAATTTTAAACTGCTGTTTATAGTTCAAAGAGAGAACGTGAAGCTTTTCTACGCACATTTGCGAAAAACGGCCACTTTTGGCTAATGTGCGTAAAAAAGCTTCACGTTCTTACTTTGAACTGTAAACAGTAGTTCATAAAATAGTTTAAAGTGTTATCTAGGGCTTGATCAAGATACAATTTCAAATTATATCTCCGTTTCCTTTCAAATTGTTTTTTTCAAGTGAAGGGGCCACTGGACCCCGGAAAGTTCAGGTAGCCCCTTAATCGAGGCGTCTTCGAGTTATCCGTGTAAACACATAAAAAAAATAAAAAAGATTGCGACTGATTGATTTATAACCTCGTCCTTTACAGAAGTCGGTTAAAAACAATAGGTATTTCCTAGAATTTGTTCGTCCAAATCGTTGAATAAATCAGAGGTTCGTCATAAAACATATTTTTTCGTGAGACATCGCCGTAAAGTGCCGGGGTCGTAAAACTCGATCTACTCGTTTTGTGTCCGTACACACCATAGATACTAAATCATTTTACTTTACTCAGAATATATTTTTAGAGATGTGCCGAGTAGTCGGCGACTAGTCGGTAAAGCCGACTATCGTAGTCGGCGAATATTCGGCACAGAGCGCCGACTATCCGGCGACTATCGTAGTCGGCGTATATTCGGCAAAGAGCGCCGACTATTCGGCTTTTTTTGTGTATTTATTTCTCAATAATATGTACGTAATAACAGGTAGGAGTAATTAGGTACATTAAATAAAATCTTGATTATTTAAAAAACACAAAAACACCGCTCTGTCCTTACGGAAGCAAAAATCAAGAAACAATGCGAAGTAATCAAAACTGGTTCCGACACGATCGCGGCCACGGGAATCCCCGAAACCGTGACCGGCTTGGCCGAATAGTCGGCCGACTAGTCGGCCTATTCATAACCGACTAATCCGCTAGTCGGCTAGCTATTTCAATTTCAATTTATTTATTGCTTTAAAGGCGGGCGCGGCAGCGACGACAGCAGAATCCATCAAGAGGCGCAAATATGCGGCTCTGGGAGAGCCGTATATATTTGTGCCTTTTGCTGTGGAGACCTTAGGGCCCTGGGGTGCGGAAGCTCGTCAAATTTTTAAGGAAATTTCTGCACGCCTGATCGATGTCTCCGGGGACCCAAGGGCGGGCGCGCATTTCGGAAGTATTGCTATCCAACGCGGAAATGCCGCCAGCCTCTTGGGTAATTTGCCCTGTGACGGCAGCGATTTGACCTCAATTTTTTATATAATTTAATATAAATCATTTTTAATTAGTTTTAGTTAGTTTGAATTTTAGGTTGTATTTATTTAGTTAATATTATATTGTTATATTATGTTTATTGTTAATAAATAGAAGTGTGAAGGTTGTAATTTATTACTTTTCAAATTATACATGTATTAGATTACACTACACAGTCACTCCTTAAGTTAGCAGGTACAACATGAACCCTGGGCATTGCACCAGAAAAAAAAACGACTTCACCCCCAAAGTAGACAACCGATTTTAATAAAATTTCATATGGGTTCACATGACAAGTATACCCTTGAAAATACATTTTTTTTAAATCGCGGCGTATTGATTACCTCCTCATATGACAGGGCCACTCCAAGTCCTCCCGTAGATGTCGTAGAAGGCGACTTAGGGTATAGAGGTACAAGCTAAACACAGCTTATAAACATTAATGACCCTCTCCAACCCGTCTGGCCAGCGAGGCGAGTGTAGGCTGCTCTGGCCTAGTATGGCTCTGCCCTAAGTCCTCCGGCTGCAGAGAGGGTCGTGCTCCTGTAGTGGAGACTAAAAGACCTGATGATTGTGGTTATTATAATAAAAAAATCCTCTATCAAATAAAGTGTTCTAGTCTGTACACGTCAAAACTGCAGTCTGCTCTTTGAATGTTCCCATACATTCGTTTGAAATTGCGTCGCAGTGACTTCAGCTCCCACTGGGGTAATTATATGAAACCGTATCGTACCTACTTCACTCCCACTTCTGGGCATCGATCGTTATTGCTGGTCGTCTGAGTTTCTGATTAGTTTATCGAACATTCATACACGTCTCTATTGACGAATGCTAGTTTTAAGGTACCTTGCATTATCAATAAAAAATAAAAATAAATATTTTCTCGTACGACCTCCTTGGCGTAGTGGTTACCATGTTAGTCCCAGAGGTTCCGGGTTCGATTCCCGGTCAGGGCAAGTTGGAAAATGGCCTTTTAGGGTTCCGTATCCAAATGGCAAAAACGGAACCCTTATAGATTCGTCATGTCTGTCTGTCTGTCTGTCCGTCCGTATGTCACAGCCACTTTTTTCAGAAACTATAAGATCTATACTGTTGAAACTTGGTAAGTAGACGTATTATGTAAACCGCATTAAGATTTTGACACAAAAATAGAAAAAAAACAATAAATTTTGGGGGTACCCCATACTTAGAACTGAATCTCAAAAATTTATTTTTCATCAGACCCATACGTGTGGGGTATCTATGGAACTGCCTCCGTGGTGTAGTGGTTAGAGCGTTCGGCTCATACCCGGAGGTCGCGGGTTCGATTCCCGGCGGGGGCAACGACTTTGTGTTGTTGTTCTAGTTTGGTTAGGACATTGTAGGCTGATCATGTGCCGTGTGGTTCCCGGCAGAGTAGAATAGGACCACTCCATCTCTTCCTGTGGATGTCGTAAGAGGCGACTAAAGGATAAATCTGACACGAACACCAAAAGAGGCATCCGACGGGCAGCAGCGTTGGAAGCCCGATAGTAACACAATACTGCGCTCGCCAACCCGCCTGCCAAGCGTGGCGAGTATGGCAAAACCCCCCCAATGGAGGTACAACAAAAGACCAGGCCCCCAGTCCCCGGCAGCCCCGCTATTCCTGGCTCCGGTAGCGGTCATGGTAACGGCGGGGCAGGGGGTGCTAAGAATCCCCGGCAGAGATCCGGCTACCACTCCCGTCGACGACTGGCCCTGGTAACACATAACGTCTGCACAATGAGGACTGACGAGAGGTTAGATGAGGTGGAAGAGGAAATGAGTAGGTTACGATGGGACATTGTAGGGTTGTCTGAAGTCCGAAGAGAGGGCGAGGGCACGACAACCCTAGAGTCTGGTAACCTACTCTATCACCGGGAAGGGGACATAAAGAAGTCCCAGCATGGTGTCGGGTTTCTCGTCCACAAGTCCCTCATTAACAACGTCATAACCATCGAGAGTGTCTCTAGCAGGGTAATATACCTGATACTCAGAGTATCTAAAAGATACTCGCTGAAGGTTATACAGGTATATATGCCAACAAAGGATCACTCCGATGAAGAGGTGGAGGAAGTGTATGAGGACATAAGTAAGGCCATACATACTTCTGAAACCTATTTTACGGTTGTTATGGGGGATTTTAACGCGAAACTGGGCAAACGAGGCGATGGAGAGATTAGGCTGGGAAACTTCGGATACGGAGTGCGAAATAACAGGGGACGTAGGCTGGCTGATTTTTTGGAGCAAGAGGGACTCTTCGCGATGAACTCTTTCTTCAAGAAGCCGCCACAAAGAAAGTGGACCTGGATAGGTCCAGCAAAGAAGAACCAGCCCCCTGTCAAAAACGAAATCGACTTCATCTTAACGACTAAGAGACGAATATTCAACGATGTCTCAGTGATCAATCGGATCAAAACCGGGAGCGATCACCGAATATTAAGAGGCATCGTGAATATTGATCTCAAGGTCGAAAGATCGCGGCTGATGAAGTCGACGCTCCGACCGACGCAGATCCAAATCGAAAACTCCGAGGGTTTCCAGCTTGAACTATCAAATCGCTTTCAAGGCCTTCAGGATTGCGTTACAGTGGACGAGATAAACCAAGGGTTTATACAAGCTGCCCAAGCGGTGGGATCAAAGGTGTTTAGATCCCGCCCCAAACAAAGACCTCAGAAAATCTCTGCTGCGACCCTTACCTTAATGGCAGAGCGACGATCAAGGCCGCTGCAGACCTCCGAAGATGCTGAATCATATCGGCAGCTCAACAGACGTATACAAAAGTCCTTGCGACACGACATCCGCTCCTTTAATACTGAGCGTATTAAGGAGACGATAGAGCAGAATAAAGGCTCCAAAGTGTTCGCAAGAGCTATGTCGGTTGGGCAAAGCCGATTGATGAAGCTGAAGACGGAGGACGGCGGCGTGGTGTCGACAAAGGAAGGGGTTCTGGCGGAGATCGAGAGGTTTTATGGACAGCTGTATACCTCAGTTTCACAACCCAGCGGACAAATGGCTAAAGACCAAAGAGCCAAGTTAACCCGACACTATACCGAAGATATCCCGGACATCAGCCTGTACGAGATTAGGATGGCCCTCAAACAGCTTAAAAACAACAAGGCGCCGGGCGAGGATGGAATCACAGCAGAGCTTCTGAAAGCGGGCGGAACGCCGGTACTGAAAGTCCTTCAGAGGCTCTTTAATTCCGTTCTGCTCGAGGGCGTAACGCCGGAAGCGTGGAGCAGGGGCGTGGTGGTCCTGTTCTTCAAAAAGGGAGATAGCACCCTATTGAAGAACTACAGGCCTATCACGCTTCTGAGTCATGTATATAAGTTGTTCTCGAGGGTCATTACGAATCGTCTCGCAAACAGGTTCGATGCCTTCCAGCCTCCCGAACAAGCCGGTTTCCGTAAAGGTTTCAGTACCATGGACCATATTCAAACGCTGCGGCAGGTTATAGAGAAGACGAGGGAGTATAACTGGCCGTTATGCTTGGGGTTCGTGGACTATGAAAAAGCCTTCGATTCGATCGAAACATGGGCCGTACTTCAGTCTCTCCAGCGATGCCGTATTGACTATCGGTATATCGAAGTGTTGAAGTGCTTATACAGTAATGCCACTATGTCAGTCCGAGTACAGGAGCAGTGCACGAGGGCAATTCTACTGCATAGAGGTGTTAGACAGGGAGACGTTTTATCTCCGAAACTGTTCACCGTTGCACTGGAAGATGCCTTCAAGCTTCTGGAATGGGAAGGATTTGGCATCAACATCAATGGCGAGTATATCACTCACCTTCGATTTGCCGACGATATCGTTGTCATGGCAGAATCGATGGAAGACCTAAGTACTATGCTCGGAGATCTTAATCGAGTTTCCCAACAAGTGGGCCTTAAAATGAACATGGACAAAACGAAAGTAATGTCGAATGTCCATGTTGCGCCCCTACCTGTTTGTGTTGGGAGCTCCACCCTCGAAGTTGTAGACCAGTATATCTACCTGGGTCAATTGATCCAGGCAGGATGTTCCAGCTTCGAGGAAGAGGTCTCTAGACGAATCCGACTCGGCTGGGCAGCGTTCGGGAAGCTACGAAGTGTCTTCTCGTCAAATATACCTCAGTGTCTTAAGACTAAAGTTTATAACCAATGTGTGTTACCAGTGATGACTTATGGCTCTGAAACATGGTCCCTTACTATGGGTCTCATAAGAAGGCTCAAGGTCGTGCAACGCGCTATGGAGAGGGCTATGCTCGGTGTTTCTTTACGTGATCGAATCAGAAATGAGGAGATTCGTAGGAGAACTAAAGTCACTGACATAGCCCAGCGGATTAGCTCGTTGAAATGGCAGTGGGCGGGACACATAGCGCGACGAACCGATGGCCGATGGGGCGAAAGGGTTCTCGAATGGCGACCACGTATAGGCAAGCGAAGCGTAGGACACCCACCCACAAGGTGGTCTGACGACCTAACCAAGGTCGCTGGAAGGCGCTGGATGCAAGCAGCTCTAGATCGGTCATTTTGGAAATCTTTGGGAGAGGCCTATGTCCAGCAGTGGACGCTATGCGGCTGAAATGATGATGATGATGATGAGGCTGATCACCTGATTGTCTGATAAGTAAAATGATCCGTGCTTCGGAGGGCACGTTAAGCCGTCGGTCCCGGTCACTGTCTTTGACATTGGTCGTTACCTAAAACCATGTCAGAGGCCTTTAAGGCGGTTTAAAAACTCTGACACTAGTGTTAGTCACTAACACACACGAGAAGAAGAAGATCTATGGATAGGTCCTCAAAAATGATATTGAGGTTTCTAATATCATTTTTTTCTAAACCGAATACTTTGCGCGAGAGACACTTCCAAAGTGGAAAAAAGTGTGTCCCCCCCCCCCCCCCCCCGTAACTTTTAAAATAAGAAAATGATAAAACTAAAAAAAATATATGATTTTCATTACCATGAAAACTACCAGCGAAAATTGGTTTGAACTAAATCTAGTAAGTAGTTTTTTTTATATGTCATAAATCATAAACGGCAATTTACCTTTCATTCAATCAACTCAAATATAAAAATTAAAAAAAACATACTACAAGACTTTTATATTATGTTATTTGCTACTACGGAACCCTTCATGGGCGAGTCCGACTCGCACTTGGCCGCTTATTCTAATTGTCCCGAGACTTGGCTGTTTATCTATATGTGTATTTGTTATAAAATATAGTATTGTTGAGTTAGTATCTCAAAACACAAGTGTCGAACTTTGGGGCGAGCTCAATCTGTCCCTATATTTAACACAAGTAATTATTTAGTGATATTGTCAAAATTAAATGAAAGGTCTTAATGAGTTAGTGATATCGTGTGGGATATCAAAATTTCAAAAATATATAAGTACATTGCTAGCTGAATAATCCTTCCGTCCCTCGTCGGGTTTATTTAATTTGTTTTTTAAATGAAAATCTTCATTTCTACAATATTTAGGTAATTTATACAAAGTCTCGTTCATAAGGCATTTGATTGGAGCTTGTTAAGCCAATTAAGTATATTTTTCTCGTAAATCTACAATTTTCGAGGAAAACCGTAAGCGTATATTCTTATTCCGTAACTAAGAGCAATAAAATAAATTGCGTATTATTAAAATGTTTGTAAAACCCATATTGACGTTGGATCTTTAGATCTTCTTACAATAGCCATGACGAATGAAAAAAATATTTTTGGCACATCGGTTAGATTATTAATAAAAAATATTGTACACGTATTTTTTATTTTATGATATGTATGATTATATATTTACGTATGACGTCACGGCTAAGTACGATTTTTACGACGTCGCAATCCCTTCTCCGGAACTTAGATGCTCCGTATCTTTGTGAATTTTTACTTTTTCGGTAAACTGAAAAATATGGGTCCATTATTTTTGGATAATCTAAAAGACGGACAGTTACAATCTTTTCCTGGCCCTGTCTTCACCCCCTATTACACTGATTTTCACATTAGTATACTTACATGGTATACATGGTATATTATACTATGTAGTAAAGTATGGGCAGGACACCTGGCTAGAAGGAATGATGGAAGGTGGAGTAAGGCTATCACCGAGTGGTACCCCAGGAATGGGAAACGGAGTGTTGGGCGTCCGGCAGCTAGATAGGTCGATGTCATCCAGCAAATTGGTGGAAAAAACTGGATAACTAAGGCTAGGGATAGGATTCAATGGCGCTTGAGAGTAGTGGGTGCTTGAGAGCTGACGATGATGATGATGTTAGAATATATGTATGCTAATAATATCATCGCACATTTAAAGATAAAGATAATCTATTAACCAAACATGTGTTGCAAGATATTACATTCAGTTTCGTCCAATCATGTTTACCATCACCGGTGTGCTAATTTAGTCAGAAAGGCTATCATGTATCTTCTTCTTCTTCTTCTAGAGAGTAGAATAGGGCCACTCCAAGTCCTTCCGTGGATGTCGTAGAAGAAACTGATAAACATCAATGAGACCTCTCCAACCCGTCTGGCCAGCGAGAAGAGTGTAGGCCAAGTCCTCCGACTGCTCTGGCCAAGTATGACTCTCAGTGCAGAGGGTCGAGCTCCTGCAGTCGAGACAAAAAAAACCTGATGATGATGAGATACGTACAGATAACCTCTTTTCTTGTCGTCGGTTAATTATAACGAGACAAGTGGTAAGTGCTCTCGTTTTCCCGTATCGTGCAGACGAGTTCAACCAATACCCTCTCGGCAACACTAGAATGTTTATAGTTAAATGGCACGAAGGCACTTTTCTACTTTGTATTTGTTTATTTCTTAAAATCTTTATTGAAAACAATGGTACAAAAGGTGAACTTAATGCTAATGCATTCTCTACCAGTCAACCCGTCAGAATAGGTACAGAAAAAAATATTTAATTACGACAGGCAGAATTACTAAACACCATACCATCATACAGTTACATGTTTACTAATTATATAGTTTAAAAAATCTAGTGTACAAAATAATTAGCCAAGTGCGTGTCGGGCCACGCGCAGTCTAGAGTTGATTAGTTCCGAATGCCAACTTTGAGTTCACGCCCCTAAAAACGTCTTAAAACTAATTTTCTACTGAATTTTTATGAATTCTTCCTTTTCCGAGAACATTTTTATGTCGCCTATAACTTTTTTGTTTGTAACCTCTACTTAGCTCTGATAGTTTTCCTTTAAACTCCGTTATATATAAGTATAACCGTTTAGCAGATAGAGGAGGGGGAGACACTTGGCTCTTACAAAAATTTGCTACATTATTTAATTTTGCCGCTTTTCGGGATGATTAATATACATACTGTGCGTGCAATTACAGCTTTCTAGTACTTAAATTCTCCGAGTACAACCGCGGACGAACAGACAGATAGACATGGCCAAACTATAAATATAAAATGTTTACTACGGAACCCTAAAAAGCTTATTTAATACCCTCCTTAAGCACGCTTTAAACTAAGTTTTTAGGCCTCGAATAATCTATACATATAATAAAACAGTAAAAAAAAGTGTGTCTGTACATTAAATATATTTCCAAAAAAAATATTGGGTGCGATGGAGACGTAGTAATAGAGTAAGAATTAAAAAAAAAATGTCTGTCTGTTTGTCTGTTTGTCTGTATGTCTGTTTGTCTGTTTGTACACGCTAATCTCCGGAAATACTGGACGGATTCGAATGAAACTTTTTTTGTTATATAGCTATTAAGCCTGGGCAACATATAGGGTATAAATGATTTTAGAAAATGGAACGCCTGATGCGGAACCATAATGGTCCAGCTAAACTATAAGAGATATAAAAATGCCGCCTTAGTAAAAGTTGTTCAGCCTGATGAGCATTTTCCAGAGACATAAAGTCCACGCAAACGAAGTCGCGGGCTTCGGCTAGTGCTAAATATATACTGATGACAAGCAAATTATCATCAGTATATATTCAAGCCTTGAAGATCGTTAAACAAGACTTACTAAAGTTGGTGAAATCGAGATGTTTCTTTTGAATAATTCGGACTAGCAGACGGCTTCATTACAATTGCAAACTGTGGGAATAATTGGAAAATTATCTGGCCAAAGTTTATACCTTTGTATTAAGTCGACATGTTCTGAGAATCTGGCTATAAATTAGGCTGTTTATACAATTCTTTAGTTCAGTAATTTATACATAATTTCGAACGAAAAACAACATCCAGGGATCGTAATTAAATCATAATTGTTTGCGTATTCAAATCAATTAAGGCATCGAAAAATTCCAAGGCAATAATTTCTTAGGGAAGTACAGTCGGCTAACGAGATACCTGGGCCTCTACCTATATTTTGAATTTTCTCATAATATTAACAAAAAAATTAACTATCCCACGCTACCCTCACATTTTCCTGACGTAATTTAGCATTATCCAATCTATTTACAGGACAAATTTCATTCCAAACCTTTTAGCTCTTTTAGCGTAAAAGCGGGACAAACGTCCATACATCGGCCAAGCAATCTGTCTACCAACGTAACTACGATATTTCGAACCAGAATTCTTTGCACGCTTGTATTTCGAATTTCAGTTATGCACTCCACATCTCTGTACATCTAACAAAGTTTGGCATTTTTTCACTTCCGCTTTCTAATATACTTTTACCAATGTACAAAATTAGTATTTTATGCAACAGTTGTATAAGAACGGTCAAAAAATGCGAGTGTCGCAAGTTACGATGCTAGCTTTAGCGAGCATTGTAAGGAGACGCCATCGAGCATTGTTTGACGTACTTATACAACGTTGCATACAATAGTTTTTCTACGACTATATTTACCAAATAAAATACAGAAACAAACAAAGAATATATGAAAATGTTTGACGTACATACATATGTTTGGTAAATCAGATTTAGAATATACAAGTACTGACTGACAAGACTGAATATTGTATACATAAATCTATGGTAATTTTTTTTTTTTACGTGACTATGTTAAAAAAACATTTTTTCTTATGTTGGCAGTATGGTAAATCTATATAATAAAAGTTCTAGGTCTATGGCTAGGCTATGAGGAATAGAGTATAGACTTTTTTCTGCAATTTTATTATCAATGTTCTTATATTAGTGTTCAGCACCATTTAAAAGACAGCTAAGAGTACAGGAGTAGCAAAATACTTTTAAGATTTTCTCTAACAACTTGTGAACGGGTGCTAACGGAAGGGACTGGTCAGCTAATATTTCTTATTACGTCCCTAATTTATGTTTGTTAACGCGTTTGCAAACATTTCATATAATGTTTCATTAATATGACAGCTTTTCAATTTAATATACACTACACGTAATGTAAATTATAGTTATTGACGTGTAAACGTAAGCTCTAGTTACTAAATAAACATTTGAATTTTGAATTTCTTCCAGTTTTAACTGTATTCCAAAAAAGGTTGTCAATTCGTTGCGACCTTTCATTTTTTATGTAGGTATGTTCACCATTATTCGAAGACGCCTAAACCGATTGGGAGAATTCTTTTTTATTTAAAAGGGTATACTTGCAAGGTGATCCCGTAGACATTTTATAAAAACCCGTTGTTTAGTTAGGAGAAGAAGTCGGTTTTTAGTTTTAAAAAATTATTGCATTTTATTTGGAGGTTTCTTAAGAAATGCATACAACATATAAGCTAAGGTAGCTTTAAAACAAAATAGGTAAAGCTAGAAACTTAGATGTACTTGGTGCTTGCGATGCGGGTGCCGTGGAGTCGCGAGTTTGAACTTTGATCCCCGCGTCGGAAGTTAGATCCGCTTGTCTAGCTAGATCACTGGGTCGTTGTCTCTGGGAATATGGAGTTTACTCGAACATGAATAATATCGGAACACGTACATAGAATACCATGACGGTAGTCGTATATTTAACGCTGGATTCTTCTTACCTTCCATTTTGAAGATAGTGTATCTAAATGCGCCTTTTTAAAACTACTTGTGCGATATTTACGGTGTATTTATTCGATTAACAAAATGAAACTACTTTAGGGCTGAAATTACAAGAAACATACTCGTAATATCAAAATAAGAAAAATAATTTTTGGACTCCCATACAAGTTGTCCAATAAACTGATTCGAGTTTCTGTGGAAAGCAAGAAAGATTTTCGTATTTCTATATTTATATAAGCACATAACATTGGCTAATGTTCTACTACTAGCTTATGCAAGCATACAGCTAGCATATACTGACGTTGAAAATTTGAATGTAGTACTAAACTGGTACTTATAACTGTTACCTACGTGTTTTGCAATAGGTACTAATTCTATAATAATATTTTAATATAAATCGTTGAGTTAGTATCCCATAACACAAGTCTCGAACTTACTTTGGGGCTAGCTCAATCAGTGTAATTTGTCCCTATATATTTATTTATTATCATTTATTATAACGAATACACAATATGGAAGGGACATATCCATATTAAATCAAACTATGGGGCTATATACTAGATCACTATATAAAAATATATCACATATTTAATTTTTTTTTACTGTTCTTTTAATTGTATAATTTCTCATGAAATATATCGATACGTAAGTAGGAACGTTCCTTAGCGAAAGTTGTTCAGTATCATGAACTGAACGATGTCAATTTTGGTCTACCCTGCGGAAGTCAGACGGCAGTCGCTCTGTGTAAAAACCAGTCACCTCGTCAGTCACTTAGGTTAGGTAGCGGACCCAAAGCTCTGATGCGTTTGCTGAGGATGCAACCGTGAATACGCTCGGATGATGACATGTGGAGAGTATAATTATGTGTTATAGATACGCTCGGATGATGACTTCTAGTAAGTATGATGAGTTCTCAGTTCAGTTACTATTCATTCAGATAAAACAGTTAAACGTGATGCCCTTTCCTCCGCAATCTCCCTAAATTTATAACGCCCGCCTCGGGAGCCGACCGGAATACATCTGACACAGATTAAACAACCTATCACGAAGCAGTGCTGTCGGTAAAGGTCACGCGCATCCTTTACTTTAATTACATAGTGTTGCCAAGGGAACAAGGCCGGATCTAAACATCGTTTACATATAATTTTTCAAAACTAAAAAGCGACTTTAGCTCCGAACCACATAACCGATTTTGCTAAAACTTTTATGGCACTTCGGAAGCATACATACATACATACTATCACATCTTTATCGCTAATGGGGCAGACAGACCATTTTGGGTCTTGCGGCTCTATGCAGAGCCTAAGGCCGCAAGACTCAAAAGCCACTTTTAGCGTCATGGTGGGAAGCATACCCTTTCAAATAAAAGAAGAATTTCCCAAATCGGTTCAGGCGTCCTCGAATAATCGGTAAACATACATAAAACAATTAAATAAAAGATAGCGATTAATTGATAACCTCCTTCTTTTTTGGAAGTAGGTAAAAAAAATAAACAGTTTTTCGCGCCGTTTCAACGGCGACAGACTTGTTTTAAAGGAAGCACCAAGGACTGCATTATACCACAAAAATTGTATGGCAATGTGTGTAAACGTATATAATAAATTGCCTACTACAGATATAAAGGAACTCCCATTGTCCTTTTTTAAGAAAAAATTAAAGTCGTGGCTCATTGACAAAACTTATTATAAAATTGACGATCTTTGAGAATTATATTGTGAATTAAATTGCCTTGTAAATTACTGACTCATTATTTTCACATGCTTGTTATCTGTAAGCAAAATAGTTGTTATTTCAGATCTTATGTAATCTATTTTATGGGAATAAATTATCACTATCATTATCATAAACTTGCTTGCTGAAACATTTTAGTAAAATATTTTGTGTCCTCTTTTCTATATTTGACATTGTGAGAACGAGACAAAACATTTCTTGATTCAAAAGCTTAGGATACCAGCTGCTTTTCTTCCTGTGCTGAACGTAAAAGCCGATGAAGGGAATGACCGAGAATCTAAATAGGCGATGCAGCTGACAACCCGTTACTGTTTTGATTCCAAAACTCTTGGCTTTTAAACCTGGTGTTTGTGTTTGAAGGGCCAAGAAGCTCGGTCTACCCCGTAAGAGATAAAGACGTGACAGGGTGTCTGTATGTTTCTGCTCATCATCATCATCATCATCAGGTCTTTTTGTCTCCACTGCAGAAGCACGACCCTCTCTGTACTACCACAGACTTAGCCAGAGCAGCCAAAGATCTTGGCCTACACTGTCCTCGCTGGCCGTCTGGCCAGCGTCCGTCTGGATTGGAGAGATCTCATTGATGTTTATAAGCTTTGTTTAGCTTGTATTTCCTAAGTCGCCTTCTACGACATCCACGGACGGACTTGGAGTGGCCCTATTCTACTCTGCCGAAAACCACACGGCTTGGGGTGTCTGTTCGTCTGTGCTTTAATGGAAGCTCGAATCAAAGAGTAAGGAAGTTTGTATAAGTAATTGTAGAAAGGTGTAGCTAGTCTACTCGATATGGCCAGAGCTGGAGAGGACTGTATGTATGTATGTATGATGTAGGGGCTGATCCAATTAAAACAGCTAACAACTTTTAACACGTCTATTCCCAATCAAGTACACGTAAGAAGAGCGAGTAAAATAGTGTTGCCATAAATAAGGCTAAAATTAAAATGATATACAATTTTTGGATTCTAGGCATTTTGTCAGTTTACATTTGTTAACCAACTTTAAATAAAGACATGTTGGTTTCCCAACAGTAACTTACAAAACCTTTCTAGTTCATTCGCATGATGATCTGAAATCTCATGTCGTCGCTCCCTCGTAACTTCTTAAGCCCCTATTTGCCGATTACGGATCCGGAAACCGGTACGTTTCCGTTCGCATACGAGATTTTTATCGGACGGTATCAAAATGAGGTCACATGGCTAGTTGCGAAGCGCGAACAGAAAAAATTTCTCGTCTGTGTTTGCTTGAATTATCCTGGAAATATTAAAAATCAAATATTTGTAATTCGCATATCAAATGAGCGCTTATTATTTATGAAAGCTTATTTAGATTTTTGAAGTATTTAAATTTTGTCTAGTGTCATCTTATCAGCCTTAGGAAGTTCGATAGGCCTAGCTCATCGATTTCCAAGACGACCGATTGGAAGCAATAAATCCATTGATGCCGAGAGTACAATTAAATAACAATAATCATCCGAGCGCATTTTCCCGGCTGCATCCTCAGCAGTAATGCTTCAGAGCCCGGGGTCCGATACCTAACCTAAAGGACCTATAGGAGATTTAAAGAGGTTACTGGGTTTTACACAGAGCGACTGCCGTCTGACCTCGAGCTAAACCTTGCCAAGTTTGATGATCAAACACTAGATGACATTCGAGACCCACAATTTATACGTGCCTGCCGAAACACGAAATCATCTTTCTTTTCGGATAATCAGGTAAATCTTCGAGCCTGCAATATCATACCGCTTCAAACGTCTATTGTGTCTGCACTGACAACGTTTGAAGGGTTAACCTTTAAAAAGGAAATTTCAAAAAATATGCTTCCCTATGGGATTCGGACCCATGACCTCCGGATCACAAGGCGAACGCCTCGACCACTGGACGACGGAGGCAGTCCAAAAGGCTGAAGAATGTCTACTGGACCATATCTCTGGAGGACTTAGTAAAACAGTTTAATCCCGGCGGCAATAAATTGGCTAAAAACCTTCTTCTTTATTAGTCTATAAATATATATAGCTGAACTCAAGGCCTTTCCCGAAGGAAGATTTGCCCACTCTGGGTAGACTGGTTGGTGATCTTAATAGATGGTATAAAGTCATTGCGCAGAGGAAACTGCTAGGCTCGTACCCTGTTACCTGTAAGTACCTGACTTAGTCGTCACTTACGACACCTGAGAAGGAAAGAATGCTATATCGGTCCAACTAACAGTCGGGATAGACTTCAGTCGGGATTAACTATTTCGATATCGTCTTCTATCGGTCTAATGCACGAAAAGTTAATGAACTGTCGGTATAGCGTTCACTAAGATTTCGTCTTCCGGCATTGAGTGGTAGACTCGAGAAATGGGGTGATGACAAACCGTATTCTACTCTGCCGTTACCTACTCTTAATTTTAGAAAACTTACCATTAAGTATTTAGAATTCATGCAGTAACATGCCATTTTTTTCGTGTTTAGAATTAGCCAATACTGATGTCAGATTTTTCGGACTACCTAAAAGTATCTAACGTAGTTTGACGACTGCCATACAATGATGACAGCCGGAACCAATCCATACTTATATATGTCGCAGTTGGATTGTAGAATCCGCTGTTATTTAAAAACTCTAGCTGTTTGGTATTACAGCTCGGTTTTGTAATACAGCTGAAAATTACTTAGCTAGATCGTCCAATGTGTTACGTTTCACAAACTAGCTGACGTAAGATTGTAGAACGATTAGTTCGGAATTCTGCCACTAGGGGCTTGTGAAGTGTCAGTGTCATAACAACAAATATGGCCGTATAAAGTAAATTCTTCGCCACGTTTCGGGACTAAGCCGTTTTTATCGAGAGACATCGGGGGCATCGTTTGTGATTTCGGACTGCAAATGATTGAAAAGAATAAAGTAGACCTTTAGCTTGGTTCCCATATTGTTATTTCGACGCCCGCCTTCCGGCGAGATGCAAAATTCACGTGGATCAGTTGGTCGTAAGAAATCGCTCCGCCATTGAGTTGTCAGGTTTATAGAAAATTTCAATATCCAATCGCATCGAGCTGATTATCATTTTTCATTGGTGTTTTATAATGTTGGAGACTGAATTATTTAGTAAGGAGTTGAATTTAGGTTTTATTTTCGTCCCACGAGTAATATAAAAATAATAAAGAACAACTATATTGACCCCTCATATATTATTTTGTTTGGTAACACAGTTTTATTTAATAATGGTAACCCTATATGTCATGTCAACGTTAGTTATTTTGTTAAACGTAATTACGTAACTCATTGACAATTGAGCTGAACTATTTTCAGCTGTTTTACAAAACCGAGCTGTAATGCCAAACAGCTAGAGTTTTTGAATAACAACGGATTATACAATTTAACTGCGACATATATAAAGCTGAAGAGTTTGTTTGTTTGTTAATTTGTTTGTTTGTTTGTTTGAACGCGCTAATCTCAGGAACCACTGGTCCGATTTAAAAAATTCTTTCGGTATTAGATAGGTCGTTTATCGAGGAAGGCTATAGGCTATATTGCATCACGCCCGCCACTATACACGTGTGGTTAACGCGTGCCTCTAGTGGCTTATACGTATCTTCCGATGCACACGACATAATGACTACATATCAAAGATATCAATTAGTAGAATATAAAAAGTCTATTCAGTGAAACTAATAATAAAAAAAGCATTTATAAATAAATTCCATTAGGATCTCGCAATCCCAGATTAATATAACCGAAACGACAGTATCGCGTGCCGTAGCCGCTTGTAATAAATTATTTCAGTCCCTAGGGACCGATATAGGTGTATTAAATCCTTTGTCAGCCTGACACTGTATGGATGGACAGGTTTTGTGTAATTTCTAGATTATTGATCGCAGTGTTTAGCTGTTTTTTCTCTTCGTGTATTATCATCATCCTCCCTTTTTATCAGTTGCATCTTTTGCGGTAACGCTTCAGAGCCCGGTCTGCTACCTAACCTGTAATTTGACGAGGTTACGGAATGATGCCATAAGGGAGCGGTGTGGAGTAAAAGAGGATGTTGTGACAAAAATAGAGAAAGGGATGTTAAGATGGTTTGGGCATATAGAAAGGATGGATGAAAAGAGATTGACGAAAAATATTTATATGACAAATGTGAAGGGAACAGTAGGAAAAGGTCGGCCTCGGCGAACTTTCTGCGACCAAATTGCAGACGTTCTAAAAAAAGAATAAGTAAAAAGTACCCGTAACCGAAAGGTATGAAGAGATTGATGAGTTTAGATGAAGCAAAAGAGGTTTGTCAGGATCGTAGCAAGTGGAGGTCCATAGTCTCTGCCTACCCCTGCGGGAAACAGGCGTGATATTATGTATGTATGTACTGGTTATTACACAGAGCGACTACCTGTTGACTGACTATTGAGCAAACGCTAGATGGCGTTCGGGACCAACAGTTTATACGTGCTTTCCTAAACACAGAATCATGTTTCGCGTCGTGTGTGTTAAGAATAATAGCTAAAAATGGTATCATAACTTTTGTTAGAGATCTCCTGATAAAGCCAGAATTTCTTCTGAAAATTCTCGAGCGCTACAATACCACTGACAGACAGACTGACTCTTTTTTCACGGGGATTAATTAATTATTTGTTTGGTTGACGTATCGTTTAGTTATCTATTGCATCCATAAAATTATTATTAAGCTTATAAGCTTGTTGAAGCGATAGTGGGCGGACAAATAGTGTGTCGAACCGATGGCCGATGGGGCAAAAAGTTTCTTGAATGGCGACCGCGTACTGACAAGCGAAGCGTAGGGCACCCACCTACAAGGTGGTCAGACGACCTGACCAGGGTCGATGAAAAGCGCTTTTGATCGGTCATTTTGGAAATCTTTGGGTGAGGCCTATGTCCAACAGTGGACGTTATGCGGCTGAAATGATGATGCATCAATAAAATATGCAACAGGCAAGACTTGAAACTGAATGACACCGTCTTAAAACCTGTGCGTTTGTCAGTGGACACAGTCCTCAGCAAGATCTCCTTTTGTCTAGCCAACTCGACGACCTAGATTAATTATAGAGCCCATGCGGGCACTATCTCATCAGTTATGTTAGCTTTCAGAGAATTGCTGCAGTTACGGGGAGTCATGTTCTTCGCATTAATTCTGGTCTTTATTGTCACACTAACCACGTCTTTATTTCTTGCGAGGTAGACAGATCCTTGGTGAAAAGGCTGGCGTTTAGATGGAAAAGGAACTAAAACAACAGCAGTTAATTTCTCCGATTTTTACGTACTACATCGAACAGTTATAGTGTAGTAATAGAATACTTTGTTTTTTTTTCTTACAAGCTTTTCAATAATTTCCAACAAGTCAAGTAAGATACTTTTTTATGGGGTTTGTATAAAATATAGACTAATAATCGAGAGTCAAAAAGCGCTTTTATAAACAGTTTTTTTTTTTGCAAAAATAAATTAAACCTTACGTTAAAATAGATATACACGGTGATTTTTCATTGGTTTTGAAGCCGAAGGCCACTTCATAGGCATCGTTAGTAAGACCTAATAAGCTAGTCAAAATAAAAATTCAGAAAAAAAAATGTTGTCTAGAACTCGAAAGTAAAATTGTGAGATCAATTAGTAGTACCGCCGCCTTACACCGCCCGCCGGCCGGCCGGGGTCATCGACATAACGCAGCGTATAACTACGTGGTGTCGATCGAAAATCATTTACGCAACTTTTTTATCTTATGACATACAGAAAGTTGGATTACTTATATGGATAGAGGAATTTATTTACTATACGACATTTTTTTTTCCAAAACTAATGAAAAGTCAGCGTGTATTTAATGACAAGTAAAATATTTTGTATACGTTTTATTCTCTTAACAGTTTAAAATAATCTATATTTTTGACCCAAAATCTACCCAATTTATGCGGTCTGTTGAACATTTCCTCGATCAGCTTTTACGATCTGCTTGGGAAGAGAAACAGCTTATATATTGTAACTTTTTTATTTTCTTCCAAACCAGTGAAGATAAATGAGAAAGAAGAAAATAAAAAGCATGTAAAGCTAGTGTAGTTGAGCCGCCATTTCCATGACCACAAGATGCTACAAGATGGCCGTCCGTCAATGAGGTCATCAGTGTTTGCGCCAACAAGCCACTGCCGATATTACTTCTATTCCGGCTTATCTACCCGCAGTTCTGTGACACACAGAGGTAACGGATGGCAAGCAAATTTTTGGCAGAGTACTTAATACCGCACTATTAGAGCATTTGCATAATACAAGTCAAGTCAAAATCATTTATTTATCTTTGGATATTTGTATCACTTGATAATTGTCAGTTTTTTCTTTTTCTTTCGATTTCTGAAAAGGTAAATGTTGACGTCGGATCATTTACTTACAGCTAAGTTTACTGCCGCTTCCTAAGCGTAATACGCCGCTGCAGCAGCGCTTTTCGAAGCTGGTTAAAAGATGAACGTCGCGTCAGTCATTGAGATCATCATTGTTTGCGCCAACAAGCCACTGTCGATATTTCTTCTGTTTCGGCTTATCTACCCCCAACACCCTGACACACAGAAGTGACGGATGGCCAGCAAACAATTTTTTTAACCTATTTGTGGCAGAGTAGATATCTATTTTTAATATCACAAGATGTTACAAGAAAAATATTGGATACAAAAGTTAGACTATGAAGTTTGAACATAATATGTACATACCTACATTGCTATCACATATTATATTGATCCAAAATAGAGGCTGGAAGCGCATTCTGGATCTTGTAGGCCGTAAGCAATTAAAAAGCCTAGAGCCCCAAAACTCAAAACAAAGGCCACTTTTAACGTGATGGTGGGCGAAAAGGTGGAGCCGCATCGCTTATTAACTTTATTCGCATTTTCACCCATTGCTTCTCATTGTTCATACAAAAATACAAACGTTCGCTGAACCAATTTTTGTCAAAATATGCTTTTTCACGTTCTTTCTATGTCAAATAATGAAAAGAGAAAAAGAGACAAAGCATATTTCTACTAAAATAGGTTTAACAAACGGTTGTTAATTTTTACGAATTTACGAATAACAAGTGCAAGTTTTTTCTTTATCCAGGACCAATATGGAACCAATGGATTGGCCAAACTCAACACCCGTGTGTGGCCGACTATGGGCAATCTCAAAAAGGGATGCGATACGAAATAGCACAGTGCCCTAGGGAGCAAGCCCAGAAATATAAGCCTGCACACAAATATTAACATGATACCATCGATCTCGACGAATTACGTTTTATTGCGACGAAGCCTTTTACAGTTCACTACATTATTTAGATTGAGGATCTTGAATATTCTGTGTCAGACTAAAAAATATTTTTTTTCTATGTTTTGTTTCTTAAATTTATTACATGTGAATAGCGGACTTGAGGCCTGAGGCCTTTTCTACCAGTCAACCAACCGGTGATGCTGAAAGAGCAATATTTTGGGGATAAGCAAACAAAAGAATAAAGAAATCTATTGAATTTTCTTAAATATATATAGGGGGAAGCTACGCAATGTCTTCTCGTCCAAAATACCTCTGTGCCTCAAGACTAAGGTCTACAACCAATGTGTGTTACCAGTAATGATTTATGGCTCTGAAACGTGGTCCCTTACTATGGGTCTCATAAGAAAGCTCAAGGTCGCTCAACGCGCCATGGAGAGGGCTATGCTCGGTGTTTCCCTACGTGATCGAATCAGAAATGAGGAAATCCGTAGGAGAACAAAAGTCACTGACATAGCCAAGCGGTTTAGCTCGTTGAAGTGGCAGTGGGCGGGACACATAGCGCGACGAACCGATGGCCGATGGGGCAAAAAGGTTCTTGAATGGCGACCGCGTACTGGCAAGCGAAGCGTAGGGCATCCAACTACCTACAAGGTGGTCAGATGACCTGACCAGGGTCGCTGGAAAGCGCTGGATGCAGGCCGCTCTTGATCGGTCATTTTGGAAATCTTTGGGAGAGGCCTATGTCCAGCAGTGGATGTTATGCGGCTGAAATGATGATGATGATGAAATGTATATATAGAAAGTATAAGTATGTATATTATTGTATAAAAATACAACACGTAAAAAATACATACGTATAATAAACTTACATAAAAATATACAAACACAACTGTATCTGTAACACAAATATACTGATATACACTTTACACGGCTAGCCATGCGGGCATCAGCAAGCTATATACGAGTACAATGTAAATTCAGGCCATCACACTAAACCACTTTCCCCAAAGATCGAATGTATCAAAATATGAAAATTTTGCTTTCCATACAAACTCAGATCAACTGATTGGTGGCCTTTTTAGATGAAGAAGGAGTGTGTTATGAATTATTAGGAATGATGTTTAGATAGGTAGGAATTTACTATAATATTATAAGAGTTAATTGCAGACGAAAAATAAAATAAGTAAAAATTTTTTTTAGTTAAATGGTTTTATTTCAAAGTAAGACAATAATGATGTACTAAAAGCTAAAAAATAATTCGGTAGGTCCTAGCTTCCACTCATCACACCACTCTCGTCATTAATCTAGGGCATTAATCAGACAAAAAAAATCGTTGGGCGTAATGTAACCTGAGAAAATATGTAAGTAAATAGCATTGATATGTATAACGATTGACTTGATAGAAATAGCACGCGCCCAACGATTTTATTTTTTTGTCTGATTAATGCCCTAGATTGATGACGAGAGTGGTGTGATGAGTGGTAGCTAGGACCTACCGAATTATTTTTTAGCTTTTAGTACATCATTATTGTCTTACTTTGAAATAAAACCGTTTAACTAAAAAAAAATTTTACTTATTTTATTTTCAAGTTTTTAGTTTTTTATTCTTTTGTTAAATTATATTTCTCATTCTATTTAATTCTTTGATCTTAGCCACCCTAACGCCACACAGTCCTCGACATGGGACATTCATGCTTGTATCAAAGATCTTCCATTTGGACCTATATTGATACTTTCCGCCATTTTGTGGGCGGCCATATTTAATTTTTTGTTTTTTTAAATAGCAAACTTTATTCTTCTATCTAAGCCCTTTCATTTGATACCCATATTGAGGTAGTTGTGAAAGATAATGTAATCCGCCATTTTGTACTATTCTTGGATTTAAAATGATACAAAATATATAACATTGTATTGTCATCAGAATGAAATGTGTGTGCCAAATTTCAGAACAATCTGTCAACAGGAAGGGGGTGTAATTTAAATTACTAGATTTGATCCAAACAAATAAATAAACAAACGGGGCAAGCTAAATAAAACCGTTTAATAAAAAAAAAAGGAGAGGTTAAAAAGTTCCCGTAACCGAAGGGCATGTATAAAGAGATTGATGAGTGTAGTTGAAACAAAAGAGGTCTGTCAGGAGTCAGGATCGAAGCAAGAGTGGAGGTCTATATAGTCTCTGCCCTTACTCTTGTAGGAAACAGGCGTGATAATATGTATGTATGTATTATATGAGTTTCCTTTGATGATACACGTAACCTTTTCTAACATTATTCTTTGGAAAATAGAGAAAGTGACCACTCATTTCAGTGATGGAAACAGAAATTACCCACAGACCTAAGTAGATTTAATACAGAGCGTAAGTTTTCTCCTCCAAGCTGATCTCAGAGGAAAGAAAAGCTATTTCTACTTAAATATTCACAAGAAGAGATGAGTTGGGATCGTGTATTAAATATGTTATTGTAATTATATTTTAGTGTAAGTCTCTCGGCACCCTCACATTCTCATCGCGCAACAAGCTGAACTACTTTACACGCGCCAGCCGTTCAAAACAGACTAGGTCTCTATATAAGGTTGGGTTTTAGGACATGAAATGACACTGTATGATTGGTTAATTGAATCATCATCTTTATCATCAGGTCTTTTTGTTTCCACTGTAATGAATGTAACACTTCTTTTAACCGGTAAAGACCCGCACGACATTAATAAATGTCCACGTTCATTGTCTTACTGTTGTGTCTGGTATTGGCGGTAAGGGAACGGTTAAGTTATACAAGTCTTGGGTTCTGATTTGTATCTCCTCCCGTCGTACGGTTCTAAAAGATCCCTGTACATTACATGTAATCTACACTTCTTCTTAGGTATATCAATCTTAGGCTCTGCTTCGTATCTCATCCCGCCAGCCCTAAATGATCCCTGTCCATTATCTATGTGTATTCTACGTTTCAGCGAAAGCTTATCTATACAAGTACTAAGTGAGGTTCTCATTCACTTTCGCGAAATCTGTTTATTTACATATTATACATATTTGCCTAAAAGGGCTACAAATTATACTTACTCTCTTAGGTGCTTATGTGTATACGTATGTAGAAAGGTTAAAATTCCAAAGTTTTTGGTTAAAATAAATATCTTAGAAGGAACGGAACGGAGAAACCCTGCGACCCTGGAGCGGGCAGCAAAATCATATATTTCTCATTTGTAAATTTCTTAACTGAGTACATCTCATATTCTCGCACGTAACGGCAAGGTTGTCAAACATCATATAAATGGAGAGGAAATAGTATGAATCCGGCAAACAAACGACTCGATTTCGCATGCACTTCGGCATCCTTGGGTTGGGTGACCGTTGACATGCATATTATAAATAAATAAAAATCATTAGAAACAATAAAATAAACAAGGAAATTAACGAAAACTAAACTAATAACTTAAATTACTTATAAATAAATAAAATAAAATACATTTATTTCGGGAAAATTTGACTCATAGACATTTTAAAATTGATGATAGTTAATGTCAGTTACTTAAAAATGAATCACACATACAATTTTAAATGTCAAAAATATATCAAAAAATTATTTTACTTAGAGTTGCCTCTCAAATGGGCAGCACAGTACGTGCCTGACTGTAATGTCGCATGTGGACCGTCTGTCAGCGATAGTTAACTTTCAGCGACGGAGTTTTCCGAAAAAAAATGTAAACTTTATTCACACATTTAATTAAAAGATTATACAGAGTACCGCCGCGGATGGCGAGTAGAGTAATAATGCGTCTATACAAAGCAAAGTACGTCTTATATAATAAACATATCTTCGGGGTGGTGGTGTGTCTGGCGTTATTTCAATCACCTCTGTGGGAGACAACGAGTTGCATTAGAAGTTATTGTTTGTTTATAAGATCCTGGTGGTCTTCAGCAGGGCTTCTGGTAAGGCATCTGGTAACTGTCCATTTATGTGGCACTGGGGGTCCATGTGGGGGTCCATGTGGTATTTTAGAAATACATGGAGGGTGTCTGTTTAACTCCTCTCCCCTGGAACTGGAAATATCCCTTCACGACGAGGGGGTATTGAAGGTGAAGTTTCAAGGTGAGCTGATTCAGTGGTCAACTCAATATCGTCATTCCTCTGATATGTGTCACGTCTCTTTGTGCGTTGTAATTGGAACTTCTTGAAAGCTTTTGTTCCCAGGTATAGACTTAGTATTATTGATGTGATATATAAGACAATGACGTAAGGAAAACTTGTGTTAGCGTTACCTTCGGGTATTTTAAGGTTTCTTAACTGTTGTAGTTGCTGTTCCATTTGATTCTCATTGTTGCTAAACTGGATAGGTGGCAGTTGTTCCGTAATCTGCATTTTTAATTCAGGTATCCGCAGAATTTCTTCAGGTGTTTCAACTGATTCCATTGTATGTTCTTGGAACGTGACACGACAATTTTCGTTCTTAATAAGGGAAGATCCTTTGATTTTTGTTTGCTTTACTCCATCTCTGCATTCTATTTCGACTCCTTCGGCTGCCGTCGTATAGACGAGGTATATATTATTGCTGATTTTCGTCCACATGTTTGCAGGGCATTGAATTGTTGAAAGTTTACAGTTTTCTTCTTCTAGTTGTAATATATTCTCTTCGCATGATGATAACTTGATTGCCTTCTTAGTGCATATATACTCGTCGTTATTAGTGCAGTCTGTTGCCTCAAATACTTTATCATGTCGCAATAATTGTCTCCGTTGGGAGATGGGATAAGTACAAAGGGTATCATTTAAGGGTTGGATAATTGGGGTAATATCCAAATATTCATATTTTACTTCCTCTACTAAAGGCAAAGTAATTATAAAGTAATAATGATTTTCTAGTTTATGCAATTTGACACTTAAATAACTACTTAGCATTAATAAGTTGTCAGTGATTAACTGACCCTTAGGTATAAATTTTATCGAATCTAAAAGCACATCATGTTTAATAATCGAATGATGATACATGCCGTGTTGGGCAAATGTTATCGCTGTGGACAGTCTTTCTAGTAAATTATTTAATGTTTCTACATGATATACTAAGTCAGCGTAAAGCAAGAAGGCATTTATCTTGCCCGCTATTTTATTTACAATATCGTTGAATCTTTTCTGATTTTCCGTGAGGTTGAATAGTTGTTTGTGAAAATCATCTAAAATAGAGGCAGTTAGAGAGATTTGCTCTTTTAAGATATGACGATTCTGATTGATTTCTCTTGTTAAACGTTCAATGTCATCATTATCGGCGTTTCCTGTGATAGATTTTATTATAGAGCCCAAACCATTAATTAAACCTCTCTTGATGCGTTTGTTTAAGTCGATATGACTTATTATTTCGTCATTTTGTTCTAATAGGTAAGTGATTTTGTTGATCGACGTATAGGAGATATCGTTTTCTTCCGATTTTTTATTTAAGGAGTAAAAATTTTGTTTTGCCAATTCTTGTTGTTTTACGATGGCTTCTAAGTTTAGTACGTGAATTATTTTCCATTCTCCTGCTCTCACTTTGGCGTTTCCCAGACTGGTTATTGCAAAATGTTGGTTGTTTTTTAGTTGCTCGAAGTGGACGGTTCCTCTTGCGAATCCGACACTGTACCTGCAATTTTTATTTCATTAACGTGGGTTTTTAATTTCGAATTTCTACGTTGATATACAATTGTGTTACGTGGTTCTATCGCTAATACTTTGAAAGGACCTATGTATTTATTTTTATTTTTTCCACGTTCTGTGTTTTTTACGTATATCATTTGACCTATTTTAGGCATATTTAAGTCAGATTCGGAGTTTCTTTGCTGAATCTTATTTTTAAGTAAATCTATATCGTTATATATTTGTGTATATACCTTTGTCATTAATTCTCTATGTCTAGACACGTATTCCGTTACTAATAAATGCTGAGATGGTTCATATTCGAATGGTATTCTAATTCCAAAATGTACTTCAAAAGGGGTAAACTTCGTCGTACTATGTGGGGAATTATTATATGCTAACATCGATAACGAAATTATATTTTCTATTGACAAATTAGGATTACTTTCTGTTTGCAGTCTTAAGATTTCAATTAAAGTAGAATGAAAACGTTCAACGTCCGCTTTAGAGGTGGAATGTTTTGGAGTAGTTATGTGACAATTAATTTTATACTGTTTCAAAAGCTCTTGCGTAGTGAGCGATGAGATTCCTTTTTCACCGTCTGCAATAATTAATTTAGGAGTGCCGATTGTGCTAAATACATCGATAAGTGCATTGCAAATATCGATTGAATTAACAGTTTGTAATATTTTACATAACGCGTATTTAGAAAACTTGTCAATTATTGTAAGGAATTTATGGTTTTTAAAGAAGAACATATCTATCATCCATTCCTCCATTGGTTTCAAAGGAGTTGATGTTCGTTCTAACGGGCCGTGATAGGGTGTCTATTATATTTTGCACGATGACACGTTTCGCAACTTTCTACGTACTTGCGTACCATTTTTTTCATTTGTTCCCAATAATAATTTCTTTTAATTAGTTCTATCATAGCAGTGATGCCAAGATGTCTGTTGTTTTCCTTGTGTGTATTTATGATTATTTCCATTTGTTCTTCGATCGTTGTTGGTTCTTTTAATATTTTTGTGTATCTGATTAATTTTAAAGTTGATTTATTCAGTTTGGTACGGTATACTTCAGAGATGATTTGAAACAGGTCTTCGTCAGGGCAAACAATAGCATATTTATTTTTGTCTAAATATTTTAAGGCAAATTCTAAAAATTCTTCACCCATACTACTATCGCTCAACGTAAGATAATGGTCGCGGTTAATTTTTCTATGTTCCGACTCTATTCCTAGCTTAATAAAAATCCTATTCATTTTTCCACTAGGATGTTCGCTTTTTATAGGTATACCTGACTCGTTATCATCCGCGTTGCTATGGACAGTCGCGTTATCAGACTCACTTCCGGTTTCTACTATTTCGCTTTCTGTTAAATTGATTTGAATTCGAGAGAGAGCATCGGCTACGTGATTAACGCATCCCTTTTTGTGTTTTATTTCAAAGTCGTATTCCATAAGCTTCAGTCTCCATCTAGTTAATTTTGCATTAGGTTCTTTTAATTTACATAACCAAGTAAGTGGTTGGTGATCCGTTTCTATCACGAATTTCCTACCGTATATATATGGCCGGAATTGTTGCAATGCCCATATAATACCTAATAATTCTTTTTCGGTGGTATTATATTTTCTTTCCGTTTCCGATAACGTTCGTGATACGTAGGCCACAGGGTGGTCTTCTTGGCTTATGACGGCCCCTAACGCTTTATCGCTAGCGTCAGTGGTTACTACAAATAATTTATTATAGTCAGGAAATTTTAATATGGGTGCATTTATTAAAAGTGTTTTACATTTTTCGAAGGCAGAAATAAATTCTGGGGTATGTTTTATACTAGCATTCTTTTTTGTGCATTCGGTCAGAGGGCGCGTAATCTGACTCATATTTTTAATGAATTTTCGGTAATAACCTACCATTCCTAGAAAGGATTTTATTTCTTTGATTGTTTTAGGTATAGGAAATTTATTTATAGCTTCGATTTTTTTTGGATCTGGTTTAAGTCCGTCTTTACCTAATACGTGGCCTAAGAACTTTACCTCCGTTTTGAAAAACTCGCTCTTACACAGAGAGACTTTGAGGTTTGCTTTTCTTAATGTTTCGAATATGAGTTTTAGATTTTGTAGGTGTTTTTCCTTATTTTCCGCGTATACTATTATATCATCTAAATATACCATGCAGATTTTCCCTATATGTTCTTTTAGTACAGAATTCATCATTCTTTGAAAGGTACTTGGCGCGTTCTTCAAGCCAAATGGCATGCGCAAAAATTCATAGTGTCCGTCCAATATCGCGAAGCTAGTACACTCAATACTGTTAGGGTGCATTCTAATTTGATGATACCCACTTGTTAAATCAAGTGTGGAAAAATATTTATTGCCATTTAATTGAGAAAATATATCTTCAATTATTGGTAAAGGAAATTTGTCGCTTCGCGTTTGCTCGTTTAGTTTGCGATAGTCAATAACCATCCTGTATTTTTGGATGCCATCTTTATCTAACTTTTTTGGTACTAAGTGGACGGGGCTTGACCACGGGGAATCGCTATGCCTAATTATCCCGTTGGCTAACATCTCATCTACTTGTCGTTTGACTTCCTCTCTTTGTATTTGTGGTAACCGGTAGGCGCGTTGATAAATTGGTTCGTTAGAGGTGAGTTTTATTTCATGAACGACATCGGGTGTACAACCAGACGATACGTCGCTTGAAAATATGTCTTTATATTCTTCAAGTAATTTATGTAAGTTGTTAGTTCTGGGCTTATCCGTATAATTTAAATCAATTATTTTATGAGGCGTCCTTAGTTTGTTTTCATGAATTTGTATCTCAGCTCTCATTAATTTTAATAAATCCATTCCTATTAAAACATCGTATTTTTCACTAAAATCAAACACATAAAAGGTCATTTTTTCTGTACCTGGCCCAAATACTTTTTGCCAGAATGGCGTTTTAACTACCCCTTTATGTGTAGTCGTTTGATGTGCCGTCCTAACAGTAAATATCTCAGGTACATATTCCTGGTCTGGAAATAACTTTTTATGAACTTTATTTGTAATAAAAGATCGACTTGAACCCGTATCAATTAATATTTTTAAACCGTAGTGCGATTCTACTACATATGGTAGATCGGAAAAAGTTACGTTATTTAATAATATCACGTTGGTATACATGATGGGTTTTCCACGTGAAAATCCTCACTTTCATTTTCCTCATGCTGAGGATTGTCTTGATTGAATAATTCCTGTGCTACCATGCCTCTTCCTAAATTTATCATGGGACCCCGACTATTGGAGGACCGATTGGCTGTACGCATGGTTACGTCACGGTCTCCTAATTGCGTATTGTCCCGATTTACGTGATTATTAATATTGTTAAAATAGTTGTTATTCCGATTTAAATGATTACGGTTGTTGTTAAAATAGTTGTTATTATTATTATGATTTGCGTAATTTTGATGCCGCTGTTGTTGCTCATTTCTTTGCCATTGTTGACGCATTAGAGATTGCGGACGTGGCGGGTACGTGTGACGTGGCGATTGCGCGAATCGCTGATTATGAGGATATGGCGTAGGTGTATGCCCCTGAGCTCGATGCAAAGGGTAATTGTTTTGAGGGGATCGCATACCATGTTGAATTTTATCAGTTTTAAAGTGCTGGTTACTGCTATTTCTGCTCAATAAATTATGCGCACAAAGTTGCTGTATATGTGTACATAGGGAGTGATAATTTAAAGTAATTACTTGTGTTTGAATAAACGATGGTAAATGTCTTAAAAGAGCAGTTTTTGCATCCTGCTTATAAATTTCAATAGCAAATCTGGCATGTTCACGACCATGTAGATCAATTAGCATGGATTCCATTGCAAATAATTTTCTATCCAACTTCAGAATCATATCAGTAAAGTCACCATTTACAAGATTCATATTTAAAATTTCGTGTTTGTATAAGTCGATGGTTTTTCCATCGCCACAGCGACTTATTAAGGTGTGCTTTATAGTATCCCAATTATAAGAATGTATCACCATACAGACTACATCAGCTGCTTTATCTCTCAGCCGTGATAATACATGTTCAATAATTCTAGGTGAATTACCGTGCGTATCTATAAATTGCTTTGCCACGTTTAAAAATGGGTACAGTCTGTCAGAGTCGCCATTATATATTGGTATGGCGTGCAGACTTTGACCAATATCTACATATACGTTTTCTACTGCCATTATAAAAAAAGAAAGAAAATTAAATGTCCAATAAATAGAAAAAATATATACTTATTATTATTACTTTAAAGAAGAAGCAGAAATCCGACAATTTGGATATTGTAGGAAAAGGAAAGGCCCTGGATTTTGGGAAACAGAGACAAAAAATTGGCGAACACTTACAGTATGAGCGTCGCGACGATTCGGAGAAACATCACGTCGGCAGCTAACAAATTTAGGGTTCTTCAGTGGCGTCACCTTCGTCTTGAAAGACTGCGAATTCTTCTGCGATGCAGAGTTCACGGAACGCGAATTTCGCGATGACGCCCCACGTTGGGCGCCAGTTAACTTTCAGCGACGGAGTTTTCCGAAAAAAAATGTAAACTTTATTCACACATTTAATTAAAAGATTATACAGAGTACCGCCGCGGATGGCGAGTAGAGTAATAATGCGTCTATACAAAGCAAAGTACGTCTTATATAATAAACATATCTTCGGGGTGGTGGTGTGTCTGGCGTTATTTCAATCACCTCTGTGGGAGACAACGAGTTGCATTAGAAGTTATTGTTTGTTTATAAGATCCTGGTGGTCTTCAGCAGGGCTTCTGGTAAGGCATCTGGTAACTGTCCATTTATGTGGCACTGGGGGTCCATGTGGGGGTCCATGTGGTATTTTAGAAATACATGGAGGGTGTCTGTTTAACTCGATCGCCGCCATAACGGTATTGGAGCTGGCCCGCACCCTGCACATTAATTTTTAGAAGAAAGCGAAAAAGCACAACTAAGTGTGCAAAATGAAATGCGCTAAAAAGAAGAAAACAGAAGATATAACTTCAATCAGCAGACATGTGTATCATTTAAATGCCTTCTTACTTAATTTCAAAAGCAAGAGAACAGGATCAAAGTTTGCGCGGACTGTCGCGAACTGTAATTAGTGACGTGAAACTGTAGTCAAGGAACGTGATACTTGCCACGTGGACGTGATATATTTTTTTTTCCATTTAACAAAAACTTTATAAAGAAATATAAAATAAACCTATACTAAATTATGCTAAATTAAAAAAAACATCTTGTCCATACGGCATGATTACAAGAACGCTGGCTGCATTTCCTCGCTGGATAGTAATGGTGATCCGTTGAGCGAAAAAGCAGCCAGTCCTCTTGTCACATCATTTAAAATTTATTTTTTAAAGCAAGAGAACAGTCTCTTTTTTTGCGCGGAATGTCGCAAACTGTACTTAGTGACAAGATTTTTTTTTAAGCAACACGATGTTTGCCACTTTTATGTGATGTGCTTATTCATTCAAAGTTTAATTTTAAATCAAGATAACCGGCTCAAAGTTAGCGCGGACTGTCGAGAACTGTAATTAGTGACGTGAAACTGTCGTCAAGGAACGTGATACTTGCCACGTGGACGTGATATATTTATTCATTTCAAGTTTATTGCATAAAAAAATTACAAATGGTAGGCTTTGTGCCTAAGGGCATTATTTATTGATCAACCATTAAAATAGATACAGAAAACTATCACGTTTATGCCTCACGGAGCAGACGAAGCCCTATGGGTCTGGCCCTCTGGGCAAACAAAGCCCAGTGCCCAAAACCCACTTAATGCGTAATGATAAGCAAGAAAGCAGAAAAAAGAAATCAAAATACTAATAGGTTTCTGACCGCATCGCCTATTAATATTCAGATAATCGTCTCATTCCCATGATCGACATTTTCAATTGAAAGTGCCATTTTTGAAATGCTGAAATAATAATGGCTTTTTACAAAAAAACGTTCATTTAGTGATTCCGAGTTTAAAAATGACAAATCATTATCATTATCATCAGATCAGGTCTTTTTAGTCTCCACTGCAGGAGCACGACCCTCTCTGTACTACGCGAAAAAGATCCAGCTGGTATATGCAACGTTTTCCCTGTCTCCCAGACCAGCATGTAATAAAAATGTGTTTAACGCATTGCCACATCCACGTTAGTATTTCTTAGTTGTCTCGTCCAAGAAAATTAACTGGCTACAAATTCATTCATTGGCCCGCTCCGTAGGACGAACTTGCCCCGCTTCTTTGCGTAATTGAAAGCGTAATGTTGGACAGATGTCCCCATTTTTACGGTTGACTGTTTTACTCACTTTAACCTTTAGTACCTGGGCGACCGAGCTTTGCTCGGTTACATCTCAAACACTAACTACATTTTTTTAAACTTGTCTAAAACAATACAAAATAAAAAATTATATATAAACTTGAACATAAAAAAAAAACAAAAGTAAGTCACAGAGTGGGATTCGCACCCGTAACACTTTTTATAGCGGTCCGCGTTGACCGTTGAGCCAGACGGATAGCGCCCGGTGGGACGAAATTAGCGACCATATTCTGTGTGAAAAGAAAAACGCATGAAAACTCGAAAACACGCGTTTTCCCAAACATAAAACTAATCTAGATCGATTGTTTATCCCCGAAAACCCCCATATACCAATTTTTAGCGAAATCGTTAGAGCCTTTTTCGAGATCACAGAAATTTATATACATATAAATAAATAAATATATAATTTTACAAGAATTGCTCGTTTAAAGGTATAAGATAAGAGAACTACCCCCGTTTTTTATGGAGCCATTATAATCTCCACTTAGTATAAAACTAAGTCGCTTTGCGCCGTCTGCTTCTATGCATGTAGGTATATGATCGTTTTATATCTAATTAGCTGTACCCGCGGGCTTCGCTGCCCGTGGCAATAGAGTACCCTATGTCCTTCCCCGAGTCTTAAACTATATCGAGGTAACAAACAAATATACAAACTCACTTTCGCATTTGTAATACTAGTAGGATAGGATACTACGCAACGATTTGATTTCCGGCAAAGTAGAATATCTAATCTATCTCTCCAAATCCTCCCGACTTAGGAAATACAAGCTAAACAAAGCTTATAAACATCAATGAGACCTCTCCAACCCGTCTGGCCAGCGTGGAGAATGTAGGCCAAGGTTTCTGGCTGCTCTGGCCAAGTATGGCTCTGGTAGTACAGAGAGGGTCGTGCTCCTGCAGTGGAAACAAAGATACCTGATGATGACTGCGCAAATTTCACTAACATGTAGAACAATTCTCCAATTCTCCGGAAATGTTTCTATGTAATACATACCGTACTCATTCGACAACCATGAGGACGTCAGAGAAAACCTCTGTTTTTTAGAAGGGTGTTATAAATTTGACTGTATATCTCCCTGTTAAATAGTAGCTCCTTAATAAGTTTTTGTTTATAAGCTGACGTGTACAAGTGATCGAGATAGTAAAGTTGGTATACGGCTGCCACTCCCTTAATACTGTCACAGAATTATATAAGTATTACATACAGAACGGATACACCTATGGTCCCGCGCAATAATATACGGTCTTCGCTGTCCCCGCACCTCTCCCCCGTTCTCGCCTTGTGGAGGGTGTTGAACGGACGACTGCAGGCGCCTACAGCCACCACTACAAGGCGAGAATACTTATTTTATTTCTGGGGTATGGTTGTGTCTGGGGTTAAATATTTTTTTTAATATTATATCTTGTTGCAATATAAAGTATATTAAATTGAAAATTCAAATACATCTTTATTATTATCTCTTAGTAACGGAAAATTTGTTCTGTTGTACAATTTTGTCGTCAAATGGTCTCTTACAGCTAAGTTTACTACCACTTAGTTTGTTTTTTTTTATAAAACTTTATTGTACTGTACATAGGAAAGAACACAGATACAAATCAGAAATGTAAACATACAACGGCGGACTTATCCCGTATAGGGATATCTTCCAGTCAACCGGCCAGTAATTAAATAAATAAATATAAATGTATAGGGACAAATTACACTGATTGAGCTAGCCCCAAAGTAAGTTCGAGACTAATTGAGAGGAATGTTTACTTATTAAGCATTTTGGGTAGAAATGGTACAATATAAATTTACAGAAAGGTTAGTTACTTAGTTTACTCCCGGATTCCATAGCGACGGTATTTTTTTTAAATATTTCTATATTTATCTTTCTCAAAAGGTTAAGGGGCTCTCGACTGTTTCGAAGGCTCAACGATTCAGGTTATGAATCTCTTTATTTGGACGCTTTGAAGTTAAAGTCAAGAGGCGGGAGAAAACATGCTTTTCTAACTCACTGATTTATCACTCAAATAAATATTTAAAAATTCTTAAAAGTTTGACGAGTTGTTTTACATAAAAAGTTGTGAAGTAAAAGATTGCTTTTACTATAATAAGATAATATAAAAATCGGAGGAAAACTGTTATTGAACAGTTTTCCTCCGATGTTTATATTATGAAAAACTAGGGACGTTTGATTTTTTTAGTGACAAGTAAGATTTTATTTATAATTTAAATATCCATTATTTTCGAAAAACCTATGTCAACTTTTTTTTTAACCAGAAATAAGAAAATTATTTAAAAAATCTAAACAGCCCTAATTTTAAGTACTTATCAAGTGACGAGTAAACAAACGAACCGACACAGTTTACAAAACAGAAAATAACGTATGATACAAAATTCATAATTTGGTAATCCGTTCACGGTGTCCCTCTAATTAAAAGTTAAGGAGGTCTGTTAAATTTGAAATTCGGCAAATTTTAATTTATTACTGCCCGGTTTGTTTGGGGATTTAAACTAGCTAATTTTGATATGTTGCTATGGATCGGGAAATTATTTTTGAGCGGGGAATAAAGAGTCATTTCAAATGTATATTGCGAAAGTTTTGGTTAAATATGATCGGAATCTCTATTAGTTTTTCATGTATAAGTGACAAAGGAAAACATAAAATGGAGGTATTGATTTTTTAAAGTTTGTATTTATATAAAAAAAAAACACTGACCGTATTTGTCTATGTACTTCGTGTAAATTTGTATGTATGTATGTGTTTAATGAAATATTGTTTTTTTTTTAGAAGACGTCAATGTTTTTATTCCTATTCTTCAAATTGTGGAATTCAATCAAATCTATCTATATACATATAATAAAACAGTAAAAAAAGTGTGTCTGTACATTAAATATATTTCCAAAAAAAATATTGGGGGCGATGGAGATGTAGATATAGAGTAAGAATTAAAAAAAAATGTCTGTCTGTTTGTCTGTTTGTCTGTTTGTCTGTTTGTCTGTTTGTCTGTTTGTCTGTTTGTCTGTTTGTCTGTTTGTCTGTTTGTCTGTTTGTCTGTTTGTCTGTTTGTACACGCTAATCTCCGGAAATACTGGACGGATTCGAATGAAACTTTTTTTGTTATATAGCTATTAAGCCTGGGCAACATATAGGGTATAAATGATTTTGGAAAATGGAACGCCTGATGCAGAACCATAATGGTCCAGCTAAACTATAAGAGATATAAAAATGCCGCCTTAGTAAAAGTTGTTCAGCCTGATGAGCATTTTCGAGAGACATAAAGTCCACGCGAACGAAGTCGCGGGCTTCGGCTAGTTATTAACTAAAAAGCAAGTTTCAAACTTGTGTTATTTTGATACTAACTTAAAATTTCTATATTTTATGATAAATACTTATGTAGACTTAGAGGGTAATGTAGAAAATATAATAGGTAAATATGGATTGGGGAAGAAAAATGAAAGAGGAAAGAGATTAATAGAATTTTGCAAAGAGAACGATTTAATAGTCACTAATACTATGTTTAAACAGCCAAACAGAAGACGGTACACTTGGAAGATGCCTGGTGATATAGGCCGATATCAAATTGATTATATTATAGTACAAAATAAATTTAAGGAAAAACTAAGCAAAACTTATCCAGGAGCAGATTTAAGTACAGATCATAATTTGTTAGTTAGCAAAATAAACATGCATATAGGTAAAAAAAGTAGAATAAATAGACCAAAGAAAATAGATCTCACTAAAATAAAAGAAAATTCTAGTCAAAGCGTGCAATATAGTAATAAAGTAGGAGATAAATTAGAATTATATAAAAAGAATAGATGTACAGAAGAAAGTAAAGATGTAGAGAAAAACTGGTGCGCATTAAGTGATATTATAAAAGATAGTGCAGAAGAGCATTTACAAAATAGAAAAATAGTACCGCGGAAGAAATGGCTAAATATCGAAATTCAAGATTTAATTTTGGAACGTAGAACACTCAGAAACAAGAACGATATCAAAAGCATACAAGAATACAAACGATTATCTAATAAAATAACACTAAAATGCAGACAAGAAAGAGAGAAAGCCATTGAAAAAGACTGTGAAGACGTAGAAAGATTTTTAAATAAAGGAAAACCAGACATAGCTTATAGCATCATAAAAAAATTAAAAACAAACCATAAAACAAAAAGTACAGTTATTTTAAATAAAGACAATAGAATATTAATAGATGAAAGAGAAATAGTAGAACGATGGGTTGAATATATAGAAAAACTTTATGATGGAGAAGGTTTATGTGATGAGGATATAGAAGATGAAAATAGGGTAGAAGAAAACGAGTTTGGGCCTGAAATAACGCGCGAAGAATTTGAATTTGCACTCAATAGTTTACAAAATAACAAGGCCGCTGGAGTAGATGGAATACAAATAGAACTTATTAAATATATCAAATGTCACACACTCATAGACGAGATATTTAAATTAATACAAGAAATATATAAAACAGGAAAAATACCATATGATTTTAAAATAAGTAGAACCGTTAGGATACCAAAAAAACCAAATACGAAAAGATGCGAAGAATATAGAACGATTAGTTTAATTACACAAGCTTCAAAAATATTGATAAAAATAATACAAAATAGAATCCGACCTCAAGTAGAAAATATAGTAGGCAACGTAAGGCAACCAATATGGTTTTCGCAAAAACAAAGGAAAGCAGTTTTAGCACTTAGAATTATAATAGAAAGAAGATTGGAACTTGGTTAAGAAACACATGTTGCGTTTATAGATTTAGAGAAAAAAAAATTGGAAACTAATGATAAAGGCGCTTAAGAATGCTGGCATAGACTACAGAGTCAGGAGAATAATCAAATAACTGTATAAAGAACAAGAGACAATAATAGAAAGTAAAAATGAAAAAAGACAGGCTAAAATACGACAGGGAGTTAGGCAGGGTTGCCCACTTTCTCCACTGATATTCAATCTATTTATAGAAGCAGCAATATCTCAAATCAAAGACCAAGGTATAGGAGGAGTTAGTATTAATGGAGAAAAGATACATTTTATAAGATTTGCAGATGACATAGCAGCCCTTGGAAGCAGTTCACAACAGTTAGAAAAGTTAATAGAAGCAATGAACAATATTTTTAAAGACCATAAATTGAGTATAAACATAAATAAAACCAAGTCCATAATTGTCTCAAAGTCAGGTCCAGTAATTAAAAATATCCAACTTAATAATAAAACAATAGACCAAGTTCAAAGTTTTAAATATTTAGGAACTATTATCAACGAAGAGGCAAGATGCTCGGAAGATATTAAGAAGAGGATTGCTATTGCAAAAAGTACATTTAGGAGAAAAAAAAATATATTTTGTTCTGGTATTAAAGAAAGTTTACGTAAAAGATTTATTAAAACATTTATATGGAGCACTGCTTTGTATGGATGTGAAACGTGGACAATGACCAAAAAAGATAGAGATAGATTAGCAGCATTTGAAATGTGGTGCTGGAGGAGAATGAAAAAAATAAGTTGGACAGAAAAAAATACAAATGAGAAGGTACTAGAGGATGTGAGAGAGAAAAGACAAATAATACAAATTATAGAAAATAGAAGAGGGAAAATGTTCGGTCATCTACTACGCCACGATGCGTTCTTTTAAATAATAATGGAAGGAAAAATAGAAGGAAAGAGAGGAGTAGGAAAACCCAGAAGAAAATTTATAGACCAAATAAAAGAAAAATTAAACGTGAAAACATATAAAGAGGTTAAGAACTTAGCGGAAGGAAGAGAGACATGGAAAGCACTCCACCGACAAGAGCCCAGCTCTTAAATATAAGAAGAAGACTTATGTAGAGAAACATCCAAGATCCCGGACTATTTAAAAAGGCCATTTTACAACTTGCCCTGACCTGGAATCAAACCCGGAATCTCCGAGTAGCGGACTAATGTGGTTACTACTACATCAAGTAGGTTGTCAAATCGTTAGAAACAACGTTATAAATTCTATTAGAAATATTGCCCATTATAAGACATACAAAACTATAATAAATATTATAATTAATACCTATTTATATTAATTATACCGATACAACGTAGAAGAAAAATAAGTGTAAAAAATCAAACAGGTGGGCAATTTGTATGGGAATGTGAATTTTTTTAGTTTTTTTTTTTGGCATAGGTTGGATTTATTACGACTTTTCACGTTGTTTATTAAAAGAACTAAATTTCAATCTAAATAAAATAATAGTCTCTGCCTACCCCTGTGGTAAACAGGCGTGATATTATGTATGTATGTATAAAATAATAAAATACATAAAAAAAAATGTTGTGCAGATCATTGCCCTGCGGCAGAGAACCCAAAAGGCTAGCAGCATTGCATTATATTTAAATACTCATTATATATATTTCAACTGCCCAAAGAAACATAGGCTGTTAAAAATTTTAGCAAAATTTTTTTTTGCGTCGTAATATAAACTCTTTAGAGGATCAAATGGTGCGTAGGTTCGGACCTCAGTAGCTAAAAGATAGAACAAATAAAATGGTACGTAGGTTCGGTAGCTAAAAGATAGAACAATATACATACAGCAAGCGCCCACATAAACGTTTAAATATAGTTATCCCTTGTCCAAATACATAGTAACTGGGCAATAAAGCCCGTATCCCGATATGAAGTTGTCGTTATCACGAAAGTTCACCTTTGAACCGTTTTAATATTATCAGTGAAACTTTCTCTAACTGTCGATTTGAAAGCGAACGCGAGCTTTGAGCTTTGGGACTCGAAAAGGTTTAGATAAAGGGTAAGTGAATTTGCGGTTAAATATAAATTGACTAGTTTTAGCCCGCTTCTATGCTCGCTTTTGACTTTATCTTTAGGATTCAGTACCGTTTTAAATGTAGTTTTTATTTTAGTACAAAACTTTTAAAGGGGTGATTATTTTGTACAACTTTTCCCCATAAATTTGCTATCTGTACTGTACTTTAGTTATCATTTTGAAAAATCGATATATTCTGAGATTATCCTATCCAACTACCTAATATTAAAATGCGGAAGTGAGTTTGTATTATTAGTTTGTTTGTTTGTTGCCTCTTCACGCTTCAGCAACTGAAACTATTTAGATGTATTTTGGTAAGGATATAGTTATCCGGGAGCTAAGCTCGCTGGCACAGCTAGTAATATTTTTTTTAAATATTATAAGAAGGATCAAAAAATGCGAGTTGCGTAGGTAGGCCTTGGCGAGCATCATAAGGTGACGCCACAGATAGCGTCATCCACAAACACATAAAGGAGTACTACTTCCCTTTATGTGTCTGTGGGTGACCGAATTTTTTTTAAGAAAACTTGTAGGGAAATTTTTCATCACATGTTTTAATTTGGATAATAACCCCTTTTTTGCGTCGAGGGTTTAAAGCAACACGTAGCCGGTATCTATTTTAGTTTTATTGATAGAATATTTACATAAGTATAGAAAAACTGAATAGGTACGAGAACATTCCAGCATTAATAAAAAAACTTTCACAATACTTTTGAAACGACCCAAAAATAAATGTGCGATCCGTAGCAACATATCAAAATTAGCTAGTTTAAATCCCCAAACAAACCGGGCAGTAATAAATTAAAATTTGCCGAATTTCAAATTTAACAGACCTCCTTAACTTTTAATTAGAGGGGGACCCGTGAACGGATTACCGAATTATAAATTTTGTATCATACTTTCTGTTTAGCAAATAAAGATTTCTGATTTAGTAAACTGTATCGATAAATAAAAAAAATAAACTGTATTGATTTATTAATTTATTTTATTGGTTCATGTACACTTAAAAAAGTAAACATAGTACATAGGTGTTACTTATACCTAAAGAAATTTCTCGGGCTTTTTTTCTTAGAGTATTAGATATTTTTAGAGTAAGGAAGTACATCAAAATATACAGGTTGACCGAACAGCTGATCTGAGTTTGTATGAAAATAAATAAAATAAATGTATACGGACAAATCATACAGATTGAGCTTGCCCCAAAATAAGTTCGAGGCTTGTGTTATGGGATGCTAACTCAACGATACTATATTTTATAACAAAGACATATAACTACATACCTATTTTCTTCTTGTTTGTTCTTGGCACCATGCCACATGATCAAGATTTAGATTTTTAATTTAGTTTTTTAATTTAGATTGTACATACCTATTAATAAACATCCAAGACCCAAGTCAATTTGAAAAAGAATATTTTCCATTTTAACCTGACCGAAGATCGAACCTAGGACCGCGATGACAGCGTGACATTATGATCTTTTTTTCATATTTTTCATTGGGAAAGTTTTTCGCATTTGGAAATTATTTATATAACTCAAATTACATACTTAAATAACAATTCATAAATTACCTACCTACATTAAAAGAGAATATCGCCGTGTGGTTTCCGGCAAAGTAGAATAGGACCACTTCAAGTCTTCCCGCGGATGTCGTAGAAGGCGACTTAGAAAATACCTACAAGCTAAACAAAGCTTATAAACATCATAATAGATCTCTCCAACCCGTCTCGCCAGCGTAGAGAGTGTAGGCCAATTCCTCTGGCTACTCTGGCCAAGTAGGGCTCTAGTAGTACAGAGAGGGGCGTGCTCCTGCAGTGGAGACTATAAAATCCTGATGATAATGATTAAAAGAGAACTAACTAAAATATATCTAATTAAAAATAAAACATTATAATAAATGGACCCCAGTTCGCTACGGTACTTTTAGTACATTTTATTAGACGTTATACAAAGAAATATGAAAGAAAATCTTGAAAGACAAATAAATGGGTTCTTCCGTTCAAACGTATAAAAATACAAAAAAATACACCAACACTTTTTACGTCTTTTAAGATCTGAAAAAGATAATTTTTGTACCGTATTCTTTCTCGATAAAGTTTAAGTACTAACATTTTATTTTAAAACAACTCGTGTAAATCTAGAGAATTTTTTATTTATCTAAAAATCGTGAGTTGAAAAACATATTTTCGCCTTCCTCTTGACTTTAACTTCAAAGCGTCCAAATAAAGAGATTCATAACTTGAAACGTTGAAAAGCTTTCCACAAAACAGTCGAGAGCCCTTTAAACCTTCTGAGAAAGATACCTATAGAAAAAAAGAAATAATATTCCCGTCGCTAAGAAATTCGATATATTTTTTGCCGACTGCAAAAAGACAAGCTCGAAAAATCGATGACCGCTTCAGCAACAAGTAATTAAAAAAAATACACGACTGCCTTTTTAGGGTTCCGTACCCAAAGGGTAAAAAGGGAACCCTTTCTTCTGTCCGTCGATCTGTCACCAGAAAGTATCTCATGAACCGAACATATGAACTGTTGAAATTTTTACATATACAGACTCGCATACAACAAACGTAAATTTTTTATTCATAATGGTACGGAACCCTTCGTGCGCGAGTCCAACTCGCACTTGGCCGGTTATTATATACCCACGTATTGTATTAAATATAGAGACGGGAATACATACACTCAAAAAACATAACCATCTTTTTGTCTAGTGTTGCCGCTCGACAATCCACTATACTAATCTATATATCTACTTGATAGTATCGATACTATTAAAAGAACTATCGATAGTTTGGCATTATTCGATTGAAACTATCAACTGTAAAACTATCGATTTTTCTGCAACTTTACCTACTTGTGACACAGTCGGGTACGTGATGTTTGATCAGAGTTGAAGTCGGTTTTTAATTTTTTTATTTATGTATTAAAAACAAGTAATAATTATTGAACTAAATATAAAAACTAAATAAAAATCTAAATTAAAATGTAAATTAAAAATGTAAATAACTTAAAAAATCTAAATATCGTTAAAGTGTGTTCGGGTTTTAGTTTAGAAATTTTTTCTGTAAATTAAAACAGTTGAATAAGAACTTTTTTATAAAAATAACTATTGAAGCAAAAGTTATATTCCCTCGTGTCTGCTGGAATTAAACATATTTCTTGGTGTCCTGCGCTGCGCTGTAACTCTGATATAGTGGCGTGGACTTTCAGTTTGTTGAGAATTCTCTGCTTCTTTGTAAAACTTGGTTCAAAGTATAATAAAAAGGAGATCGGTAGCATTGCTTTTAATGCAACATACTCATATACCAAAGTATATATGTTCTAGGGACAAAAAATCAACAGTCAACAAACAAAAAAATATACCAAAGTATATATGTTCTAGGGACAAAAAATCAACAGTCAACAAACAAAAAAATACATATTCTCATACAAAATTCCCGGGCAATTGCACACTTTCATATGGAAATGCTTTTTTTTATTGATATTTTAATTTTATTATATTTATAGTGATCTATTATATACCTAATAGTGATCTAGTATAACCCATGGTTCGATTTATAACGGGTATATCCCTTCCAAGTTGTATGTGTTGATATACATCGGGAACACGGATCGGAAATATCGGAATATTCGGATCTCATGCCAGATGGGAAAAGAGATCTGCCAACCAGATGTATCTAGTACTTCAACTGCATTCCCAAGGGTTAACATCGGGCAGTGCGGTCGGTAAACTTTTCGCACAAATGATACCAATTTCGGCAATTACTTCTCCAATTCGCAATAAAGTTTCAAGCAATAGTATAAAATATCAAGTCTATCGGTATCATGACCTCGGAAAACACTCACAAAACAATAAGACTATCGATACTATTGATAGTTTTAGTTTTACCTTTCATCAATAGTATTGCACTAACAAACTAACACTTAAATTACATTATATTCCCAGATATACATACATACATACATACATATGTATGTACATCTATATATATTCCCAGATATATATAAAAAAATAAAAATAAAAACAAATACTTTCTTACTTAGAAATGTATATACATAGATATTAAAATACATATTTAGACAAGAGTAGATAAATAGTTAAGAAAGAAAACATCAAAATATACATATACTTATTTGAAACAAATAATAAAATAATAAGATTCAATAAATACTACTATACTACTAACACTTTAGACTAACACTATTATATAAGCAACGTAAACTATGGAAATGGTAAAATAAAGGCTTTTCTATTTATTATTTTTTTATTGCAAACTACTGATAATCGATACTACAGATAGTCCTATCAATGGTTGTTACGAAGCGCTGCTATAGATAGCTTAACTTTAAAAAATATAAAATTTTAATTTGTGCATATTAAAATTTGATATTTGTACGTTATGTAAATTTTACTTATTGACGTGTAAAAGTGCCTGTGAAGGTATAATTCCTGAATAAACATTTGAATTTTGAATATTATTTGGAAAAGAAAAAGGGAAAGTTCACCTCGGGCTCCGAAGTAGCACAGCTGCTGCTCCCGGTTGCATCCGGGATCGAAGAAAGGAAAGAACAAGAAACTTTCTCCTTTATAATGTTAGGGTGAAATACACGGCTCCTACACGCGCTAGCGACCTTGAAAACACAAAAAAATTAATTTCTATTTCTGTAAGTGAATTATCAGAAACCCTCGTACAACTTTTTAGCTAGTATCCTTAAGTTTCATTAGAACCTCGAAAGTCATTTAAATACTATCCGCTTTAGAAGCCTTTACAAAAAGAGTCAAAAGTGGCCGTTTTTAGTATTTTGTGCAAAGGAAACTACAGCGTATAGTATTTCAATGACTTTCGAGGTTCTAATGTAACATAAGGATACTAGCTAAAAAGTTGTACGAGGGTTTCTGATAATCTCACTTACAGAAAGAGAATTTTTTTTTTTGTATTTTCAAGGTCCCTAGCGCGGCCCTTAAAGGCGAAAGTTTGTGAGTATGTGTGTGTGTTAATTACTTCTTTACGCGCAAACGGCATGGCCAATTTTATAAAAAAATCGGTAAACATGAAGTTGACATCTTGTATCACCGCGGGGCGCAGTTAATCCTTATCCTTACTAATATTATAAATGCGAAAGTGAGTTTGTATACCTGTTTGTTTGTTTGTTACCACTTCACGCTTCAACCACTGAACCTATTTAAATGAAATTTGTAATGGATATAATTTAATACCCAGGGAAAGACATAGGCTAGTTTTATCCCGAAATTCCTACAGGGAGCAAAGACCACGGGCACAGCTAGTTTTTATATAACAAAATGGACAAATCCACGGTATTCTGTAAAGCGCAACCCTGTCACAGAATCATACAGGGATTAAGAAAAATGGGCTTTCGTTATTTCGATTAATTAATAATTCCCAACTCGGTCCAGCGTGAAGCGGCTACAAATGAAAATTTAATGAGAACCGGTTTCGGCCGGCTCCAACCGGATCTTTTGTTCTGGTTAGCAAGTTTTTCGGAAGTTTTTCGCCGCTCATCGAGTAATAAATAATAACAGTTTTTAAAAGTTGCGGATTTCGGGTGGTTTAACTCTTTTTCGGGTTTAAAAGAACGTTAAACTTTTGTCCGGCGATTTTTAGGTTTTACACTTTTCCGTCTTTATTATCTTATCCAGAGGGCGTAAAAGATAAAAAATAAAATAGATAGGTACTTAGTAAACAAACTAAGTATTTACTAATCCTCTTATTCTTCGCTATTTCGATACGGCTAGCAACCCATCACGATTTTGAAGCCTTCATCCACCATCACACTAAAAGTGACCATTAAGTCTTGATGCCCTGGGTCTGCTTCGAGCCGGAGATTCAAAATACTCCGCCAGACTCCGTCTGCTCCATTAGGGAAAAAGACGTGATAGGGTATTCATATATGTTTATTGTTTACAGTTTAAAGTAGTATTGACATTTCTCTTGATAATGTATTAAAAGAATTACTTAAGCTTGATGCCTCGAAAGGATCCGGATTAGATAACATACCCCCAATTTTTTTGAAATCTGCTGCACATTCTATCTGTAAACCAATTTATATTTTATTTAATAAATGTTTAAAGGAAGGAGTGTTCCCTAAAATATGGAAATCGGCTAGGATTGTTCCAATTTTTAAGGGAGGAGACAGATCCAACGCAGAAAGCTATCGGCCCATTTCAATTCTATCTACCTTGTCGAAGCTGTTTGAGAGACTTGTGCATAATCTAATATATCCTTCACTGCACACTTTTATAATTGAACAGCAACATGGATTTGTGAAGCGACGATCCACTGTTACCAACTTACTGGTATATGCTTTACATCTTTTTGAGACACTAGACAAGAACAGACAAACTGACAGTATTTATACAGACTTTCGGAAAGCATTCGACCGGATAGATCATAAACTGCTACTTGATAAGCTAGCCTACAACGGTATACGAGGAGACTTATGGCGTTGGTTCAAATCCTATATAAGCAATAGGACGCCAAAGGTCGTGGTTAACGGATACGAATCTGAACTTGTTCGCATTACATCAGGAGTCCCCCAGGGATCTATTTTAGGGCCTCTCCTATTTGTCTTATTTATTAATGACATACAACAGTGTTTTAAACATAGTAATTTTTTGCTTTACGCTGACGATCTTAAAATTTATCATGACATAGAAAATATGCAAGACCACATTGAATTACAAGAAGATCTCGACCGTTTCAGTGTCTATTGCAAAGATAACAGATTGGGTCTGAGTATTGACAAATGTAAATCCATTACGTTTACAAAAAAGAAAAAGGTAAGTCAATATACATACCTTTTATGTGGAACTGCATTAGACACTGTCACTTTCATCAAAGATTTAGGAGTAACCCTGGATAGTCAATTACATTTGGATTTACACGTAGACAATATTATTAAAAAAGCATTCAAATTGTATGGATTCGTTATGCGTACTAGTTTGAAATTTACCCGACCTTCAACTTACATTTACTTGTATAAATCCTTGATCCGATCCCAAATTGAATATGCTGTGCCCATATGGAATCCATATTATAAAAAGTACATTGATGCTCTTGAGTCAGTTCAACGCAAATTTTTGCGCTGCGTGCATTACAGGTGCTACCATGAAAAGTTGCCATATGCGGATCTTCTTAGCAAATATAATATTAATAAGTTAGACGTCAGACGCACGCACCTTGAAGCCATGTTGTTATTTGATATATTTTACAATAGATTCGACTGTTGCCAATTGATAGGCAAATTAAATTACAAAGTTCCACGTACAACACACCGTCGAAATAATAACAAATGTCCAATGTTTGCACTTTCAAGATGTCGCACCAACTCCGGTAAACGCTCTCCGCTTTATCGGCTTACTCAGTCATTTAATGTGCACTTTAATAGTATAGATATTACGATAACGTCTGCTTTTACTTTTAAAAGGAAAATTCGTGAAATTCTGACCTAAAATTGTATGCAACATTCTAACATGTTAGTTCGAAACTGTTTTTTTTTTTTAATAGTAATCTGTGGTAAGCGGTGTTGAAAACACAATTGTTTTACAACTTACTAATATTTTATAATTGTATTTATTGTGTTTTTGTTTGTTTACCCCAATAAAGAGAAAAAAAAAAAAAAAAAAAGTTTATTGTTCAACGTAGTAACGCCGTAGATACATTTAATTTCTGCGTTTTGTTTTAATAAAAGTTTTTCTTTGTTTTGTGTACGCGTAAGACATGCGCGGAAGACTAGAAGGGTTACTCCATAAAACCTCCGTAGCGTAGTTGTCACCATGCTAGTCCGCCACCCAGAGGTCCCGGGATCGATCTCCGGTCAGGGCAAGTTGAAAAATGGCCTTTTTCAAATTGCCTTGGGTCTTGGATGTTTATCTATATGTGTATTTGTTATAAAATATAGTATCGTTGAGTTAGTATTCCATAACACAAGTCTCAAACTTACTTTGGGGCTAGCTCAATCAGTGTGATTTGTCCCTATATATTTATTTTATTTATTATTATAAAATAATACGTTAGTCGTACCACAGTGACGTCCTGTTTCTATGTCAAACCAAATTAAACTTTATCATCCTACGTCAGGGCTTAAGAGTCCCCCGACCCTAGACCAAAATACAACTTCCATACAAACGTAGTCTACGTTTTATTTCAAAACGACATGTCCGATTTCGACAAAATTTTGTAATTTCAAAGATATTGCAATTATCTAGGTTCATAACTGGTTAACAACGGTAAAAATATGAACTTAAATAGAATATAGTGTTATTTATCATTTTTGACCATCAGTATGGGAAACTTCTAAATCGTTATATTTTCTTTCCAGTTCATAATTTAACTGTGGGAAACCAGTTATAAACCTAGATAATTGCAATTTCTTTACAATTACCAATTTTTTGCGGAATCTGACATGTGGTTTCAAAATTAAACGTAGACTACGTTTGTATGGAGAAGTCTAGGGTCGGGGGACTCTTAATGTTGCTTGACACTGAAACCCGGATACGGAGTAACGTCCGTCTTGCATACCGCTTTTGGAGTAACCCCCCTGCGTCGTAGTTCACGCAACGACATAAGCTGAGCGGAGACCTTTTTGATACACCTTTGGAAAATGCCGAGAAATTTAGTTTTTATATTGAAATACCAAATTTTATCAAAATTAGTCTCGCCGTTTGCACGAGAAGAAGTAACAAACATACATACACACTTACAAACTTACGCCTTCATAATATTAGTGTGAAGTGTGATTTTGTAACGATATAAAACCTTCCATCCCTCTAGATACGGGCTTTGTTACATATGCACGAGAATTCGGCGTACTCCGTATGGCATGCCAATGAATTTATAGCGCCCCAATTCTGTGGAGCCTTGCAATTTTTCCATTTTAAATCGCCCTTTGGAGATCAATATGTTGAGTTCTAATTATGTTTTATAGTACACTTGTTCTGATACGGTACTGTTCATAATTCATCCTTAAATTATTCCCAAAGCTAACATTTACACTAAATGCAGATCTCGGGACATAAGCCCATCTTTGCATTTGTGCAAGTGCCAGAAATAGATATAATTTGACTCCATGAAATTATGACGTCATTAGCCTCTATTTCATAACAATCCCATTGAAATGTTTGTTTTGATGTTTAAATAAAACTATCTGCATTTTACGAAATGAATTTCAGATGCGACAAAGGAATTTAAAACAAGAAGCACTTACATTTTGTTACTTTGTATTTTTCTTCTGCACGTGCGAGACTATCTAGATGAGATGTTTATTTCTAGCTATAGCAGGCCTGTGTCACTCCCCGTTTAGGTATCGAAAATATACCCACGCATTGCGGCCTCTATATGGAGGCTAATCCAGCAAGGACGACTCGCTAGGGTCGCTAGCGAGCAGTGAGCAGTGACACACGCGCGGTTTGTTCACCAGATTCACCGACTTAATCGTCATGGAAAGAAAAAGAAATAACCGGCCAAGTGCGAGTCGGACTCGCGCATTAAGGGTTCCGTACCATTATCTATGAAAATCAAGTTTTTTTGTATGGGTGTCTTCCTTAAATATATTTTTTTTCAACACACTTGCTCATAAAGTGGCTCTATGGTCACCGCAATTAGGCACATAATCCATAACCAAACTGTGACTTTTTCATTGCTATAACTCACTAGTGAGTTATAGATTTTTTTTTAAATTTTATTGGTTGAGTTGCTTTGTTATTATTTAAAAAGTTTTTATTCAAAAAAAATAAACTTTTTATTTACTAAATAAAATGAGTTTTTATTGTTATTTTATTCACAAGTGTGTTGAAAAACGTCGTATGATACACGTGTGTATTGATGATTACCGTCCTTGGCTCTCTTAAGATCTCAATGGCGCCACGGCGATAATCACCAATGTTACACACTAGTACCATAATGTACTATTATTTATTATTAAAATAAAAATACAACTGAGTATTTTGTAAATATTTCAAGTGCCTACCTGTTGCCATTATTGATATCGGTCAAAAAAGGGCAAAAATATCGCGTTTGTTGTATGGGAGCCCCTTAAATATTCATTTTATTTGGTTTATTTGTTGTTACAGTGTCAACAGAAATACATAATTTGTGAAAATTTTAACTGTCTAGCTATCGCGGTACTTGAGATACAGCCTGGTGACAGACAGACGGACAGACAGTAAAGTCTTAGTAATAGGGTCCCGTTTTTACCCTTTGGGTACGGAACCCTAAAAAGGCAAAAAAATACTGTGCAGTGTTTAATTGCTTAAACACAGACAGTGATCCAGATTTAACTTTTTTACGCTTAATAAATACGCTTCCTAAAGACGTTTCAGCGTCTTTAGGTAGCGTATTTATACTAAATAGGTACCGTACCTATTTAGTATATCATGAATTATCATATGATAGGTATATTATGATATATTGGTAACATATATATGATTATTATTACGAAAAAATATTTATATACGATATAATATATTACCTATGTATGTACAGCTAACAAGGTAGGTGAATATATGCGCAGCCAAAAACGCCTGTTTGTAATTGCCTGCGCTAGATGGCGATGTTAGTATCTTGACAACCCTAGGCGAACTGCTCACTCAATCGGTTTTGTGTAGGTACCTACCTATGATGAACCGTTTGTCTAGCGTAATAAGAATGAAATTGGCTTGCAACTGAAATTCTAGGTATCTAAACGAGTAGGCGTCGAATTCTGACGCGAGTTAAATTAGACCATATCGCTAGCAATATTGAATAGATATTTCTTTGAATTTCTTTTTAGAGTAAGACTTCTGTACGTAAGTACTAGTATGTATTCCGTCGCTCCCATGCTGGTCTGGGAGAAATTAAAAAACTTAGAATGTACCAGCTGCTTCTCTTCCCACGCAGATCGTAAAAGCCGATCGAGGGAATGGGCAAAAATGCAAATCATGTTAACAGGCGATGCGGCTAGCAACCCATCACTGTATTGATTGCTTTTCCATCTTCTCGCCCAACATGACGCTAAAAGTGGCTTTTGGGTCTTGCGGCCCTAGGCTCTGCATAGAACCGCAAGACCCAAAATGCTCTGTCTGCCCCATTAGGGATAAAGACGTGATAGTATGTATGTATGTATGTATGTATTCCGTGGCTATAGTCACAATCCTACTATCCTACTTCCTACTAATATTATAAATGCGAAAGTGAGTTTGTATATTTGTTTGTTTGTTTATTACCTCTTCACGCTTAAACTACTAAACCGATTTGGATGAAATTTGGTATGAATATAGTTTGAGACTCGGGGAAGGACATAGGGTACTTTTTATCCCAAAATTCTCACGGGGAGCGAAGCCCACGGGCACAGCTAGTAAGAGATACATACATACATACATACTATTACGTCTATCCCTAATAAGAGATAAAGATACAAAAACGTATCCAAGTACTAAAATAATAATCCCTCGGCTTGTCGACGCTGCTGGTGATAAGAGGGCTGGCTCATATCTCGCTCAGAGGATTGCAGTAGCTGTTCAGCGCAGGAATGCAGCCAATGTTCTTGGCACCATGCCATTTGAACGACCTTTAGATTTTAATTTAATTTGGAATGGAAGTTTCCAACAACTCAAATCTAACGTCACCTACTTTTTCTAAACGTCAAAACAAACATTGATTACTAGTTTGGTATTAAATAAAAACTAATAATGTCTTAGTTTCTTGGAGTCAAATAGTTTTTTTCGCAATAATCTTATACCTTTAAACGACCAAATCTTGTATATTTATTTATATGTATATTTCTGTGATCTCGGAAACGGCTCTAACGATTTCGCTGAAAATTGGTATATGGAGGTTTTCGGCGGTAAACAATCGATCTAGATTAGTCTTATGTGTGGGAAAACGCGTGTTTTCAAGTTTTCCACGGAGAATATGGTCGCTAATTTAGTCCCGCTCTGGGCGCTATCCGTCTGGCTCAGCGGTTAAAGACGCGGACTGCTAGAAAGAGTGTTACGGGTTCGAATCCCACTCGGTGACTTACTTTTGTTTTTTTTATGTTCAAGTTTATAAATCATTTGTTAATTTTTATTGTTTTTAGACAAGTTTAAAACATGAAGTAAAGGTTTGAGATAACGATATTTATTTCTCATAAATATGTCTATAACCGAGCAAAGCTCGGTCGCCCAGGTACTAAATCTCGAATCACGTTGAACCTGGATATAATTAATGACAAGTGACATAGTCATAGTCTCTACCTCCCCCATGGGAAACAGGCGTGAAAATATGTATGTTTGTATGTACAAGTGTCATTTTTTTGTCACGTTTTATTCTATTACTAGCCGAAGCCCGCGACTTCGTTCGCGTGGACTTTATGCCTCTGGAAAATGCTTATCAGCTAAACAACTTTTGCTAAGGCGTCATTTTTATATTTCGTATAGTTTAGCTGGACCATTACAGTTCTGCATCAGGTGTTCCATTTTTCAAAATCATTTATACCCTATATGTTGCCCAAGCTTAACGGCTATATAACAAAAAAAATCATTCGTATCCGTCCAGTATTTCCGGAGATTAGCGTGTAAAAACAGACACACAGACAAACTGACAAACAGACAGACATTTTTTAATTCTAACTCTATTTTTTTTTACTCTTTTTACTGTTTTATTATATGTATAGGTTTAGGTATTGTTCTATTAATAATAGTACCAAATTTTATTTTTCGCCCAGGAATTTTCCTTATTACGTAATACATTATTGTTTTTAAAATAAATAAAACGTGTCTATCTTTATCTTTTTGTGGAGTAAATATACGCGGAATAAGTAGGAAAAGTAGGAAATTTGAGCTTAGAACAACCGCTTTCTCGGAAGTAACGTATTGGGGAGGATTCCTTTTTATTATTCTGGGCAAAGAATTCAGGCAACGGAATAATATTCAGAACGGTTAGTCGAGAGTCGAGATCGACCTACTTACTTTTTTGTATAAGGTTGTATTAACCGACTTCAAAAGAGGAAAAAAGAGGAGGTTCGCTATTTCACCCAGTATGGATTTTTTTGTAAATATGTAACGCGATACCTTCGCCATTTGTAAACCGATTTTGATATTTTATTTATTTACTAGCCGAAGCCCGCGACTTCGTTCGCGTGGACTTTATGTCTCTGGAAAATGCTCACCAGGCTGAACAACTTTTACTAAGGCGGCATTTTTATATCTCTTATAGTTTAGCTGGACCATTATGGTTATACCCTATATGTTGCCCAGGCTTAATAGCTATATAACAAAAAAAGTTTCATTCGAATCCGTCCAGTATTTCCGGAGATTAGCGTGTACAAACAGACAAACAGACATACAGACAAACAGACAAACAGACAGACATCTTTTTTTAAATTCTTACTCTATTACTACGTCTCCATCGCCCCCAATATTTTTTTGGAAATATGTTTAATGTACAGACACACTTTTTTTACTGTTTTATTATATGTATAGATATAGATTGTTATAAAAGCCCTATTTTGTAGGAACCAAGTACCTATTTTGTCAAATATTAATTTAGTGAAGATGTGATGAAGAACTTTGGAGAAATGGAAGAAACTCCTGAAATATAATGAAGTCGGCTTATTTTTTGTTAAAATTTTAATTATTTATACTAAGTTTTATTACGTTTGCGTATGTGGTATGAATATTATAATATTAAAATAAAACCATATTATTTTTAATGAATTTTTCTTGTTTGTTTTTTTAATTACTGAAATTTGAAAATTTAATTTATTTCTAAATACGGAAAACTAACGATTTTATTGTTTCGTTTTGACAAACATTCTGTCTTATTAGAAAACACTAAAATTTGGATTCAAAATAAAATCATTTTTGTATGTTTATTCCGTTCTAAACGTGGTACTAAGTTAACGTAAGTTTTAAAAAAAGGTCCTTAAAGTTTTCTAACAGTAGAGGAACGTCTAATGTGGACGTTACTTTAAAAGTCCGGGCAAAGTTGTAAAGTTGCCCGGGGTCTCGAAGTAATCAGGCGATTTCGTAACTGCTGCCAAAACTAATCTTTTCCTAATTAAGACAGTTGTTAATACTAGCCATAAAGGTGGCTACAAAGTATACAAAAAAAGCTGTAAACATAAACAGGAGAAAATAATCGGCCAAGTGCGAGTCGGAGTCGCGCAAGAAGGGTTCCGTGCCGTTATCTATTAAAAAATCACTTTTTTTGTATATCATAATCTGTGAAAATTTCAACTATCTAGCTATCACCGTTCATAATATACAGCTTGGTGATAGACAGACAGAAAGACAGACAGCGGATAGCGGAGTCTTAGTAAAAATGGGTTCTGGTTTGGTAGGATTTGGGATTCCGTAAAAATAATAAAAAGGGTAATTTGTATGAGAATGTCGATAGATTTGGCTGTAATTTTATTATCATTATACTATATTATAGTATAGTATAGCCAGTTGTTCGATTCATTAAGGGTATGTCGCTTCCGCGTTGTATAAAGAGATAAAGTATGCAATATCGTACAGTCAGTGTCCCGCCTAATAAACCCTAAGGCACAAGTTAATCAACCAATCTAGAACATTCGATAGAGGATTCGTTCGAATGTTTTACTTGGCACCTGATATTCCATTAAACTACGAGTAAGTCTGTAAATTAAACGTACTCAATCTAAACTGTGCGAAAAACTTTAGTTATACGAAAGTACTTAAGCTTTTTAGGGTTCCGTACCCAAAGGGTAAAAACGGGACAATATTACTAAGACTTCGCTGTCTGTGCGTCTGTTCGTATGTCTGTCATGCTGTATCTCAAGAACCGCGGTAGCTAAATAAGTGAAATTTTTACAAATTATGTATTTCTGTTGCCGCTATAACAACAAACACTTAAAATAAAATAAATAATAGGCTCCCACACAACAAACGCGATTTTACATAGATAATGGTACGAAACCCTTAGTGCGTGAATCCGATTCGCACTTGGCCGGTTATTTTAACACATTTGCGAAAAACGGCCACTTTTGGCTAATGTGCTATAAAAAGCTTTACGATCTCTCTTTAAACTATAAACAGTAGTTCATAAAACTTAAAAGAGTTATCTAGGGTTTGGTCAAGACAAATTTTAAATGATATCACCGTTTCCTTTCAAATGAGGGCGCCACTGGACCCCAACAAATCAGGTATCTTTTTTCAGGTAGCTTAAGCTTTTTTAACACATTTGCGAAAAACGGCCACTTCTGGCTGCTATAAAAAGCTTTACGTTCTCACTTTTACTCACATAGTTCATAAAAAAGTTTGAAGGGTTATCTAGAGCTTGATCAAAACAAAATTTTCAATTATATCTCCACTTTTTTTATAAATAATTTATTTCAAATGACACTGGACCCCGAAAAATTCAAGTAGCTCCTTATCCATTAGACCAGCTATCAAACATTGGCCTCTATTCTTCGATTGGAAGTTATTTTTTGCACTTTGCCGTGTTCCTTGAATTATCTTACAGTATTGTCATATTTACCAAGGCTTTTCAGGGTTCCGTAGTAAACAAGAAAACCTTATAGTTTCGCCATGTCTGTCTGCCTGTCTGTCCGTCCGCAAATTTATTGTGAGACTATAAGTATTAAAAAGCTGTAATTTGGCATAGTTTAAAAAATATAAATGGTAACTTCCATACAAGTAAAGTGGTACAATTTTGTGTCTCGACTAACCCATCGTGTGGGGTATCATTGAATAGGTCTTTCAAGAATATTTTAAACTTGGAAACACCATAAAAAAATCTCACTAGTTCCATGAAACTATTTGCCGACGGAACTTGTCAGAATGATTATATTTTTCGATTTAGGGATCCGTTTCTAAAATATTTGGTTTTATAGTGCAAATTTTTTGTTAGAGTCTACTGTCCCCGTCCCCATGCGCTCCAGAACTTCAACATTAACGTGGCCTGACACGCACTTTTCCAATTCATAATAATGTTGACAGTGTTTTTATAGCTTATCTATAGAATGTACTAAACGCTTATAAAGCTACAGTTGAACGGGACAAAACAGTGATAAATTTAATGTGTCATCTAATCTAGTACGTACAATTTATAAGTCTTTGCTTTGATGTAATATGATTGAAACTAACGCTCGCCGTAGCTCTTGTATTTCGGCATTACTTCTTAACTCTCTTACAGCGACAGTATACCCGCGGCACCTGTTCCGTAATAATAAATCTAAGATATAATCAATGACAAGCAATGTTGCCATGTCCAAATTCTAGTGGGTGGTAAATCCATTATAAAAATACGGTAGATTTTATAAATCTACGGTGTTTGGGTTTATTAGAAAAACGGTGTAATTACGGTGTAACACTTTTTTTTTATTATTTTTTATTATTTATTTATAAATCACATACAGATTGACAGATAGAGATATTTTATTTAAATCAAACAAAAATACAAGTAAAGTTACTATATAGATAATAATTTAAAAACGTAAAGGTACAAAAATTAATATAACTATTCTGAATCTGACACTAAAATCTCATTTTTGTAAATGTTTTGATTAATTTTTTTAGCATATTATCATCAGGTTTAAAAGTAATACAATTCTGTCCGTGTCTTTTAATAGACTGCTGCGTCAAAATATTCCCTTTTATAGAGTGAGTTATGAGTTTATTTTGTTTTTTTGTCTTTATATCGTTTACCTGGCTGAAAATACGCTCGCATTCGGCATTGGAATGCGGCAAAGATAATATTCCGAGCATGAACAATGGCAGGTGCTTGAAACCGTTTCCGTTTTCTTCACTTAGTTGTGACTTGTGCCACCTGATGCCAGAATTTGTCAGGAGGATGCTGACTTGCATCTAAGTTTTTCGGTAAATGATGGAGTAGCCTACGCCATTCGTCACCGAGTTTCCCGTATTACCCGAAATTATTATCTTTAGACTTCAACTCTATTCCGTACCCAAAGGGTAAAAACGGGACCCTATTACTAAGACTTCGCTGTCCGTCTGTCTGTCACCAGGCTGTATCTCAACAACCGCTATAGCTAGACATTTGAAATTTTCACAAATGATGTATTTCAATTGCCTCTAAAAAAACAAATACTAAAAACAAAATAAAATAAATATTTAAGGGGGCTCCCATACAAAAAAGTTGATTTTTATAGATAATGGTACGGAACCCTTCGTACGCGAATCCGACTCGCACTTGGCCGGTTATTTTATATTATATAACAGTGGCAAGAGGACTACTGCCCATAATGTCTAGGTATTTCCCATAACAACTACTTCCTAAAAGGTCTATATAACTTGTATCGACGGTTAAAAATAAAACTTTCTGGACTAGATTCACAAAAGGCCGTCTTACTAAGAGTTTCTCAGCGTGGTCCGTGTTTATGGCAACCCACTTCACGTTATGGCTTTTACTAAATAGAAGGGGCGGTTTCTTATGTTAGTAGACAGTAACTTGGCTGCGAATGCATTTGCTGGCATGAAATGGTGATTTTATAAACATTGCTGGTTTTGTAATGATAAAATCTGACCGATCGTTGCAAAACAGGCAATGCATAAGTATAAAATCAGCATCGTTAATTCAACCAGAGATATAGGAACTACCGCAAGGTGACTTGCTTTCGCTTAAAAGAATCACATCGAAATCGGTCCATCTACCAAACATATGTCAATTTTTTTAAATCTTTTTGTTTATTTTTATAGGTAGTTGTAGAAAAAGTATTGCTAAACTTAGCTGTAAGTAACCATTTGACGTCAACAATCGTGCAACAAAATAATGACGATTATTAAGAGATATTATAAATATCCTATGATATTAAAGATATATTTGAATTGAATGAATTGAATTGAATGCAACGTTGTAAAAGTTGTTCGATGGCGTCTTTTTCCGATACTCGCTAAAGCTCGCATCGTAACCTACCCTGCGCCATTCGCATTTTTTGACGCTTCTTATACAACTGTTGCATTAAATACTATAATGTGTGACTTTAAAATAGTTGTATTTATTGTACCTTACACGAACAACCGATAATGCAGCATAATACCACCTTTCCGAAGTAAGATAACTTTAATAATTAAGCAGATATGTCTTGTACCAAGACATGCCACATGGTACTTTAATCGCTATCTCTTTTGCGCATGTGAGGATGACCATTATCGTATTGTCTGTCGCATTCGGCTATGATGGTCTTTTTACACAGAAAAAAAAATCTGGCTCTATCTAAATCAATACATATAATAAAACAGTAGGAACCGCGTGTCTGTAAATTTGATAAATTTAAAAAAAAAATGGATGTGGGCGATAAGAAAAGAGTAACAGAACACAAAAAAGATTTTTTGGATTTTTTTGTCTGTCTGTCTGTATGTACTCGCTAATCTTTAAAACTACTTAACAGATTTTTACGCGATTTTCACTAAAAGATTGAGCTCATCCCTGAGCAACATATAGGCTTTGTTTCATCGAAATCTATTGTCAGATAAAAAAGTTATCATCATTTAAAGTTTAAAAATAATTTTTCTATGGGCGATTGTTTGTCTGTTAGTACACGCCAATCTCAGGAAATACTGGACGGATTCGAATGAAACTTTTTTTGTTATGTAGCTGTTAAGCCTAAACAACATATAGGCTATAATTGATTTTGAAAAATGAAACGCCTGATGCAGAGCCTTAATGGTCCAGTTAAACGACTAGAAATATAAAAATGACGCCTTAGCCAAAGTAGTTCAGCCTGATGAGCATTTTTTGTTGAGATATAAAAATCGAAGATCTGGAACACATGATTTGGGACCATATTGGTCCAGCTAAATTATAAGAAATATAAAAAGGACGCCATAGCAAAAGTAGTTCAGCCTGATGAATTTTTTTTGTTGAGATATAAAAATCGAAGATCTGGAACACATGATGTAGGACCATAATGGTCCAGCTAAATTACAAGAAATATAAAAAGGACGCCTTAGCAAAAGTAGTTCAGCCTGATGAATTTTTTTTGTTGAGGTATAAAAATCGAAGATCTGGAACTCCTGATGCAAAAACTTAATGGTTCAGCTTAACTTCAAGAAATATAAAAATGACGCCTTAGCAAAAGTAGTTCAGCCTGATGAACATTTTTTGTTGAGATATAAAAATCGAAGATCTGGAACACCTGATGCAAAAACTTAATGGTTCAGCTTAACAACAAGAAATATAAAAATTACGCCTTAGCAAAGGTTGTTTAGCTTGCTGAGCATTGTTTGTTGAATTATAAAAGTCGAAGACCTGGATCACCTAATGCAGAACCATAATGGTCCAGCTAAACTATAAGAAATATAAAAAGACGCCTTGGGCAAAGTAGTTCAGCCTGATGAGCATTTTTTGTTGAGGTTTAAAAATCGAAGTCTGGAACACTTGATTCAGAAACATGCTCATATTTTTAAAAAAATGGGGCGATGGAGACTGTAATATAGCAAAAATTAAATAAAAAATCTGTCTGTTTGTACACGCTAATCTCCGGAAATATTGGACGGAATTGAATAAAACTTTTTTATCAACATAAAGGCTATAATTGATTTTGGAAAATGGAACACATGATACAGAACCATAATGGTCCAGCTAAACTATAATAAGAAATATAAAAATGACGTCTTAGCAAAAGTTATTCAGCCTGATGAACTTTTATTGTTGAGGTATAAAACTCGAAGATCTGGAACACCTGATGCAAAAATATAATGGTCCAGCTAAACTGTTAGAAATATACCTCTACATTAATGACGCATAAGCAAAAGTTTTTCAGCCTGATGACCATACTTATATGCCGGAGTGCTAAAGTCCACGCAGACGAAGTCGCGGGCATCGGCTAGTTTAAAATAAGTTTCAAAAAGTATAAACAGTAAAACGATTAAAGTGTAAGGAGAGTTTAACTGAAGTAACTGAGAAGCAATGAGAAACTTTAGAACCTACTTGGTAATTGAGTGAGTTCGAAACTTTGCAACAAATCGAAGGTGGACCTAGATCTCTTCGAAGACTAGACTGCAATTTGTCCGGTGTCTCAGTAAGAATAGGTACTGTTTATCATAAATAAATTTAAGATGTAGGTTCTTGTCGGTGGAGTATTTTGCATGTTTCCCTATTTTCCGCTAAACACTTGACCTCCCTATACGACACAACTTTTGGCTTTTCTTTTACTTCATCCATGAACGACCTTCTTCTCTCTTTTCTACTTTCAGATACTGTTACACCCCTAAAAATAACACACGCACAGTTTAAATTTACGGGTTTTATACGGGTAATTATTACGGGTACAGGTATGGGTACGGGTATAGGTACGCTTCTAGCATTACCTCATAAGTATAAAAAAAGTTTTCCTCGAAGCGCACCCATATTTATAAAGGTGCTACGCTTCTAGCGTACCTTTTAGTTGCGCTCACGATAGCAATAAAAATTATCAAAAAATGTTTTTTCTCAAAGCGCACCCACGTTTAAAAAGGTGCACTCCTAGGTGCGCCTCAAAATGCTGCTGTAAATGCCCTTGTAAAAGCTGACATTTCAGCCGCATAACGTCCACTGCTGGACACAGGCCGGCCTGTGTCACTCCCCGTTTAGGTATCGAACTTACATTATTACAATGCGCGCGGCGACCTTTCAGGAAAATTAAGTGAAATGAATGATGAATCGTTTGTCTAGATTAATAAGAATGAAATTGGCTTGCAATGCACTTTTAGGTATCTAAACAAAAAAGTGCCGAGTTCTGACGCGAGCTAAATTAAACCATATCGCACACGACATTGAGTAAATATTGCATTGATTTTCTTTGCTGAGCTAAACTTCTGTCTAAGTATAAGTACTAGTACTAATTCTGTGACACAGGCCTCTCCCAAGGATTTCCAAAATGACTGTTCTAGAGCGGTCTGCGTAAATACAGAGCTTTTTTTAAACGCCTTTATACAGCTTGAAAAATCTGGCACTAGTTTTGGCCACTCACACACACGTGTTACGGGATTGTCCTATATGAAGACCGCTGACCTGTCATATCGTTGCACACTGCACTGATGCTTAGAATTGCACAAGTGAAGAGCACGTGCAAGCCTCGACGCCCGCGCGGTCACCGGACGCCTCGGCCACTTGGGCTTCACACTTCGACCCATGCACTTCAATTGTAATTAGTCGTAGTTCTTTTTTTAGATTCATTTGTAATTTCTTTATTTCAATAAATTAGTCTTTTAAATTTTGTTTTTTTTTGAGACCTCCGACTCGCTGGACCATAATTCACGAACAACAACAAAACAGGTGTTTGTTTATTTTCGTGTGTATATGGGGTGGTGCCGCACACTAACACTGATGTCAATTTTTCTCATGAAAAAAGCCTACAGTCTGCCTAAAGGCATCTGACAATACGTGCCTTCCGAAGCTGGAGCTCGAAAAATGTTTATGCTACTATGTAGTCACCCATCCATGTGCGGACCACGCCCGGTGTCTCTTTACTTGCGAAAACGGTAAAAATGCGCACTCTCGGGCCACCGAGTTTCCACCGTGATGAGTGGTTTTCACCTTCGATTGGTAGCAAACTTTCCAACTCTCTCAATTATCCAGTTCGTTTTAAAGGGACTCCCCACTTTCACTGGCTGTCGTACAGGGACAGCTTTAGGATAATTTTTCGAAACTAAAAATGGACTTTACCCCTAAACTACACAACCAATTTTGATAAAATTTCAATAGGACCTACCGACTACAAGTATGCCGATTTCAAACAAAAAAGGAATTTTCCAATTTGGTCTTCAAATTATCGGGGAATATGTATCAAAAGAAACAAATATACATTCGAATTGACATCCTCCTTTTTTGAAGTCAGTTAAAAAGCAGGAATGCTTATTTTTCAGATCGCTCGGTACAGCAAACGTCCATTTGTAAATAAAGAAAATGGATCGTTTAATAAATCCGTAAATGGCCAGTGTATCAATGTAAACTCTACCCTTTCAGTCGATTGAAGGCAGGCCCATAAGAGGTCAACGATGTTTTATTGTAGGAAGATCCTGCGCTATTCAATTCATTTCATTAATTCATTGCTTTTCACATTGTACATATAAGGTCTAACAAAATAAAATAAAAGTATTTTAAGAGCAAATTCAGTCCATGATACTTAGAAACTTTCCCCAAGTCACATATAGCGAAATTTGAAAAGTAATTTTTGGCCTCATATACTATTTGACCGATCAGCTGACGCGAGTTTGTATGGGAAGCCAAAAATTATTTTTCATATTTCGACATATATTTCTTGGTTAAAGTTGTTCACTGTCACGGACTGAATTCACCCTTAAAATAGTTTCAGTATATTTTGTTAGACGTTATTATTACACTTTACACTTCCATAGACCCTGATAAGGCAATGCAATAGAAAAAAAATGGAGCGGCATGCGGTTTTATTTTTAGTTTATCAATTCTAAAATTAGTAAGTAAGTAAGTAGTAAAATAAAGATCATTGTGATCGATCGATTCAAAGTTTGTTTGTAAAATTAAGTATCAAGCCGAAATGGAAGACGTTTTCATCAATACGATATACACATTCCAAAATCCAAATAAAAGTTTAATAAGTTTACAACGTCCTTTTTAATAATTTATTTAAATTAGAATTTTTTTATTTGATGTACATTTTTTGGGAAAAGTTAATCAAAGTAATGGACTGAATCACCCCTTAAAATATTTGTACCGAATAAAAAAGGACATTGTATTTTAGGCGTAAGATGATCTGTCGTACGTAGTATTATTGTCCGAGCCGCCTCCTAAGGTGTATTGTCCGCACCTCTGCCCCGTTGTCGCCCTGTCACCCTCCACAAGCCGAGAACGAGGAAAACTTCCGAGGACGGAAAACAGCGACGCATATTGCGCGGGACCTTTCCCGTTTTATATAGAAACAGAGGACGGCCTAAGAAATGGTAGATGGAGTGCGTTATGGACGATATGGATAAAAATAATGTAACAAGTGCCTTGACAAAGAATATAGGAAAATGGAAAAGACTCACATGCTGCCCCAACCCCTCGTAAAGTGGGATAAGGTGAGGAGAAAAATGAAGATGTCATACGAGATTCGAACGAACTCTGATAGCGAGATGTAGGATACTGCTAGCGCCATCTCGTAATCTTCTAGTATAGCAAACAGTACCTGGGCGACCGAGCTTTGCTCGGTTACATCTCAAACATTAACAAATTTTTTTAAACTTGTCTAAAAACAATGCAAAATAAAAAAAATATATAAACTTAAACATAAAAAAAAACAAAAGTAAGTCACCGAGTGGGATTCGAACCCGTAACACTCTTTCTAGCGCTCGCTATCCTTAACCACTGAGCTAAATCAAGGCGGTCGCGGCGCGACGAAATTAGCGACCATATTTTGCGTGGAAAGAAAAACGCATGAAAACTCGAAAACACGCGTTTTCCCCAAACATAAAACTAATCTAGATCGATTGTTTACCCCCGAAAACCCCCATATACAAATTTTCAGTGAAATCGTTAAAGCCGTTTTCGAGATCACAGAAATTTATAAATAAATATATACATACATACAAGAATTGCTCGTTTAAAGGTATAAGATTATAGTAGCTTAGAGGTCGCCACAAACGGCAAAGTCATGAGAAGTTTTTAAATAAAATCAATCACTTTCCGACAGGTAGACGCAGATAGAATAAAGTAGAGCAAAGTAAATTTAATTAAAAACTCATGCAAAAATAGTCAAATAATAAAGTCAATGATCCCATTTGCACTTATTTGCCAATTCCCGCCGCTGGCAAATCTACACATATTAAATCAATGTACGGCATACGTTTGGTACTCGCAACAATTGAGTATGTACTTTCAATCAGGCGATTGGAAAATATCTGAATTCCATCCGTCAGTACTATCCCCGCGTATAGTCTTCAGAAAACACATTAGAGGAAATCTCGTAAGAGATTGAAAGGTTTTACTGTAAACGACACGATTGTGATACGACTTTTTTGAATAAACTCAAGTGGTTTTCTAGAACGAGTGCCGGTGGGGTTGTATACGGAAAACCAGGAATATTCCGGCTTACTTCTTCAAACCCAATTTCTTTTTCTAAAGGTAATACTTTTTTATTTTTAAATATATAGATCACTTGCATAACACAAATAAACTAAACTTTGATTTAACTTAATACATACCTAAAAACTAAATATTACTATTAATAAAAAACGAAACTAGATATAAATACAATTAATAACATCAAATATATAAAAAAGAGCCTAAATCGCTGCACTTACCCAAGAAGAAGCTGGCGGCCACCCCAATTGGAAATGAGTTAACATATATCTTTAAATATATTTATCAAATCATAAACGATATCATTTTCCCAGCTATGTGACAATATATAGAGGTTAATTTAAAAAAAAGCTATGTTGATCCCATATTTTATGACATTATATAATTCGATTATTTGAATAGAATCTTATTTTTGCTAGCGCCGGTGTGCCAGCTGTCTTAGAGCCAGCTGGTACCTATCACACGAGACGATGGCAAAAGGCTGGACGGAATGACGCTAATTCTTTGGAAGAACGGGCGGTCGCTTGCATCACATTTGCGAGCGACTGCTCGTCAAGCGGGCGCTGCAGAAGCCATCAAGAGGCGCAAATATTCAGCTCTAAGTGTTATATACAGGCTGACTTTTCATTAGTTTTGGAAAAAAAAATCGTATAGCAAATAAATTCCTCTATCCATATACGTAATCCAAATTTCTGTACGTTATAAGATAAAAAAGTTGCTTAAATGATTTCCGATCGAGACCACGTAGTTATACGCCGGCCACACAGCTGCGTAATGTCGATGACCCGGCCGGCCGGCGGGCGATGTATGGCGGTGGTACTACTAATTGATCTCACAATTTTACTTTCGAGTTTTAGACAACATTTTTTGTTTCTGAATTTTTATTTTGGCTAGCTACCTAATTAGGTCTTACTAACGATGCCTATGAAGTGGCCTTCGGCTTCAAAACCAATGAAAAGTCACCGTGTATTGGCGCATTTTACTGAGCAGACTTTGGGGTGTGGAGGCGCGTCAAATTTTTAAAGAAGTCTCCACATGCCTAATTTTTCTGGGGACCTGATCTGCATTTTGGCCAAAGATTAAGTCTGGCCGAACAACGAGGCATAATCATAATCTTCTTTAGGTCTTTTTAGTCTCCACTGCACGACCCTCTCTGTGCTACAAGAATCATACTTGGCCAATGCTGCCAGTCTTTTACGCACCCTGCCATGCGATGCTACCGTAGCGATCTAAGGTAGTTTTTAGAGTTCCGTAGCCAAATGGCAGAAACGGAACGCTTATAGATTCGTCATGTCTGTCTGTCTGTCTGTCCGTCCGTATGTCACAGCCACTTTTTTCCGAAACTATAAGTACTATATTGTTGAAACTTGGTAAGTAGATGTATTCTGTGAACCGCATTAATATTTTCACACAAAAATAGAAAAAAAAAACATAATTTTTGGGGGCTCCCCATACTTAAAACTGAAATTCAAAAATTTATTTTTCATCTAACCCATACGTGTGGGGTATCTATGGATAGGTCTTCAAAAATGATATTGAAGTTTCTAACATCATTTTTTTCTAAATTGAATAGTTTGCGCGGGAGACACTTCCAAAGTGGAAAAATGTGTGTGTGTTTCCCCCCCCCCCCCCCCCCCCCCTGTAACTTCTAAAATAAGAGAATGATAAAACTAAAAAAAATATATAATGTTCATTACCATACAAACTAGCAGCGAAAATTGGTTTAAACAAAATCTAGTCAGTAGTTTTTTTAATACACGTCATAAATCATAAACCGCAAATTAGCTTTCATTCAATCAACTCAAATAGAAAAATATAAAAAGAAAAAATACTACCAGACTTATATTATGTTACTTGCTGCTACGGAACCCTTAATGGGCGAGTCCGACTCGCACTTGGCCGCTTATTTCTTAATGTAGGTAGTTTATTTAGGTTTCAGTTTATTTATTTATTGTGTGTATTGCTCTATATTTATTTTGAGTTTATTATCAATTCAATATTAAATCGTATATTATAAAAAGCTGTTTATAGCAGCAGAGATACTCGCTCTCCGACAATCCACAATAATCATCCGAGGCGCGCGATAACTGCGAACGATAACAATTCCTTTCAATCGCGCGAGTAATCTAGTTTTTATAGTACAGCTCTTATATGCTCGCGATTTATGAAGAACTTAGAAGGAAGTAATTTTGTTTTGTTTTTTTTTTTTGCAGTCATCATCAGTTTATTTAATACAATACATCATTATCAAAACTAGGAAATGCGCAAAAGGCCCTTATCGCTAAGCAATTTCTTCCAGTCAACCATATAGGTTTCCTGGAAGAATTGAGACAGATAAATAAGTAATGGGAAATTAGGTAGTGCGGGGGTACATATAATAAACATACATATACATCTTACTTAAAAACATACAACTTACACAGAACAAAAAATATATATTAACAGTACAAGACGAATAAACTAACTAGTAGAAGCAGGAAAGGATATTTATTTACCTTTCATAAGGAATTATGCTTTAGTCAGTGGAGTATTTTCCATGCCTCCCGATCTTCAGATATTTTTTGCCTACCTATACGATACTATAGTCTAGAAGAATTTTTGAATTTTACGACTTTGAACGGCATGGAATGTAACAGTTTGGCACCGGAGTTTTTTAGACTAATTCGACCCTGCTGAGTTCGATTTTGCCCGGTGTCAGACCAATTTCCCCCCCCCCCCCTTCCCCCCCTTTTCATTGAAAATATGTCCCTCGCCACGGTTTTCTCCGTTTTGTACAAAAACTGTTAGATTTAGAAAAAAACTGTCAATGACAAAATTAATCTTCATTAAATTACCTACTACACGGTATAAATTTTATTTTTATATGTATTATAGTTTTTGAGTTACGTCTACCCAAATTACAAAGTTTTTAAGTTTTTTTAATTTTAACTGTATTTTCGCTATTTTATAGGGAAACCGCTGAATTTGGAACAAAGTGATGTATGCACTAATCAATCTTGATGTATTAACCTACAAAGCAAGACCCCATTAACAGTCGTACGAGCTTTTGTGTACTTTGGACAACTTACAGCGCCGAACTTGCGAACATTGAACAACAATTAACCCTCATAAAAACTACCTACTTCATTTATATTTCGTAGCAAATCTTTTACATGATGCTAATCAATGATATATATGTACTAAGTAACGCACGTGCTAGTTCCCTAAAGTAGTTTGAGAAAGTTGTGCAGGTATAGGGATCTGTTAAGAAAAGAGGCCTCAATTTAGACAAGAGTGTATTTTTTAATCGTCATAGATTGTGTTTATCGTTTGATTATAATAAAATTTCTGACTTAATATTATTATTACACATTTCTTGTAACATTATTATGGCATACTCCCCGACAGAAACAGCTAGATGTGTAAGGTGGTTTTACGTCTCTGCGACAAATGCAAGCTGCCGTTTTACACCCTGCCTTACAGCCGCATGTAAGGAGGTTATTACTGGCCTTGGAAACAGCCTCAAAGGTTACCAGAAAGGGCTTGAGCTTAACCCCTTCTCGGCGTCAGCCGTAATCTGTTGGAGACAGCAATTTAACTCTTAAGAGTACCCTTACCCTAGACTTCTCCAAACAAACGTAGTCTACGTTTAATTTTGAAACCACATGTCAGATTCCGGTAAAAATTGGTAATTGTAAAGAAATTGCAATTATCTAGGGTTATAACTGGTTTTCTATACTAAAATTATGAACTGGAAAGAAAATATAACGATTTAGAAGTTTCCCATACTAATAGTCAAAAATGATATAAAACACTATATTCTATTTTAAGTTCATATTTTTACCGTCGAAAACCATTTATACACCTAGATAATTGCAATATCTTTGAAATAACAAAATTTTGCCCAAATCGGACATGTCGTTTTGAAATAAAACGTAGACTACGTTTGTATGGAAAGTTGTATTTTGGTCTAGGGTAAGGGGACTCTTAAAAGTTTGGTAGAGGTATATAAGATAGAGTCCATAAAAACAACCGACCAAGCCAGGCGAGTTCTATTTTCTAAAACCACATCTCCTGAAGCAGCTCACTTGTATATCCATCGAGCGCATTACTAAACTTTTATTTGGAGAAACGCTTATGTTGGAGAAGTTAACCTGCTTTCTTCAACGAATTGCAGCTGAAAGCAAGAAGGGGATAAGCTCCAGCCCATTCTCGTAACCTTAGACGCTATTCCCAAGACCTGCAATGACCTCCTTACATGCGGCTGTAAGGCAGAGTGTAAAACGGCAGCTTGCATTTGCCGCAGAGACGTGAAGCAACCTTAAACATCTAGCTGTTTTTGTCGGGGAGTATGCCATAATAATGTTACAAGAAATGTGTATTAATAATATTAAGTCAGAAATTTTATTATAATCAAACGATAAACACAATCTATGACGATTAAAAAATACACTTTTGTCTAAATTGAGTCCTCTTTTCTTAACAGATCCCTATACCTGCACAACTTTCTCAAACTACTTTAGGGAACTAGCACGTGCGTTACTTAGTACATATATATCATTGATTAGCATCATGTAAAAGATTTGCTACGAAATATAAATAAAGTAGGTAGTTTTTATGAGGGTTAATTGTTCTTCAATGTCCGCAAGTTCGGCGCTGTACATACATACATACTATCACGTCTTTATCCCTAATGGGGCAGACAGAGCATTTTGGGTCTTGCGGTTCTATGCAGAACCCAGGGCCGCAAGACCCAAAAGCCACTTTTAGCGTCATGGTGGGCGAGAAGATGGAAAAGCAATCAATACAGTGATGGGTTGCTAGCCGCATCGCCTGTTAACATGATTTGCATTTTTGCCCATTCCCTCGATCGGCTTTTACGATCTGCGTGGGAAGAGAAGCAGCTGGTACATTCTAAGTTTTTTTTTATTTCTCCCAGACCAGCATGGGAGTTCGGCGCTGTAAGTTGTCCAAAGTACACAAAAGCTCGTACGACTGTTAATGGGGTCTTGCTTTGTAGGTTAATACATCAAGATTGATTAGTGCATACATCACTTTGTTCCAAATTCAGCGGTTTCCCTATAAAATAGCGAAAATACAGTTAAAATTAAAAAAACTTAAAAACTTTGTAATTTGGGTAGACGTAACTCAAAAACTATAATACATATAAAAATAAAATTTATACCGTGTAGTAGGTAATTTAATGTAGATTAATTTTGTCATTGACAGTTTTTTTCTAAATCTAACAGTTTTTGTACAAAACGGAGAAAACCGTGGCGAGGGACATATTTTCAATGAAAAGGGGGGGAAGGGGGGGAAATTGGTCTGACACCGGGCAAAATCGAACTCAGCAGGGTCGAATTAGTCTAAAAAACTCCGGTGTCAAACTGTTACATTCCATGCCGTTCAACATGAAAAGGAGAAGGCTTTTCAGATTTTTCTTCTAGACTACTACGAGGATCACTACACTAGAAGATTACGAGATGGCGCTAGCAGTATCCTACAACTCGTTATGAGAGTACGTCCGATTCGCAGAGTCAAATACAGCTCTTCTTGTAGATGCGGCTGTAGGCGCCTGCAGCTGCCCGCTCAACACCCTCCACTGAATTGTGTGGTGCCATATTAATTTAGACTTAAAACATAAAATTCCAGCCAGCCAATCAAGCAGCTTGAACATCTGACTCCAATACCCCTATTTTTTTTTTTAGGGGCCCCCCCCTAAAGTGTTCAAAGGAAAGAAGTAAAAAAAAACTTTTTTTGAGAAAAAATACTAGTATGCACTTTTTTAAACTATTCCCATTTGTTCAATTGACATAGAAATTGCTTTAAATGTAATATACTATGGCATTCCAAAGCGACTACTTATAAACTTCTATGAAAAACTTTAAAGAGAATTCTATTTTAGTCTGATACTCTAGTAGTATTCCAAAAACATTTCTCGCAATTTATGGAGAGTCGGTTAGAGGCAAGTGGGTCAAGCTTTTTCTTGCGCTTTTGAACAAGCTTACAGAATATTCTTCGATCGCCAAGTACTCTCAGTACGGTACTACTGAGAAAATTTACTCTATATCAATACATTTGTCGAGAAAGTTGGAATTAAGTATATTTCTTTTGTTCTTCCATGCTATTCTGGAGAAGTATTCCTCATTTCTGATTCAATCACGTAGAGATAGACCGAGAATAGTCCTCTCCATAGTGGCTGGTAGATTCAATTCAATTTAATTATTGCACTCATAATATTTAACATCAGTTCTCTTATCTTAATAATATTGCAACTATTTTATTGCCTATTACATGTGTAATAGGCGTTCGCTGTGTAGTTCCGGCAGAGTAAAATAAGGCCACTCCAAGTCTTCCCGTGGATGTCGTAGAAGGCGACTTAGGAAATACGCTCAACAAAGCTTATAACCATCAATGAGACCTCTCCAACGCGTCTGGCTAGCGTGGAGAGTTTAGGCCAAGTCCTCTGGCTGCTCTGCCCATTGCTCTAGTAGTGTATAGAGGGTCGTGCTCCTGCAAAGGAGACTAAAAAACCTGATTATGATGATGACAATGTGAAATAAAGTTAAAAAGAATATGTAAACTAACCATTTTCCCAATAAATAAACCACTTACAAAAGTGAACGCCTGTATAGTTAAAACTTTTCGGTGCCAGGATAGCCTTACCCCGAATATTTTATTGCCGTATTAGTTTAGTTTTGATTGTTTCCCGCGGTTATATTGAACGTTCAACTATTTCCAAATGTTTGTTTGTAAATACCCTTATTTTGTAAGTAACAAAGGATGAAAACAATATTTTTTTAACAGAACAAAATATTTTAACGGTTTTCGCAAACATAATAAGCGAAAGTCTAATCTTAAATTTTCTTCGTTTATAAGTCGAAGTATTTTTTTGAATACAAATACAAATCGTTTTTATTATTTAAAAAAAAATTACCTTAAAAATTAAAAAATATCATTTGTAACCGATTTTAAAAACAAAGAGGAGGTTATCAATTCGTCACGATATTTTTTTTTTTGTTTTTTGTATGTTCACCGATTATTCGAAGACACCTGAACCTTTTTTGTTTGAGGAGGTTGACGTCAAGATTAATAATAAACTAGAACATCGTGAATAAAACTATTTTTTAAATCCTATGTCCTTCCCCGAGTCTCAAACTAGACTCGAACAAAACATTTAAATCGGTACAGTGGTTGAAGCTTGAAGAGATAACAAACAGGTAGTCAGAGTTACTTTCGCATTTATACAACGTGGAAGGGACATACCTGTAAAAATAGAATCACGAGCTACACTTACTACATCACTAAAGTATTATGAAATTAAAATAATAGTCAAAAACTTAAAAAAAATTGGTTATTCCCATAAAAAATGCCCTTTAGTATGGAAATTTTGACTTTTTTTAATTTTTGGCTGTTATTTTAATTTCATTATACTATAGTGATCTAGTAAGTATAGCCCGCGGTTTGATTTCACCCCTTCCACGTTGTACATTAGTAAGAAAGTAATAGTATAGTAAATAAATGTGATAAATAAGTAGAAACACATGTTGCTAACACATTCAGTAAGATTCAGAGCTGACTCCAGAAACTGGAATGCGAGCAGAAGTGCAATAAAGTGCGAGGAAGTTATAATATACCAAAGAGGGTACTTCCTTACTAGGATGTGCATCGTTTGAGTCTATGAAATATTACTCAGACGTTTTTTTAAAGTTTAGATAAAGTGCTTGTATTATCTTATTCTGTATACAGCAAGAAAATTTGATAATAAATGAAACAGAATTAGCATAACAAAATAATATTAGTAAAAAGAAAAGTGAGAACGTGTGGGGACATCTTGCTATCTCCTTCGTTCGTGCGAAACCTTAAATAAAGTATGTTATACTTATATATTCATTCTGCGCCTAAAGCTAGTAGTTTGTTGTTATTGCAATAAAAAATATTTAAAAAATTACTTCCAATATGAGATAAAATTTATCCCACGTTGAATATTTTTTTGGCTTCGCCTTTAAATTAAAAATATTTTGCAACAGTGACCACACTTCAGGTTTGATGCAATTTCCTTTCACCATCGCACCCAAAACCGTTACACCTGATCGAGAAAAAACGTAGAATCCCGTATTTGCATACACAAAGACTGGAACTTTTAAACGTTAATGCAAACGGGGAGTTTCTTTGTTCGGAACAATCGGAGTCCCGCACAAATCCGAGATAGGGACACACTAGCGTCGGCGGAACTGTAGGAGCGTGTGATTGGCCGGAATTTTCCGGAGCGCGGCGTCTGGATGCGGACCTAGCCGCTACGCTGAGTCCGCTCTATTCTATGAGGCGCAAGTTATAAGCATCAGCAAGAAATATCAGAAACGCTTTATTTCGCTTGGTTTTAAAAGTATCAAGTGGCAGTGAAAGTCAAAATTAAATAAATCTTTATTTCAAATTAGCGTCGGCAGAATTCCGTAGAAGCGTGATTGGCCGGAATTTTTCGAAACCTGGCGTCTGGATGCGGACCTGGCCGCTACGCTGAGTCTGCTGTATGCTATTAGACGCAAGTTAAACGACAGCTAGAGAGATCAGAAACGCTTTATTTAGCTTTGTTTTAAGTTTCAAGTGACAGTAATAACTAACGCAATTTTCGAAATCTAATAGTGGCTGTACAAAGGCTACAAGGATGTCCAAATTTCGTGATGATTCCAATTAGTTGGATTCGTGGGACGTCAGATTAAATAAATAAGACAAATCCTCTCATAACTTGCCATGCACCCACAAATTAGCGAACAATAGAGCGACTGTTTACTTCAAAGTTCACATTATAATGTGAATTTGTGACGCATTCGAGTGCGACCTTCTGCATTCTTGCTAACTCTCATTCTGAAAGTTTACTGAGAAAGTTTACAATTGAGCCATCGAGTATTTTGTTATAGAAAAGTTGTTTTTACTATTACGTCTTTATCCCTAGTGGGACAGACAGAGCATGAGTCTTGTGGCTTAGCAGACACAGCCAGGCCCTAATGCCACTTTTAGCGAAATGGTGGGCGAGAAGAAGGAGTCAAAAAAGTGATGGGTGGTATGGATTGATAGGTCCCGGCTGTCATCATTGTATGGCAGTACTCAAGCTATGTCAGATGCCTTTCGGCAGCTTGATCACACACTGATGGCTTCTTACACACACGAAAATCATTTCCGCGCTGCAAGACTTTACCTCTGGCCGAAATGCGCGTCAGCTCTAGAATCTTCAGAGACGTCGGTCAGAAGTGCGGAAATGTCCTTATTTGCTCATGCCAGCACGATAGCTTTGGATGAGGAGCTCAGACAGAGGCCTGGCGGGAGTGCGCATTATTAGCGCTCTCGCAAGCAGCGAGGCGTGGTCCGTACTTAAATTAGTGACCACAAGTGGCATAAAAAAATTCTCGAGCTCCTCCATGCTTAGGAAGGCACACATAAGCCGTTAATCCCGGCTATCATCATGACCGTACCGTGTGTATGGCAGTCGACAAGCTATGTCAGATGCTGTTAGGCAGCATGAAAAATCTGACGCTAATGAGCGAAAACGTTATGGAAGGAAAGAGGGGAGGCCTTTGCCCAGTCGAGGGACATGAAAGGCTAAATAAAAAAAATTGGCCACTTACACACACGCAAGTAAGTAAAGTACCATAGATTTTCCATTAGTATAATTCAAAAACACGCGTAAAACATTTTGAAAATCTTTGGGAGAGCCTATCTGGCAGTGGACGTTATGCGGCTGAAATGGTGATGATGATGATCAAAAACATACGCACTCATGCGAAGCCGCGATGAGCCGCTAGTTTTGTATTCTGAAGAATTACCTACGTCACAATTATAATTCTCCCCATAAACTAAACTAACTTTTCGACTTCCCCTCCAAACCGCGCACACGAACTAGCAAACTCAATGATCATTACCGAATCTTTAGTTCCAGTTAAAATGTGATGGCGCCACCATCGATTCGTTTCGCCGTATGTAGATGTCAGATTAACGACGACCTCTGAACTTAATTTAAGTTGTACGAGGTTGTACTGGCGGGGAGAAAAGTGTTTATTCAAAATATTAAAAAAATAACACTATAGGTACATGTATATAGTAATGTAGTCCCCAATAAATAGCTCTGCTAAATGGAAATTTACTCAAGCGTCGTGGGAACCTATTGGATTTTGAAGACAAGATGATAAAAAAATTAAAAGTTATAATGTGTTCCTTTTCACAGGTTTTTAAACATGTAAAAAAGAAAAATTACGTAGAAGTAATTAAGCGGGCTTGTCAGAATATTATGGTAGGTGGATCTTTTTGACCTTTTTAGTCTCGGCCCCGGGTGACGTCGCGCGACACAGTCGGTGACGGTCGCCGACAGGTGCTGCTGGTCTGTAAAAGCGCTAAGTCGTCCTAGTCGTGTTTACCCAAAGTCTAATAATTATTTGTAGAGGCAGGTATTTGATCTGATAAAAAGAATATGAAGGAAAAAATATCTAATATAAATATTTACGGAAAAATCACATAAATTGAGCTAGATCACATCAATAGTTAATCACATAGATAGAGATAAATTGAGCTAGCCCTAAGGTAAGTTCGAGACTGGTGTTATGGGATACTAACTCAACGTTACTATATTTTATAACAAACATATATGTGTATAGATAAACATCCAAGACCCAGGCCAATCTGAAAAAGATCATTTTCCATCTTCACCTGGCCGAGGATCGAACCCGAGACCTCCGGTGTGACAGCGTGGCATGCTAACCACTATACTACAGAGGTCGTCAATGTCGTCGAGTGTCTTTTCTATATCTAAAACCACAATGTAACTTTTAGTTCCATACAGAGTTATGATAGAAATTATGTACTTATCTTATATTATATGTTTTTTATTAATTTATTTATATGTATATAAATTTAATACTAACGGCTCTAACGATTTCGCTGAAATTTGGTGAATGGGGATTTCCGGGGGTAATCAATCGATCTAGACTAGTCTTATGTTTGGGAAAACGCGTGTTTTCGAGCGTTCATGCGTTTTTCTTTCCACGCAAAATATGATATAACCGAGCAAAACTCGGTCGCCCAGGTACTAAACGTTTAGTCGCGGTACCACTTTTCGCCGCGTATGTACGTGAAGCTCCCACAATGCCCACGGGGGCCGTGATTCAACCCGCTACGCTAACTTACAGGTCTACCAGACGTGTATGTTAACGGAACATTAAACTTTTATTTTAAACTACACCATTTCTACACGAGTATACATTTAAGACATTCTGTGATGTACCTTTTTAAATCTGTAGATAAATATCTACAGTTTCAATGACACGAAATAAGACGTAATCCTTATCCTTACTAACATTATAAATTCGAAAGTGAGTTTTTATATTTGTTTGTTTGTTACCACTTCACGCTTCAACCACTGAACCTATTTAGATGTTTGATATGGATATAGTTTGATACCCAGGAAAGGACATAGGATAGTTTTTAGCCTGAAATTTCAATGGGGAGCGAAGCCCACGGGCCCAACTAGTAACTTAAAAAATTAACAAGAAAACGAACTTAAACTAATCTATAAACCTAAACCCTGTCAAATCGCTGCACCGTGGTGACGTGCCCAAAGGGCTGGCAGCATTGCCACGTTTTATAGCAATGCTTATCTTTTGAGCTAGACAAAGGCCAGCCCTCTGGTCACGCAGTCAATATTTCCGTATAATAACTATTTAAAAAAGTCGACTATACGTCTATTTTCGTACTTAATGAATTATCACATTTCATTTCCGTTCCCATCCCAATCGCATCCCAGGAACACGCTCAGCTCACACGAGCGAAGTTACTTGTTGTTTTTAACCCGACAAAAAGTAAGGTGTTATAAATTTGACCCTATTGTCTGTCAATCTGTGTGTCTGTTTGTGTCATCATAGCGCTCGAACGGATGAACCAATTTCGATGCGGTGTTTTTTACGTAAAAACAACTTCTATGCTCGGTGGTTTTTAGTAATGTTTGATGATATTTTTTTCGTATTTCGATATATTTTTATTGTAAAAATGTTGTTCAAAATGATGGACTGAATCGATCCCTAAAATATTTATTTGTCTATGCATATAAAACAGACACAAAAACACAACAAAAAAACAAACAGTAAAAAAGTGTCTGTACATTAAATATATTTCCAAAAAAAAAATTGGGGGCAATGAAGACATAGTAATAAAGTCACAATTTAAAAAAATGGCTGTCTGTCTGTGTGTCTGTTTGTACACGGTAATCTCCGGAAATACTGGACGGATTCGAGTGAAACTTTTTTGTTATATAGCTGTTAAGCCTGGGCAATAAATAGTGTATAATATGATTTTGGGAAATTCGGCTAGTACTTAATAAAAAAGGACATTGTGTAAATTCAAATTGATAACCTCCTCCTTTTTTAAATACCAGCATATAATACAAAGATCACCTGCATACAACTAATCCGAGTTCCAACACTTTTGCTGCCGCCCGTCCGGCGTCCCGCGGGTGTAGTGTGTAAACCCGCGCTAACTTAAACCGCTTACGTGTGCGTTTTCAGAAAATTTATTATAATTGCAACAGCCACCTGCAGTCCTCTGGTAACGTGGACTAACGCAATGCAGTAGTTTGGATTCAAAGGTACGTATGTATGAATTAATATGAGTTTTTGTTTTCGTGTTTATCAGTCGCCAACTCTGATGTCAGATTTTCAAGTTGCCTAAGGCATCTGACATATGCCTTAGGCAGCTTAAAGATATGACAGTCATACGAGAGGCATACTTTTCTACAGGCTGACTGGTAAATCACGATACATATTGGAAGGGCAGGGCAGGAATGATGGACTGAATCACCCCTTAAGACATTTGTATACATAAAAAGACATTGTATACATTCAAATTGATAACTTCCTTATTTTTTGAATACCAGCATGTAATACAGAGATCGCCCGCCTACAACTAATCCGAGTTCCAACACTTTTGCTGCCGCCAGTCCGGCGTCCCGCGGGTGTAGTGTGTAAACCCACGCTAACTTAAACCGCTTACGTGTGCGTTTTCAGGGAATTTATTATAATTGCAACAGCCACCTGCAGTCCTCTGGTAACGCGGACTAACGCAATGCAGTAGTTCGGATTGAGGGGTACGTATGTCACAGATTTAATATGTTTCTTTTTCGTGTGTGGAAATCGCCAACATTGATGTGATGACCTAATGATTTGATATTTTTTTTAAATTTAATAAGTATTTTGTTTTATCGCATTTACACATTCGGGTTCGCTATTCGCCTCGTCATTCGCCTCGCGATTTGCGCGAATGTGTAAATGCGGCATTAGAATTTTGTTTATGTTATTATTGTATTGCTTTTGTCCTTCGAAAAAATGTTTTATCTATCTATACGAAACGCCCCACAACTTAGCACCCGATTCAACCGCAAGAACTTCACAACTTACGAAGAAATAGCGAAAGAAACTAAATGGTAAACTTTTTGCGTATACATTAGGACTGTCCCGACTGACTGATTTATCACTGTGCCGCGAAATACGGAGTTATATCGTGAAATTTTAATAAGGAGTTCCTATATCTTTCTTCTGGAGTGTTGTGAAACTGATATTTTTTCAACAAAAAGGAGATAACGGTTTTCCCCCGTTTAACTTTAACCTATTTAGATTTTTGAAAATTTTGTAGATATTTTTAAAAAACATGGCCGAAAATATTTATATAATTTAATTATAATAATATTTTTTTTTATTTTTTTATAATCTTTAAATGAAACTGAACGAAATTCAAAAAAATCTTACAATGTTTTTTGTGTCGTTAGCTGAATGATATCAAAATTATCTAATTTCATAAAGATTAAGGGAAACAAGCACGAAGGAGCTCGAGAATTATGCCACTTGTACTCGTCCAAGTGCGGACCATGCCTGGGCCATTCGATCCCCCCGCATTCGTCGTAATGAAATGCACTAGGTACTGCCCGGCGGCACTTGGACGATTTGCGTCCTAAGTAGACCCTGCCAACCGTAGCTTCGGCCCTTCCGGCAAACATGGGTGTTGAGGCACCCTAAATTGCTATAATCCCTAGCGCGCCTAAAACCTAGGTTGTCCCCCTTGGGAGCCCTTTGCGCTGATGATAGTAGTTTTAAAATATAGGAAGCCGGGCCTCTGGCTCGCTTATAACACCTTGTCCGGGAGGGTTGGACTACACCTGTCAGCAAGGAACAGCACTCTCGCATGCTGCTATCCTTTTCTGTCGCTTAGAACCGTCGTTAGCTAGAGCGAGAAGGAGAGAGAGCACGATATAGCACGGCCGGCGGTGCTATAGCGCCTCTCTCCTTCTCGCGTCACTCTCTTTCGCCCTAGCTAAAGGAAAAAATGCCATCTGAGGCAACCTAAGTAAAAGTCAATCTAAAAAACATGCCAGCCTGGTGTCACTTAGACACACATCCCATAGAAGATGTTTGTTTTGACGTTTAGAAAAGGTATCAGATTTGAGTTGTTGGAAACTACCTTATTACATACAATAACAACATAAAGAGTAAATTGACTACGGCGGACTTATCCCTTAATGGAATCTCTTCCTGTAAACCGGTGAATAAGAACATAGGTTTGATGTTTATTGCAGTGGGGCGTTTCTTCGATGATAAGGGGGCTTTTCGTCTAATTCATCTCGCTTTTTAGGGTTCCGTAGTAAACAAGGAACCCTTATAGTTTCGCCATGTCTGTCTGTCTGTCTGTCTGTCCACGGTCCTACAGAGAAACTATAAGTACTAGAAAGCTGTAATTTGGCATGGATAAATTAATTATGGCAAAAAAGTCGTAAAATAAAATATGGAAAAAAATATTTTTCAGTGTAGCTGCCATACAATTAAAGACGCAGTCAATATTTAATTTTCGACAAACACATTGAGTGGGGTATCGTTGAATAGATCTTTGAAAAATATTGCTAGCTTGTGAACACCATTTTTCGATTTAGGGATCCGTTTCTGAAATATTTGGGTTTAAAGTTCAAATTTTTGTTCGAGTCAAGTGTCCCCCCCCCTCTATCTGCTAAACGGTTATATATGGCCACGTGAAAAAAATCACAATTATAGCACATATAATGTAGTTTGAAGGAAAACTATCAGAGCTAAGTAGGGTATACAAATTAAAAAGTTATAATAATAATAATTTCACTTCTTGCAATATCTATAATACCTATTACGTACGGCGCCGGGCAACCGAGCTACTCGGCTAATACGTTCTTTTATATCACTATGTATTTAATAGTGAAACTAGCAAAAAATATAACAAATCTCGCGTAACAAGCGGCAACCATTTGTTTATCTTTACGTGTCGCGCGTTTTCGGTAACAAGTGATGAATGGTTTGTGGGGACACAATCTGAATCGAGGCTGACTTTTATAGTAAAATTCGTAGCGTTTTTATAATGAAAATGTCATTCACACACTCGTATTAACATGCTTTTTTTACCGCGCAGACAAGGAAATTATTATCCTAAGTCAAAACTAAATTATTTTGTCCTGATAACTAAATATAACGTCGCAAAATAATGTCACTTGTCTTTGACATATCCATTTTAACGTGATTTGAAATTTATTATTGCAGAAAAACTGATAATAAGAGCGCTATTTGACTAATAATAAGAGCCTACGACCTTTTTGTGCAACTGCAGTAAAACTTGTACTTGATATACTTACAAAAAAATCATTTGTGTATTTCTTTGTGTGTGAATGTGTTTATGCAGTTTTCACAAATAAACGTTTTATCTATCTATCTATCTATCTATATTTGACTCAAAAATTGTATACAAAATCCCATAGAAACTGTTTGTTTTGACGTTTCGAAAAAAGTATCTGATTTGACGAGTTGGAAAATAGCGTATTGCGTTGTATATTATAAATCTTTGGCGGGAATCTGAATAGGCGAAGGGACTAGCCTAGCTGTCCCTATATTTTGATATACTTATCATGACGACCTCCGTGGAGTAGTGGTCACCATGCCAGCTCGCCACACAGAGGTTCCGGGATCGATCCCCGGTCAGGGCAAGTTGGAAAATGGCCTTTTCAAATTGTAATATTTATCTATACTTGTAATATTTGTTATTAAATATATATCGTTGAGTTAGTATCCCTTAACACAAATTTCAACCTTACTTTGGGGCTAAATCAATCAGTGTAATTTGTCCCTATATATTTATTTATTTATTTGTTTATTTTATTTGATCTTACGTACTTAGGCTCTGTCCACTCCGTTAGTAATAAAAACGTGATAGTGTATCTGTATCTCTACCTACGTACATGTAAGTATATACAGAGCATGTTTTTGTTGTTCCATACCCAAATGGTAAAAACGGGACCCTATTACTAAGACACCGCTGTCCGTATGTCTGTCACCAGGCTCATCTCATGAACCGTGATAGCTAGACAGTTGAAATTTTGACAGATGATGTATTTCTGTTGCCGCTGCAAATACTAGGAAACAGAATAGAATAAATATTTTAGTGGGGCATTGATAGAACAAACTTGCTTTTTTATAGATAATGTTACGGAACTTGTCGTGCGCCACTCTGACTCGCACTTGGCCAGTTATTTTCAGCTATTTTCGAGTTATGTCAAAGATACAGAAAAAAAATCGAGGATAACATCAGAACCAATTTCTTTTTTCTAAATTCTGATGAAAATGGCAGAGACGTCGTGCCATTTACAGCCTACTTCATTTAGAGTATTGTATAGCGGAGGTTTCACAGAAAAAAGGAATAAAACGCAAAAAAGGTCGTAAACACGCAGATCCGACGTTTATCTGCACAATCGGATAAGGGAACAAAAAATAAATATAAAGGAAGGTAATAAAACTGCCGTGACAAAAAACAACGACAGTGTAGAAGTGTTCCACGCTTCAGTTCACTAATAATTCGTAAACAAAATAAATTATATAAACATAAGAACAAGTTTATTTTCAGGCAAATAAAAAAAAAACCCCGACTTTCAATACGTTCATATGTAAACGCCATCTAGTGATGAGCGGAGGAACTAGATAGTGGAACTAATATCCGTGGTGCCATCTATTATTTGCCAGACAAACTAATAAACCGCGATCTTGAAGCATTAACCCTTTAACCGCGAACATCGAATAGCCAACCATTTCCCCGATTTTGCATGGTCTTCTGCATCCTTGGGTGACCATTTACATGTATATTATTATATTTGGAGAAGAAAAAGCGGAAAAGTGCTAATTGGGCTACGACGAAGCACAGCTAGAAATAAATAAATATTTAGGGAGACAATACACTCTGAGCTAGCCCCAAAATATGTTTAAACTTGTGTTAATCAGAGCGGTTCTCTTGTCGGTGGAGATTTTTCCATTCTATTCTGTTTTCTGCCAACCTCTTGACATCTTGACACGACACTGCTGTCACCTTTTCCTTGATTTTATGGGAAACTAACTCAACGATACTATATTTTATAATAAATACATTTATACATATATAGCCAAGACCCAAGACAATTAGAAAAAGGCCATTTTCCACCTTGCCACGGCTGGGGATCGATCCTAGGACCTCCGGATAGGCGGACTAGCGTGTTGTCAATTACGCCACGCTGAGGATGCAACCGGGAACACCCCTAAAATGAAAATAAAGTAGGTAAAGTTGGAAAAGAAGAAAGGTATGTAGCCACATCTCTACTCATTGTGATTTGCATCGTTGGCTTGCAAATGTTTACACGGCCTTAAGTGGATGAAGTCAGAGGATGGAGTGGAAGACTTGAAGGCAAATAATACCGCTCCAGTTGTAGGTCTTGATGTAATTACGGGGATTGCACTTTTATCTGACTTTGTTATATTAAATGAAAGGATTCTCAGTTCTTTCCTAAAAGAATTCGATGCAAACGGTGAAAATAAAAGTTACACTATTTGCTTGCCTTGGTATTTCAATTCTGTTGTATAAAGGTTTTATTAAAATTTGTAGACAATATAAAACAGACAATAATCTGCCTGCAACAAAGGATGTAGTTCCAAAGGGCGCACGCTGCGGCGGGACCACGCGACGTGTTCAATCTATCTCTGTCACAAGCTCTACGTGCGAAAGAGATAGCAGAACACTTCACGTGATGCTGTGTCTCTGTTCCACAATTTTTGGTTTAAAAGTTTAGTTCATCGTAATAAAATACTTTCTATAAAAAAAGTTATCGTCCTCCCATACAAAATCCGTTTGACCAAGCGCTGATTTGCCGTGTGGTTTCCAGCAGATAAGGCCTCTTCACGTCTTCCCGTGGATGTCGTAGAAGGCACTTAGGTAATCCAGCTTGTATTCATCTTTTGTCATTAGTCCACTGGCTGCTCTGGAAAAGTATGGCGCTGGTAGTACAGAGAGAGGCGTGCAGTGGAGACAAAAATACCTGATGAAGCGCTGATTCGTACGGAAAGCCGAATACTTCTTTTAATTCCTTCCAGTATTTTTTTATGCAAAGTAGTTTAGTATCATGACAGAACTTGCTACAAAAATGTTACTGATGGTTAAAATGTCATCCTTTACATAAGAACATGACGTATTCATTCAATCGAACCTATCTATAACATACATACATACATACTATCACGTCTTTGTCCTAATGGGGCAGACAGAGCATTTTGGGTCTTGCGGCTCTATGCAGAGAGCCCAGGGCCGCAAGACCCAAAAGCCACTTTTAGCGCCATGGTGGGCGAGAAGATGGAAAAGCAATCAATACAGTGATGGGTTGCTTGTCGCATCGCATGATTCGCATTTTCGCCCATTTCCTCGATCGGCTTTTACGTGCGCGGGAAAATAAGCAGCTGGTACATTCTAAGTTTTTTCTTTTCTCCCAGACCAGCATGGAAGAGTCAAACCTATAAAGGTTTCGTTTTTCTGTTTGAGGCACGGAACCACAACAAATTCGAAATTACCTCGGAAGCTAAACTAACAAGCTGCCATCCTTAATCAGTGTCAAAGTTAAAAGCACTTTGACATAAAATCAACTAGACTCTCAACAAAAATTAATTAATAGCTAAATTTGTTGACCGCCGTAAACACCACGAAAGTTTAATCATTAAGACTGACGTAATATAACAAGAGAGATATAACTCCACCTCCAGGGTAGGGAAAAGAGGAGATGTACCATTAAATTATTATTTTTTGAGTGATTTAGGGTCAATTTTTTATATTATTTAATTCTATTTTTGATTAAGTACCTATTTATATTTAGTTTAGTTGTAGTTTTATATTATTTATTAATAAATAGTTATATTAAGTTTTATAATAGGATATTTGGGTAATGTTAAGGTTATTTATATGTTCATCTATATACATATAATAAAACAGTAAAAAAAGTATGTCTGTACATTAAATATATTTCAAAAAAATATATATTGGGCGCGATGGAGTCATAGAAATGAAGTAAGAATTTTTTTTAAATGTCTGTATGTATAGCTGTTAAGCCTGGGCAACATATAGGATATAAATAATTTTGTAAAATGGAACATCTGATGCAGAACTATAATGGTCCAGCTAAACTATAAGAGATATTAAAATGGCGCCTTAGTAAAAGTTGTTCAGCCTGATAAGCATTTTCCAGAAACATAAGGTCCACGCGAACGAAGTCACGTGCTTCGGCTAGTGTGCAAATAAATTACTTAAGTACTTACATAGTAGAAGGTATATATTTAAGTATTTTTATCCCTTTCGATCTACTAGGTCCTTCCCATCTATATCCACGCAATGGTTTCCTCCACAGAAAAAAATTGGTTGTTTGTAAAGTAGGTTTACGATCGAGATGTTTACGTGATAACGTCGTTTCACGGAATGACTGGCAGCGCTCGAGATGAGACGGGAGATCGGTCCGTCTCTCTCTCGTTATACCTGCGATCGCGCTCGTGAGGTTTTGGTGTGACACAAGTTTCTGAACATGTCACCCGACTAAAACGATTTTAAAGACGTTATCACGTCAAAAATGAAAATGATCGTACATTAATACAAACCCAGAGGTACAACTCACATCTAGTTATATCAAACTTACTCCTCACAGACGCACAGCCGCTTGGCTACCACACCACCGCTTCTTTGCTTCACCTTTCTACCTATACAATGTCCTTTTTTATTAAGTACAAATATTTTAAGGGGTGATTCAGTCCATAATTTTGAACAACTTTTCCCAGTAAATTTTTATCGAAATACGAAAAAATAATTTTCATTTTCCATAGTAATGATATCACGTGACTACTTCGATTTCTATGAAAACCTAAATTTTTTTTTCCTATTTTGATATACATTTATTGGGAAAAGTTGTTCAAAATTATGGTCTGATTAACCCCTTAAAATATTTGTACTTAATAAAAAAGAACATTGTATAATAAAGTTAAATAAAAAACGAAATACGAGACCAAAAGCTATATTTTCCCATACTTCCTTTTTCCTGCAATCTATGAAATAACCAGTATCGAAATCGTGACTTATCTGGCGGGCGACCCCCGTCACGTTAAATACCGGATTATACCGAGATCCGGCTGATACAGCAACCCGCTGGAAAATAAACACACTGTAGCACAGAGAGGTTCTCAGTTTATAAATAAACATTGAAGAAATTAGGGGAAAATAGATACATGAAATAATTTACATAAAAAAAAATTTAATGTTGTTGATCTTTTACGTATATCGGACCCTTAGGCATTACAGCTGAGGATGCACTTAGAAATACGCTGAAATAATATAAGAGATATCGAAGAAATGATTAAAGCTGTAAAAAATAAATAAATATAATTAAAAAACTTAATAACCTACCTAAATCGAAAATAATAAAGCTATAAAGTACAATAATCTAATTAAATATAAAACATTTTATAAAAAAAATAGACACGCTAAAAAAAATTAATTGCCAAATATTTTTTTTAAACTAAAAACCGACTTCAATACCAAACTACACAACAGATTTTGATAAAATTTCTATGGGACCACCTGACAAGTATGCTTTTTCAAACTAAAAAAGAATTTTCTGGATTAGTCCAAGCGTCATCGAGTAATCCGGGAACGTACATAAAAACATATATACATTCGAATTGATCATTTCCTTTTTGAAGTCGGTTTAAGAGTTTTACGGTACTTGGTAAAGTATACCTGAAAACGCAAGTTAAGCAACGTAATCTCAGCGCCGAAGTTACGTGTAAACCGAAACGACTTGACTCATTCTCCTACAAGCATTCCGCATCACCATAAAAACTTTACACATTAAATCCAAGAACTTTATAGGAAACAATGCTCTTGAACATTACTAATTAGTGTTTTGAAAATATAATTTAGTTAGAAAGTTCTGATTTTAACAGGCATCAAAAAAGGAGAAAGTTATCAGCAGACATTTGACGACCTCCGTGGCGTAGTGGTCACCATGCTAGTCCGCCACCCAGAGGTCCCGGGTTCGATCCCCGGTCAGGGCAAGTTGGAAAATGGCCTTTTAAAACTGTCCTGGGTCTTGGATGTTTATCTATATATGTATTTGTTATAAAATATAGTATCGTTGAGTTAGTATCCCCTAACACAAGTCTCGAACTTACTTTGGGGCTAGCTCAATCAGTGTAATTTGTCCCTATATATTTATTTATTATTTATTTATTTATACATACGCGTAATTAAACGAACCACAAGCTATACTCGATCGAACACGATAGTACTCGTATAGTAAAAATTAAAATAACATACCCATATAAATATATAGCTCCCATACATAATAATATATAGCTGCTGGTCTGGGAGAAATAAAAAAAAAACTTAGAATGTACCAGCTGCTTCTCTTCCCACGCAGATCGTAAACGCCGATCGAGGGAATGGGCAAAAATGAAAATCATGTTAACAGGCGGTGCGGCTAGCAACCCATCACTGTATTGATTGCTTTTCCATCTTTTCGCCCACCATGACGCTAAAAGTGGCTTTTGGGTCTTGCGGCCCTGGGCTCTGCATAGAACCGCAAGACCCAAAATGCTCTGTCTGCCCCATTAGGGATAAGGACGTGATAGTATGTATGTATGTATTAAAATAACAATCTACTATTAGAAAAAAAATATACATTATTCATTAAAAAATATATTATTTACCAGGTAAATTAAAAAACCCCGACTTTCAAGCGTTAACCCCCATTAACTTTAGTATACCGTTGTATGTTTACTGACATAGCCCAGCGGATTAGCTCGTTGAAATGGCAGTGGGCGGGACACAGCGCGACGAACCGATGGCCGATGGAGCAAAAAGGTTCTCGAATGGCGACCACGTACTGGCAAGCGAAGCGTAGGACACCCACCCACAAGGTGGTCTGACGACCTAACCAAGGTCGTTGGAAGGCGCTGGATGCAAGCCGCTCTAGATCGGTCATTTTGGAAATCTTTGGGAGAGGCCTATGTCCAGCAGTGGACGCTGTGCGGCTGAAATGATGATGATGATGATGTTTACTTTTCTGATTTGTATGTGTTCTTTCTTTTGTACAATAAAGCTTTATAAACAATAACTTTTAAACAGCTGAACCGATTTTAGTCAAACGTAGGTCTTCTTCTTATCGTGTGTGTTAGTGACTAACACTAGTGTCAGAGTTTTTTTTAAACGTAGGTAAGAACCACCGAACTTGCTTTCACGTAAAAAGAGTGTGGCGAAGTAGCTCGAGAGCTTCGAAGCCACAGGCAGACATGACAGACCGACATTAGCGTCAAACTTATACTTAACACCCCTTCCTTTTCGTCGGGGATTAAAAATTATATATCTATACTAATATTATAAAGCTGAAGAGTTTGTTTGTTGAACTACTGATTCGAATTGAAAAAATCTTTTTGTGTTGGATAGATCATTTATCGAGGAAGGCTCTAGGCTTTATAAGATCACGTTGCGACTGAAAAGAACGAAGAAACAGTCAAAAATGTGGAAAAAACGGGGAAAATGCATTATTATAAATTATTTGTCAGAATTATATCAATATAATAACATTAATCTTTATCCAAATATAAATGTGTTATTGATTAAGAGTATTTAACTGTGAACAAAAGTGTCTTTGACATCACCTAATTTCAATAAACATCTTAAAAGATAATACAATCTATATATATATATATATATATATATATATATATATATATATATATATATATATAATTGGCCAAATGCGTGTCGGGCCACGCACAGTTTAGGGTTCCGTAGTTGCGAATGCCAACTTTGAGTTCATGCCACTAAAAACGGCCAAAAAACAAATTTTCTTATTCCGAGTACATTTTATAAGTTAATCGCCTATAACTTTTTAATTTGTAAACCCTACTTAGCTCTGATAGTTTACCTTTAAACTACATTATATATGTCGCAGTTGGATTGTTTAATCCGCTGTTATTCAAAAACTCTAGCTGTTTGGCATTACTGCTCGGTTTTGTAATACAGCTGAAAATTGTTCAGCTAGATCGTCCAATGTGTTATGTTTAACAAACTAGCTAACGTGAGATTGTAGATCGATTAGTTCGGAATTCTGCCACTTGTGGCTTGTGAAGTGTCAGTGTCATAACAACAAATATGGCCGTTATAGTAAATTCTTCGCCGCGTTCCGGTACTAAACTGTTTTTATCGAGAGACATCGGGGCATCGTTTGTGATTTCGGACTGCAAAAGATTGAAAAGAATAAAGCAGACCTTTAGCTTGGTTCCTATATTGTTATTTCGACGCCCGCCTTCCGGCGAGATGGAAAATTCACGTGGATCAATTGGCCTTAAGAAATCGCTCCGCCATTGTCGGGTTTATACAAAATTTCAATATCCAATTGCATCGAGCTGATTATTATTTTGAATTGGTGTTTTATGATGTTGGAGACTCAATTATTTAGTAAGAAGTTGAATTGAGGTTTTATTTCCATCCCACGAGTAATATAAAAATAATAAAGAACAACTATTGTCCCCTCATATATTATTTTGTTTGGTAACACAGTTTTATTCAATAATGGTAACCCTATATGTAATGTCAACGCTAGCTGTTTTGTCAAACGTAATTACGTAACTCATTGACAATCTAGCTGAACTATTTTCAGCTGTTTTATAAAACCGAGCTATAATGCCAAACAGCTAGAGTTTTTGAATAACAACGGATTATACAATTCAACTGCGACATATACACTTTAGCTGTGTTTAGTAGATAGAGGGGGGGGGGACACTTGACTCCAACAAAAATTTACACTTTAAACCCAAATATTTCAGAAACGGATCGCTACATCGAAAAATAGTCTTTACAAGCTCATAATATTTTTGAAAGACCTATTCAACGACACCCCACACAATGTGTTTGTCAACAAAAAAAATTATGACTACCTCTTTACATGTATGGCAGCTAACCTAAAAAAATTTTTTTACCACATTTTATTTTACCACTTTTTTGCCATGTTGAATATACATATCTATGCCAATTTACAGCTTTCTAGTAGATAAATTCTAGATAGATATAAGGGTTCCTTGTTTACTACGGAACCCTAAAAAGGAGAAGCTGGCTGACTGTCTGACTGACATATCAACGCACAGCCCAAATGGCTGGGCTTAGAGACTCCAAATTTGGCATATAGGTTCCTTAAGTAGGTAGGGGTGCACTAATAAATAATTTTTCAAAACTCATCCCCTAAGGTGGTGAAACGGGGGTCTAAAGTTTGTATGGAGAAACAAGATTAGTTAGAACATTTAATTTGAAACTTCGCAGGAGTACTCCTGGCGGTAAACAAGTACCTGTTTCATGATTTTTCAAAATTCAACCCCAAGGGAGATTAAATAGGGTGACCTACCTAGGCCTTGCTGAAACGTGCCGTCGCTCTCTCTCTCGCTCTAGCAAATTACGGGAAGGGGAATAGGAACGAGAATGGGAACAGGAACGGAAACAGGAATTGGAACAAGAAAGGGAATGGGAACGGGAACGGAGAAAAAAGAAACTGACTTATTGGTGACTGAGTGAAATATGAACTCGCAGTCTAAACCGCTGATGGGTTTAGAGACTCCAAATTTGGCACATAGGTTTCTTATGACGTCTAGAGGTGCACTAAGGAAGGATTTTTCAAAACTCACCCCCTAAAGGAGTGAAACGAAGGTCCAATGTTTGTATGGAGAAACAAGATTAGTATAAGACCATTTTATTCAAACCTTTACCGGAGTACTCCTGGCGGTAAATGAATAAATACATGTTTCAGAATTTTTCAAAATATAAACCCTAGAGGGATGAAATGCGGTGACCTACTACCTAGGCGATGCTAAAGCGTTCCCTCGCTCGACTACTATAGAAAACTTTGATTGGCCCATTTTATGGCCAACATTACTCTCTCTCGCTCTAGCGAATGATGGAATCTTAAATGGGAACAAGAACGGGAACGGGAATGGGAACGGGAGCTGGTACGGAAACGGGAACGGAAACAGAAACGAGACCGGGAACGAGAACAGGTACGGGAACGGGAAAAAAGGAAACTGACTGATTGGTGACTGACTGACATATCAACGCAAAGCCCAAACCACGGGGTCAACAATTAAAAATCCTGTTAGAACCATATTCGACTTCTACGCGGACGAAGTCGCGGGTTACAGCTAGTGTCATATAAACAAAAGAAAATTTAAATTCAAATCCCAGAATACGTATTAATAGTATCATCATCATCATCATTTCAGCCGCATAGCGTCCACTGCTGGACATAGGCCTCTCCCAAAGATTTCCAAAATGACCGATCTAGAGCTGCTTGCATCCAGCGCCTTCCAGCGACCTTGGTTAGGTCGTCAGACCACCTTGTGGGTGGGTGTCCTACGCTTCGCTTGCCTATACGTGGTCGCCATTCGAGAACCCTTTCGCCCCATCGGCCATCGGTTCGTCGCGCTATGTGTCCCGCCCACTGCCATTTCAACGAGCTAATCCGCTGGGCTATGTCAGTGACTTTAGTTCTCCTACGAATCTCCTCATTTCTGATTCGATCACGTAAAGAAACACCGAGCATAGCCCTCTCCATAGCGCGTTGCACGACCTTGAGCCTTCTTATGAGACCCATAGTAAGGGACCATGTTTCAGAGCCATAAGTCATCACTGGTAACACACATTGGTTGTAAACTTTAGTCTTAAGACACTGAGGTATATTTGACGAGAAGACACTTCGTAGCTTCCCGAACGCTGCCCAGCCGAGTCGGATTCGTCTAGAGACCTCTTCCTCGAAGCTGGAACATCCTGCCTGGATCAATTGACCCAGGTAGATATACTGGTCTACAACTTCGAGGGTGGAGCTCCCAACACAAACAGGTAGGGGCGCAACATGGACATTCGACATTACTTTCGTTTTGTCCATGTTCATTTTAAGGCCCACTTGTTGGGAAACTCGATTTAGATCTCCGAGCATAGTACTTAGGTCTTCCATCGATTCTGCCATGACAACGATATCGTCGGCAAATCGAAGGTGAGTGATATACTCGCCATTGATGTTGATGCCAAATCCTTCCCATTCCAGACGCTTGAAGGCATCTTCCAGTGCAACGGTGAACAGTTTCGGAGATATAACGTCTCCCTGTCTTACACCTCTATGCAGTGGAATTGCCCTCGTGCACTGCTCCTGTACTCGGACTGACATAGTGGCATTACTGTATAAGCACTTCAACACTTCGATATACCGATAGTCAATACGGCATCGCTGGAGAGACTGAAGTACGGCCCATGTTTCGATCGAATCGAAGGCTTTTTCATAGTCCACGAACCCCAAGCATAACGGCCGGTTATACTCCCTCGTCTTCTCTATAACCTGCCGCAGCGTTTGAATATGGTCCATGGTACTAAAACCTTTACGGAAACCGGCTTGTTCGGGAGGCTGGAAGGCATCGAACCTGTTTGCGAGACGATTCGTAATGACCCTCGAGAACAACTTATATACATGACTCAGAAGCGTGATAGGCCTGTAGTTCTTCAATAGGGTGCTATCTCCCTTTTTGAAGAACAGGACCACCACGCCCCTGCTCCACGCTTCCGGCGTTACGCCCTCGAGCAGAACGGAATTAAAGAGCCTCTGAAGGACTTTCAGTACCGGCGTTCCGCCCGCTTTCAGAAGCTCTGCTGTGATTCCATCCTCGCCCGGCGCCTTGTTGTTTTTAAGCTGTTTGAGGGCCATCCTAATCTCGTACAGGCTGATGTCCGGGATATCTTCGGTATAGTGTCGGGTTAACTTGGCTCTTGGGTCTTCAGCCATTTGTCCGCTGGGTTGTGAAACTGAGGTATACAGCTGTCCATAAAACCTCTCGATCTCCGCCAGAACCCCTTCCTTTGTCGACACCACGGCGCCGTCCTCCGTCTTCAGCTTTGCCCAACCGACATAGCTCTTGCGAACACTTTGGAGCCTTTATTCTGCTCTATCGTCTCCTTAATACGCTCAGTATTAAAGGAGCGGATGTCGTGTCGCAAGGACTTTTGTATACGTCTGTTGAGCTGCCGATATGATTCAGCATCTTCGGAGGTCTGCAGCGGCCTTGATCGTCGCTCTGCCACTAAGGTAAGGGTCGCAGCAGAGATTTTCTGAGGTCTTTGTTTGGGGCGGGACCTAAACACCTTCGATCCCACCGCTTGGACAGCTTGTATAAACCCTTGGTTTATCTCGTCCACTGTAACGCAATCCTGAAGGCCTTGAAAGCGATTTGATAGTTCAAGCTGGAAACCCTCGGAGTTTTCGATTTGGATCTGCGTCGGTCGGAGCGTCGACTTCATCAGCCGCGATCTTTCGACCTTGAGATCAATATTCACGATGCCTCTTAATATTCGGTGATCGCTCCCGGTTTTGATCCGATTGATCACTGAGACATCGTTGAATATTCGTCTCTTAGTCGTTAAGATGAAGTCGATTTCGTTTTTGACAGGGGGCTGGTTCTTCTTTGCTGGACCTATCCAGGTCCACTTCCTTTGTGGCGGCTTCTTGAAGAAAGAGTTCATCGCGAAGAGTCCCTCTTGCTCCAAAAAATCAGCCAGCCTACGTCCCCTGTTATTTCGCACTCCGTATCCGAAGTTTCCCAGCCTAATCTCTCCATCGCCTCGTTTGCCCAGTTTCGCGTTAAAATCCCCCATAACAACCGTAAAATAGGTTTCAGAAGTATGTATGGCCTTACTTATGTCCTCATACACTTCCTCCACCTCTTTATCGGAGTGATCCTTTGTTGGCATATATACCTGTATAACCTTCAGCGAGTATCTTTTAGATACTCTGAGTATCAGGTATATTACTCTGCTAGAGACACTCTCGATGGTTATGACGTTGTTAATGAGGGACTTGTGGACGAGAAACCCGACACCATGCTGGGACTTCTTTATGTCCCCTTCCCGGTGATAGAGTAGGTTACCAGTATTAATAGTATACTATAAAGTAAATACTTTAATAAAATGTATGCTGCAAATAAATACACATAAATACATAAAATGCTTAAATTGAAACTTCTGTAGAGATATACAAATGTGAACTCAAAGTCAAACAGATCAAATTTTTAAATTACGTCGTTATTATGAAGACTTTTTAACCTCTGCTCTGTTCCAGTTGTTCGCTTCATAATATCGCCTCCATTTACGAAAACAAAATGTAATACCTTAGTTTCTCGGCACAATCAAGAAAAGCTGCTTTCTACACGTCCGCGGGGGCAGTGGTGGGCTTAGGGTGGGGCGTGGTGGGGCCACTGCCCAGGGCCATCCAATAAAGAGAAGTTAAAATGTAAGAAAAAAGGAGCTTAATTTTTACTACATGACCCAAAACCATGAACTTGTGTCGTTACCCCTTTGATTAATCATATCCATCCATACTTATATATAAAGCTGAAGAGTTTGTTTGAACGCGCTAATCTCAGGAACCACTGGTCCGATTTGAAAAATTCTTTCGGTATTAGATAGGTCGTTTATCGAGGAAGGCTATAGGCTATATTGCATCACGCCCGCGACTTCACTTAACGCGAGCGAAGCCGCGCGCTGCCTCTTATCTAGTTTATAATATTTTGTGATTAAAACTAAAGTGAGACACAAACATTATAAAAATGAGTTGACGGGTCCGTATGGTATGGGCCCTTAGTCACTTTCGCCCTGATGAAGACCTCCGGATGAGGTCAGGTCGGCCAGTAGCTGACTCTATACGTGGGTAACCTGTTAACTCATTTAATGACATAGTTAGAATTAATAAAGTTTTGTTCATAGATTCTTGAATTATCTTCGAACTTACATACGCACGTAAATTATTACATATTCCGGATTTTTCCTTAGTTAAATTCTTTACTGAGTCAAGACACTGATGTAAAACTCCGTACATTTGTAGCAAAATTATCACACGAAGAATACAACTTACAAACACATTTTACCCGATTGTCTTATCCTATAGGTCATTATTGCATAGCAGTTCTCAAACTATGTCAGTTTCATAGCGATTTACCTTATTTTATATCTTTATGTTATACTGGGAGTTGTGGAGGACGCTGTTTCGCGGTGAGCTGGCCTAGTAGGGTGAAAACTTCGTACGCTTCGAGCTTCTGTGCTGTAAACTTATATCAATTCTATGGTCGGGACACAAAATAAATCTTACCCAGGGCGCGGAGCCTACAAGAGCCGGCACCTCGCGGCGCTGAGTTGAAGGATTGAAATTTATTTATTTATGCACCCGACGCGCCGTATAATTTTCTTATTCATCAAGATTACTCTGACGCGTAATTGTTTGTCAAATGTGACGTTTTTATTTGGTCGGCTTCCTTTGGGTATATCGTGAATCTTTCGCGACAATATAACCTTCTTATTTCCTTCTTAATCAACACACCTCGCATTCTTCAAGCTTTAATATCGATGCTTTAAAGGTAGCCGCTTCTTCTGCACTAGCGCTTAGGAAGCGGTCGTAAACTTAGTTGTAAGTAACCATTTGACGTCAACAATTGTGCAACAAAACAATGACGATTTTTAAGAGATATTATAAATATCCTATGATAATAAAGATATATTTGAATTGATCGGAGTGCGCTTTCTGTTTTCGCTTTTGCTTCTCCAAAGATAATATGAATGTTTTCATGTTATGAAGACGACGGTGGCCAAGCGGTTTAGGCTCTGGTTCCGCTTCTTTGAGGCACAAGTTTGATCCTCACAACGACTTGTATCTTCGAGTCTATACTCATGTACGGTCATCATCAGTGAAGGAAAACATTGTGAGAAAACCTGTATACTAGTTCTTTAGTGTGTGTTCCCTTAGTCGCTAGTACGACACCCATGTGTGAGAACGTATCCTTATTTATTTTATTTATAATAACTAATTTAATATTTCGTACTTTATTTTATTCATAATAATAAATACTTTAGTTCAGTATTCATTCCATTCAGGGGATGGTATTCGCAATCAACTATTCAATCCAACGCAAATTGCTGTGTAAAGATACTTTTTCTATCCGTTGGTATCTAATATTTTTTAATTAGGTTCGATATTAGGCAAGGCACTATTTATTGCTAGAGTTAAGTACAGACACAGATCTGATTTTATTTTATCCTTTGTGGGGTGTCCCAAATGGTCATTTTAGCGTGAAAGTGCTAATGTAGGAAGAAAAGGGTATCATATATCACACATTGACACCGAAAAGAGCTTGACTCTTTAATGTAGTAGTAGCGTATTAGGTATACAACGTGGAAGGGATTTACCCGTAATAAATCAAACGACGGGCTATACTAGATCACTATAGTATAATGAATTAAAATAACAACCAAAAACCAAAATAAAATCGTCATTCCTATGCAAATTGCCCAGGCGATTGCCGAATTTTTTCGTGTTTTCTCTGTTATTATCCTTTCATTTATTACGGGTTTGATAGGTTTGTCCCTTACACGTTGTAAAATCTTACGATAATAAATAAGTAATCATTTAATAAATAATTATACGGCAATTTTATATCTCTCACAGACTGTTTGTTTCATAAAATTTCCTACATAATGAAACGTTAAGTAAGTGCTTACCATTTTTTATTACTACGTATTTCATAGTTCGATTCTTTTTAAAAGGATTTACAATGAGGCTGCTTTGAAAGTTGTTCGTGCCAAAGGGTATACCTGTGGATTGAAGATTGAGTCGTATTGCTCGGCGATATAGTTTATAGTTGCCGGAATGGGCAACTTGTCACTGCCAGTGCTGAATTATTCGGTTCAAAGAGTTTTGTAGAGCCGAGTAAGGGCGTAACCAGGTAGCATAGGTTGACGGGGTGATGTAAGGGTACAAGTTAGTTTCTTATTATTCTTTACTAGCTGGTGCCCGCGACTGCGTCTGCGCGGGATTATCACACAATATCTTTATAAATTGTAGCCTGTGTGTAAATCTGGTGTACAAGCTATATAATTGTAAAGTTTCATAAAAATCCATTCAGTAGTTTTTACGTGAAAGAGCAACAAACATCCATCCATCCATACTTACAAACTTTCTTTCTAATATTAGTAGGATTCATAAAAAAACACAATCTAAAAGGCGGACTATTAGATTCCGTCTTTTAGTTTTTAGATTTTACATCTTTTAGATTTCCGTCCGTCTTTAAGATTGTCCAAAATTAATGGACTTAGATTGTACAAAAGTAAAAATTCATAAAGATACGGAGCTAGTGCATGACAATTTAACGCGTACGCGGATGTCGTATTGCTTTTGGAGAAACGGACCAGACCGTCCAGGTAATAGGTGTGACTTATAAGTAAGTAAACAATTCTTTAAGGCATCGCCCGTAGGTTTTTTTAAAACCATAATATATTACAGTAAGTTCAGTTCATCTGAAAGATTTTATTTTTTCCTCTAATTTTGTTAACCTATTTTGTCCCAGTGTTGGAGAATAGCAATCACATATTGGATTGAATTATTTAGATTAGGTTAGGGCCGAATCGAGAAGATAATAAGTACCTACCAGCCTAAATTAATTTTAGTCTCACTGTACCTAACGAATGCTGTTTTGGAGCGATTTGTGGTGTTTGGGATTTTCTCGTTCAAAGATGTATGTAGTGCCTAGTTTAAAGCGCATGTTTAATTTTTACAACAAAGTGATAAACCAATATGGAACGATTTGCATGCGTGGCGTAGTTTGTCGCACCGGTACGACACTCCGGGGTTCTGGGTTCAATGCCAGGCAAGCTGGAAAATTGACTTTTTAAAATTGCCCCGAGTCTTAGATGTTTATTATATTAGTAATATGTGTTTATTATGAAATCAGTAGTTGTAATATAATTTATATTTTTTTTAGTTCCTTCAAGCGCAAGTTAAAAACTTACTTTGGGTAGCTCAATAGTGTGGTTTGTCCTTATCTATTTATTTAGTTACGTACATACGTATACACTAGCCGAAGCAAGTAACTTCGTTCGCGTACACTTTATGACTTCGGAAAATGCTCATTAATCTGAAGAACTTTTGCTAAGGCGTCATTGTTATATTTCTTATAGTTTAGCTGGACCATTATACCTAGTTCTGCATCAGGTGTTCCATTTTCCAAAATTAATTATACCCCATGTTGCTCAGGCTTAACAGTTATATGTATAAAAAAATCATTTGAATTCGTTCAGTATTTCCGGAGACTATCATGTTCTTAAATACAGACAAATAGTCATTTTTTCTAAATTCTTACTTTATTACTATGTGTCCATCGCCCCAAATATTTTTCTTTTCAAATATATTAATTTAAAATATATATTTTTTTTTTTACTGTTTTATTATATGTATATACATAGATATACCTCTATAATCACCCTTGATCAAACCCTGGCTACGGGCTTTCCTACGCGCGATGCCAGTAGGGGCCACCGTCACTATGTTTTACGATAGCCGACAATGGAATTCTTTTCAATTCGAAAAGCAACTAAAATAGAATTTGATGGCGCCCCGTTCTTTATTTGTCTATAAATTGTACCGGCAATAGGTCGGAACAAAGGTATTTGAACGAGTACAACGTGTGAAACAATTGTTTTAAATTGTAGCTATGCAGCAAACGAGCCATTGCGAGCTAGATTTATTTTGTACAATGAATTTTTTTCAGTGCGAAAATGGTATTGTAAACAATTTATTTTAAAAAAAATCCGGCATTATAGAACTTCGGTCCCTGTGGATGCCGTTAGAGGTAACAAAAAGACTAAGCACAAACATCTTTTTCTTCCATGCTTGTTTGAATTAGAGATAAAACTTTGCATGTACGAGCAGGCTTAAAAAATGGAGTCACAATTTCTCATACATTTAGTATGAGAGATTATGACTTAATTTTTGGGGCGTAACGTACCAACTGGTTTTCTTCTCGTGATAGTAAAAGCCGAAGGAGGGAATGGGCGACAATGCAAATTATGTTAATAGTTGATCCGGTGAGCAAACCATCACTAGGCATTTCGATTTTTTTTCCACCTTCTCGTCCACCATGACGCTAAAAGTGGCCTTTGGCTTTTGCGGCTCTGGGCTCTGTTTGCTTAGAGCCACATGACCCATGCCCTGTCCGTTCCGTTAGGCATATACGTGTTGGTGCTGGATACTTACATTAACGAAAAAGAAAACAAATAGGAAGCTTATATGGGAAGCCAAGAATAAGAGAAAAAAATATATACGGTTTACGGTGTAAGAAATTTTTTTCCCATAAAAAGAATACAATTTACTTAGGTATAATGAGATATACAGGATATCTTAATCATACCTAAAAACATAAATTTACTTATTCTTGCAAGTAGGTATCGAATAACTTTGTTAAGTGATAAATTACTTGACAGTATTATGACACCAATTACGTATTGAAAAATTATAGCAACTGAGTGTTAATCACAGTAAAACAGCGTATCAATAAGAAACAAAGAAAATAAAGTAATTTAAAAATTATATATTCTCTTAAAATGTGGTGCTTAAGGTTCTTTTTGAATATATGATAAGATTGTATCTTTTTTAATGTTTTTAGGCAATTTGTTATAAAGTTGTGCTCCTTCATACATGACCATTTTTTTACCGTAATTAGTGCGACATATCTGTAACTTAAGTTCATTTGCTTGTGTTGTGATGCTTTTCTTTAAAAGGACTTCTTTAGTAAACGATATTTTAGAATTGATTCTACTCGTAGATAGACATCGTACTCGTATTCTGCAACTCTAAAAACTCGTGCAAATGTACGAATCATATTTTGCATAAATATACAAATTTATACTTCGACGAATGTCTGCGTGAAACATTATTCAGATATATAAATGAATTTCCCGCAACTGTTTGCTAGAATCAATTTGTGGTAATGATGCCCAGAATCGTCAGTCGGCTAACCACATTTGGATTTGGTAATTTAGCGTTTCATTTTCAAAGGTTGATTCAGATAAAATTATAGCCAAGTTATTTACAAATTGGTAAGTAGTTTAAGAACTTAGCGGAAGGAAGAGAGACATGGAAAGCACTCCACCGACAAGAGCCCAGCTCTTAAATATAAGAAGAAGAAGAAGTAGGTAAGTACCTAACAGTCGCGGGTCCTCCTTAGAAGCATATTCCCATCGAGTTCCCTTTTTTAGGGTTCCGTAGCCAAATGGCAAAAACGGAACCCTTATAGATTCGTCATGTATGTCTGTCTGTCTGTCCGTCCGTATGTCACAGCCACTTTTTTCGAAACTATAAGAACTATACAGTTGAAACTTGGTAGGTGTATTCTGTGAACCGCATTAAGATTTTCACACAAAAATTGAAAAGAAAAACATAATTTTTGAGAGCTCCCCATATTTAAAACTGAAATTTAAAAAATAATTTTTCATCAAACCCATACGTGTGGAATATCTATGGATAGGTCTTTAGGAATAGTTTCTAAATTGAATAGTTTGCGCGGGAGACACTTCCAAAGTGGAAAAATGTGTGTTCCCCCCCACCCTCTGTAACTTCTAAAATAAGAGAATGATATAACTAAAAAAATATATGATGTTCATTACCATGCAAACTACCAGCGAAAATTGGTTTGAACGAGATCTAGTCAGTAGTTTTTTAATACACGACATAAATCATAAACCGCAAATTAAATTTCATTCAATCAACTCAAATAGAAAAATAAAATAAAACATACTACAAGACTTATATTATGTTACTTGCTCCTACGGAACCCTTCATGGGCGAGTCCGACTCGCACTTGGCCGCTTATTAAAGATTTCTAGATTATACCTACGCATTTTAATAAATGTATATAATAGAATTAGTAGAATTACTAACTGACAGACACATTTTTTTAATGTTTTATGCATCATGCATAGATTTTCATAGCCCGTAAACTAGCAGCATGAGCATGACTGTATTGCATACGCCCACATATTCAAAATACGAAATTTTTCCCTGGTTATGTTATGTTGAATAAATAAGTGTATATACATGCTGACTTTTCATTGGTTTTGGAAAAAAAAATGTCCTAAGTATAGTAAATAAATTCCTCTATCCATGTACGTAATCCAAATTTCTGTATGTCATAAGATAAAAGTTGTTTAATTGATTTTCGATCGAGACCACGTAGCTACGCCGGCCAAAATGTCGATGACCTCCGGCCGGCCGGCGGGCGGTGCGGTGCCGGTGTATGGCGGCGGTACTACTAATTGATCTCACAATTTTACTTTCGAGTTTTAGTCAACATTTTTTGTTTCTGAATTTTTATTTTGACTAGCTAATTAGGTCTTACTAACGATGCCTATGAAGTTTCCTTCGGTTTCAAAACCAATGAAAAATCACCATGTATAGAAAAAACTATTGAATTTGTATTTAATTTTACTTTTCCTGGTTATTAAAAATTATTTTTTAATAACCAGGAAAAGGATAATAAAAGAATAAAAGAAAAATTAAGCACGCTTATTATAACTAATTCAATAAAAATTTGCGAATTATAAGTCGGACATTGAACTGCTTAATAACCTTTATAGGATCTAAAATTAGGTATTTAATTCGTTTTATTGTTTTATACTCGTAGCTGTACTATCCCAAATTCTCACCCATACCAGAGAATAAATACTAGCCCATACGCCACTGGATCTAACATAGTTTTAACTAATATTTATAGGTTGCAGGTAAGAACTTATAGTTTTTGTACACAAGATACATTTTGAAGGCACCTATAATACGTATGTCTCAGCCGTAGTCGCTTTTTCATAAAATACGTTGAATTGATAATTTTAATTGTATACCTAGTAGGAATAGCAAACTTACCACACTCAGCGTATGATGCGCGACGCATCTTGCGTCGCGTTACGCCTATATCGCTCTAAAGTTGCCTACAAATGACTAATACTCAATAAACATTAGATGATATAATTCGATTAGTATAGAATTCGATAGTAATATATTTATATCATCTAATAATAATGTAGTAGCAAATTTTTTGTAAACATTCAATGTTTCTAGTTTATTATTACAAATCGTTTTACATCACTGTTTACAAACATTGACGACCTCCGTGGCGTAGTGGTCACCATGCTAGTCCGCCACCCAGATGTCCCGGGTTCGATCCCCGGTCAGGGCAAGTTGGAAAATGGCCTTTTTCAAATTGTCCTGGGTCTTGGATGTTTATCTATATATGTATTTGTTATAAAATATAGTATCGTTGAGTTAGTATCCCATAACACAAGTCTCGAACTTACTTTGGGGCTAGCTCAATCAGTGTAATTTGTCCCTATATATTTTATTTTTTAACATTAGGATTGTCTCTAATTGTATAGGGTTATCATTATCACATCAAAGCTTTAATTGCAAAAGCCTATCGAAGGAATGAGCGAAAATTTGATCATGGTAATAGACCATGTGGCAACCCTTCACTATTTTTAGTCATTTATTTACCTACACGTTCACTACCACACTAAAAGTGATCTTTTAGCCCTAGGTATGTAATACTATTATTAATTCTGTGCCCTAGGTATTGTCTACTGTCTAGAGACAACAGTATAATTGACGAAAATCCCTCAATATACTTTTCAAAATCCCAGCTAACTCAGCAAATAGAAACAGTAGTTAATACCGCGTAAACTAAACAACATCAGTGTTCCAAGTTTATTGTTACAAATCGTTTTACATCACAAATAAGGGACGTTTACTGTTCCACAAACATTAGAAACTAGTTAGGGTTGTCACATCAAAGTAAAACTAAAAAATACACAATATTCGGGATTTAAAAAATAATTTTTACTCCACCCAAAATTTGACTGGAAGAGATTGCATAATATTACAGCGATAAGTCCATCTTTGTACCTTATTGTCTCTTGTGGATAGTTATAATTTATGTGTGTTTATTATGGAGCAATAAAGTTAATTTGTTTAATTGTATTGTAATAAAAGAGGTTTGTCAAGATCATAGCAAGTGAGGTCCATAGTCTCTGCCTATCCCTGTGGGAAACAGGCGTAATATAATGTATGTATGTATGTATTGTAATTTTACCATCGATATGCAGGGTGACTTCACCCATCAGTCAAAAATTTGAAGCAACTTCAGTCCAATGATACTTACTTTTAATAATAAAACAGTCCTGCCATGCTGGTCTGGGGACTGGGCTGGGATTAGTGAACTAGCTAGCTTTATTACATACAAAATGGCGTCCACAATGTGGACGGTCAAACCCAGCATATATCCTGTCGCGTACGGCAGATGTGTATCGACCTCGACTCATAAATAAGTACTTAAATATTAAAGAGAAATAGAAACAATTTGGCGGCAGCCCTACAGAATCATATGATTAATTCTACAGTCAGATGTTGTGTTTGAAAGCGTTTGTGTGTCGATCTGTCGTTGTTTGTCTGCAGAGTAGTTGTGGATGTTAGTCATTAATGGTAATCATTTTGGAGATAATATATACCTATATACACATCTAAACACCAACAACCTTCTTAATTTTACCGCGTTAAAGATTGCATCCTCAGCTGTGCTGCTTCAAAGCCCGGGGTTTTATGTCTCCACTGCAAAAGTGCCACCCTTTCTGTACTAACTACCAGAGCCATAGTTGGCTAGAGCTGCTAGAGGACTTTGGCCTACACTCTCCACGCTGGCCAGACGGATTGGGGAGATCTCATTGATGTTTATATGCTTTGTTCAGCTTATATTTCCCAAGTCTCCTTCTCCGACATCCACGGGAGGACTTGGAGTGGCCCTATTCTACTCTGCCGGAAACCACACGGCTTTTCCTTATAAGTTCCGACAAAAAGAAATATGTTATCACGTTTTTATCCCTTATGGGGCAGACAGAGCATATTAGGTCTTGCGGCTCTAAGCAAATAGAGTCTTAGGCCACTTTTAGCTTGATGTCAGCAAAATTAAATTAAATTATTAATCTATATATATAAAAGAAAGTCGTGTTTGTTACAACACTTATAACTCGAGAACGGCTGGACCGATTGCCATGGTTTTTGATTTGTTTCCGTCCCGAATAGCAGAATACATCTTAAAAACAATGAAAACTCGATATGTGTAATGAATACTTAATCATTTCAATAGATGCTGATTTGTTTATTACATGTCAAACATTTGTTGTCCAATCCTGTCAAACTGTTAGGCGGTACGAAGTTCGCCGGGTCAGCTAGTTATAAATAAATTAAAACCAAAGTAAAAGGGTGGATGAAGGAATCAAAATAGTGATGGTTTGCTAGCCTCATCGCCTATTAACGTGATTCGAATATTCACCCATTCCCTCGAACTGCTCTTACGTTCTGCGCGCGAAAAGAAGCAGCTGGTACATTCTTAGTTTTTTATTTTCTCTCGGACCAGTATGGAGGAACTAAATAGTAGAATTAATCCGTATCGCTAAAGTTACGTATCTGTAACGCGATCTAATATTTGACAGGTAAACTGCAAAATTCCCGACTTTCAAGCAATAACTTAATAACTTTTAAAAGGTTGACGGGATTTTCTACGAACATAGGTAAGTATCACCGCAAGGAAACTTTTTTTCAAACAAACAAAAACGCATCGAACTTTGTCCCTTTGTTCAGACAGACAGACAGAGAACGGGAATATAGGTAAAACTAAATAAAAGCTTGTGAAATAAGGGTAAATTAATTAGCGTTCCGAATAGTAATAAATAAGTAAATATTAAACAAAATCGTCACTTCTGTCGCATCTCTTTTATTAAACGTCATCGTCAACTTTTTTCTTCATGGTTGCCAGGCCAATGAGTTCCGTTATGTTCTGCCACGTGGACACGTCTATGGTCATCATCAGGTCGGACTCCAAGTATGCTGCTTCCACTAAAAATAAAAATAAATGTATTGGGACAAAATTGTTTGTTTTCGTGTGGTTTTCGGCAGAGCAGAATAGGGCCACTCCAATTCCTCCCGTGGATGTCGTAGAAGGCGACTTAACTGCTAGCTAAACAAAGCTTATAAACATTTATGAGACGTCTCCAACCCGTCTGGCCAGCGAGGATAGTGTAGGCCAAATCCTCTGGCTGCTCTGGCCAAATATGGCTCTGGTAGTACAGAGAGGGTCGTGCTCCTGCAGTGGAGACAAAAAGACCTGATGATGATGATGATGATAGAGACAAATCACACAGATTGAGCTAGCCCCAAAGTAAGTTCGAGACTTGTGTTATGGAATACTAACTCAACGATACTATATTTTATAACAAATACATATATAAATCCAAGACCCAGGCCAATCTGAATAAGGTATTTTCCATCTTGACCTGACTGGGGATCGAGCACGGGTCTTTTCACCCCGGTCCTTTGAGAGGCTTGCGTGGGGATACAGATCCAACACGTAGAGGCCCGTTGGAGAAGTTGTTGTCATGAGGCGCTCCCGCCAAAACCTATTCCTGGATATACCTATGAAAGGTGTACCCTTGAATAGGTTTTGGCAGAAGAAAAATCTATTGCATGTAAAAGGAAAAGGTTTAAGGGTTATGGAATGAATTTGGGATGGACTGGGTTACTGCAAAATTATTATAGCCCGTGGTCACAGAATAAATACTAGTACTTCGATTTATCCTATGTCCCTTTCACTTTGTATAGCTTAATTAATATTCTAGCCTAATTAGCCATAACTCGGCTAAATCTGCTTAATCCGTCGTAATTAACATCTCAACAATATGTCGAATCATATTGCCAACCCGGTAACAAAATAGACCATGTGTAACTATATAAGCCATGTGTTGTCGTCAATATGGTTAATGTTCACATTGGGCGATAAAGCGTCTGAAAGACGCCCGGCGTCTTTCACACGAAAAGAACAATTTTTGATACAAGATTTAGTACCCTCGTTTAAAATAAATTAGATAAGTTAATGTATTGGCAATTGACATAATGCAAATTGTTAGACATTAGCTTTACGAGTAAATATTTTTTTCTAAAAGTTGTAAAATAAAAGATTGTTCATAAGCTAATTTAAAGGTCTGTCATATCTAAAAATGTTCAAAATATTCATTTATTTTATTTTTATTTATTTATTATTTGCCGTGTGGTTTTCGGCAGAGTAGAATAGGGCCACTCCAAGTCCTCTTGTGGATGTCGTAGAAGGCGACTTAGGAAATACAAGCAAAACAAAGCTCAGATAAACAGAGGTCTCATTGAACCTCTCCCTGGCCAGCGTGGAGAATGTAGGCCAAGTCCTCTGGGTGCTCTAGCCAAGTATGGCTCTGGTAATAAAGAGAGGGTCGTGCTCCTGCAGTGGAGACAAAAAGACCTTCTGATGATGGTGATGATGATAACGATCAAAAATATATTTTAAATGAGGTCGCCACTATTTGCCTCTACTCGACCACTCTGAAGAGGGCATTAAGAGGACATAAGTAGCGTACAGATCGAATTAACTAAAATATCCGGTTTCAACAACTATTTCAGAAGTACTTGAATACAACGCTGAATCAAAGGGAAAATTAAGATCCCCTTCATTTAAATGGAATCAAAGCGGAAGTTCATATATGAAGCCAAAACTTACGTTTACCACGTATTATTAGACAATTCTCATTACACTTAAGACAAACTACGTTAACCACGTATTATACAGGGTGCAATTGAAATCACTAGCAATAATTTAACTTAATAACATACTCACATAAAGAATATTTTGTACGATAACAACACTACAATTAATGCAGTAATTAAAAATAATCAAAAAGCAAGAAAAATAACCAAAGTATCAAAACACCTAGAGTCGTGCGCGCTCACTGATACCTACAAGCCGCAAGGTCAGCGACCCGCTGCAATACAGCTCAACGGCGGGCGCGGCCGGCATACAAAAGTAGACTTTAAGTGACGTGATTAAGGTTGAAAGTCGAGTGGGGACGGGTCATGTCACACGAACGCTTGAGGATAGTAGGTACGTTGAAGTAGGAACGAATGTTAGCGTACCAGGACGCGACGAAATTGATACTATTACAATTAAATTTCTTTTTCATGGATTTAATGACGATTATTTTTTAATTTATAATTGCAGTAATGATGTCTATCAGAGTCTAACGCATGTTTAGAGATTTTCTGTAATATGAAAATGACAACTTTTGATTGAAGTGTCATTAGTCTTAAATTACTTTGTATCATGGGTATAATAGATACCTAAAATATTGCCAACGAATTCAATTACACCCTGTATAAACAATTCCTTGTTTACTCGTAGTCGTGGTCTTGTCACCTGCTACATTGTTCTAATACTATGTTTTATCGACTATTTTAAAATACTTATAAGTGTTAAATTTTTAAAATATATTTATGGTTTCTCAGAACATTTTTCAATACAAATTTTGCGAAGTTTTTGACCATAATTGGATAATGATCTTTGGCAACTAATATCGAATTGGATATCCGTTTAACGGTTATAAGGAGTGAACGCTTTTTTTACGCCTTTAGGATTTTTATCACACCCTCACATATTTCCCGCTTGGTCCAATGTTTGACCGGGAGAGAATGCCATTTAGGTCCTCCACTTGTACGTTTTTTACTGTGCAATAAAGTTTAAATAAATAATTAAAATAAACGTTTTTATAATTTGCCTGGCATTCCTGGAAAATAAGACTGCAATGTTAAAAGTTATGACTAAATCGTAATACGTCAAGACATATGCTAAGATGTTTGTTTCCCTTTATAAAATAAAATAAAAATAAAATATTTTTATTTCAACCAACTAGAGATCATAATTACATTTGTGTTAGTACCAGATAGAAATTTTTGTGTATGGTATACTTACTAGCTGTGCCCGCGGGCTTCGCTTCCCGTGGGAATTTCGGGATAAATAGTATTCTATGTCCTTGACCGAGTCTCAAACTATATCCATATCAAATTTCATCCAAATCGGTTCAGTAGTTGAAGCGTGAAGAGGTAACAAACAAACAAATATACAAACTCACTTTCGCATTTATAATATTAGTAGGATAGGAAGTAGGATGGAATAGGATTAGGTAATGGCACATATACTAGTTTAATCTTAGAGTGGGGCAAGCTCAATCGTGATTTGTACTTATCTATTTATTTATTCAAGAAATTTTCTTCAAATCCGGAACAAACTTTAGTTTGAGTCTTAGGAAGACGTTGAAATACTCTGAATGGGAGAGTATTTCAACGTCTTCAAATTTAGTCTTTCCATCAAGTTAACTACACGTGCAAAGCTTATTATTTCTTCTGGGAATATTATTACTAGAATACTGAATAGGTAGTTTCAGTTCAGCGAAACTTGCATGGGTTCTGCAATAGCGCATATGGATACTTCTGCTTAATTTTCCGAATAATTGTTGTTATAGATAAAATATCTTGGACTAAAATTTTTATTCAAATATTTTACAGCATAGTACTTAGTAGCTAACCCATTTCCGACCGACTTCCAAAAAGAAGTAGGGTATCAATTCGTCGAAATTTGTTTTTGGACGACTGGACCGATTTGGAAAATTCTTGGTACCATAGAATTATCAAAATCGGTCGTGTAGTTTGGGGGTGAAGTCAGTTTTTTGTCGTCGTCAATCGAAATTGTTTTGAGAAATAACTAAGTATTTTTTATAACTAAGTGCTTTATATATTTCATAGATATGACATCGTTATGCTGTTGTCGGTTGCCTATAACCGCCTCTCAGCGGCGATAATCTTAAGTCTTATGGCTTCCCTAAGTCTGTTTCACACATATGTAGACATAGAATTTTTTTATAGTAATCCGTTTGGGCAAAGATTATTTCAAGTTGGAAAATGGCCTTTTTCAAATTGTCCTGTCTTGGATGTTTATCTATACATGTATTTGTTATAAAATATAATATCGTTGAGTTAGTATCCCATAACACAAGTCTCGAACTTACTTTGGGGCTAGCTCAATCAGTGTAATTTGTCCCTATATATTTTTTTATTTTTATTTTAAAGATGTAATTTTATTTATTACCTCAATAAATAAGGTATTGAAATGAGTACCTACACCTTAAATCTTACAAAAATACGTTTATAAAGTTCATTTGTTAAATTGGTGTGGACACCGTCGACGCGCCTCAAACCGATGCCGCTTTGTCAACGCGCCGACATCTTACCAACCAATCGACTAATAGATTATAAAAGTAAACAGTTAGTAATGAAATGATATGTCCCGAGTAACCTGTTGAATGACATGAATATAAATTTCTGTAATTAAGTACATTTCTTCTGTAATTACATACATTATCTTCTATAGTTGTTTGTAATCGTTATTTTGGAGACCGTAAACGTAATATTATAGAAAAAAAAATAAGATTGTAAGAAAATAATGATGTACCTCGCATTTGATTAATACTATCAACCAGTTTCTTCAAATTGGAGAGATCTTTCTCAATTTCAGCTTTAGTTTTATCAAAAAAGTCTGGATCGCTAAAGTCTTCTAAATATTTACTACAATTATCCATATTATTATTTTCTGCAAAGCAACAAAAGAACAAAAAAACAATGTTTCTGTTTCTTCCCGCCTAAATAATCTGGCAGATACAGTCAGTATCAGTACAGAGAACGAATTTAAAAAATACGAGGCAAAGAAATCTTCCTGGATACGTAATTCATTAATTTATTTCTGGACTTATGTTAAGCTTATGCCAAGCATCAATTTAAATTCTAAATATTAAACCTGTCGCTTTCGCGACATACCTACTTAATAACTGAAGTTCAACTATCAAGCGTGTTAACATAAATTATGTATCATAATCAAAAATAAATTAAAATTTTGTCAACATTCCAAATACACCAACGGAAAAGCAAAACTTTTTAAATTAAAATGTAGGTCATCCAACTGTCGCTGCAAAATTATTCAGTAGCTCTCTTATTTACCGAAACGAACTAAAGAGTGCAATGAAAAATAAGTTTTAATAGACAACATTTACATCAATTCTGGTTAAAAAAAATAAAAAGAAATAGAAATGCATCGTGGCCAGTATCAATTTTAAAACAATATTCGATCGTAAACAACAAATATGAATTACAAATTCGAAATTTGAATCGCAAATCGCTCCGCAATCGACAATTAGCGAACAATGATGCCAATCATTGTACTAAAACTGTTTTTGGATGGGATTTGGTATGTGCGGCGCGTCACTGACTGAATGTCATTCGATTTATAAATACAGTTCAGCTCCAGAAATAGTGGCTACAGGTTTTCCAGGCGAATAGCCGAAAATAAAGTCGCCTGGATTCGGTTAACAATTATATTATTGTCTTCGAGTGCGTGCTACGTTCGATAGTGAGTGACGCTTACGCTTGCCTTTTTCTTTTTAATTTATTGTGAGCTATGGATGATGATGATATGCAACAGTTTTCTTTGCGCTGGCATAACCATCAGGTAGGTAAGTACTTTATATTATGACGACACAGCCACAGGTACACATACAAACATTTTTTACTATGATTAAAACGCTGTCTTCTATGCTTTTCAGCGAAGTGATAACTAGAACACGTATTTTACCCCCAGTGAAGCATTTAACACTTTCTGGGACGCTCAACCAGTCACAATAAACATTAAATATATTCTCTTCTCAGAAGTACTAAGCACTTAGTATCGGTAGTTTTTATTTAAAAAATAAATTAAAATTGAATATACATACACTATTCTTAATGTAAATTATACTTACTTAATGACGTGTAAAACTGCCTGTTAAAGTCTAGTTACTGAATAAACATTTGAATTTTGAAATTTTACGTAAAAATTCTATAAAACGTCAGTGTTCCGGAAAGGGTTAAACTGCGTCTTATTTAAATTCTGTCGCTTTGCTTTTGTAGCTCCGTTATATTTATGTACGGGTAAAATGTAAGTCTATGTTTTTCTTTTCTTTCTTCTTTATCAGCCCTTATCAGTCCACTGCTGGACTAAAGGCTATGCCCAATAAAGGGAGGTTTAACCTACGTGGTCGCAGATAAAAATAATATTTGCGACCATGTGGGGCTTTGGTATCCACGACTACTAAGGTTCAAGCCCCAAACAGGACAATTTGGAAAATCTTTTTCAAATTTTCCTGGGTGTTTTTGATTAGGTGTTTATCTGTACTTTCTTGTTAACATAAATCATAAAATATACTTAGAATTGTTCAGTTTTTATCCCAAAACCAAATTTAAAAAATCTAATTTTGAGGCTAACTCATATAATATGTGCAATTTGTCGTTCTTTTTTATATAAAAAAATAATTTTATTATAACTGATAGGTCTGCGAAGCCATAAGAGATAGATACACGTGAAAGGATGGGAGAGGCCTTTGCCCAGCAGTGGAACGATATAGGTTAACCTAGGTAGACAATATATTATTGTCCATTTAAAAACTAATTCGCTACGGTAGCCATTTACGTCTAACAATGTATAAATTTTTTAAATTGGCCTTTCAGTGGATACCCCACTCGATAACGAAACAAATTTTTTTTTGACTCTAATTAATTTGTATGGAACATTCGATGTAGATTTATTGCATACAAATTGTAGCCTATATCACCTGGACAATAATGAGAAATCGATTGACATCTCATTTGTGAAAATTGGATAAGCAGTCCCGATGCTACAGTGGAATAGACATAAATACCTACATAAATACCTACATACTTACATAGATTGCTCTTCCGTTCGACTTTACCGTAGTCGGGTTAAAAAAACGTATTCGACTATTTATACCTTATGTAGTAAAAAAAATCTATGTCTATGATTTATACTAGGGATGCAACGATACCGATACGATAATCGTATATCGGCGATTATCGTAAACCTTTACGATCATTCGTTATCGTTAATATTACGATACGATATTTTTACGATACATTTAATTCAAAATTTTTAAATTTTTACTATTTCGGGTGAAACGAAACGCATAACGCGTCAATTTCTGAATGCTTCGCATCCGTCACTCTTGCAGGACTGATATACAGTGATGAGAGAAATAAGACATAAGGGAAAAAACTTAAATATGTTGTGTTTTCTGAATAAGAATTTGCCAGTTATAAATTACGACTACAATTAAAATTATTTATAGTCAGTAAATGTAACAAATAGTAACAATTTAAAATATAAGTTAATGATGAAAATTAATAAAATCAATAAATATATTGATTAAAAATGCATAACTTTTTTTATACTTTTACTTAGTCTTACAATAATAACATACAACAAAGCTTCAATAAATTCATCAAAATGGTATTAAACAAATATCGTAATGCATTCGTATCGTAATTCGTTATCGTATTTGGCCATTACGATGTATTCGTCATTTGTATTGGTATCGTAATAGCCGTATCGTTGCATCCCTAATTTATACACATGCACAAAGATTATTTAGTAAAAATTAAAAACTTTTTTATTTTGTAGTAATCTCGCCCTATGTTCGTATGATAGGTATACATATTATACGTGGAAATACAATCAGTGTCATAGACTAAACTCTTCTGTAAAGTTTTCACTAGTAACTCTGTAGAAAATCTCGCTTCAGCTTTTCCTCGCTTTTACATGTCCAACACTTTACTAACTCTACACATTAACCCTGTTTTCAAATTAAAACCTTGCACTAAATAAAGGGAAGTTAAATTAATAAGTCAACAGATTGATTGTTTTTAACCGACTGCGAAAGGGGGGTGGTGTTTTTCGAGAACAGTCTTTAGATTCAGCCCTCGAAAAAAGTTGTAGTCACAGCCACCCAAAAATCTGCCATATCGATATAGTGCATTTCTACAAATTGTGCATGCTCGTGGCTACAACCTTTTTTTTAAAGGTAAGTCAGCATAAAAATATAATTTTTTTAAATATATAAACCTACAATACCACTGACTCACTGATTGACATAGTTGTTTAGCCTGTTGCGGGGTGGTAGGGGTTTAAGTTGATGTGTGGTCATATAGAGGGTGCTCCAGTGAGTACCAGAAAAATCTGACATTTGAAGATCTGCGGAAACCTGATGTGGAAGGGGTACGTCCTGCAAAAACGGTTTGGGTTAGGGGCGTGATTTTTTTTTTCAAAATGTAGGGGTTTGTAAGCAATTTGACGAGCGTCATTTGTTTTTTTATTTTTTTCAAAATGTAAGATGGCCGCCATACAACGTCCATTTTCCTCCATACAAACTTACCCATTTTCTGAACTGGAAACATATTTAAGCCTACCTCAACAGCCGCACGAAAGACCGCGGGCTGCTTGCAGCCCGCGCAGCGCCCGAAAAGCTAGTAAAAACCGACAACTACTCCAAACTACACAACTGATTTTGATAAAATTTTAATAGTGCCATCTCACAAGTATGAAAGAGCTTTAAACAAAAATGTTTTTTCGTCAGGTGTCGAGTAATCAGGGAACATACCTACATTTAAAAAATCATACATTCAAATTGATAAAATCCTTCTTTTTTTAAGTCGGTTAAAAACACCACCGTCCTATGTCAGTCGGCTAAAAGGAAACAATCTGTTGGCTTGTAATTAGAGCAAACTGTACGCGCCCTTACAAATCGCCGAAAGAGGCCGAAAGTGCTCATTAAACGTGTCATAAAAGTGTGGAAGTCTTCAAACTATCGTAAAATAGCCATAACAATAATGATTTTGAGTGTAACGAGGCTTTAATAAAACTCTTGGGGATTATGAGCTGTGAGAAAGATAGAAGGAAGACCAGCCCTGGATTTAGAGGGGGCATGCCCCGGGCCGCAATGTCAGAGTGCGGCAAAACTGAATATATATTAAATTTAGTGTGACGTCACATAGCCCAAAACCAAGTATAAACTCAACGACACCTCCTTTGTCAAAGTATCATGGATACCTATTACAGGAGATACGAGGAAACAGATGAACATAAATATATACATACCTTTTGTACTTACATAGCAACGAAACAATCCTCCTTTTGGCCATACCGTTGTTTGGCCATACCGTTGTCGGCTAAAAAAATAGCTCTCTACAAATAATTTCTAGGTCGAATATAGCAACTTGTTAATGGAGTGAAATTAAAGTCTCAGATTGATTGTTTCTGTTTACTTTACATCACACCTTCTACTCTAACAAAAAAATCTTATAAAGGGACTTACTCGTAATATAATAATATTTATTCACTATTCGTATCTCTGCCTAAAATTATTTAAGTAGAAATATATGTAGAAACTCTTTATGTTTAACTTTATCAAAAAACTGACTACAAATAATGTAATCCCCAGAACAGCATCATCGGAGCCCTAAGCCGCATGCTCAGCACCGGAGCCCTGACTGACGTCACATTGAGCGCCAGTGGGACTTCTCTGAAGGCTCATAAGATCGTGCTCGCTTCTTGCAGTCAATATTTTGCGCAACTTTTTAAGGTGAGTTTTGTTATACGTTTGACATTATTATATGCTTTAAGCATCATATCTAGTGTGAAACAGGGTCAATACTGCTTTTATAGCAGGGTCTTTCGTTTTGCACTGCAAACAGTTCGGACCGCGGTGCGAATTTCTTATAAGAATAAGTTTATCAGGCCTCAGCGCAACAAAGGAGTGGAGGCCCCCGGGCCCCAAATTATTTTCAAAATAAAATAATACATTTTTTCAGTCGAGTTTTCCAATAAATAATTTATCGTGAAACCAAAGGTAAATCAGCGAAAAAAAATCAAAGGAAAAGTTGTTTAGTGTTAACTAGTCGGAATTTGAAGTCTAGTAGGGGGCCTCTTTTAAGGAAGCCCTGGATGCCCCTCCCCTAAATCCGGCCCTGAAGTATGTTTGTAAAATTCAATAAAAAAAATCAGATGAAGATCCGCCTTACCTCTATCCTCATCTTGCATTGATCTGTTTTATTTTCCAGGATCTAGAAACCGAGAACAACACTTTAGTGGTCGTCCTCGGTTGTGAAGCAGCTGAACTGAGGCTGCTCCTGACCTTTATGTACACAGGAGAAGTGACAGCCTCGAAGAAGATCCTGCCCTCTTTGCTGAGACTCGCGCAAAGCTTGAAGGTGTCAGGACTCACAGATGCCGATACGGTAAGCTATGATGTCATTAAGTCTGAAGTCTGTGACCTTGACGCGACCGGTCATGACATTTCAGCGTCTATAATTTATTATTATGTATTTATTTATTTGTTAAAACTTATTGTTCTACAATGGGGATGGCAGCTGTCAAAGTGGCGCTGTATACGTTTGTTCTGAATTAAATGTCAAAACAATGGAGATTTTATGAAAAAGTGTTATTTTTGCTATAAAAGACTAATTTCAGCGCTATTCGGTGGAAAAATATTGGCATTCATAAATTGCCTTAAGATGCGGCCATAAGGAAAAAGTGGATAGCAACTCTGAGAAAAGATAATTAGGAACCGACAAATATTTCTAGGTTATGCTGGACCATTCAATGAAAAGTATTACAATTCCATAAGTAATACAACTAGTAAGTAGTAAAATAGTTAAAAAATCACATAAATAAACTTCCAGTATAAAGTATAACACAATAGGTACTTAATTTTGCATCCATCCATGTACTATAATGATGAATGGTAATCTTGTTGTTTTCAGGTCTACCGCCTGGGCTCCTGTCCATAATATACTTGAAAAAATATTAATTAAAATTAATTGGCACCTATCAAAAGCCAGATGGAACAGAATTCGATTAAACATTTTCAATGAAGCATTGCAAGATCAGTGTATGTTTGAACAACAATCCCTTAAAATAAGTGCAAAGAAAGAATGTTCTCTAAGTAATGTAATTCACACTTTGAATGTACCAGATGTTTCTATTTATGATAATATATCAGTATTTTTATGGTGTCTGTGTATGTGAGTAGTGCCTGTATCAAACCCACTATCAGTTTCTTCAGATTTATAATAAAAAAATGTTTTTATTTGACTTAATTTCTTTATTGTTTCTTTGTAATCCTACATTGCCACTATATATTTATTTATAATTGTGTCTGTTTATTGATTCTACAATATTTGGGGTTTGGTGTCAATTGGAGCGTTACAAATTAACATTAGTGTCGTAAAGCTCCAATCTGAAAAGTATAAGTGTAAGGTTAAAAACTCATCGATTGACATGCAAATGTAAAGGATACTTATTTCTAGATGTCAGAATATTGGAAAACATCAGCACGTCATTGAGAATTTGGCACAAAAACATCGAAATCGCCAAATATTGCGTAAATATGAAATTTATAACCTATCACTAAATCATTTTTTTCCCCTTGTTGGGACACCTTCCCTTCTTAATTCCGCTTTCAGGGCAGGGACTAGCCTTATTGAGCACTCTTTCGTATTTATTTTACAAAAAAATTGGTAAAAACTACAAAAATTGTAATATTTTTCATTTGTTTACGTTGAGAACTACTGTCATAATTTTTCGGAAAAGAACAAACGTACACAACGCCATCTACGATTAGCTTTGAGCTGCCTTCCCCATTAACAACTCCTCCCAGTCAACCATAGACAAGAAATAGGGGTCCATTATTTTTTTTGGGATAACTTAAAAGACGGACTAATTAGAATAATACTATTTTGACCCTTACGTTTCCTGACGTAAGGGTCAAAATAGTATTATTTATCAAAAAATAACAGGTGATCAAAAAAGTAGAAATTTGCCAAGATGCGGAACCTGTAAACCAGAGAAAACAATATATCGCTTGCTTCTGCTATATTTTAATAGTTTTGCCTAGGACTGACTTGCCGAAATCTTTTCACCAAAATTCGGAAGATTCAAACATTAATTTGATAACTACCTATGCGTCACCGTCACAATACTACGGACGGATCTTAGTTGAATGATGTTCATTATAGCAACTCAAAGAGTATAGCAAATACAGTGTTTAGTGTACGTTTTGCTGATCCATCAACATTTGTATTTTCAGAATTCCACACTAACCCCAACGGAACCCGAGCCGAACCCAGAGGAAGCGTCACCAATAAACTTGGAACACAAAATTGACATCGACAACTCTGACAGCAACTCGAAGCACGACGACGAATCGAAGGAACCAGAATTTATGCGAGAAAGAGACAGACTGAGCAAGCTAGACCAGATCGTCCAGAACTTGTACAGCACGCATAAAATTGGGAATCCCATAGCTACGCCAATAACTCCACCAGTATCCAGTTTAGGTAAGTCTTGCCTACATCTTTTGGCTACTTTTAGGGTAGACACACTTCATGCAAGAAAGAGACAGACTGAGCAAGTTAGACCAGATCGTCCAGAACTTGTATAGCACGCATGAAATTGGGAATCCTATATCTACGCCAATAACTCCACCAGTGTCCAGTTTAGGTGAGTCTTGTCTTGCCTTCATCTATTGGCTACTTTTAGGAAAGACACACTTCATGCGAGAAAGAGACAGACTTAGCAAACTAGACCAGATCGTCAGGCACGCATAAAATTGGGAATCCTATAGCTACCTACGCCAAACACTCCACCAGTGTCCAGTTTAGGTAAGTCTTGTCTTGCCCACATCTTTTGGCTTCTCATGAAGAAACCCGACTACTTTTAGGAAAGAGACACTTCATGTGAGAAAGAGACAGACTGAGCAAGCTGGGGCAGATCGTCCAAATTTTGTTCAGTACGCTATAGTTATGCCGATCACTCACTCCACCGGTTTCCAATTTAGGTAAGTTATTTGTTTTCCTACATCTTTTGGATCTTTGCTAGAAAGATGGATTTCATGCTAGTAAGAGACAGATTGAGCAAGCTTAACCAGATGGTCTCGAACTTGTATAGCACACACAAGGTTAAGAATCCTATGGCTAAGCATGAGAGTGTCTTGACAGTAGAATTTAAACGTGAGAGCAGTCTTTACTCTGTTTACCCTGTTAAGGATGTGCAAGTGACAGTGTCATCATCATCAGGTCTTTTTGTCTGCACTGCAGCAGGGGTATGACCCTCTCTGTAATGCAAGAGCCATACTTGGCTAGAGCAGCCAGAGGATTCGGCCTACACGGTCCTCGTTGGCCAGACGGGTTGGAGAGGTCTCATTTATTTTTTACTAGTTGTTGTTCACGACTTCGTCAGCGTGGACTTTAGTTTATGAGCATCGTCATCATCGGTAAAGTGCATGTCGGATCACGTTCTGTGAAGGGTTCTGTAATTAAACCTAAACTATATGCGAATCGGCGTGGATCCTTATTACAGACCGTAGGCCTTTTCTACCTCCTCATTGATCTTTAAAGCTTTGTTAAGCTTGTATGTTCTATGTTGCCTTCTACGACATCCACGGGACGTGGAGTGGCCCTATTCTACTCCGCCGTGTATCCGAATCTTCTCATCAATGAGGCATTGCACATTGCACATTCTAGAGTCAACAGAGCCGTACGACCGAAAGTGGCGCGTCAACAGCTCGGTGTGCTCGATCTGCCACAAGCGGCTGAGCAACCAGTACAACCTGCGCGTGCACATGGAGACGCACGCGGGGCGCCGGCACGCGTGCGGCGCGTGCAGCCACGTGTCGCGGTCGCGGGACGCGCTGCGCAAGCACGTCGCCTACCGACACGCGCCGCACGATAGAACTGACGCGTGAGACTAACTTACCCCCTTTATCATTTTTCCAAAATAAAAACCGACTTCACCCCCTTATAAAGTCCATGCGAACGAAGTCGCAGGCTTTGACTAGTATTTAATACTAGCTGATGCATGAACATGTCCTTAAGGATTGGATCTGATTTGTCAGTACGAAATGCTACGTTGCTCTCTCTCGCTCTAGCCAATCACTGTTCTGTGCGACAAAAAAAGATAGCAGCTTAGAAAAGCTAGAAAAGTACTGTTCTGTGCTAACAAATGAGTCCCAACCCTAACAAGTCGCCTTGTGAAACATTACAAATTTGCATGCGTAAGATAGAAATTTTGAGGATTATTAAATAGTTAAACGTGAATTCGCGGTATAATTTTATAAAATACAAGTTTAAACAGCAAAAAGAAATATATATTTAGTTCACCCACCGAAAAGATAATTTATCAAAAAACTTGCAGATATAAATTTATTATTTTATAAACATTTGATACCTATATTCTTAACCTATATCTTTTAGAAAAGTGGTAATAAGGTCTTGCCAGAAAGGAAATGAAAATAGTACCAGACAAAAAATACACAAAATGTGTTCAATCAACAAAAGATAGTTAAATACCTACGTTATAAATTATACATATTTTTTTCTACCAAATTAAATCTGTAGTTTCTTTTATTTTCTTCTTGGCAAAATGTAAGTATTTTTAGTTTAATTTTTAATATTAAATGTACCCCCTATATATAAAGACAATGCCGTAGGACTGTTTTAGAGTAATTTTGATCAAATCAATTGTATGTGATCAAATTTTATACTATTTATATCAATGTTGTTTGTATTGTTCTTTATTCTGTGATATTTCCCAGATGTTTCTACGACTTAAAGAATAAAAATCAGGGATGTAACTATTTTTAACTACTTCACAAATAATTTTAAAAAAATGGATTTATTTTACTACTTTTAAACAATAGGCTTAGGCGTCATAAAAAAATATATTCTAAGATCCGAAGAGAGGTCGACCTTCACCCTTCTGCCAACCGAATGAAAAATAATTTTATCTAATATGTTCGGAAAATACCTATGGTCATAGCCACAGAATGTCTGTGGTCATAGCTATTTTTTTTTAACATTTTCATCTGGTTGGCAGATGGGTGAATGTCGTTCCCTCTTGGATCCTGATCCTTGTATTCCTAAAAGTAAAAATTTGGTGCTAAATCCCGTTCTAACATACATTTTTATTCATGAATTACTGTTGTCGAAACATCTATAACTTTGTTCTGTTCAATGTATTCTAGTCATTTGTTCATTTAAGATTGACTGCGTTAATATACCTATACAAATAATTTATGTAGTCTGCTAAGAATATCACAACTTTAAAGTGTGTTTAATTTGGCTACTACATCGTCGAACTGACCCACTCATTAAATTACACAAACTAAGTAAATTAAGTAATTTGTCACTATATATTTATTTATGTTTAATTTATTACATTGTTTAATTATGACAATTTGCCGATATTTAAGCGTAACATATATCCCGGTCGAGTTAACTGCGTACCTGACGGCCGTGGCATCGCATACAAACGAGGTGTGCAGTTAACTCGACCGAGTTTGTAATTTATCTTGCGGCCCTAGGCTTTGTCTGCTTAGATACCCGAAATTCTGTCTACCCCATCAGGGATAAATACGTATGTATGTCACATAAAATAGTTGTGATATTTTGAAAAGACATCATTAACGCATTCAAAATTAGTCTTTATTTATAAACTTGTTATGTGTATCAATATACTAGGATAATGCAACAAAAGACATTAGAGGAAAGACAATTATAGTTATAATAAATGTTTTACATATTTATTTTTGTATTATTTTCAAAATCCATGGTGGTCTGGGAGAAATAAAAAAAACTTAGAATGTACCAGCTGCTTCTCTTCCCACGCAGATCGTAAAAGCCGATCGAGGGAATGGGCAAAAATGCAAATCATGTTAACAGGCGATGCGGCTAGCAACCCATCACTGTATTGATTGCTTTTCCATCTTCTCGCCCACCATGACGCTAAAAGTGGCTTTTGGGTCTTGCGGCCCTAGGCTCTGCATAGAACCGCAAGACCCAAAATGCTCTGTCTGCCCCATTAGGGATAAAGACGTGATAGTATGTATGTATGTATGTATTATTTTCAAAATATTTTTTAAGGGTTGCTATTTTTATGAAAGAGGTCTGTCAGGATATGAGGAACATAGTATCTGCCTACCGCTGTGGGAAACAGGCGTTTTTTTTTCGTGTATGTAAGTGGCCTACACAGGTGTCAGATTTTTCAGGCTGCCTTAAAGCATCGACATAGCTTGACGACTGTCATACAATGATGATAGCTGGGATCAACGGCTTATAAATGCCTTCCGAAGCACGGAGAAGCTTGAGAAATGTTTGTACCACTTCTGGTCACCCGTCCAAGTGCGGACCACGCCTGGTGTCGCTGTACTTGTGAAAGCGTTAGTAATGCGCACTCCCGCCGGGCCACCAAATTTCTCAGGCGTGATAGCATGTAAGTATGGTCTATCTATGAAAGAAAAAAACAAATGTATATACAAGTGTATACAATTTTATTTTATACATACATTTTAGTAGTAGAAATCACGTACAAAATCAAGAAAAATATATAAGAAATTAGTATAAAAATACTGTAAAAATTACTCTAGCTCTTCAGAAATATACAGTGTTTACGAGGCATCGACAAAGGATTTTTTATGTAAATCATAACTTGGTGTCGGTTAAGGTAACGGTGTCGCGAGTTCAATAGTTTTTTCCCATCTCAAAAAATGCTTTCCGTGCGTGCCCAACGCGCCTAAAGCAGTTTTCACGAATTTGAGAGGAAAGGAGCCAAACAGTATAAAAATGCCCAACGATATAATCCAGACTATAATAAATAAATAATTCATTAAACATTATGATTTTATAAAACATCGTATATTTCTGAACAGTAGGATAAGTGCTTACGCTGCGTCAGGCGCAGTCTGCTTCAGCCTAGCACAATAATACCATTCGTGAAAATTCACGGCAAGCTCCAATCCAGGAACCATTTTTGAATCGCTAAGTCAAAAAAAATTTTTCCTATACAAAAATGCTTTCGTTTAGCGATAGCGACTCGATTTAACGTTTCAAAAATGGAGCCCCAGACACAACTGCAAGTGAAAAGTAACAATACTGGTCGATATCTCCCTCTCACTCGCACTCTTACAATAGTAGGGCAGAAAAGTATTATTCGTTAGAAAGATTACAAATAATAAGACTTTTTTTTTTGTAAATAAAAATTAACAAGATACCGCTTCAAGTCGCCCGCCTGTATGATACCGTGACGTCATACAAAATTAACATGCGCTGTGTCATCGTTATTTGTAACTCAGAAAAAAAAAATAAGGCTATTAGGGTGTCCACTAAGTGATGCGGGCGCACGCGGCGGGTTTCAGTCTATCTCTGTGACAAGCTCTACGTGAGACAGAGATAGCAGAATCCGCCGCGGGTCACCTGTCTCTGTCTCACGTAAAGTTTGTGGCAAAAACAGACTAAACGTGCGCTCGCGTCACTAAGTGGACACCTTAAGAGTACAATATTTTTCTTTACAATCTAACCGATGAACCAGAAATGTTTTTACAATCTCATGACTATTGTTAGCTATAGACGATCTGCGACGTCCACCTGACGCATCGTAGGCGATAAATGTCAACTTTAAATGCGTGCACACGTTAGTACGTAAATTGACACGATCTTTTAGATCAGAATTTCATTAAAATCACAATTTCCGCCAGCAAAAACTTCGACAGGGACTGACTTGACTAAGCAAAACTTTTTCTTAGTTGTGATAGTGAAATTTGAAATATCCCAATTTTCAGGGGAACAATGGGTATACAAGCCCGACTAACCCAATCTTCAGGGGACCAAGAGTATACGAACCGGAATGAATAGTACCAAGACTTGCCACATGTCACTTTTATCGCTTTCTCTTTTGGGCGTGTGAGGATGACCGTTTTCGTTGTTTGTCGCACTGACAGAAAAAAATCTAGGTCTATGGTTACCACGCACATTCTTTTTCACTTTATCCCGCTATGCGTGGGGTCGGGACAGTATGCGAGTCTCTTGGGACCATCTAGAAATTACATCACACGAATTTCATGATTTTTGACTCCCGTCTCCTCCTTGTCGCAGTTGATCGCAATTTTGAGATCCCCACCCCTTGTCACACAATGTCACACTTCGTTGACCCCCTCCCTCCCTCTTAATGTGTGACGTAATTTATGGATGCTCCCTTTACACTTCTCTCAATCCTTTGTCATGGTACACAATACTCCGCAACGATAATAATAACAAATAGCAAAAAAATAAAATTGATGTGCTTCAGATTGTACAGTCAGCAGCAAAAACATGTCACCAAATAAAAGCGTCTACTAACGCGTAAACGCTTTTAATAGGTGACATATTTTTGTTGCTGACTGTACCTACTGAAATATTCAAAACGAAATTACATCGGCGCACCTTGTTAAAAATCGCTATACAATGTCCTTTTAATTAAGTACAAATATTTTAAGGGGTGATTCAGTCCATCATTTCGAACAACTATTTCCAATAAATGTATATCGAAATACGAAAAAAAAATTTTCATTTTCGATAGTAATGATATCACGTGACTACTTCGATTTGTATGAAAACCTAAAATATTTTTTTCGTATTTCGATATACATTCATTAGGAAAAGTTGTTCAAAACGATGGACTGAACCACCCCTTAAAATATTTGTACTTAATTAAAAAGGACATTGTATACACATATTTAGGACCAAAAAAATTAATCGAAGTAAATTGGACCTTGTTCCTTTTGAAATAGAGATCAAAATAAGTCGTCAGTCCCCAAGTAACTCTAATACAATCTGTTAGTACCGAAAATAAGTTACGTCGTCTAACTGAGCATTAAATATTACAACTAAAATACAAGCGAAATAAATATGTTAGTACTTCATGATGCTTATAAACAATTATACTCTCTTTATAATAGTCGCCTTGCAGGGATATAGTTGGAGAAATTATCAGGAACTTTAATTATTTAAACAAATTATGTGATGTACAGGTTGACTGGTAAATCACAGGTTGACTGGTAAATCACTTCTTTTTGCGCACTCTGCACTCGATTCTCGTTCCAAATAAACAAAAAAAATTTGATGCTCCAAAGTGTGGTCACTCGCCGCGATGATTTAACGAGCCGGGTTACCGAGATAGGTACCGACTACCGAGCGCGCGGTTTCCAAACATTCAGAGTCTCTCAAAATTTTTCTTTTTAATTAACTATTTTGTTGGTTTAATATTTTTTGACGTCACGTGTGATCATGATTTATTATGTCCTTATGTATGATTTACCAGTCAGCCTGTACATAAAAGTATGAATGCAGAACTAATTTTTAAAGAAAGGTCAGTCCTTGATTGAACAGCTATACATATAGGACATAAATGTTGACTTTGAAAGCCAGCCAAATTTTTTGACCAATTTCCATGATACATAACCACGTGCTATAAAAAAAAAATCTAAAAAAAAACATGATCTATTTTCTACTATTGTATTAATTTCGAGGGTAGCGCAAGAGTTTGTTTTGCTTTCTGATCATTTATGGATTGTCCAATATGACTGAGCTTATAAAAAAAGACTAAATACTTAGTAAAAAACTATTTTGCATTTTAAGTAGGTATATCTCGTTCAATACAATTTAGAATATGCAGTAAAGTAGTGGACATTTGTATTATAAAATACCTATCAGTTCTTAATATTACGCATTTATCCAACTATACTAACCTATCAAGCACACGTTACATCCTTATTAATGTAAAAAAAAAAAAAAAACACCTAAAACGCAGCCATTTTAGACCACGATAAGCACTGGTTGTTTTTTTATCTGTATAAACCTTTGGAATCGAAAATAAAAAACGGGTATTTCATAATACAATTACATATGTCGTAATTAAAAATGTGTTTTTTGAATGGATGCAAAGTATACTTGAGAAGTCCCTTGATTAGGCATATATGCATATACAGTTATATGAGAACAGTAAAACATCTTCCATATAGTATTATCTTAACGACTTAGACACGTTTCAGTATTGTCATTTTAAAATTTAATTTAGTACTTTATTCTTCTTACTATAAAACAGAGTATCGAAACTTGATTTAACCTTTACCCCCGACGTAGTAAAAATGGTACAATTTAGCCATTCAATTTACTAAGGTCAAAAATTGAAAGATAAACTGAAACTTTATATCAATGCAATAAGGTTGAAGTTCGTCTGTTTCGACTGGACCTCAGGGGCCGGTTGAAGAATGTGAGGCGACAACTTTATGTCGCGCGACTGCTTTGCAACTGAAGTAGTCAATGGCTTACACAATCTGCGTCTTTATTCCCTGTGCATTAGATCTGAATATAGATTAGCCAATTCCGTTATCTGTCTCTTTCTTGTCAAGCGTGTATTATTACGTATATTTGCACATTTGTTTAAGTGTTACCTTCACAGATGTGCAGACAATGAACTAGTGTTGCAATTTTCTGTGATGCGTTTATAGCGACAGAAATTATTGTTGTATATTTTACTTTTTTGATGTAGTAGTACCTACCCCCGCACCAAAAACGGCAGAATATTTTGTAAGAAAATTTGTCTGCGTAATTTATCCTGTATTTAATGATCTAAGAATAAAGATGGACAGTTTACACTCTCAAATGGATAATACTAATCAAAAGATGTCTTACTGTTCTCCCCTCAAAGGGTAACTCTAAGCCCTAGGCACGTTCCAGACGCGCGTGTTGGCGTCCTGTCCCACCGACACTACGGTCTCGTCGTCGAGCCACGCGATGCCCGTGATCTGACTCTGCGGGTGTGCGTCTGAAAGTAATAAACAACTTTGTTAATCCTACTTCCTATCCTACTAATCCTACTATTCCTATTATTCCTACTATCCAACTTCTTCTCGTGTGTGTTAGTGACTAACACTAGTGTCAGAGTTTTTAAACCGCCTTAAAGGCCTCTGACATGGTTTTAGGTAACGACCAATGTCAAAGACAGTGACCGGGACCGACGGCTTGACGTGCCCTCCGAAGCACGGATCATTTTACTTATCGGACAATCAGGTGATCAGCCTACAATGTCCTCACCAAACTAGGACAACAACACAAAGTCGTTTCCCCCGCCGGGAATCGAACCCGCGACCATCCAACTATTCTACTCATATTATAAATGCGAAAGTAAGTTTGTATATTTGTTTGTTACCACTTCACGCTTCACCCATTGAACCTATTTAAATGAAATTTGATATGAATATAGTTTTTATTTGATATGATACCCAGGGAAGGACATAGGATAGTTTTTATCCCGAAATTCCCAAGGGAAGCGAAGCCCGCGAGTTCGGCTAGTGATTTATTCATAAGAATCTTTAGTAAGACCTAATTAGCTAGTCAAAATAAAAATTCAGAAACAAAAAAAATTGATCAATTAGTAGTACCGCCGCTAGGCGCTGTCAGCCGGCCGGCGGAGTTCATAGGGGTCACGCGTTAGTTTTGCACGGACGTAACTACGTGTTCTCGATCGAAAATCATTTTCCCAACTTTTTCATTATATGTCATACACAAATTTGGATTACGTATATGGATAGAGGAATTCATTTGCTCTAAAGGATTTAGTATAGCCCGTGGTTTGATTTATTTCGGGTATGTCTCTTCAGCGTTGTAGATTAGACTATTTATTTATGTTAAAAATTAAAAAAAATATATACAGTCGATTTTACAAATTAATATATACTAAACTAAACTATATTAAACTATAAATAAACGTTAAACTAAACTATTAGACTTACTTTTGATGATGGTGTGTTTAGCAGGCGCCGCCACGTTCCATATGATGACGTTGGTGTCGAGCGAGCCCGACGCGACGCGGGCCGAGTCGGGGCTCCACGCGACGCAGTTCACTTTAGCGGTGTGGAAGCCCCATTCTTTGTTGTGCGCCAGCTGGAAATCAAAAAAGCATTGGTGAACAATTGACAACATTTCATATTTTATAAGGCCCCAAATAAAAAATACCGTTTCTTTATTTATCTTTTCTAATCCCAAAAAAATATAAAAGATTTTTTGTCGCTTATTTTTGTAGAAATAAAATAAATACTAAAAATCGTGTTGTGACGTCATTTATACGGTAGTGAAGTTAGCACCATATAATGAAGTGAAGTGAGATGCAAACTGGTAACGTGAATAAGTCATGTCAACACTGAGTGTCACTGTCACTGTCAAATTTCAAATAACTGTACCTACCAGTCAAAACAACGTCGCGTGCTCGTGTTTTTGTAAAATATATAATTTGTAATACCTATTGTTTATTGCGTAGGCTTCCACATAATGCACTCATCATTTCAGCCGCATAACGTCCACTGCTGGACAAAGGCCTTTCCCAAGGATTTCCAAATTAGGCGAATCCTGCGACTTCGTTCGCGTGGACTTTATGACTCCGGAAAATGCTCATCAGGCTAAACAACTTTTTCTACGGCGTCATTTTTATATTTCTTATAGTTTAGCTGGACCATTATGGTTCCACATCAGGTGTTCCATTTTCCAAAATCAATTATATCCTGTATGTTGCCCAGGCCTAACAGCTATATAACAAAAAAAGTTTCATTCGAATCCGTCCAGTATTTCCGGACATTAACGTGTACAAACAGTTTTTTTTTGCTGTTTTATGTTGTTTTTCGTGTGTAAGTGGCCAACACTGATGTCAGATTTTTCAGGTTGCCTAAAGGCATCTGACATCGCTTGACGACTGCCGTACAATGATGACAGCCGGGATCAACGGCTTATTTTCGAAGCACGGAGCTCTCGATTTTTTTTATGCCACTTGCCACCCATCTAAGTGAGGACCACGCCCGGTGTCACTTTACTTACGAAAGCGCTAGTAATGCGCACTCCGGCCGGGTCACAAAGCTCTTTCTGCTGTTTTATTATAAAGATAGATGTATTAGTAAGATGTTCTTACCTTATACTCATCAGTAGAGTACAACATGACTTTCCTGTTAGCGTCGCAGGCCACCAGATATTTGGAGTCCGGACTGAACTTGGCGTCAGTGACCGGGCCGAGGTGCTGCAGTTCCACGCTCGGGGTTAGGGTGCGAACGTCTAGGGTGTAAATGTGGACTTTGTTGTCGGCTCCTGGAAAGAAGTATCTAGTCAGCCTTGAAGAGAAAGAAGTTAGGTCATCTGATGCGACCCGACAATTTTAACACGTTGCAGGACACTCGGCTAGACACAATAGAAATAACAATTGGATAACGGCCACAGCCGTAAGTGTCCTGCAATGTGTTAATAAATAACCAGCCAAGTGCGAGTCTAACTCACGCACCAAGTGTTCCGTACCATTATCTATAAAAAAAAATCGCGTTTGTTGTATATAGGAGCCCCACTTAGCGATAACAGAATACATTATCTGTGAAAATTTCAACTGTCTAGCTATCACGATTCATGAGATGCGCCCTGGTGGACAGACGGACAGACGAACAGACGGACAGTGGAGTCTTAGTAATAGGGTCCCGTTTTTACCTATTGCGAAAAGAGGACCAGGAAAATCGAGGCTCAGCTACATGACACAGATACACGCTGACTTTTTATTGGTTTTGGAAAAAAAAATGTCGTAAAGTAAATAAATTCCTCTATCCATATATGTAATCCAAATTTCTGTATGTCATAAGATAAAAAAGTTGCGTAAATGATTTTCTGTCGAGACTACGTAGTTATACGCCGGCCGCCGGCTGCGTAATGTCGATGACCCCGGCCGCCCGGCGGGCGATGTATGGCGGCGGTACTACTAATTGATCTCACAATTTTACTTTCGAGTTTCGGGCAACATTTTTTGATTTTGAATTTTTATTTTGACTAGCTAATTAGGTCTTACTAACGATGCCTATGAAGTGGCCTTCGGCTTCAAAACCAATGAAAAATCACCGTGTATATAGGGAACAAGTTTATTTGCGAGGCAAATTAATAAAAACCAGGACTGTATAGAACGCCATCTAGTAATGAGTAGCGGAACTACCGATACGACGTGATATCCGTAGCGCCACAACCACACGACAATTTGAACCCATTGTACTCATTTAATGACCTCCGTGGCGTAATGGTCAATACGCTAGACCGCCAATCCGGAGGTCCTGGGTTCGATCCCCGGCCAGGGCAAGTTGTAAAATGGCCTTTTTCAAATTGCCCTGGGTCTTGGATGTTTATCTATATTATAATATATAAACCTACAATACCACTCACTGACTGATTGACATAGTTGTTTGCCCTGTTGCGGGGTTGGTGGGGTTTAGGTTGATATATGGTTGTATAGAGGGTGCTCCAGTGAGTACCAGAAAAATCTGACATTTGAGGATTTGCAGAAACCTGATGTGAAAGGGGTACGGCCTGCGGAGACGGTTGGGGTTAGGGGAGTAATTTTTTTTCCAAAATGTAGGGGGTTGCAAGCAATTTGACGAGCATCATTCGTTTTTTGATTTCTTTTAAAATTCAAGATGGCCGCCATACATGGACAAATCCCCTCCATACAAATTTCATACAAACGGCCCCCCAAGTAACTTGGCGCAGCCTGAGGCCGAAGGCTGAAGGCGAAGCGCCCCCTCGAAGCCGCAGGCCGAGCTGTGGAGCGAGGGCGAAGCCCGAGCTCCCCCTCCCCCCCTCCCTTTGACCCCCCCGCCCTATAAGTAATTTTCACGAGGCCGCAGGCCGAGTGACGCGAGCCCGAAGGGCGAGCTGCGGGCGAGGGCGAAGCCCGAGCCATTATCACAAAGCGCAGCGTCTTTTTTTTTTTTTTGGAAATCCAAGATGGCCGCCTAAAGTAAACTGCTTGCGATTTGGCTGAAAATCGATATCTATATGTAATTTGACCCCAAAAACCTAAATTCAATATTTTTTTGGAATCCAAGATGGCGTCTGCATTTTAGAAAATTTAACTTATTTCGTTTTTAACGTCTCACTGGGACTTTGTAGGGGTATGAAATTTTGCATGTAGGGGTAAAGCACCCCGCAGAACTCGAAACTGCATTCCGATTTTGGATCCAAGATGGCCGCCCCCGCACATATTATGATCTTTCCTTTACTGACTGCAACTTTTACCCATTTTCTGAACTGGAAACGTGTCATACCCTACCTCAACAGCCGCACGAAAGACCGCGGGCTGCTTGCAGCCCGCGCAGCGCCCGAAAAGCTAGTTATACTATATAAACCTACAATACCACTCACTGACTGATTGACATAGTTGTTTGCCCTGTTGCGGGGTTGGTGGGGTTTAGGTTGATGTGCGGTCGTATAGAGGGTGCTCCAGTGAGTACCAGAAAAATCTGACATTTGAGGATTTGCGGAGACCTGATGTGGAAGGGGTACGGCCTGCGAAGACGGTTGGGGTTAGGGGTGTGTTTTTTTTTCCATAATGTAGAAGATTATAAGCAATTTGACGACCGTCATTTGTTTTTTGATTTTTTTCAAAATCCAAGATGGCCGCCATACAAGGACAAATTTCCCTCCATACAAATTTCATACAAACATTCCAAGTAACTTGGCGCAGCCTGAGGCCGAAGGCCGAAGGCGAAGCGACCTCGCGAGGCCGCAGGCCGAGCTGCGGAGCGAGGGCGAAGCCCGAGCTCTCCCTCCCCCCTTCCCCTTTGACCCCCCCCCCCTACAAGTATTTTTCACGAGGCCGCAGGCCGAGTGACGCGAGCCCGAAGGGCGAGCTGCGGGCGAGGGCGAAGCCCGAGCCACTATCACAAAGCGCAGCGTCTTTTTTGTTTTTGGAAATCCAAGATGGCCGCCGAAAGTCAACTGCTTGCGATTTGGCTGAAAATCGATATCTATATGTAATTTGACCCCAAAAACCTAAATTCAATATTTTTTTTGGAATCCAAGATGGCGTCTGGATTTAGAAAATCAAACTAACTTCGTTTATAACGTCTCACTGGGACTTCGTAGGGGTCTGAAATTTTTCATGTGGGGGTAAAGCACCCCGCGGTACTCGGAATTGGAATCAAATTTTAGATCCAAGATGGCCGCCCCCACACATATTTTGATGTTTCCCATACTGACTGCAGTTTTTACCCATTTTCTGAACTGGAAACATGTCTTACCCTAATTCAACAGCCGCGCGAAAGACCGCGGGCTGCTTGCAGCCCGCGCAGCGCCCGAAAAGCTAGTATATTATAATATATAAACCTACATTACCACTGACTGACTCACTCACTGATTGACATAGTTGTTTGCCCTGTTGCGGGGTTGGTGGGGTTTAGGTTGATGTGTGGTCGTGTAGAGGGTGCTCCAGTGAGTACCAGAAAAATCTGACATTTAAGGATCTGCGGAAACCTGATGTGGAAGGGGTATGGCCTGCAAAAACTATTAAGGTTAGGGGCGTGATTTTTTTTCCATAATGTAGAAGATTATAAGCAATTTGACGACCGTCATTTGCTTTTTGATTTTTTTCAAAATCCAAGATGGCCGCCGAACATGGACATTTTCCTCCATACAAACTTACCCATTTTCTGAAATGGAAACACATCTTAGCCTACCTCAACAGCCCCACGATGAACCGCGGGCTGCTTGCAGCCCGCGCAGCGCCCGAAAAGCTAGTATAATATATAAACCTACATTACCACTCACTGACTGACTCACTGATTGACATAGTTGTTTGCCCTGTTGCGGGGTTGGTGGGATGTAGGTCGATGTAGGGTCGTATAGAGGGTGCTCCAGTGAGTACCAGAAAAATCTGACATTTGAGGATTTGCAGAAACCTGATGTGGAAGGGGTACGGCCTGCAAAAACGGTTAGGGTTAGGGGCGTGATTTTTTTTCCAGAATGTGAAGGGTTGTAAGCAAATTGACGACCGTCATTTGTTTTTTATTTTTTTTCAAAATTCAAGATGGCCGCCATACAAGGACAATTTTCCTCCATACAAATTTCATACAAACGGCCACCCCAACTAACTAGGCGCAGCCAGAGGCCAAAAGCCAAAAGTAAAGGCCACCCCCGCGAGGCCGCAGGCCGAGCTGCGGGCGAGGGCGAAGCCCGAGCCACTTCCCCCTCCCCCTTGGATCCACCCCGTTAAGTAATCTTCACGAGGCCGGAGGCCGAGTGTCGCGAGCCCGAAGGGCGAGCTGCGGGCGAGGGCGAAGCCCGAGCCACTATCACAAAGCGCAGCGTCTTTTTTTTTTTTGGAAATCCAAGATGGCCGCCAAAAGTAAACTGCCTCTGATTTGGCTGAAAATCAATATTTATATGTAGTTTGACCCCAAAAATCCAAATTCAACTTTTTTTTGGAATCCAAAATGGCGTCTGTGTTTTAGAAAATTAAACTTATTTCGTTTATTACGTCTCACTGGGACTTCGTAGGGGTCTGAAATTTTGCACAAGGGAGTAAAGCACCCCGTGGAACTCGATACTGCAATCAGATTTTGGATCCAAGATGGCCGCCCCCCCCCCCCCCCATATATTTTGATGTTTCCTTTACTGACTGCAGTTTTTACCCTTTTTCTCAACTGGACATGTTATTTAGCCCACCTCAATAGCTGCACGAAAGACCGCGGGCTGCTTGCAGCCCGCGCAGCGCCCGAAAAGCTAGTCTATATATATATATTTGTTATAACATATAGTATCGTTGAGTTAGTATCCCATAACACAAGTCTCGAACTTACTTTGGGGCTAGCTCAATCAGTGTAATTTGTCCCTATATATTTATTTATTTATTTAATGTTGTGGAGGTCTTGTAGTCCTCCACGTGGATTTCCCAAGTGGACTGTTATATTCGTAGGGGTCTGCTGAGTGGTAGAGCAGATACTATGTAATGCAAAATATAATAATTAATTACAACAGTTGGACGCGTGCGTCTTGATCGAAGGTTGGCAGAGAAGAGAGAGAGCTACGGAAATAGAGCGAGACGGCAACCGGATGTCAAAGGCAACGAGATTTAGGTTTTTAATTTTGTGTCCTGGTAGGACGATATGTATGTTGTTCTCAACAAATGTAAAATAATTTCTTTGTTACTTTTTTCTTGCGGTATACAATGAAGAGTTATCTATCTATCTATCAAATTGAACGAACGACACATGTATATTTCACAAGCAATTTATTAAAACTTAGTTGGCCACTTACCGCCGACCGCGACGTGCCTGGACTTGGTGTCGATGGTGACGCACGTGGGCTCGTAGTTGAGAGGCAGGGACGACTGCTTGCTGTTACCGATTACTACTGCCAGCTGGAAAAAGATTTTTGATTAAAACTAACGTGAGATACAATCATTATTATATTTAGTAAACGGGTTGCTCACGTATAGAGTCAGCTAATGCCTACATGTTTCGACCTCATCATTAGTGTGTCGCGAGCCGGTGCGGTGTACGTTCCTGTAGTCACATTCGCCCTGATGAAGACCTCCGGATGAGGTCGAAACATGTTTGACGACCTCCGTGGTGTAGTGGTCACCATGCTAGTCCGCCACCCAGAGGTCCCGTTCGATTCCCGGTCAGGGCAAGTTGTAAAATGGCCTTTTTCAAATTGTCCTGGGTCTTGGATGTTTATCTATATACGTATTTGTTATAAAATATAGTATCGTTGAGTTGGTATCCCATAACACAAGTCTCGAACTTACTTTGGGGCTAGCTCAATCAGTGTAATTTGTCCCTATATATTTATTTATTTATGTCGGCAGTAGCTGACTCTATACGTGAGTAACCCGTTTACTAAATATGATAATGAAAAAAAAATATTTGTATTGTAAGTTTTCAGGTTCAATCCCCATTTGAACTAAATCATTTAAAAGGAAACGTAGATATCATTTGATAATTCTGTCTTGACTAAGCTTTAGATAATAATTTTGTCTTGATTAAGCCCTATATAACCCTTCAAACTATTAGGAACTACTGTTTACAGTTTAAAGTGAGAAAGTAAAGCAGTATTCTACGAACATTAGCCAAAAGTGTCAGTTTTTCGCAAATTCGCAAGCTTTAAATGATATCATACCTCTTTGACAGTAGCGATGATAGTTGTGTCATCGTCTATGATGTGATCCATGCCGCGAGGTTGCGAGCCCAGCGGAATAGCCGCGTCCGTGTATGACGGGGCGTCACCTAAAACAGAGGTGTTATACTATACTATCACGTTTTTAGGGTTCCGTACAAACATTGACAAAATGGAATACTTAGAGAATCACTCGTGCGTCTGTCTGTCTGTCCGTCCCTCTCTCACATAAATACATACATACTATCACGACTTTATCCCTAATGGGGCAGACGGAGCATTTTGAGTCTTGCGGCTCTAAGCAGACAGAGCCCAGGGCTGCAAGACTCAAATGCCACTTTTTGCTTGATGAAGGCAAGAAGGTGGATGAAGTAATCAAAATAGTGATGGGTTGCTAGCCGCAACGCCTATTAACATGATTCGATTTTTGCCCGTGAATAGGGCTCTTTATTATAAGCATCTCGAATATATTTTTGTTATTATTGTAAAATAAATTGTTTTGTTCACCATTAACGCCCACCATCACGCTAAAAGTGACCTTTGGGTCTTGCGACTTTCAGGAAAGCTGGTGACTTTGGACAGAGATAGAAGGCATTGGTGGCAAATAAAAATCCAAGCAGACCCAGGGCCGCTAGAAAAGGAAACAAGATTTCTAACAAGTCAAATCAGATACTTTTTTCTTAACGTCAAATCAAACATTGTCTATGGGATTTGTATGAAATAGCACGTCATGACATCATAAACTCTTGGAGTCACATAGCGTTCCTATTATCAGTTTTTCTGCATTAATAAATATAAAATCACGTTAACAATGTATATAATCAATGACAAGTGACATTATTTTGTGATGTTTTATTCTCATATCAGTACAAAATAATTTATTTTTGCCCCTGGATACTACCGAATTAAAATATTTATGGGTGGCACGGTTGTATAAATCCAATACTTTTTTGACGACCTCCATGGCATAGTGGTCACCATGCCAGTCCGCCACCCAGAGGTTCCGGGTTCGATCCCCGGTCAGGGCAGGTTGGAAAATGGCCTTTCTCAAATTGCCCTAGGTCTTGGATGTTTATTTATATATGTTTTGTTATAAAATATAGTAACGTTGAGTTAGTATCCCATAACACAAGTGTCGAACTTACTTTAGGGCTAGCTCAATATGTGATTTGTCCCTATATATTTAAATTTAATTAATACTTACCCTCAGCCTGTGGCGCGGCCTTGCGCAGGCTGTCATCAATGCCGCAGGTCAAGAGCGAGCCGTCCTTGCTGGCGCTCATGCCGTTGACCTGGTTGCCGTGACCTTGCCCTTGGATGTGGCGACCTTCACCTGGAAATAATACATATCCTTTAATGTTATGAAGTCTCATCTTCTTTCGTACTTAATACTAGGTTTTAACTTCCATGTCTGGGAGAAAAGAAAGAAAACTTAGAATGAACCAGCTCCTATTCCCGCGCAGACCTTGGTACTATGTAAGTATTCTCGACTCGAAAAGACTCACCACATAGTGACACAAGTCATGGCTCGCTGTGCTGTCGACTTTATTACGCTGCAACTGGGTTTAATTCAGCAAGTTTCCTATCCAAGAGTGATTCTTCTATGCTTTGGTACTACGTATGCGGCTTGTCCGTGTAACTGTAGTCAAGCGCAAAAATATGTCGTCGAATATTTTTTTGGGGACATATTTTTGCTGCTGACTGTGCCATTGTTGTAGTATGTGGAACTTTATAGTAAAGACCTTTATACAACGTGAAAGGTACATACTCGTAATAAATCGAACCACGGACTATAATAGATCACCATTGTACAATAAAATTAAAATAACAGTCAAAAACTGAAAAAAATCGATATTTCCATACAAGTGTGCAGCCGCCCGGGTAATTTGTACGGGAATCACATTTTTTTTTGTTTTTTGTCTTTTATTTTAGTGATATAGTATTGCCCGTGGTTCGATTTATTACGGGGAAGTCGCTTCCACGTTCTACTAGTACTTGGCGCGAGTGTTTCTTCTGTACTTTGGAGCTTACGTATTCTGTGTTGTCGACTCGAAAAGAATTGTGCCGTGTGGTCTCCGGCAGAATAGAAAAGGGCCACTCCAAGTCCTCCCGTGGGTGTCGTAGAAGGCGACTCAGGAAATATAAGCTAAACAAAGCTTAAAAACATCAGTGAGACCTCTCCAACCCGTCTGGCCAGCGAGGAGAGTGTAGGCCAAGTCGTCTGGCTGCTCGTGCCAAGTTTGGCACTATTAGTACAGAGAGGGTCATGCTCCTGCAGTGGAGACAAAAAGACCTAATGATGATCCTTGCCATTCCATTTATTTTCGCAATACCCAGCAGGCTTCATGTCGTACTTAAGGTGATTGCGAACCTTGGCCGTCCATACATTTTGTTTTACAGCAATTCTCTTAATGTGGATAGTGTTTCTCATATTACAATCGATTTACCAATTTTCATGAAGTTGTAGTGCTCGCCTTTAAAGTCTGTCATAATAATTTACAGTACTTTACAAGAAAAACGATATTTAAAACAAGACAAAAATTAACATTTCTAACAATGTGTGTGTAATAAATAGAATTCATTTTAGAGTGACATCTGGCAGATTTATTAAAAACTACTGCATTTGTCTAATTTGACAGCTCAATGCTTGCAACGACATACTTGGACATCATTTAGATGGCGCTGTAATAAAAATATCTAAATGTAGTATTATGTCAGAAGACTCAGCGCGGTCAGAATGCTACGTTGCCGCTCTTCATGCAGCAGGCAACGCGCAAAGTGTAGTAGGTACACAGCGGCACGAGACGGCAACGTTGTTTGCTTTTGAAACCGAATGCATTTCTCTCCAAGTCTCCACAATATTTCTAATTTCTACGATATGAGTTCGTTCTGAAACTGAAACAATTATTTTTTTTTAAACATATATTAATTAAAAGAAATAATGATAGGTATAGCTTAGTAGGTAAACATGTACCTATTCATAAACAAAAAATAAGTACTTACTAATGTTTGTATTGATTACTATGAATACTACCGAAAAATTAATCTTTACTTTTTATTTAGAATTTCACAATAAACCTACGAACTTCTGAACGTGACTTATCTAATCTACTTATATGAACAATCAAATTAGCAATTTAGCAAAACCTTCACGTGGAGATAGTTCATAAATTAGTTGTTAATTATTTTATCGGATATTAATATTAAATATCAAATATTCATTGGATATATTTTATAAAAAAAAACTGCGATCGTACTTATCTTCTCTGTATTTATGTTCACGTCAAAGAAGTATAACTTCTAACTAACGCGTGTAGGTACATAAGTACACGCCATCGAGTACACACTCTTTTTTTAGGGTACTCAAAGGGTAAAAACGGGACCCTATTAGGTAGTAAGACTTCGCTGTCTGTCCGTCTGTCTGTCACTAGGCAGTATCGCAAGAACCGCGATAGCTAGATAGTTGAAATTTTCACGAATAATTATGTATTTTTGTTGCCATCTGTTCTGCCATAACAACAAATACTAAAAACAAAATGAATCATGTGTGTAAATGGCCTACACTGGTGTCAGATTTTTTAAGCTACCTAAAGGAATCTGACAAAACTAAACGACTTTCATTTAATAATGTCAGCTGGATCCAACGGCTTATAACTGCTTTCCAAAGAACCGAGAAGCTTAAGACATTATTATGCCACTTGTGGTCACCCATCTAAGTGCGGACCACTCCCGGTGTGGCTTTACTTGCGCAATCACTAGTAATGTGCACTCCCGCCGGGACCCGTTTCTTTTGGTTTCTAAGCGCACGGTAGTGGACTTCCTGTGGCTGATATGATGATGACGATGACTCGATCAAACTCACCAGTGTCAACGTTCCACATGGTGACACAGCCGTCGTGGCTCGCGGTGTACACCGACTTCCGGTCCGGGTGGAGCGCCAGACTGGTGATGGGCTTGTTGTGCCCCATGAGCACTTGCCGCGGCTTGTCCGGGTTGTCCACGTCTAAGTAGTTGATCACTCCGGACAGCGACACGGAGAGGAGGTGCTTGCCTTGCCAGAGGCAGGATACCTGAAAAAATATTAATTTTACCTGTTATTAAATAACTCCGTCGGGGCCCCGCAGGCGTAGTAGGCCCAAGTAGTGCTGGCTTGACGTCGTCAAGGATGAAATGCGTGCCAAAGAAAAGATGCTCAAGACCATGCGAAGTGGAGGAGAAAAAGCCGAAAAGCGGACCCCAGGCTTCGCAGCGTTACAGCTCAGGATGCAACTGGGAATGCGCTGAGATGAGCGAGTAAGAGAGAAAGAGAGAGAAAGAGCCACCACAAAATAGAAATTTTCTTTTCTAGACTATTTCCGGAAATTTTTAACATAGCTCGAAAATTTTCGTGAAGAAATTTTTTGTGAGAAATTTCCCGGAAATTTTCCAGACCGCTTCGGACATTTCCTGAATGGACATACAAACTGGGATTAGCTGATCAATCAACTTGTATAGGAGGCCAAAAATTATTTTTATATTTCGATATGTGTTCCTTGGGGAAAGTTGTTCAATATCATGGACTGAAATCACCGTTAAAATTGTTTCAGAATATTTTGTTACACCTTACATATAATATATAAAAATCGATCATTCTGTCCCATTTACCTGTTGGTCTTCAATAGCTGCGCCCATGTTGAACAGCGTGGTCCGCTGCAAGCTCTCGATGTCCCAGATCGCGCAGGTCTTGTCTCCGGAGCAGGATAACAACTGCTTGCCGTCCGGGGACCAAGCGATGCCATACACACCGCCCTTGTGCGCTGGAGAGCCGATCTGAGGTGACGTAATAAACAAAAATGGTGTTATTATTTTTTGACCCTCTGAATTGAAAAACACTAAAAAAATGGTGTTATTATTTTTTGACCATCTGAATTGAAACACACTATATTTTCTTTTAAGATTGACTAGCCACGGACTCAAACTCACAGGTGGGCGTGGCCAAAAAGCACGCTGTCTCACCTAACATTGTGGCGGGCGAAAGCAGTGAGGTAAAATGCACGAGGTGTTGGAGAGGTCTCATGATGTTTATAAGCTTTGTTTAGGTTGTAGTTCCTAAGTCGCCTTCTACGACATAAACCGCAAGACTTGGAGTGGTTCTATGCTACTCTGCCGGAAACCACACGGCGTGTCGCTAAATGAACGATTTATTATGGAAAATACCGGGCTCTTTCTAGCATCCACATGCCAACCGTTCTAGAACCTAGCGGCCTGGTTAAGGTTGAAGGCAAAAGACCAGGTGGGATGACCCTTGTAACTAGTACTCACGTACAGAAGTCTTACTCAGCAAAGGAATTTAAAGAAATATCTACTCAATGTCGTTAACGATATGATTTAATTTACCTCGCGTCAGAACTCGACACCTCTTCGTTTAGAAATGCATTGCAAGCCAATTTCATTCTTATAACTCGAGACATACGATTCATGTCACTAAATTTGCCACTTCGGAGTGGTCGCCGCGCGCATAGTAATAATGTAGGTATATTTTTGATACCCAAACGGGGAGTGACACAGGCCTGCCCTTGTGCCTTGCGAGATTGGGACGGCCCCTTGTGTTGGATGCTACCTGTGTTGTATAACGCTGATAGGTGTCCTACTTGGAATAATAAATTAAAATACAAGCACAGCAGAGCAAATGAGACATATAATCAAAGAACACTCAACGCTACAGAATTTTGAATTTTAGATTATTTAAAAAAATTATAGAATGCAGAAAAATATAGGGTCGTGGGTCTAGGCACGAGGTCCAGTGAGTAGCCACCAGGATGGGCTACTTAGCTTGGTCAGCAGCACGTCCAGGCGAAAGAGGGCCTCCGCTGCCGCTCCGGGGTATATATACAGCCCGCGATGGAATGCGGGGCGCGGGGCGGGAGGAGGAGCACGCCACACGTCACAGTTGACATTCAGGCGCAGTCTCATCTCTCAGTGACAGGGCCTAAAGCCGGGACAGCCGCAGCTGCTGCAGAAAACCTACCAATACTTATTTCCGTTCGGGGTTGAAACGTTGGGGCTGTGGGAACCATCGGCGCATAAAATATATAACACTGCCGCCCGAATTTTGACTGAAATCACGGACATTTTTCGTATTGGACGTTTATAATGGATGTACATACATACTATTACGTCTTTATCCCTAATGGGGCAGACAGAGCATTTTGGGTCTTGCGGTTCTATGCAGAGCCCAGGGCCGCAAGACCCAAAAGCCACTTTTAGCGTCATGATGGGCGAGAAGATGGAAAAGCAATCAATACATTGATGGGTTGCTAGCCGCATCGTCTGTTAACATGATTTGCATTTTTGCCCATTCCCTCGATCGGCTTTTACGATCTGCGTGGGAAGAGAAGCAGCTGGTACATTCTAAGTTTATTTTTATTTCTCCCAGACCAGCATGGGAGATAATGGATGCAATTATTAGCGTAAATCATACGTACCTCTCCCTTGAGCTCGGAGCTCGCGCCGTCGTACAAGAATATCTTGCCGTCGAAGCCGGCCGACGCGAACAGGCTGCCGTCGGGGCTGTACCGCACGGCCTGCGCGAACCGAGTGTGCTCCTGCAAACCAAATAGGCTATTAGACTATGTTTGTTTTTGAACATGATACGAACAACAAAGAACAACTTCTTCTTCTTCTTATCGTGTGTGTTAGTGACTAACACTAGTGTCAGAGTTTTTAAACCGCCTTAAAGGCCTCTGACATGGTTTTAGGTAACGACCAATGTCAAAGACAGTGACCGGGACCGACGGCTTAACGTGCCCTCCGAAGCACGGATCATCTTACTTATTAGACAATCAGGTGATCAGCCTACAACGTCCTTACTAAACTAGGACAACAACACAAAGTCGTTGTCCCCGCCGGGAATCGAACCCGCGACCTCCGGGTATGAGCCGAACGCTCTAACCACTACACCACGGAGGCAGTCATAAACAAATAACAACAAAAAAGAAGTCTTTTTTCGAAAACAGCACGTAAATTGGCTATAAAATGAGGCAACAATTAGCATTTCGAATATAGGTATAAGAGTGGGAGCGTAGTGGGGACATCTCGATTCTCGCTATCTCTGTCGTACGTGTGAGACCTAATGGCAGTGACGTCACGCATGTGTATGTGCAATTGTGCATCCTTTTTCTGGTATTTAACAGTTTCCCCTTCCACCGGATTTAAAAGACTTGTAATAAGCCTTTTTTTGACCGGATCTAAAGAATAAAAAATATAAAAAAATCCGATATTTAAAACAATATATATAAATATATAGGGACAAATCGCACTGATTGAGCCAGCCCCAAAGAAGTTCGAGACATGTGTTATGGGATACTAACTAGATAAACATCCAAGACCCAGGACAATTTGAAAAAGGCCATTTTCCAACTTGCCCTGACTGGGAATCGTACCCAGAACCTCTTAACTTGTCTTGGAACTTACTTGTTTGGTGCACTTGAATTTGAACGGAGGTCCTTCGAAGACAGCGATGGTGTTGTCCTCAGAAGCCGTCACGATCCTGAAGGGGCGCGCGGGGCGGAAGTCCACCGAGTTGATGGGTTTGGACTGTCCGCTGATCTCTCCGACCGATGTGCCGGTCTCGGACATGAACACATGGCCAAATCTGCCAAAAAATTAAGAAAGAGGTTTGGTTCAAATCATCATTATCCTCGCTTTCTCCCTATTTGGGGTCGCCTCTATATGTAAACTCCCTCCATAGTTTTCTATCATTTACTATATAATTCGTCAAAACCAAAAACCGACTTCATCTCCAAACTACACAACCGATTTTGATGGGGTGATTAACACGCCTGTTTATTTATTTATTTTATTTAACTTTATTACAAAAATGTACAATACAATACAATACAAATTAACTTTATTGCACCATGATAAACATGAAAAATTAAAACAACAACAAGAAATGTGTTAATGTAACAGGCGGACTTAAGGTCCAAGGCCTTTTCTACCAGTCAATCTACAGGTGGTTCTGATAAAAGCCAATTTTGGGCGAGAGTAGTAATTGGAACAAACTTTACAATAAATCTATACATATGAATATATACACATACTGTTTCTGCTACGATCCTTGCGTACCTCTTTTGACTTTACTAATGTATAAAGCAGCTTCATCATCATCATCATCAGCTTTCAAAAACCCACCACTGGGTATAAGCCTTCCTTTGTCTGCGCCATCCCGTTCTGTCCGCGGCCGCTGCTATCACAGCAGCTTATCACACTATTAATATATAGGTGAAAGTTTGTGAGTGTGTGTCTGTGTGTGTGCGTGTGTGCGCGGGCGCGTGCGCGTGTTAGGGTGCGTTTGCGCGTGTGTGTACTGACACCCGGAATTAACACATAGGCGCAACTAGTGCTACACGCTACCTTTCTCTCCCCTCCCCCACCACAACCATCCGCTGGCTGTCTGCGCTCCATGCTATGTCCTTGATGGGACCACCGATAGGCTGGAACTCGTTCTTCAGGATGTGTTCCTTATTGACAGTGTCCCAAATTCTCACTTTGCCAGAAGCATCTGAAACAAAGATGTGCTCTTTATCCTAAAAACGAATTTTCAAGAGTTTCTAGCAATAAAACAGTCATGTATCTTTTATCATCACAATATAAGCAGTAGGAAGACCACTGCTGAACATAGACCTCCCCCAAGGTTATGTATCCTTATTAGATCCCAATAACGTTAATGTTTTCAGGGTTTATACTGGTTTATACATACTATTACATCGTACCCCTAATAGGGCAGGCTCTAAGCAGACAGATTCAAAGGCCAATTAAAACGTGATGGTCTTCTTCTTATCGTGTGTGTTAGTGACTAACACTAGTGTCAGAGTTTTTAAACCGCCTTAAAGGCCTCTGACATGGTTTTAGCTAACGACCAATGTCAAAGACAGTGACCGCGACCGACGGCTTAACGTGCCCTCCGAAGCACGGATCATCCTTCTTATTAGACAATCAGGTGATCAGCCTGCAATGTCCTAACCAAACTAGGACAAGAACACAAAGTCGTTGCCCCCGCCGGGAATCGAACCCGGGACCTCCGGGTATGAGCCGAACGCTCTAACCATTACACCACGGAGGCAGTTAACGTGATGGTGGGCAAAAAGTTGGAAAAGAGATGAAAATAATGATAGGTTGCTAGCCGCATTGCCTATTAACGTCTCGTATGTTCACAGACCGGAATCCGGTCGACATGCATTGTTTATACTGTGTGTGGTGTTTTGCAGTGACAACAGGTAACATGATTCACATTTTCGCCCATTCACTCGTTCGGCTATTACGACTTGCGCAGGAAGATAAGCAAATGGTAAATTCTACTTTTTTTTTCTTCCAGACCAGCATGCTTTTTCCCAGAAACAATTTTAAACTCCTTTGGTATTGTGCAATAACGAATCACATGTGATACACCGCGGGTAACAGCCAGAGGTGCTATTTTTCAAATGCGGAGTCACTAAACGAACGATTTTTTGTATGGAAAAACCATTCGTTTAGGTGACTGCGCGTTTAAAAAATGGCACTTCAGACTTATTGGGTACCATTAGGAAAATAAAACGTTACAAAATAACGTCAGTTGACATGATCATATTCATTTTCAAATTGATTTTAGATTTACTATTGCAAAACAACTGATATCAAGAGCGCTATTTGACTCCTAGAAATTATGACGTCATGAGTCTATCCTACTAATATTATAAACGCGAAAGTTTGTAAGTATTGATGGATGGGTGTTTGTTACTCTTTCACGTAAAAACTCCATAATGGATTTTAATGAAACTTTACAATTATACAGCTTATACATCAGAATAACACATAGGCTACAATTTATAAAGATATTGTGTGATAATCCTGCGCAAACGAAGTCGCTAGCACCAGCTAGTATTTCAAACAAAACCCAATGTTTTCTTTTTTGACATTTACAAAAAGTGTCTGATTTGAGTTGTTGGAAGTAGCGCAATCATAACCATATCACAATAAATAAGACAAGAGAAACATTTAATTGCGTTTGTTTATGTATGAACGCACCGTGTAGAACGCTGGCACAGTGCCAGTTGGAACACATATCTCCAGAATTAAACCGGCGATGTAAGTAACTGTTAATAAATAACTCCGTGTGAAAAAACTTAAGGGAGGCGTGAATGGCATCATCAACATTTATTTAATAGTTTGAGGAGCTCGGTGGCACGGCCGGAGTGCGGATTGCTGGCGCTCTCGCAAGTAAAGCGACACCGGGCGTGGTCCGCACTTGGATGGGTGACCACAAGTGGTATAAAAAATTATCGGGTTCTTTGCTTAGGAAGGCACGTAAAAGGCGTTGGTTTCAGCTGACATCATTGTGTGGCTATCGTCAAGCGCACTTTGATGGGTAACCACAATTGGCATAAAAGTTCTCCAGTTCTCCGGCTTTGGAAGGCACGTTTAAGCCTTTGGTCTCAGTTTAGGTTCAGTGCAGACAGAGATGAAAAATGCCCGAACAATGTACTATCTCAATCGGGTATTATCCTACGCCAAAAAAAAAATTTATTTTATACTGATAACAGAATAAAACGTCACAAAATAATGTCACTCGTCTTTGAACATACCCAATTTAACGTGATTTTAAATTTATTATTGCAGAAAAACTGATACTAAGGTCGCTATTTCACTCCAAAAAACTATGACGTCTCATGCCTGTATTTCATACAAAATCCCATAGAAACTGTTTGTTTTGACGTTTAGAAAAAAGTATCTTATTTGACTTGTTGGAAAATAGCGTATTGAATAGAAGACCGTATTACCATTGCCTAACGTTTATAAACGTTTAAACATGACATATGCACGCGCGGTCTCGATCTTGCGCTACATGCCAATAGTTTAAAGTTTATTTTCGAGTGTCATAATAAAAACTTTTAAAAAAAAATAATAACCGACTTCAAATCGAAATGCACTAAAAAGCAAAAAATAATAATTATTTATATCAGATGACGCTGAAGTTCTGGGTAAAAAATCTCTATAATACTCATTATTTATTTGGAGTCGGTGCCAATCTAAGTACCTATTTAACATTGAAATCATTCTTGAAGTACTTTAGAATACGCCACGGGAATCGAAATAATGTGAAAAACACATTTTATCTGCAAATAATATTACATTACTAATTATTAATTTAAAATTGCTTAAGCCTTAACAACTCAAAAAAGAGCTCTATAGCAAAGAACACTCTCGATTGAATTACTTTTGTAACAAGAAAAAATTAAAATTCGGTTCATCGATTTGGGAGCTACGGAGCTACAACGTGGTATTACTCGTACATGAACTGGACTCTGAGGCAGGAAGATTGGCACCGACTCCAAATAAATAATGAGTATTATAGAGATTTTTTACCCAGAACTTCAGGGTCATCTGATATAAATAATTATTATTTTTTGCTTTTTAGTGCATTTCGATTTGAAGTCGGTTATTATTATTTTTTAAAGTTTTTATTTCACATCTTTTAGCAGGCAGAGAACTAAGCTCATTGCATTTATTTATTGTATACTGAATGTTTTTTCTGGAAATAACAAATAAATAGTTATCAAACTAGCCCGAATGGCCCGATCGGATCGCTCGACAAATTTCAACCTTATTATATTAACATTTAAGCAGAGGTCATTTAAGCAGACTGGGTCATTGACCTTGGTTTGCTAGGTTACCAAAAATCACTTTTCAAAATTTAATTGACTTTAGGGTTTCTTCAATTAAGTAGTTATTTAATAAATAAATAGGCAATAACATAAGCTGGGAGTACCTCCAAGCGGTGAAGGTGGTAACAGTTTAACTTGTTAACTGGCTAAAACTCCCATACAAAAAAGTATACGCCTTCGGACTTATGTTGTTGTCTTTCTTGTTATTGTTTTATTTTCACAGACAGAAAAATTAACATGACTGCGTTTTGTGATCTAATAATTTCTCTGTTCCATGCGCTTGAACCAACGGATTTATGACATAACATATTGCTCTAGTGGGCCATATGCTTGTTTCCCTCTTGGCATCGTGGACGGCTGTGTTACCTTGTCACAAGATGCTACATGCTACAAATATATCTGCAGTAGGTATATATTAAAAAAAACACAAATCATAAACTTTGCACTTTTTACAAGTGGTTGTTGTTTCTCTTTCCGGAGTTTTATTCTCCAGATCCAAAACCCTTCATCAGATCTTCATTCAAATTATACTACATGAAATCATTAGACGGAAAGTGATATGAGCATACAAATAAAGGTATTATTAATATTTGAGCTGCAGTTGTCTGTTGAGGAACTTCGGTCTCCAGCTCAAAGATCTTTTCTCCAATCTTAAAAAAAAATTACATGGGACCAACCTTGCAATGCATTCTTTAAAAGGACACATATATTTTTTAAATCTGTTCATATTTGACGGAGTTATGAGGTAACATACACAAATATTTGAGCAGCAGTTGTCTGTTAATAAGGAATTTCGGTCTCCAGGTCCAAGACCTTTACTCCGATCTTAAAAAAAATACACGGGACCAACCTTGCAAAGCATTGTTTAAAAGGACACATATATTTTTTAAATCTGTTTGTATTTGACGTAGTTATTAGGTAACATATACAAATATTTGAGCAGCAGTTGTCTTTTTTGAGGTATTTCGGTCTCCAGCTCCAAGACCTTTTCTCCGATCTTAAAAAAATTTACATGGGACCAACCTTGCAAAGCATTCTATAAAAGGACACATATATTTTTTAAATCTGTTCGTATTTGACGAAGTTATCAGGTAACATACACAAATATTTGAGCTACAGTTGTCTTTTTTGAGGTATTTCGGTCTCCAGCTCCAAGACCTTTTCTCCAATCTTAAAAAAAATTACATGGGACCAACCTTGCAAAACATTCTTTAAAAGGACACATATATTTTTTAAATCTGTTCGTATTTGACGAAGTTATGAGGTAACATACACAAATATTTGAGCTACTTTGTCTTTTTTGAGGTATTTCGGTCTCCAGCTCCAAGACCTTCTCTCCGATCTTAAAAATAATTACATGGGACCAACCTTACAATGCATTCTTTAAAACGAAACATATTTTTTTAAAATCGGTTCATATTTGACGGAGTTATGAGGTAACATACATAAAACATATATACACGTCGAATTGATAACCTCCTCCTTTTTTTGAAGTCGGTTGAAAAAAACCTCTCCGTTGCTCTCTATCCGACAAAACTGAGCTTAGAGATAACTAATCCTGCAGTCGACGTTTCTAGTATAGAAATAGTTACAGTAGTAATACCCTTCATTAATTCTAGCCTTATATTATACACCAGGGATGTTGCGAATATTCGCATACGCATCCGCAAATGCGGAGCTTCCGCATAGATTTGGATATCTGCATCCGCATCCGCATTCGCAATGTACAAAACAAGTTGCGACAAGAAAGAAATTGGGCGGGGCCGGCGAATGGCGCTGTGTGAACACCACATGTACCAGCTAGTAAAGGTGTGTTCCCACATAAAATTTCTAGAGGTCGTAGAGTAAGAGACTAATAGAAGAAGAGAATAAATTTATTTACTACACAATAGAACTGATACAAGAAATTACAAGTGCTGAGATGTTATTCCTATCAGATGTGAAAGAGAAATTAGTCAGAATAATAAGGAAGGAATGTGTCTGAAATTAAAAATTGAATTTAGGAGAGAAATTTGTATAGGAATGTTGTTTTTTTGTTATTTGATTGTTATTTAAATGTTATAATGCTAACGTTGGATAAGATCTGAAACATCCGCATCTGCGGAAGTGAGCCTTCAAAAATCCGCATCCGCGTTCAAATCTAAGGATGTGAAGAAATCGGCATCCGTCCGGCAAACATCTCTGTTATACACACAGTTAGTATGTAGGTCTTCATCACTTCACTGCATCTACACTTTCGTTTTCATCTTTGCCGGCGTCGGGAAACGCGGTCAAATTGATTCATGTAGTTAATAGGGGCGCATTCACATTACCTAAGCCTCCTTATTTTTAACATAATGGCATTTGTACGTATTTATGTATTACCAGCCAAACCCGATTTCAGGCCAAACTAGTTTGTCCTAGATCAAACCGGTTCATCCTAAGCGTATCCGAATATACTAGTTTCGACTAGGACAATCTAGTTTAGCTTATACTTTAGGCTTAAATATATTGGCCTAGGATGAACTTAATTTGAATTACTCGGCAGAGTAGAATAGGACCACTCCAAGTCCTCCCGTGGATGTCCTAGAAGGCAACTAGCAAAAAAGTGACAATGCTTTAAAAATACCTATTGCATTTCATATATGTCATATTCAATTAATTAGAGTACTACTTTATTTGAATATTAGAAATAAAAAAATTTAATTATTATTATTATTAAATTTTTATTATTTTAATTATTACCATAAAACGCCATCTAGTGACAAAGAAGAGAAATAATTATGTTTGTATGGATCGCCATACAAACATAATTATTTCTCTCCCTATTGCCTACCCATCGGAGTAGGCAATAGGCATAGTGGTCAGGGAAAAGAAAAAAAATGTTTAATGTCTTTTTATAAATATCTATCTAATGACTCTCTCTTTTTTAGACCAAAACATCCCTATTGTAATACGGTATGACAGCTTCCTTATAAACTTAGTGTGTTAGTAACCGACTACACGCTTCGTTGCGCACATACACCGACCGTGTTGTACTAAAAGCACTCACCATAATGATACATTGATGTATCACATTTTAGGGTCCCGTAAATTATTACGACAGATTATTTTTAACCGACGTCAAAAAAGGTGGTTCTATGATCGGCTGTACGGTGTACCTGTATTTTCTTTATTTAAACTTTAGCCCATTCAAAATTTGTACAAATGGCGGACTGGACGCCAAACATCAGTCTGTCAGTCAAACTAATAATCATAGATTAATAAAATCTACCTCTATGCTAATAATATGAGTACCTAATACATACTTTGCCGTGTTATTTACGGCAGATCTACTCTGGCTCTATATAGGGCCACTCCAAATCCTCCCGTGGATATCGTAGAAGGCGACTTAGTAAATACAAGCTAAACAAAACTTATAAACATCAATGAGACCTCTCCTACCCGTCTGGCCAGCGAGGAGAGTGTAGGCCAAGTCCGCTCTGGCTGCTCTGGTAGTACAGAAAAGGGTCGTGCTCCTGCAGTGGAGACGAAAAGACTTGATGATGATGATGAATACATACTTAACTATAATTTTATTACATTAAAATGAAGTTTTCCGAATATACGCGCATTTCCCCGGGAAGGTTTATAATTACACTATAGCTAGGTAGGTACATAATGAAATTACATTACACATCTATATCTATACATATAATAAAATAGTAAAAAAAATGTGTCTGTACATTAAATATATTTCCAAAAAAAATATTGGGAGCGATGGGGACATAGTCATAGAGTAAGAATTTAAAAAAAATGTGTCTGTTTGTCTGTATGTCTGTTTGTCTGTTTGTCTGTTTGTCTGTTTGTCTGTTTGTCTGTTTGTCTGTTTGTCTGTTTGTCTGTTTGTACACGCTAATCTCCGGAAATACTGGACGGATTCGAATGCAACTTTTTTTGTTATATAGCTATTAAGCCTGGGCAACATATAGGGTATAAATGATTTTGGAAAATAAAACGCCTGATGCAGAACCATAATGGTCCAGCTAAACTATAAGAGATATAAAAATGTCGCCTTAGTAAAAGTTGTTCAGCCTGATGAGCATTTTCCAGAGACATAAAGTGCACGCGAACGAAGTCGCGGGCTTCAGCTAGTTTAAAATATATTCCCTTGCAAAGCCAGGGCCTGCCACTAGTTGAAGTGACATATAGAAACAATTGAAGACTTTCGAACATCTGTACTCAAGGAAATATGTATGATTTATAATTTATAAGGCTACAAAAAATATATTGATATTTTTCAAACATTTTTACTCAAAGAAACATGAATTACTAGCTGCGTTTCGCGGTGTCGCCCGCACTTAAAGTAGCCTAGTTGTGTGTGTGTGTGTGTGTTAATCCAGGGTGTCAGCTTCCAGCATACTATTTGTTTTTTTAAATTGGTCCAGCCGTTTGCGCGTGTAGTAAGAAACATACACACCCACACACTCACAAACTTTCGCCTTTATAATATGACTGATAGGGCTACAAAAAAATATATATATATATTATTATGTCAATTTTAAACTATCATGTGATACTTTTGGAGAGACCTATAGCGCCCAATGGCTGGAAGATCTATTTAATAGATGCAGAACCCATGAACGCTTTTTCACACGGTTGCTTGACCGCCACTATAGACTTTCGCCATAAGAACCTGAGCGCCACAGTTTGAATAATCGAGGATTAAATGTTTTCTTTTACTCTGTTTCCACACTCAACAGCCATTTATCTTTATTTATTTAAAAAAGTATTATTTTTCGTTTGTTTATTAGTAAAAAAAATAAAATAAAAATCTTTATTGTGTAAAATGAGTTCTACAAATAATATTTGGTTGTTGGAGCCTACTTTTAAGCATAGGGATGCTTAGTAGTGCGTAATAACATGAACATCACTTAATATATTGAAAAACGAAGCTAAAAAATTTTGGTTCGATTTGTATACCGACTATCTTCGCAATAATCACAATATGTACTCACAATTCTATGTGGCTCGGTGGCTCGGCGACAGAGCGCATTACTTGTGAAAGCAAGCTAAGCGACACCGGGCGTGGTCCGCTCTTGTATGGGTGATCACAAGTGGCATAAAAAAATGGAGCTTCTTGCTTCGAAAGGCACGTAAAGCCGTTGGTGCCAGCTTACATCCTTGTATAGCAGTCGTAAAGCTAAGTCGGATGTCTTTAGGTAGCTTGAAAAATCTGACACCATTGTTGGCCACTTACACACACGACAAACGATCTTATAAAATATTTTGAAGAATTAGTTGTGTATAAAATAGTTTTGTGGAAAATATAGCAGTCTCCTCAAAACGCTGACTTGAAAAAAATACTAAAACTTCTTGGAAAATGCTCCAAAAATGAAAGATTAGTTTTTCAATGTTTAACATCTATACATATAATAAAACAGTAAAAAAAGTGTGTCTGTACATTAAATATATTTCCAAAAAAAATATTGGGGGCGATAGACGTAGACGTAGTAATAGAGTAAGAATTTAAAAAAAATGTCTGTCTGTCTGTTTGTCTGTATGTCTGTTTGTCTGTTTGTACACGCTAATCTCCGGAAATACTGGACGGATTCGAATGAAACTTTTTTGTTATATAGCTATTAAGCCTGGGCAACTTATAGGGTATAAATGATTTTGGAAAATGGAACGCCTGATGCAGAACCATAATGGTCCAACTAAACTATAAGAGATATAAAAATGCCGCCTTAGTAAAAGTTGTTCAGCCTAATGAGCATTTTCCAGAGACATAAAGTCCACGCGAACGAAGTCGCGGGCTTCGGCTAGTGTTTATATAAGGTTTTCTCTTAACCTCTTATTTCCATATTCTTCAATTTGATTTAGGAATGAAGAATTTGATTCTGGTAATAGTATAATTTTTCAAAACTAAAAACAGAGTTCTCTCCCAAACTAAACAACTAATTTGATAAAATTTCTATGGAACCAGCTCGGAAGTACGCTTTTTCGAATAATAAAATAATTTTGAAAATCTGTCCACAATTGACAGAGAAATCATAAAAAAACATAGAACCTCCTCCTTTTTCAAGTCGGTTAAAAAGAGTTGAGATTCTATCCGCTTCTTAGATGAAAGATACTATTGTTCATGTAATTGAATAAGATCTTGTATGAAAAGATACAATTTTTATTAGCGTACCTATGTTCTACAACTTTGAGTGAAATATTTATGGATATCATTTTGTTTACACTTTCCGAGCCTCTGTAGCTCTGCCGGAAGCACTGTGTTTTTGATACGGCTGATAAAGCAATAGTTATGGTTCTGATGTTAATGTGATAGTAGTTGTGTGTATTGTTATCAATTTCAATGATTTTAAATTGATCACTTTCTTTTCATTAAAAAATGTCTGGTATTATCAACAATTAAGGTGCAGCTCTATATTTGTTCACTATCATGGTAGATAGAATGTTATCAAAAATAATAAATGAGTCACCTCACCATCTGACCACCTAAACAAGAAATATGAATCATAGCATAACTTTAAAATGTTATTACAGGAAATTATTGCTATGTATGTGTAAGTGAATGAGTTTAAATCACGAATGTAAATTCTTAAAAATCAGTCAAGGGAATCGAATTTGTGTAGTTGTCCTAGTTTGGTTAGGACATTTGTAGGCTGATCACCTGATTGTCTGATAAGTAAGATGATCTGTGCTTCGGAGGGCACATTAAGCCGTCGGTCCCAGTCACTGTCTTTGACATTGGTCATTACCTAAAACCATGTCAGAGGCCTTTAAGGTAGTTTAAAAACTCTGACACTAGTGTTAGTCACTAACACACACAATAAGAAGAAGATAGGCTATAAGAATGCCAATGCTGTGCCAATTTGAAATAACTATTTTCTATACTATGGCAAACATTGAATTACACTGTACATGCATTACACCGATTTAGACATGCATCCCATGATCCCAATTAATGCTGCAGGGATATTGCTGACACTTGCCCAATCTTAGCTGCATATTTTAGAAAACCATTTGCATTTTCTGATTAAAACTAACGTAAGACACAGACATTAAAATGAGTCTAGGTAAAAATTTAGTAATAAGTCGCCTTCATAGGGGGTTGCGGGGAGGGGTGGGGGGCAGGGGGGGGAGGGGGGAGTCACCCCCCACCAACACCGCCCGCCGGAGATGCATGGTTAAAAAAAAAATGGTATATCGAACTAACATTTCATATAAAATATTAAGTTATCGATAAAACTGTTCATAAAAACATGTTTCAATATGTAACGGTACACATAATAACTCGCTTCGCTCGCTCGGCTCGAGCGTGTGTTGGTCGCAGTTCTAACATAACCTAACCTATAGGATTGCCCTAACCTAGGAAAATGGATAGAAGTGTCTTAGCACTCGCCGGCCGCTGCCGCGGCACGCTCGCTTCGCTCGCTCGGCTCGTGCGTGTGTTGGTCGCAGTTCTAACATAACCTAACCTATAGGATTGCCCTAACCTAGGAAAATGGATAGAAGTGTCTTAGCACTCGCCGGCCGCTGCCGCGGCACTCGAAAGCAACGGTATGACACATACGGACAGTAATTTATAGAATTTTTAAAAATTAATTTAAAATATTTAGACGCAACTCCGGCAGCCAAAATCACTAGGGGGTGTTTTAGACGAAGCCCCTTGAGCCCCCTACATATCCAGCATCCTCAAATTCAGGCGACTTGTTTCTAAATCCAACCCTGAGTCTATATGTGAGTAATCCGTGAACTCATTTGCAAAATATAAACGACGGTAAATTTATGATTTAGAAGTTAACCTTACCTCCAGAAGCAATGTAGAATCCACTTGGAGAGTACTTGGCGACGTTCACTTGACACGAGTGCTCCGTATACACATCGGCGATCGCTGGATTCTCAATATCACGGATTATCACGGAGTTACCGTTCGTGTATAAGAAGTTGCGACCCTTGGGGTCACCGCCTAAAACTAACGGCGTCCCGCGCTGGGTCCTCGGTAAAGCCGCAAATGTATATTCTGCAGACACAAATACACTTAATCACAACGCTGATTAAACATTAAAAACCAGATTAATCATCGAAATCGTGCCAGAAAGACATCACACATGCATCTGGTCGAACTACTTCAATAAGAACTTACTATTAGAATACGACATTTTGTCCTTACACTTTATTATTTGTACACTACACAAACTAATTTAAAACTACAGTTTATTTAGTACTTTTCGATTTATTTAGAAAAACACATACAGCCGCTAACACTACATAGCCTCCCAAAAAAGTGACGTCTTTGACTTTTATTTGCTATGTTGGTAGAAGACAGTGCGTAGAAATGCCCATATATGGATATGATTCTCGTACCACTCGTCTTGACTAGTGTGAATCGATTATCTACCTCTTGATTATAAACCTCGTACACGAAACAGGGGTGTTATTTTTATTTTTTATCTTATGTGGCGGCCCGGGTGGACCGATTTCAATCGATACAATTTGTGTTTCCTGCTTGATCACCGCACAAAAGTTATTGGGGGTGAATGCTTGAAAGTTGGGTATTTTGCCAAGGAACGACATTGCTTATATCGGTAGTTTCCGATTAAAGTTGCCGGAAACACAACAACACTATCAAAAATAATGTTGGTTGGTACAACCTAATTTGTTAAGCGGCTGTCAAAAGAAAGTGTCAACGTCACAAATATCAAATTCCCAATTTTTTTGATTTCATTTCTGTCAAACTTCAAATCAAAAGTCAAAAATCATTCATTTCATTTCATGTCAAAAATGGATTGAGTCGTGCGGCGTTGTCGAGTGATAAAGTTTGCAAAATTATAATTTCGCGAGTATCTATTTCACAAAAGCTGTGTTATGCTCAAAGAAAGTTATGATTGCAATCGGGAAAATCTTTAACTCAAACAGCAGTAAATTCGTTGCGTTCGACGATTTTATTTGACGTTTGTTTCCACGTGGTGATCTGCAGAAGAGAACGTCATATTCAGTCGACGTGTAAAAATCTCGTCGTATTTAAAGTCCTCGACCGCGTTTTACTTAGAAATGGAGTCCTTAAACATGTCGAAGCTAAACCTATCGAGTGTGAGGAGCCATACATCCCGAGAAAACGTGGTCAATGCTGGTCCATCTGATACAAGAGTCGAACTAAACGTAAGCATTTCTGAGTCAGCTGAATGACCATGTGTTTCAATTATAAAAAATATATATTTATGAATAAAACATGTATCTGAAACGTATTAAATTGCATTTAAATAATTATTTTCAATCTTTTGTAATACCCAGCTATATCAATTTTCAAATGACCATATTAAGTTACAATGATCTATGATACAATGTTTTTTCACGATTATATTTTTTGAGTCATTAAAACATACATAACATATTTTTTATTCATATTGCATGATGTGGGTAACAACAAATTGACTCATTAATTATCTGTAATCGCATTATATTTTGTAATGCCCGGCAATAATTTGCACAATTTCTGTTTATGTTGAGTAAGCTTTGTGCAATAACAGAATATTTTTTTTTCTTCTCTTGATATATGTCAGGAAATGGATAAAAATGTGAATCTATCTCTATATTGATTGCTTCTCCATCTTCTTACCCACCATCATGCTAAAAGTAGATTTTGAGTCTTGCGGTCCTGGTTTCTGTCTCCTTAGAGCCGCAAGATACAAAATACTCTGTCTGCCCCATAAGGGATAAAGATGTTATAGTACATGTGTAGGTATCTACGTTGAGTAAGCTTTGTGCAATAATACAATACAGTGGTGTTTTTGATTCTTAATTCAGAACTTGTTTTATTATCCTGTTTTTTTAAGAAGTTTGGTAAGTATACATCTTTTCCAGTTAGGGTTCCAATCCAGTAAAATAAATATTTAAGTAAGTAAATATCATACAGCCAACCTGATTTTTCATAGGTTATGATACATGATACAGAAAACGGAACCATTTGTGCATTTGTGACCCTTACTTGACTGTTTTGGCTGTTTGCCCAGTGGGTACAGCTAGTATGTTATAAAATGTAGTATCGTTGAGTTAGTATCCCATAACACAAGTCTTGAACTTGCTTGGGGCTAGCTCAATCAGTGTAATTTGTCCCTTATTTATTTAATTTATTTGTTTATTTAAATTATTAAAAATTGGAGAGTTTTAGTTTGAGTGTGCAATCTATATAATTTCTGTGCCAATCAGTAACCAAAAGGTCTCTGATAAGGCTTATCACTGTAACTATGTAGGAAATAGAAGAAAGATAAAGATAATTGTTGTAAAATGTCCAGGGCTTGGGCAAGATGCCCATTTGAGGCCCTCTCACCTATACCCTCGACTAGTGTTGCTGAAAAATTTATAGTTTTACAATTGATAGTCTCAATCAAAATGCAAAACTATTGATATCAATATTTTTGAATACCAACATTACTATTGATATTATTGAACCTGATTAAGATCAAACCATCAATATTATCGATAGTTTATGTACTATTGATAGTCTATCGGCGGTAATGTTGGTAATCAATAGTATTTAGTGGCAACATTACCCTCAATAGTCTTTACGATCTGTGCGGGAAGAGAAGCAACTGGTTTTTCTCCCAGACCACATGGAAGTATGACCTTCAATTGGACATTACACAATACTCTTCAATGGAGAATGAGAAGAAAATCATGTTAATAATGATCAACGTCTTTCAGGCCATGACAGACTTGGACGAGGATTATCACTGCGAGTACCGAGAGGAAATATGGAAAAGTCTGCTGGAGCAAGAAGCACAGAAGCCAATAATTCATCTCCAGTCACCACAGGTAAATACAACTCCTTTTTTAACTTCCGACAAAAATGAGGTGTATTATAAATAACTTACAAGTTTGACGCCAATGTTTGTCTGTGGTTTTGTAGCTCTCGAACGGATAGATCGATTTCAAAGCGGTTTTTTTACATGTAAGCAAGTTTTCTTGTGGTGGCTCTTAGCTATGATTGATGAAAATTGGTTCAGCCGTTCAAAAATTATTGGGGTTGAATACTTAAATTGAAAAATAAGGGTTTTTCATTTGGATATAAACTTGTTGGTCTAGAGCATTATGTATACAGATAAATTATCACGTCTATCCCTGACGAGGTAGACAGAGCCACTTTTAGCCTTATGGTAGGTGGTAAGATGGAAAAAGGCATCGGAATAGTGATGGATGGGTTGGTACAAAATAGTGATGTGTTGCTAGTTCCATAGCCTATTAACATAAATCGCATTTGAGCCCATTTAATCAATCAGCTTTTACGATTTACATGGGAAGAAAAGCAGCTGGTACATCCTAAGTTTTTTTTTCCCAGACCTTCTTTCTCCTCACCTTATCCCACTTTACGTGGGGTCGGGACAGCATGTGAGTCTTTTCCATTTTCCTCTATCCTTTGTCAAGGCACTTGTTACATTCTTTTTGTCCATGTCGTCCTTAACGCATTCCATCCACCGTTTCTTAGGCCGTCCTCTGTTTCTATATCCATTAATCTTTAAATTTAACATCTTTTTCGTAACGTGGCTCTCCTCTCTCCTCATTACATGTCCATACCATCCTAGTCTATTGCTTCTTAGCTTTTCCGTTATTGGAGCCACCTTCGTACTTCCTCTAATGTATTCGTTTTTAATTCTATCTTTTCTTGTCACTCCACTCATCCATCTTAACATTCTCATCTCCGCTACATGAAGTCGTCTTTCCTCTGTCACTTTAGTAGCCCAACATTCTGAACCATATAGAACGACTGGTCTGACTACGTTTTTATAGACTTTTCCTTTAAGTTTAAGGGGCATTCTCGCATCACAAATAACCCCTGACACTTGCCGCCATTTCGCCCAAGCTGCGTTTATGCGATTTTTTACGTCACGGTCTATATTGCCGTCGTTTTGCAAGAGAGAACCGAGGTATCGAAAATCGGAGCAGACTGGTAGGGACACGCCATCTAACGAAACCGAAGTAAAGCTGGAAGCACCACCAAAATCAAAAAAGAGCTGTTCAGTTTTTGACCTACTTATTTTAAATCCAAAGTTCTCCAGTTTCTGTTGCCACTTTACCAGTCTGCTCTGAACCTCAAGTCCCTGTTCACCGACGAGAACTATGTCGTCCGCGAATAACATGCACCAGGGTGCTTCCTCTTGAATGTCTGACGTCAATGCGTCCATTACAAGAAGAAACAGATAAGGGCTTAAAGCCGATCCCTGGTGCAAGCCTACCGCAACACCGAACTCGCCGGTAACGCCAGCCTCGGACCGAACGGATGTACTGGTTTTACTGTACATGCTTTGTATGAGCCGCAGGTATTTTTCTGGTACTCTTTTCTTCCTCAAAGCCCACCACAAAACTTTCCGCGGAACCCTATCATATGCCTTCTCTAAATCGACAAACACCATATGTAAGTTTTTGTTTGCAAGTCTGTACTTTTCACAAAGTTGGCGAAGAGAAAATATGGCATCCGTCGTTCCACGCCCGGGCATAAACCCAAACTGATTTTGACTAACTTCACATTCGTTTCTCATCCTCTTTTCTATGACTCTTTCCCATAATTTCATGGTATGTGACATTAACTTTATTCCCCGATAGTTGTTGCAGTCCTGTACATCACCCTTATTCTTGAATACAGGGACCAGATAGCTGGCACTCCATTCGTCAGGGATCGCCTCTTCCTGCAACAACTTATTGAAGAATAAAGTCAACCACTTCCATCCATCTCCTTTTAATAACTTCCATACTTCTATTGGTATTTCATCCGGGCCTACCGCTTTTCCACTTTTCATGCTTTGAACAGCACTTTTCACTTCTTCGGTATCTATTTCTTTTACTAATGCTACGTTTTCAGGTACTTTCTCAAGAATTCCAGTCCATTGATTTTCCTCATTCAAAAGTGTTTTGAAATAATTTTTCCAACGCTCCTTAATTTCTTCATCTTTCGTTAGTATCTTCCCTTCTTTGTCCTTTATACATTTAATATTCTTGATATCTTTTGAATTTCTTTCTCTCATCTTAGCCAACCTATATAAATCTTTTTGCCCCTGTGGATTTTCGAGTGATTTGTATAAATTATCCTGTTCTTTAGCTTTTGCAACAGCAACCGCTCTTTTAGCTATCTTTTTGTATTCTTTATATTCTGTCTTTTTCATTTCTTTCATTAATTTATCGCTTTCATTAACATTTTGCCATTCTTTGAACGCGAATTTCTTTTCCTTTATAGCCTTCTGCACCTCTTCATTCCACCACCAAGTATCTTTATTTATTTTACTTTTACCCTTCGATTCACCTAGAATGTTTTTGGCGGCATTTCTAATTTCGTTTGCCATTTCTTTCCAAACATCATTGATACTTTTACTCGTCATGTCCCCCATTTCAATCATTTTATCAACTACCTTTTTCCTAAATTCTTTAGAATTTTCCTTTTTCTGTAAGAGGTGCCATTTTATTTTTGGTGTGATCTTTGCCTTTGATTTGGATACTTGGGTCTTAAGTTTGACATCTATTACTAATAGTTTGTGTTGTGATACGAGGTTTTCACTAGGAATTATTTTACAGTTTTTAACAATATTTAGTTTATTTCTTCGTATAAGAAAATAATCTATTTGGGTTCTATGGTTTCCACTTCTATAAGTGATAAGGTGTTGACCTCGTTTTTCAAAGTAAGTGTTCACTATTGCCAAATCAAAAGCTGAGGCAGCCTGTAAAAGAGTTTCGCCCTCAATATTTTGTTCACCAAAACCCCATCCCCCATGTACTCTCTCATATCCCGTTTTATCTGTTCCTACGTGCCCGTTAAAGTCTCCCCCAATATATAACTCTTCACTTTCTGGAATATTCATTATCAGAGCATCAAAGTCCTCCCAAAACTTTTCCTTAATTCCGTCATCGCATTTACCTGTGGTGTGTAAACACTTATTATATTCGAGACTATATCATTTATTAATACTTTGACCGTCATCATTCTGTCATTTATTCTATTAACTTCTATTACGTTATCTTTCAGATCTTTATCTAGAACAATTCCAACGCCGTTATTTTTCCCGTTACTACCACAATAATAGAATTTAAAACCTTCTCCAATCTCTCTCGCCTTTGTACCTTTCCACTTAGTTTCTTGCAGGCATGCGACATTAATCTTCCTCCTCTTTAAAACATCCGCTAATTCTCTGCTCTTGCCCGTCATAGTTCCAACATTCCAACTTGCGAACCTTAATCGCATTTCCTGGACTCGCTTCTTACGTTGCATCCGCCCCTGATGCAACAACCCTGACACATTTCCCACAGACGCCGGGTGCTGCGTCTGCGCGTCGCCTCGGGGGTACGCCCTAGCCCGATCGCCATCCGAAATAATACTCTTCATGCTGTATAAAGATTTGGCTGACAATTTTATGGTCGGCCGCCTGCCTGACACCAACCCTCCTTGGGAATGCATTCGTGCAAAAAAATTTTACAACCGGCTGCCGCCCGACGTCAACCCTCCTTGGGAATGCAGTTGTTGCACAAGATGTCAGTGCTTTTTCCTTTAGTCGCCTCTTACAACATCCACAGGAAGAAATGGAGTGGTCCTATTCTAGGCCGGAAACCACACGGCATTTTTTCCCAGACCAGAATTGAAAAAATATATATACCTACAATAACTTTTGAACTACTTAACAGATTTTCATTAAACATGATTTTTTTGTAATAAAAATACTCTAACTGCGCCAACTCCCACACATTTTTATAGTCTTCTTTACCCAAAGGTTGGCTGGGAAAATCACTTAAGGGATGAGCCTGCCTTTGTACCTACTATATTTCAAATATATTCATCATCATAATTTCAAATGTACTTTTGATTATTGTTATACTTAGTTGGTGCAATAAATAATTTTTATCTTTTTTCATCTTATCTTTTTTTGTCGCGGGTTAAAATCTGTATACCTTGTCCACAGTTGGAGTTCCGCGGCACACTAGTCCAACATCTCCGCGATGTCTCCAAAAAGCTGTCTCTTAGCATCGCGACCCTCCACTCAGCCGTTGCTCAGTTGGACCTTTTCATGGACGCTCACAGACTGCGCTCAGATCGACTTACTCACGTGGCGTTGGCATGCCTTAGCTTGGCTGGTAAGTATTTTTAACCGACTTCAAAAAGAGGAGTTTGACAATTCAAATGTATATTCTTTGGGGTTCACACCCAAAGCGTAAAAACGGGACCCTAGACTTTTTCTTCTTCTCGTGTCGAAGGCTCAAAATAAAATCACATTTTTTCCCTCTAGAACAGTGGTTCCCAAACTTATTTTGTCTACTGCCCACTTTGAGAATAAATATTTTTTTAGCCCCCCCTTTTTTTCACCTATTTAAAGACCACTATAACTTCAAATTAAATTAATTAATTATTGTGACCTATATATGTATATTATGTAAATATTTATTCTCAAAGTGGAGGATGATATTTATGTGGTTGTTGTTGAGAGTCGAGAGCTCTTGCAGTCGTTGTTTAAGAGGCCTCCTAGCTAAATAAAGCTCCTAGCAAAAAAAAAAACATTTTCTTTCTGGGTCTCTTACCGCCCCCCTTGAGACCTGCAGCGCCCACAAGGGGGCGTTATCGCCCACTTTGGGAAAGACTGCTCTAGAAGGTTGCCACTCTGTCACCAGGCTGAACCGTGATATCTAGACAGTTAAAATTTCCACAGATGATGTATTCATCATCATCATCATTTCAGCCGCATAAAGTCCACTGCTGGACATAGGCCTTTCCCAAAGATTTCCAAAATGACCGATCAAGAGCGGCCGGCATCCAGATGATGTATTGCTACAATATTATTGCTAACAACTAATACTAAAAACTGAATTAAATAAATATATAAGTGGTGCTCCCATACAACAGTCATTTTTTATAGATTATGGTACAGAACCCTTCATGCGATAAGTTTGATGCTAATATGTGTCGGCATCTGGAAGGATGGACCGATTTCGTTGTGGTGTTTTTTAAGTGAAAGCAAGTTCCTTTGCGGTGGTTCTTAGCTATGTTTAATGTAAATCGGTTTAGCTAAACTGCCTCCGTGGTGTAGTGGTTAGAGCGTTCGGCTCATACCCGGAGGTCGCGGGTTCGATTCCCAGCGGGGGCAACGACTTTGTGTTGTTGTCCTAGTTTGGTTAGGACATTGTAGGCTGATCACCTGATTGTCTGATAAGTGAGATGATCCGTGCTTCGGAGGGCACGTTAAGCGGTCGGTCCCGGTCACTGTCTTTGACTTTGGTCGTTACCTAAAACCATGTCAGAGGCCTTTAAGGTGGTTTAAAAACTCTGACACTAGTGTTAGATACTAACACACACGATAAGAAAGAAAGAATCGGTTTAGCGGTTTAAAAGTTTGTTTGTAATAACTTTATTGTACCAAAACAAATACATATACAAAGACAACATACGAAAGAGCTAATACACAGCAGACTTATCCCGTGTAGGGATCTCTTCCAGTTAACCTGCGATAGATTGAAAATTATTGGGGGTTAACGCTTGAAAGTCGGTTTTTTTTTTATTCATCTGGCAAATAAACTTGTTTTATTTTTTTTCTTAGAATCATTTATTCAAAGACATATACAAAACAATACTTATAACTTAAAACTAGTTAAAACCTAAAAAAAAAACAACAAAATATTTAAAAAAAATACAAATTAATCAAAAATCCTACCCCGTATTGTACCCGGCTCAAAAGTACCCATTACACTTGCTGTGTTTCCTCTTTGAATGGCTATGATTTAATATTTCCTTTGAGCCATGTACCACCCAGAGCGTTGGTGGTTGAACTAAGATACATACATACATATTTTCACGCCTGTTTCCCATGGGGGTATGCAGAGACTATGGATTTCCACTTACACGATCCTTGCAAATCTCTTTTGTTTCGTCAACACTCAAACATAACTCTTTTCATGCATGCTCTCCGGTTATGGGTACTCTTTACATCAGCTTTCTTCAGAACATCTGCTAAGGTAAACTGGTTATTTTCAGCAAAAAGCGAAGAGAAGTTCAGCCGAGCGCCGACACTGAAAACTTTGGCCAAGGTGAGCGGCGTACAGCTCTGCGGGAAGACCTTCAGGCAGCTGGAGTGGATGGTCGGTCAGCATGTGCGATGGAGGTAATTCACTTATACAAATTATACAGTTACTTTTTAAACATTGGCAACATTTTTAGAACAAGTTCAGTCTATGATACTAAAACTAGAAGGATCATAACCGCCCTGTACATCTTTCACGTTAATTTCAAATATTTAATAGATTCTATGATGACTTTATGTCAATGTAATAAGGTTGAGCTTCGCTTATGTCGAGCGGAACGATCGGGCCGAACGGGCAAGGCGGGGTTTTTTTTTAAATTTTATTAGAACGTATAGAGATTCACGTATAGATTTGCCTTGATAAAGACCTGCGGATGAGGTCGAAACATGTCAGCCAATAGCTGATGACTCTACACGTAACCCGTTAACTCATTCTAAAAAAAAAAACCTTATTTCGATTTTTAGGGCTTAAGAAAGGCTTGTTATTCTTATTGTGTAATATAGAATAGACCAACCGATATGTTTTTTTAATTCTAATAACGTTTCGCCGAAGTACCGATATCTCGGTTTCGAAGAAACGTTTTTCGGCCAAAAATTATTAAAAGATTTTTTCTCTCCAGGTTGCTAGCACCAACACCGGTGACGTTTGCAGCGCTTCTGGCCCAGTACGTGGTCACCGACTCTGATCTGACGACGCGGCATCCCAAGTTTGTGCGGCGGTTCAAGAGGGACGGAGCTAAACTGCTCGACTCTTACTTGGATCTGACCTTGTCTGGTAAGTGTTCTTTGCTAGCATCAGTTCGCTTTTGAACTAAATGTCTCTAACGCCGGCTGCACATAGTACGTACAAACGCTTGCTGAATTTTAGACGATAACTAATTTTCTTAAACATTCATTCACTTTATTATCCTATCTTTCAAGTTGGATCAAATTGCACACATTGTGCAAATCAAATTTAAAATCGGTTTAGTAGTATAGGAGTCCATCGCGGACAAACAACTTGATACGTAATTTTGACGTGATAACGTCTTTAAAATCGTTTTAGTCGGGTGACATGTTCAGAAACTTGTGTCACACCAAAACCTCACGAGCGCGATCGCAGGTATAACGAGAGAGAGACGGATCGATCTCCCGTCTCATCTCGAGCGCTGCCAGAAGACGTTATCACGTAAACATCTCGATCGTAAACCTACTTTACAAACAACCAATTTTTTTTTAAATACAATTTCCTTTTTAATTAAGTACAAATATTTTAAGGGGTGATTCAGTCCATCATTTTGAACAACTTTTCCCAATAAATGTATATCGATATACGAAAAATATTTTTTCGGTTTTCATACAAATCGAAGTAGTCACTATGGAAAATGAAAATTTTCTTTTCGTATTTCGATATACATTTATTGGGAAAAGTTGTTCCATATGATGGACTGAATCACCCCTTAAAATATTTGTACTTAATAAAAAAGGACAATGTATAGAGAAAGATTAATAATGTGTTCAAAACGCGACAGTTTAAGGCTCGGCGCAAACGGGCCACCACAAAAAACCGCCACCGACCACTTTCCTGGAGTTTTCATTTCAGTTATTTTGTATGGACTCGCCGCACTCGGTGACGCTGGGGGTGGCCACTAATTAGTATGAAAGTGGTCGGTGGCCCATTTGCGCCGAACCTGAAAAGCAAATCGGAGAAAATGCTGCAGTGCAGTTTGTTACCGCTTCTTCTGCACTAGCGCTTTGGAAGCGGTATTAAACTTAGCTGTAAGTAACCATTTGACGCCAACGATTGAGCAACAAAGCAATGACGATTATTAAAAGATATTATAAATATCCTATGCTAATCCAACTAATAAAAAACGTGAGTTTGTAAGTATGAATGGATGTTTGTTTCTCTTTCACGTAAAAATTACTGAATGGATTGTAATTAAACTTTACAATAATATAGCTTATACATCAACCAGGTAGTAAAGATATATTTGAATTGAATTTGATGATTCCGTCGTGTCCAGACGTGCGCCTGAAGGCGGTGGAGTCTGTGGACGTGGGCTGCGCGTGCGTGGCGTGCGCGCGCGCCGCGCTCGGGCTGCGCGCGTGGCCGGGCTGGCTCGCCGCCGCCGCCGGCCGGCAGGGCGCGCACGTGCTGCCTGTCGCCAAGCTGCTGCAGAGGTATTTTATTTATTTATTTATCTAACAGTTATAGGAAAGGGTCAGCTTTGGCAAACCTGTGACCAAATTGCAGACGGTCAAAGTACAGGAAAGGTAAAAAGCACCCGTAACCTAAAGGCATGAATGAAGAGATTGATGGGAATCTCAATCTTGCTTTTTTCATGTTCACGCCCACCATTACGCTAAATGTAAATAAAATAAATAAGTATATAGACACAAATTACACTGATTGACCTAGCCGCAAAGTAAGTTTGAGACTTGTGTTGTGGGATACTAACTCAACGACATAATTATATAATTAAACATCCAAGACGCCGGACAATTTGAAAAAGGCCATTTTCCGACGCCCAGACCGGGGATCGAACCCGGAACCTGTGGATGGCGGACTAGTACAGCGACCACTACGCCACGGAGGATACTATATATTAAAATTTAATATTTTTTTTAAAGAAAAGACAAGGTACACAATCACTTCTCCTCAGGTCACAGCTGAAAATCAGTGTATTGCTCCCGGGCAATATTACCACTGAGCTGTGGCCTTTTTGTATTGCTGAAGCACACACATAAAACTATGCACGTAGGTTGATATATATATTTTTTGTGTCTGCGTTTCATTTTTGTCTTTTGTATAGTTTTTGTATTTATGTGTGTTATAGCTGCAAATAAATGAATTTATCTATCTATCTTATCTACAAAGGCTTGCTTTTAGCGTGATGGTACGCGAGTAGGTGGAAAAAGGTATCAAAATAATGATGGGATCGCCTATTAACATGATTGGCATTTTTGTCCATCCCCTCGATCGACTTTTATCTGCACGGTTTTTTTCCTTTTTCCCATGAACTACCCATATAACCAAAATTAAATGATGATCAAAAGGCCGAAAAGACGCTTCAATTGAAGTGTAGGTTGATATCCCATTCGGTTGATATCCCACAATGGTTATACCAACGAAGCGAAATACTGAAAAACTTACTGCAATACAAATTTCAACCTATTTCTCCGACCCTTCTTATAATTAATTAATAACCTCTTTTCAGAATGATGCAAATTCTGAAAGCTAAAGAAAACCCAGACTCGGAAGCCGATCAAGGGTACAGCAGTGCTCGGACGTCTCCTAACCTCACTCCGTGTACTTCACCACAATACCAATCTCCTTGCAACTCACGTACTTACCTAAACGAGTATCCAAAACCGGATTATACCGTACTAGACTTAAACGCAGAGTATCCAGTGGATTACAGGTATTGTAGGTCCAATAGATTATTAGATGATAGTTTAGCGACGCAACCGTCGACGAGTATGGCTGTGAAACGTAGTTTGGATAACAGGGAGCTAGAATTAGAGAGGAAGAGGTACAAGTTGACCGCGCAGATGTCTCAAGTGGTTCTTTGATTGTGTCTAGTCTTTAGTTTTAGTGGTGGATAGGCAACCATGTATAATTATTTTTGTTGGATTTTTTTTTGCGGATAACGTTTCACCGAAATTATGTTTCGCCTAAACATTCGCTGTAAAATAGTTTCAGTTAAAATTTATTGTTTAACATATTTTAAAGCCCGATTGCCGAAAGAAAAGCATTCGATATATTTGTCTCTTTTTCAAAATTGTGTACCGTTAGAGGTTGCTGGATTGACCTCTTCAAACACAATTTTTTTCTCTGTTGGTTGTTAGGCATTCAAATTATTTTTATACTTAAAAAAGAATCATACAATATGTAACGTGGAAAATTATAGATGCAATGTCTCTAAATTATTGAAATGCCTAATTTAGCATAAGACCAGTGGGCTGAAACTATCCACCACTGATTTAATCCATATTCATGAATGCTATGTGATATTATAGTAAAAGACTGCATTTATCTACGACTCAAAATCGTATTATCAAGTACATAAATAAATACAAGGTCTGGGAGGTACCTAGCTCAAACCGGATTTCAATATTCATGACAACTAAACTTGTTTTTTCATTTGATTCACCTATGAATAATATTTATATTGATTTCACCGTCTCGAATGAACAGTGCCTCTCCAACCCTGTTTATTTTTAATTCATTCGTGAATATGGAATGCGATCTATCGATCGAACGATTATTATCGATCGAATTAGGATAATTTCTTGTATTCCAAAATGTTTACTGTAAAAGGGAGATATTTATCTGCTTTTCGTCTCAGTGTTATGAAGGGATTTTGGGATTGATATTACTGAACTAAATACCGATTTACTGCATTGTGTTCAAAGAACATTAGAATTTTAATAAAAATTAATAATTCGTTTTTACTTTAAATTTTTTCTCAATATTTGTGTTTCCGGATTTTTACTTTTCAATTTATTTTAAATAAATAATGTTAAAACTACCTTTTTATATCAAAGAAATATCTTTCAATTATTTCAAGGTCCCTTTGCACACTGTCAGATAGCAATAAACAATTGATAAGTTCGAGGTAATGTATAAACCTGTATAGTGACGCTTCTTCATTGTATAACGAACGAAACGATTGCTGTTTAGTTAGGAATTAATTCGTAGTTTATAACACCGTCTTAGTAGTATAAAAAAAAAAAACTGCAATTATATGTTGACAAGTTACTTTCTAATTTGAAAACGGTGATCATCAGTTCAAATGTTTATTTTAATTTTGACTGATTAACTTAAAAGTTACTTCCATATAAAAATACCCATAGGGTTGATATCAAACTATTATATTATGAGCTAATATATTTAAGTCAATATACTTAAATTGCCTTCCTGCTCATCACCATTGTGATAAATGACGAATCGCGATATGTTTCATGACTTGCCAGAAGCCAAGTGAGTCTTTCGATCGCTTTGTGACTGATTTTACCTTAAATATTGACCTATATATACCTAGTTTTTATGCTACCAAGGTAGTGTTATAAAGCTACTTAAAATATATATTCATCAACGTTCACGTAAAAAAACTAGTGTTTGATTTTTCAAACAGTTTGGGAGTTGGTGAATGTACATTTGAAATATGATTGCCAAAGCACAATTTGACAGTCATTTATACTTAAAACTTATTAAATATTTTATATTAAGGTGCTCGTGATTTTTAAATCTATATTGTCAGGCTGTAATGTCTCATTCTGTTTAATTTATTGTATACTTTTTATAAAGTTTTACATGTAAAACCGACTCAAATAAATTGTTATTTCTAGTAATAAAATTAAAACACCACTAAAGCTACACAAGCTTTCTGTCGTAAAAATTCGCATCTTTGTATTTCCAAACGTGACCTTAATATCCTAGTTTATTTTTAATAAGGTACCTAGACTTCATCCGAAATAGCATAATTATAGGACAATTGAATTATGTTTTTTCAAAGAGTTGTTTGTGTGGAGAGCGGTTGTGATTACGATCTACTGTCTTAATTTATTATCTCGTTAATATAATTTAGTTACGTGTTTAGTCAAATTTAGTTTTAGTCAGATGGGAGATAGGCCTTTTTAAGGTTTTTATTTTTACCAGCAATCAAGGCCCCAAGACAAATAATGATTGTACACGATTGTAGTTAATTTTTTAGTCTTACAAAATTCGACTAAATTGCGAGCTCAAATTAACTGTTGTTTGTAACGGTAGTTTGTACAGTAAAATGAATTATGTTGTTTTCATGTTTAAATTGTGTGAACGTAGTAGCGACATGGTTAAGTGTTTTTAAACAGTTGAAATGAAATAACAAAGTCATTATCTTTCCACTGACTAGAATTAAAAATCTGGTTATATGTCTGTCTTTGTTATTCTATTGACACCACATATGTCGGAGCCTTGGCAATACGGCGGCAATTTTACGAAAATTAAAGACACATCAAATAGGCACTGGATTTTTTTTATCTACAGCCTAAAAGCAACTCTGACGTATGTGTGTAGTCAATGAATCGATGATGTGGAATCGAATCTTTTGGCATTTGATGTTTTGCTCACAATTTATTTGAAGTATGTTAGTTTATTATTGTTTATACAAAGATTCCGTTCCATTTTCACGTTATTTTTTAACAGCTCAGCAGCTAACAGCATAGGTAAGGGCTGCGTATTTTCTTATTTTTTTAACGATGGTTTTTGATATGTAACTTGTTTGAAAGGTTGTTAAGCTGCATTAGTTTCTAATGATAATCTCAATCAAAAGTTACCATTTTTACGTCTATTTCGTTTAAAATGCAAGTACAGCGTACTTTTTTATAGACTTTATTGCTGATTTATTTTTAAAAAACTAAAAACGAACTCAAATTCCGTGTCTTTCTTATAACTTTACGTCTTCTTAAGTTATGTTCATGTAAAAAAACGCGATGTGCATATACCCTAAATCAATGCACATTATTAATCGAAATTATTTATGTTATGCACTTGAAAAACCACCACTGTTAATGATAAAGCCAAACATTCATAAATGAAGCAGAACTTTAAACTAATTATACATTTATACAGTGTATGTTACACTATCACTTCTTTATCCCTGACGAGTAAACCAATAAATTCATAGTATACAAATACCTACTAGAACTGCCATCATATTTAGACATACAGTGCTTCCAGCGTGATGCCTACAAAAATAATATTTATAGCAGCCCTATTGTAGGTGAACAGTGGTCGCAATTTTCAGAATCAATAACAGAATTCATTTACAAATACCACTTTTCATCATACTCAAAGGTTTGCAGTTTCTCAATTAAACGTGCTTCCAGCGAAAAAATATTAGTAATACTGTAGTAATTTATGCATCGCACAGTATGGATATTAGTTAACGACAATCAAGTTGCACTGTAAAATTACGACTGTTGAGACAAAATGTAGCATTGATTACTTAAGATTATGATAATAACAAAATTGTAAATATTGTTAAAGTTGGAAGCTTAGCAAAACTATTGTACTGTTGAATGTAACAAACATATTATGTACGAATGAAGACTGAGGATAGATAGGCATTTTTAAATTGACATTTTGAAGTGGTAATGAGGTATTCATTGTCCGTTAAATATGATTAATCAAACTGTACCATTTTATTTTAGATACGTTAATTAAATGCAAATACATACAAAACAAACATTTTAGCCCGATAATTTTTTTTCGTCAAATTACGTTTCGCCGAAACACAGTAAAATTTGTCTTTAGATGAAACATGCTTCTGCGAAAGATTGTATCGACCAAAAATTATAGACTATGTGAATGTGAACCCTCTTTTCAAAATAGACCTTATTATCACTTCGGAATAGTATTTGAGGACCTACGATTGGTACTGGACTGAATGATAATTTTTGTACTCTAAAGACGCATTATAAACCTTGAATAAAAACTTATTTAATATTTTTTTGTTTTCTTTATAAAAATGTAAGTACATACATAGCGCTTTCTTTTTTTATACGACTGCCAAACAAAGATGCCAAGGCGTAATTTATTTATTTATTTACCAATTTATGCTCACGGAAAATGTATACAGAGAATTCATAAAATAAAAGTTGTACAAAGGCACTACTTATCTCAAAAGAGATCTCTTCCAGTAGGCCCGTGAGAGATGTTTTTGTAAGAGAGGCATACAGGCGTGTTCATACATAGGATTGAGAAAGAAGAGACTTAAAATTACATAAAACTACACAAACAAAAATAAACATACTTATACGTATATTACACATATACTTAAATAAATACATATGTCTATCTAGATATAAATTTTAATTTACTTTGTTGCTAGGATTCATTTATCATCATCATATCAGCCGCAGGGAGTCTACTGCTGGACATAGGCTTTACCCAAGGATTTCCAAGGGTTCATATAAACAAGGTGACTTTCTGGCCACCAGCCAAATTTTTGAAGCAAGTTCAGTCAAAAAAAGTTATTAAATCGTTAAAAAAAATTGTCCTTTCATACAAAATTTGTTTGGCCGAAATTTGTTTAATCGTTATTTTTGTTTTTATGGAAAGTGTTTCATTATCATGGACAAAATTTGCTTCAAAAATTTCTGTAAGAGCTTTTTATTTCGCCATAAGTTCGAAATATCTGAATAGCTACATACCTACTTTATGTACGTATGTATTATTATTCAAAACTAAAAATGACTGCACCGCCAAACTACATAACCTATTTTGGTAAAATTTGTATAGGACCACCCCTCGAATAAAAAAAGAATGTTTAAAATCGGTCCACAACTGACGGAGAAATCGGTGAACATACATAAAAATATATAACAGTCGAACGAACATAGAACCTCCTTTTTTGAAGTCAGTTTTAAAAATAAGGTATTATAAGCTGAGCTTCATATTTTCTACCTGATGGCCACACCGTCTCTATAAATATCTTGGCTCGACCATAAGCGGTCCCTTTTGCTGCTCGACCGCCGTACTGATAACATCTTGGTGAAATCTATCCTTGTATTTTTCTTGTTTTGCAAGTCAGTAATATTTCGGTTAATTATTTGAAAATTGTTTAGAATTGCTGTTTAGTTTATTTAATTGGTGTCAAATTACATTTTTAGATTATAATCTCAATTGTTCGTTGGTATTTGTGTTTTATTTTTATTAAATTCATGTAGGAAAGCTAAAATCAGAATTGGGATAAAAGTCGCATTTGCCCACTTAATTTCGTAATTTAAATTTATTACTGGCTTGCATACCTAAGTATTTGTGTGTCTTCATACTTTTTTCGTGTGTGTGATTAAAATGGTGCGTACGAGATCGTCTACCCGCAAACAAAATTATAAAAGGCGTACATTGCGTAAATCACGGGATAGGAGTGTTAGTCCACTACGTGATAAGCGTGATCGGTGTTATCGGAAATCGCGAAGTGTGTCACGTAGTTCGAGTGGTCAGCGTTTTTGTGATCAAGCTGTTCGAAGTGTTTCTGGTAGTCGAGAACGCCATAGGATAGACTCGCGTGGCCGTGATAGAACGCGTAAATGTAATAGGGCATGCCGTAGCTCTCGTGATGGAGAAGACCGTCTATCACGTAGTGCTTCACGTATTAGGTCGCGACGTCGCCGTTGTGATGATAGATCAAGATCGCGTTTGTCTAACGTATCTCGTAAGTCGCACTTGCCTGCGGATAGACCGACTACTCCACCGTTACCGGTACATTTTGATCAACCGCAGGTATTTCGCTCTAGTGAAATTCAGGGTTCTGAGGCGTCCTCTCTTGCAAATGCTTTGATGCAGGCTATTAAAACTATGCAACCTGTAAATTCTCAACACTACTATGTGTCACATTTTGATCCTTTGTTGCACAGTATCGATGCATGGTGTGAGGAAGTGGATCGCGCCAGAAATACTAATGGGTGGAGTGATTATGAGTGCTTGTCGCGCGTTGCGTCGTGTCTCAAGGGAGATGCAAAGGTATGGTTGAGTGAATGGGTGACGAACGATAGAACATGGTCGAATTTTAAAAAGGAGTTTAAACCACTCTGCCCTAATAAATTGGACTACGCAAATATTTTATATGACGCCATGAACGCGACTTCAGATAAATACTCAACGTACGCAGAATATGCTCGACGCACCTTGTTGCGTCTCAAAATAGTCCAAGGTATTAGTGATGAGTTACGAACTCTCATTGTCATCCGTGGTATAGATAATGCTCAAGTAAGAGCAGCTGCTGCTAATTCTAACCTAACCTCTGATGGTATTGTGTCGTTCTTGTCCATATACACGAAATCTGGCCGCGGGAAACACGATAGTAGTGCTCTAATTACACATAAAAAGCAGGCTACTCAGAAACCACGCATTGACACAAAATGTTTTAATTGTGGTCGTCGTGGACATATTAGTCGCGAGTGTAAACAACCTAAGACTAAAACTACTTCAAACACACAGCAGCCTAACGTTGGTACAGGCAGTAGTGCGGTTTCTTGTACTTTCTGCAAAAAGACGGGCCACGCCGTAGAAAACTGTTTCACAAAGGCTCGTTCGGAGAACCGTAATCCTCGTAATGTTAATCTTTGCTCTCATCCGGCAAATCTTCCAGTTAACAATGACATAGTTACTGCAGTAGTGAACGGTATACCAGTTGACGTCTTGATTGATAGCGGTGCTCTGGGCGTGTCTCTTATTTCCTCTAACGTACTTAGATATGTTCCATGTCAACCTAAGCCAAAGCGTTGTGTGTTGAAGGGTATTAGTGACAGAGAAATCGTTGCTACCTCTTATGTCACTCTTACGGTAGAATTTTGCGACATAACCATTGAAGTGGACTTAGTAGTGGTTCCATCATCTTATATGAACTGGCCGATTATAATAGGCACTGATGTACTTAACAGAGATGGAATAACCTATGTACGAACAAAAGATAGGCAGTATCTTACTCACTCAACAAAACCTTGCATTAGTGTAAGTTCTGTACGGTCCGATAACGAGCTGAAAGTCAATACTCCCCTTCTGGGTGAAGAGTTGAAGGCACTTATGTCTGTTGTACACGAATTTGCGGATTTTTTAATTGCTGGTACAGCTGCCACCACTGTTAAAACAGGTGAAATGGAAATAAAGCTTACCAGTAATACGCCAGTGGTTTATCGACCGTACAAGCTGTCCTATCAAGAAAAGCTTAAGGTTAGGGAAATCACTCATGATCTACTGGAAAAAGGAGTTATTAGACGGTCTAGATCTGAGTACGCGAGCCCAATCATACTTGTTAAAAAACGTGATGGCTCAGATAGACTTTGTGTGGATTTTAGGGGCTTAAATCGAATAACAGTTAAAGACCGATACCCTCTTCCACTCATAGACGACCAAATAGATAGACTAGGCGGTTTTAAATATTTCTCAAGCCTTGATATGGCTACTGGTTTCCACCAGATACCTCTTAAAGAAAGCAGTATCCACCTTACTGGCTTTGTTACACCGGAAGATCATTTCGAGTATGTAAAAATGCCTTATGGATTAGCAAACTCGCCAATTGTCTATCAGAGAATTATTAATGACACCCTACGCGACCACATTAATGAAGGGAACGTACTAGTTTACGTTGACGACGTGCTTTTACTAAGTAATTCTGTGTCTGAAGGGATTGACCTGTTGCGCAGAGTGCTGGCTACTTTGACTCAAGCTGGCTTCTCTATTAATCTTCTTAAATGTTCGTTCCTCGTGACTCAAGTAGAGTATTTAGGTAGGGTGATAAGTCGAGGTCAGGTTAGACCGAGTCCTCGAAAAATTGAAGCCCTAGTAAATACTTCTCCACCAGAAAACGTTAGACAAGTCCGTCAGTTTCTAGGTTTGGCTGGGTATTTTAGGCGGTATATAAAGGGTTATGCCACAAAAACCGCTCCTATTGCTCACTTAACTCGCAAGAATGTAAGTTTCAATTGGTCAGTTGAATGTGAGGCTATTCGTCAAGAACTAATTAAAATACTGACGAACGAGCCAGTTCTTGCAATCTTCGATCCTAATCTTTCGACTGAAATTCACACGGATGCGAGCAGCGCAGGTTATGGAGCAATTCTCCTTCAAGTACACTCTAATGGAAAAAAACACGTAGTAGCGTACTTCAGCAAAGTCACTCAAGGAGCTGAGAGCAAGTATCATTCTTACGAGCTCGAGACGCTTGCAGTCGTCAAGGCTCTTCAAAACTTCCGCCATTACTTGATAGGCTTGAAATTCTTAGTTGTCACCGACTGCAACGCTCTCAAGGCGACAGAACGAAAGAAGGACCTCCTGCCCCGAGTAGCACGCTGGTGGGTATACCTCCAGGACTTTGAGTTCACCATTGAGTACAGAAAAGGAGTACTAATGCCTCATGCTGATTACTTGAGCCGTAATCCAACTGTCAACATTAATCAGGTTAGTAAGCCTCGTAATTGGGCTCAAATAGCTCAAGCTGCAGACAACGAGACTCAGGATCTCATCCAGAAGCTCCAAGATGGTTCACTCGATCCAAACCGATATGTGGTCCAAAATGATGTCTTGTTTTACAAGTACACACCAGTCGGTGAACCATCGCGGCTATTGTGCTACATTCCCAAGGGCCACCGACTTAGCCTTCTCAGAGTGTTTCATGATGAACACGAACATATTGGTTCTGAAAAGACTTTGGACCTGATATTAAAGCACTTCTGGTTTCCTGGACTTAAGCAATTTGTCAGTAAGTATGTGGCTCACTGTTTGGTGTGTATCTCAAAGAAGCGAGTCCCACGAGCGCCTCTACAAAATATCACGTCGTGGGAAAAACCAGATGTCCCGTTCAATACGGTACACCTGGATGCACTGGGACCTCTCCCAGCATGTGGGGGATATAAATTCGTACTTTTAATCGTGGATGCTTTTTCCAAATTCTCTCTCCTCTATCCAATGTCCAGACAAGACGCTGCTGAGCTGAAACACGTCGTTACGCAAGCTGTCTCGTTGTTTGGTGTGCCATTACTTATGGTTACAGACAAGGGACGCATGTTCGAGTCTACGGAATTCGTAAAATGGATAAACGACCTGGGTTGTGAACTTCACTACATAACCCCGGAGATGCACCACGCCAATGGTCAAGTAGAGAGGTATGTGAGGACTGTTCTTAATATGTTGCGCATACAGGTGAATCATAAAAATGCATCTTGGCCGGAAACTTTGTGGAAGCTGCAACTGGTGCTGAACATCACGAAACAAAAAACAACACAAGTCTCTCCATTGTCCTTACTCATAGGAATAGAAGCAACTACTCCTGTCATTCGTTCATTGGTACGCGATGTAGCCGTTGAAGGTTCAGCGCCTAACAGAGAAGCATTGCGTGAAATTACAAGAAGCCGATCGCGTCGGTTGTTGAAGGACAATCAGGCCAAGCAAGACGATTATGTTAATCGACACCGGCACCAGCCTCGATCTTTTAATATCGACGATCGTGTGTTCGTCATTAAGTTTTCTCAGTCGACAGGGAAATTAGACTCCGGCATGCGCGGGCCATACAGAGTGGTCAAGGTGCTGCCAAGTGGACGCTATGAGCTTCGCTTGCTGAGCGGTGGCTATGGCAAGACAACGCAGGCTGCGGCACAGTACATGGTGCCGTGGCGAGGCGAGTGGTGCCCGGAGACGTGTGCTGCATTTTTTGACAGTAAGTGGTACCCTTTGACGTCCGTCGTCTCTAGGGTAAGGGTGCGGGTGCTAGTATCCCTAGTCACTCTGGCGTATGTCGCCCCTGGCGTTTGTCGCTGCACCCTGGCGTTTTACCCTTTGACGTCCGTCGTCTCTAGGGTAAGGGTGCGGGTGCTAGTATCCCTAGTCACTCTGGCGTATGTCGCCCCTGGCGTTTGTCGCTGCACCCTGGCGTTTGTCGCAATATCGAGGCGAGTGTCGCCGCCGGTACTTGGTGGGCCCCAAGACCGCACAGGTGGGACGGAGTGAACACCTATGGCCTGTAACGTACGTCGTCAGGCAGGATGCGTTCGTCGCATCCGTCAAAGTCGAAGATAGCTATCGCGTAGAGCTGGTAAGGGAAAATACCCTTACAGTTATTTTAAAGGCCTTTGGTTTGTATTTTAAATGACGTCTCAAAAATATTTTAAAGGGATGAATAAAAGGTTAAAATTACGAAACTAATAAAAACTTTTGTGTGATACATTGTGTAACAGATTTATTTGACGATGGATAAATTAAGTGAATGTATTTGAGTGATGAATAATGAACGTGTAAGGACGAATGCATTTACTAAGTTCATCTAAATTGTTTTTAATAAAGTTTGTTTTCAGATGAGGAAGACGAGGACAAAGATGAGTCCCCCACAGCATCTACGTCCATGCGTTCACTGGACAATGATTTGGAGGCTGATATACCACCAACGAATGAAGTCCAGCCTGGTAGCTGCACTAATAATGGAAACTCACATGACGAGGACGACATGCGATCAGGAGAGGCCGTATAAGCTGAGCTTCATATTTTCTACCTGATGGCCACACCGTCTCTATAAATATCTTGGCTCGACCATAAGCGGTCCCTTTTGCTGCTCGACCGCCGTACTGATAACATCTTGGTGAAATCTATCCTTGTATTTTTCTTGTTTTGCAAGTCAGTAATATTTCGGTTAATTATTTGAAAATTGTTTAGAATTGCTGTTTAGTTTATTTAATTGGTGTCAAATTACATTTTTAGATTATAATCTCAATTGTTCGTTGGTATTTGTGTTTTATTTTTATTAAATTCATGTAGGAAAGCTAAAAGTATCGTTAGAATCCTTAACATAGTCCGGTGTCCGGCGTTATGTAGGCTGTACTTTTATTGGTAATATAATATAAAAGAATATTTAATATAATTAGGAAGTTCAAACTGATGGATGAGATGAGTCTCGCGTCCAACAAAGTTGCGTCCAACCAAATTCATTCCAAATCCGTACATAAAACCATTAAGGGTTGGGCTACATGTGTCAGCCAGCACTGAACAACAGCTCTTCCGTGCTGCCAGATGTAACCCAACCCTTAGTTCCTACCACAGTAATAATACTACGTACAAGTTCCCAATATTCGAACAGTGTAGAACAATCTAGAAAGTCCTGGAATTCTGAAATAAAACACACAACACTAATATATATATATACACCTTTATTTACACTCCAAAATAAACTTATTTAAATAGCTTTTGGACCATGTCTAGGGTAGTCTGTAGACCGAAGTTTCGTCAGGGGACAGAGTGGGTATACGCGGCGGGCGGCGGGGCGGCCTTCGGCGGCGTCTCGGGCGGCACTCGCAGTGCAGAGCGCACAGTCCTATCCCAGCACATCCAGACAGAAACAGGGGTAAAGCTAGGGTCCTAGTCACTGTCGCTACTTGTTCCCCTCTCGACCACCGCGGGATCACGACACTAGTATCCGCCCGCGACCAATAGCAAGGATACTTCGCACCAACATAGCCGTAACTCGTTGTGAAGTTTTCGCAGTCCACCGTTGGGGGATAGCCACAGCCCTTGATGTTCACGTACAGAACTGCCGGACGCCAATCATACGTATTCGCTTTGTATTTAACGTGTAACTGTATGCATTTGTACGCGTCACTGGTGCAGCCTTCGCGGCAGGAAGCCCAAGTGCAGTTGTCCAAGCCAAGTCGGTCGTCTCTCCGTTCCGTGATGCACTCGGCTGGGAGTGGATCGAAGTCTGCGGCGAGGGCGCTCAATGCAGGGTCCGCGTATAAAGGAACGAGGAAGAGCAAAGCGGATCCCCCGCCCCCGAGCAACGCTGCAAGCGTCACAGTGATGTATCTCGTTAATTTCGCTCTCGTTTCCCCTCGACGTCTCGGAGGACGCACGACGAGGCGCTCAGAACTTCCTCCTCGCATTTTGCAATGCGTCACCCCATGCTCACTGCTTTGTCCCAAATATGCAGTGGTCATGCGCGCATGCGCGACGGGAAGACTGGTGGACCTGCGCTTTGAGTCTTACTTTTGGGGCGAGGTATTCTCAATGGACCAGACGATGGCCATTTATGTAATGTCATTAATAATTTGGGCTGGGATTATGAGCGGCGGGCGTTGAAGTAAATGTTGATCTCCATTGGTTTTTTCGTTGATACTGGTAATAGGTACTTAGCCGTACGTACGTACGTAGCCGTAGATGCATTTATACATATGTGGGTACTTACCTAATGTAGTTACCTGAGGCACAGAATAAATACTAGTACCTAAGGTATTCACATATGCATAAAGGTATAGTACTGGTCATACTTCAAGTATGACCCGTACTTTACCTTTTTGTACATTTACATGTACATTACATGTATCATACTTTACAAGTTTGATACAGGTAGCGGCACGAAACTCTAGCGCTGACCTTGGCTGCGCAGAAGTAAAAAAGTAAGGTCGGCCCCATACATACGGAATTCCGTACGGAATCCATTCCGTACGGAATCGACTCGGAATTCCGTTCGTCTACCACACACAAACGGTTTTTTCCGTACGGAATGACGCGTCTCAGTCGAGAGCCGCCAGCTATCGAGCGCAGACGTTCTAGTAGCGTGCGGAAATATGAAATTTGAATGAAATTTGACTATGATTTTTTTATAGCGATTGCATTTTTGCTATTTATTGTTAAAAAATATATCTTTAACTTCGTATTAACGAGTTCTTCGAACCCCCATCAACCTATTATGACATTTTCCACAAAATAGTATGCCGGGTATTTATTGTATGAGAAACATGAATTGACAGGTCTAAATATTAAATTTTTTTAATGGCAAATATTTGGATACCTAATTATAAGTCCTTCCACGGCCTGCAATGGCCTGCCACGCCATTTCCTTAAGGTCTCTGTCGTGGTAACCTTGATTATTAGTGTTCTATAAACATGTGTAAGCTTATACGGATATGATGAGATATTGTATGTCAGACATTGCGCGGGAAATTAAACGTACAATGAAGTTTCAAACTACAACACGTCCGCTCGCTACGGTCGTGCGGCGCACACTGAGCGCATTCCGTACGGAATTTCCGAATGTGTGGTGCGACCCAAACAAAATGTATGGAAGACGTGCATTCGGAACGGTTTTTTTCCGTGCGGGATTCCGAACGCAGAGGCCTTCATTCGGAATTCTGTATGGGGCCGGCCTAAGGCCGGCCCCATACATACGGAATTCCGTTTCTAAATCCTGATTCGGAATCCCGAATCAGGATTCCGAACGCAGCAAATCCATACAAATCAATGACTGTACCACACACATACGGTAGCATTCCGTTCGGTTTTTATTTCCGTCAGGAATTCCGAATGAAGGCCTGTGCGTTCGGAATCCCGTTCGGAAAAAAACCGTTCCGAATGCACGTCTTCCATACATTTTGTTTGGGTCGCACCACACATTCGGAAATTCCGTACGGAATGCGCTCAGTGTGCGCCGCACGACCGTAGCGAGCGGACGTGTTGTAGTTTGAAACTTCATTGTACGTTTAGTTTCCCGCGCAATGTCTGACATACAATATCTCATCATATCCGTATAAGCTTACACATGTTTATAGAACACTAATAATCAAGGTTACCACGACAGAGACCTTAAGGAAATGGCGTGGCAGGTCATTGCAGGCCGTGGCAGGACATATAATTAGGTATCCAAATATTTGCCATTAAAAAAATTAAACATTTAGACCTGTCAATTCATGTTTTCCCATACAATAAATACCCGGCATACTATTTTGTGGAAAATGTCATAATAGGTTGAAGGGAGTTCGAAGAACTCGTCAATACGAAGATAAAGATATATTTTTTAACAATAAATAGCAAAAATGCAATCGCTATAAATAAATCATGGTCAAATTTCATTCAAATTTCATATTTCCGCACGCTACTAGAACGTCTGCGCTCGATAGCTGGCGGCTCTCGACTGAGACGCGTCATTCCGTACGGAAAAAACCGTATGTGTGTGGTAGACGAACGGAATTCCGAGTCGATTCCGTACGGAATGGATTCCGTACGGAATTCCGTATGTATGGGGCCGGCCTAATACTGTTACCCGTGCGCAGTATCCCCTTTACACTCCACTCAGCGCTAAACTTTCGTGCCGCTATTTATATGTACTTGTACTATAGGTAGACTTTACAAAATCTTTTAACTGTAAACGGAATGCTACCTTAAAAGGGTAAAGTACAGGTCATACCTACTTGTACTAAAGGTAGACTGTAAAAAGGGATTTTTTTAAAAGGGCGTGCAACGATTTCTTCTTTGTCGTCGATGCGAATGCGTCGTGGGCCGTGGCTCGTGGCACTCTGGTAATGTAGGTTGCAGGCATCCAATGCTACGGTAACCACATTATTCTGTAAAGCATTAAGTTCATGCCCTATTTACCTACATTTTGTACTGAATTACTTGTAAGGTCCCTAGCGGGGCAAAGGGTTCAACAGTCTTTCTCCATCGTGATCGGTCGGTCTTTGGGTACGGGCTTTACTTCGAGTCAAAGTTAATCCGATCAGGTCTACTTGGGACAGCTAGTTTTCGCTTGCCTTGAGGAGACTTGTTGCACCGCGTGTCAGATCTACTCCTAATGGAAAACCGAAGGTAAAGGAGTTGGAGAGAGAGAGGGAAAAGAAAAGAAATAGTGCATTAGTTAGTATAGTACTTTTAATAACTTTCATGTTTTATAGTATTTAATTTGTGTAGTGTTAGAATGAACTTCTTTATCGCACGTTATTTTTTAAGAATAAATTAAGAATACAAGTGAAATATCGATTACGTTAATAAATACATTCGATTAAAATGAAGAAATCGAATTATTTTACCGGTTATTCAACTGAGGAACGCACTAAAGCTTGTTCTTTCCGGTGGGTCTACCAACACTCCGCACATTCGTCTGTGTCATGTCTGAAGTGCTATTTCTGAAACGCGGAGTCACCTAAATGAATGGTTGTTCCATACAAAAAATCGTTCTTTTAGTGACTCCGCATTTTAAAAATAGCACCTCTGTTACTTCGTTCGTCGGAAATTCATTTTCATTCATAAAATTATTTCATTCATATGATTCATTCATTTAATGGCGCCTAGCTAAACCGCCATGCGCCATGTTGAATATTTGTTTGTGCAGTAAAATTTAATTTTGTTGAAGTGCAGTGCAGTGCGTCATTAATTTTGATCTTTCATTTATATTCTTAGTATAGGTATGTCTCTCACATTATTCAAATTATTTGTTAGTTCATTGAGAAAGAATCTGCCCAGACATCCTATAAAAACAGGTACTTTCACGTGGTGTATTTTTCTCGTTTTATGTCGTTTGTGTTGAGAAATATTGAGGTCTGAAATGGGTAGGGGTACCGTCATCTAATCATTCTTAATATGAACACAAAGGAAACATACTGAGATCAATAATCAATTTATTGCATAAAGAGCTATAACCTAACATTCAATTAGGTAGGCATAGGTTGCGTTCTTAGAAGTATCTAGGTAGGTATATAAAATGTTGTTATAATACTTAGGGCTGCAGCTGCGCTTTGCAACGGCGATGGATGTTGCACCGGTCGATTCGGCGCCCAAAGAGCAAAATGGTGACATAGTTAGCAGTAAAAACATGACCAGGTATAAGCGTCGATTCATGAAGAGACAATGGGAAGAATTGGCCCCAAAGAAGGAAGAAGGCGAATCTGCCGAGAAGAAAGTGTGTGAAAGGATAAAGAGGAAGAAAGTAGCCTTATTGTTGGGCTATTGTGGAGTAGATTACTTTGGTATGCAAAGGTAATTTTATTTTAAGTGGTTTTGTCGCCAATGCTAGATATACTTAGATCTTATAATATTTTTTATTGAACACTTGTTGCAAGCGTCCATAAAGTATAAAAAATACATTAAGTAAATAAGCTTATATTCTCCTAAAAATAAAAATAAAAACTTCTCATTAATATTTATTTACTGCTACACTATAAATTTTTGGAAGTCGCCTCTGCGGCGTACACCCCCCCAGTTTTTCCACTTTTCTCTATTTCTTGCCTGTCTCATCCAGTTAGATCCACTTCTTGAAGACACTTGGTCTTCCCTGGCAAGAGTCCATGGGCTAACTTAAACCACTAAACATTAAGAGGGTCACGTACTTAGATATATTACTTGAAATATTTTTTGTAAGTGTCTTAATATTCTGTCAGAATAACTTATAAAAGTCAAAGTAAAAAAAGTAAATTTTTTTTGTATCTGGATATTTTATAACTTTATAATTGTCAATTTTTCTATTTCTATTTCTTAAAAGGTAAATGTTGATGTCAGAGCATTTACTTACAGCTAAGTTTACTGTCGCTTCCTTAGCACATGTACAGAAGAAACGGTAACAAACTGTAAGTACAGTTTGTTACTGCTTTTGCAGCATTTTCTTTAAAAACCACAACTTACAATTATTATTGTACTGATATCAGTAAAACTACATGGAGAGGGTGTGTAAAATTTACTAGAGTTAACAATGGCTGAAGTAGATGAAGCTGTCTTCTGAAAACCTTCCACGAATCTCCTTTGGCTCCACATTTGCAGCAGTTTTGTCATTGTGACTCTACTTTAGGCCAACAAAATGACTTAAATTTGCTGCCCCTAAATTCTAGGCTTTAGCCTACTCAGCATGCTGGTGAATCTGCTACTACATTCCTGGTTACATCCTCAGTTGTGACACATTTATTGTCCGAGTGTATTTGCAGTTGCATTATCAGCAGTAATACTTGAGTCTAGTCTGCTATACCTAACCTTGGTTATTTGAAAAGATTACTGGTTTTCTGTAACAACATTCATGCAATTAAAGTAAATGCAATTTGTAGGAACCCGGGAGTACAAACAATTGAAGAATGTTTATTTAAAGCCCTCCTAGATGCTAAATATATCACAGAAGAGGATTTCAAAACACAACAAAATATACAGTTCCAACGGAGTTCACGGACGGACAAAGGCGTCTCAGCTGCTAGACAGGTTGTGTCTTTAAAACTGCGTTAGTATTGTTTCTTCACTATGTTATTCAGAATTTAAGATGAATTTCCAATAGATACAAAGTTAACATTCAGAGACCCACGCTTTTTTGTAATCTCTGGTTCTCTACGATACCACTATCATAGAATTTAATTTACATAAAGATTGATAATGCATCCTGATAGGTGGGCCACTTAGGTAACAAAGTGGGCTACCGAGAATGGTTGAAAGAGAAGAGGTAGGCCCCGGAAGCTTTGTTGTGACGACTTGCGACAGTTTGAGAGGGAATGGTTGGATTGCACACAATCCAGATATTTGGAAGGAGATGGGGAGACCTTAGCCCAGCAGTGGGACAGTAGAGGTTAATTAATAAAAAAGATTGTGTGAAGAAAAAGACAAAACTAGCTTATTTCTCTTCAGAAAACAAAATATATTTTACCTGTTACTTATCAAATCATTTCCTTCTCTTACAGCTCTAGAAGTAGATATAGAAGAAATAAACAAAAATTTACCAGAGTGCATAAGAATATTTGGTCTCAAACGAGTCACAAATAGATTTAACTCCAAAGTCAAATGCAACGCACGGACATACAGTTACACTCTTCCTACTTACGTGTTTGAACCCAGTCTTGTTTCGGACGAAGAGAGAAAACAGTATAGGATACCGGCAGACAAACTAGAACAAGTTAATAAAGTTTTAAGTTTTTACAAAGGAACTAAGAGTTATCACAACTTTACTGAAAGAAAGTAAGTAGTAAAATAACATTTACCTTCCGTACGTACTTTATCACTACATTTTTATCAGTCCTTTTCAAAAAATTTACTAAATAATTTTTTCTAATTCTAACCTAGAAAAAAGTTTAAATTAAGTTAGATAAAGTAAAGAAAATTCCTTAAGAGCGCCCAACCCGTCTTACTTTTCATACAAACGCTCGTACGTGATTATGGCGTTGTAACAGAACTTTCTTAGAAACTTTTGAACTAACATGAATCTTGTGAGAAATTTTCCATCGAAATTAAAAATTAAAATTTGTAAAAACAAATTCAGTATAATTCTCCAAAAATCTGCTTTTTTGAACAAATTCTACCTGAACTTCGGTCGATCATATAGTACTCATGAATTGTAAAAGTAAAGAAAATATTTGCATATAAACCTAGAAGATTTTAAATTTTTTTTTTTTTTTTTTTGTTTTCTTATCTGCGATCAGTCTCTGACTATAAGCAGATGAGTTGTGTGTCAGTGTGGTTTTTATAGAGGTTGCTCCCCAGCGGCAGCAATCCTTTTTTATTTCTTTTTATTTTCTGGAACTCAGTCCCTGAATGTCGTGTCTTTTTAGACGTTTTTTGTAACTAATATTGATCAGCTTGGACGCCAGCTCATTAGGGTGGTTTGCGAGTCGCCTCTCATATTGCTCAGACAAGAGTCTTATCTCCTCCTTTATAGTGTTAATTTTTAGTTCCTTATGGACTTCATTGTTAGTTATAAGCCATGGTGTGTTGGCGATGTTTCTAAGTAGGCCATTTTGCAATCTTTGCATGATGGTGATGTTAGAATTACATGCACTTCCCCATAGTTGAAGTCCATAGGTCCATATTGGTTTTAGGATTGTCTTATAAATTAAGAGCTTGTTATCCAAGGATTAAGGAAGATTTTAAATGAAAAACATTTATTTCACACACTCGTAAGGGTTTCTGAAAAACACGTATCACCTGGAACAAGTTTTATGAAATTTCCGCACCCTATGAAAAGTTAATATTCGTTCAACGAATAGTTAATAATAATACTAATTTCGTACAATAGAATGCAAACTGAGCACTTAGGTGCTATCTCTCTCTTTTCACTTTGCTTTTTTTTCTATCATTGCGCTGGATGAAACAACAAGCATTTCCAACCATGCTCGCGTTGACGATAGACGGACCGGGAAGGGCCCTCTTAATACACAATTAGATTTATTCTATGGCAAAAAAAAATTTGTCAGTGTTATTAGGGATGTAATAGTATTTTTTTTTAGGCATTTCAATGATCCTTCAGCCTCGAGATATATGATGGGATTCAGCGTAGAAAAAGTATTTGTTGACTCTGATATGGAATTTGCTGTTTTATTAGTGAAGGTAGGCAATTCTTTATGATATACCTATTCAACAATTTGTTGCAAGTTGTGATGGTGCACAGAAGTTAGATAATACATTAACTGTTGACATCCCCCAATACCAGACAATAGTAAAACAATGGAAGTCGCATCATATGACGCCATGAGGCTGGCATAGTTGCACCAAGTGAGCTGAAGCCTCAGTTAAATAATAGATTTAAAAAAAAAATCCTCAACACAAAATATTACGATTCAAAAGTGCCATATGTGAAATTTGCTGAGTCACTAAAGGAATGGTATTATTCATACAAAAACCGTACGTTAACCCACTCCTTGAATATGAGGGTTCAGTCTGTATCCTTGAACCCTAAAAATGGCACCCCAGATTTTCTTTGTAGATTTGGACCAATTTTAACGAGACTTTCAAAGACAAGTGTCATTTTTTTGTGATGTTTAGTTCTTTTATAAGTACGAACGAATTTCTTTTTCGCCCTATTACATAATAATTAATTAAAAATATCAGTTTACTTCTAAGCTAAATATCGTTTTAAGCTTTAAAAACATTTTTAGGGTCAGAGCTTCATGCTACATCAGATAAGAAAGATGGTGGGGCTTATGATAGCCGTGGTCCGAGGGCATGCAGAAGAGACCGTCATGGAGAAAGTTTTCTCCAAGGACAAAGTTATGATACCAACCGCACCAGGCTTGGGATTGGTACTTGATATGGTGAGTATCTTTATTTTGTCAAATTCTACTTCTTCTTATCGTGTGTGTTAGTGACTAACACTAGTGTCAGAGTTTTTTAACCGCCTTAAAGGCCTCTGACATGGTTTTAGGTAACGACCAATGTCAAAGACAGTGATCGGCACCGACGGCTTAACGTGTTCTCTAAAGCACGGATCATCTTACTTATCAGACAATCAGATGATCAGCCTACAATGTCCTAACCTAACTAGGACTACAACACAAAGTCGTTGCCCACGCCGGGCATCGAACCCGCGACCTCCGAAATTCTAGATTGTGTAAATAGTTTTTGTCTGCCTTCCGTGGTCTAGCGGTCAAGCGTTCGCCTTGTAATCCAGAGGTCATGGCTTCGAATCCCGCTGGGAAGCATTCTTTGTCAAAAGTTGTTTCCAGTCTAGTTAGGATATTGCAGGTTTGAATCACCTAAAACGAAAGATGATTCCGTGTTTCGGAAGGCACGTTTAACTGTGGGTCCCGGACGCCATTTAACGATTGATCATCACTACCTACATAACATACGGACAGACAAAAGTTTTTGTGTTCAGTTACTCTTTTTTATTGCCCATACTCATTTTTTTATAGATTTATTAAATGCACACGCGATTTTGCTGTTTTATTTTGTGTATTGATATAATAAAATTTAAATTTTTAGGTACACTACGATAGGTATGACGCCAAGTTTAAAGATAGCCACGAAAGTTTAACTTGGGACTCTGTAGAGGATACAGTGCAAAAGTTCAAACACCAATACATTTACCCGAACATAGTCAAAGGCGAAATCGAAGGTAACTCCATGGGAGCGTGGCTCGAGAAGCTGATACAACATTCCTACGAACCCTCTGATGACGTCACCGACGAGAAAGGGACGGGCGATGCCGAGAAAGATGATGATGACGATGATGAGTGTGATGATGACGATGAAACAGATGTCAAAGGAGAGAAAGAGACAGATGATAAAATAGTTTAAAGAAAAGAAGAAAATACTAAAGAAAAAGAGACGAAAAATGGAACAGGTGTAGAACAGAAAGAGATAGAAGATTTAGAAAAGAAAGGTGTATAGTTGCTCAAAAGTGTTAATGCAGTGTGATGAATTATTTCGAATCGGTTAACTACAATACCTACTATACGAGCATAAACAAGCGCATAAAATTATCCCCTTAAGGTATATTCAAGTGGGCGGTATTTACCTATTGCCGCCAATACCGGTACTTCACGTCGATTGCTCGGCCGATCAGTGGCTGCTGTATAAAGGTGCGTCATAGCCAGAGATCGGAATCACGGGTGCTATTGCTATCAAAGTATGGATATGACTAAATTTCCCGGGATTTCTCGAGAATTGGTACCTTAGTAACTAATGTTTTACTAAAGCTGGGCATTGACGATCAGTTTTTCGCGTCAGTTTAGACGTAAAACTGTGGCGTCACTCCAAATGGTTTTAGGCTAACTAGATTTCCCCATTCACTGGCGTCACTCCGACTCTTCAGTTTTCGATTGCTCAATAATCGCGGGCGCCGGGCGCTGCGAGCGGACTGACTCCTTTGGAATGACGATCGCACACTCACGGTCAGTTTGGCGCGACGCCAACGGATTTAGGGTAGCTATGGAAAATTTCCGGACGCGCCGTCAGTTCAAACTGGCGTGATGATTCGACATTCACGATCAAATTTTGAATGGACGTCAGTTCAACTGATGGGAAAAACTGATCGTCAGTGCCCAGCTTAAGATTTCGAATGAAGATTATTCCACTGTTTGTAGTATACACAATCTTTCTCTTTATATGAGAAATGTTATGGACCTTTAGTCATATCCATACTTTTGATAGCAATAGCACCCGTGATTTCGGTCTCTGGTAGCGGATATTGGCCGACAGTTGACGCTGGGTCATGCGCAGTCATATATTTCGTGGAGCCATTTTGCTCGGTGATAAGGTTTGACTTTACTTTTCCACACAGTTCGCTGTTTTAAATAAATGAAAAGGTATAGTAATAATAAAATAACAGTTGTACCCCGAATAGTGAAATAAAGTTTTTTTCAGGTCTGATTATGTAATCTTGAGGCTTTCGTTCATCATTTGATGAGTGAATAGAATTTTACATTTTGCCCTCGCAAAGAAGGTTTTTGCACTCGTAGCGGGTGTAATATGCCACTTTTAAGGCCTGGGGAGACGTGGATATTTCTGGCCACTAAATTCCAAGTGCACTTTTAAAATATATGTTAATTACAATGTATCAGTGCAAAAAACTTAGACGTAAGTAATATTGTTTGACTTTTATTATAAAATAGGTTTATATAATAGACAGATTTATTATGCCAGTGAGGCATAGAAATATAAATAAATATGGCTAAGCCATTATTGAGTTTATTTTATTAATTTCTTAACGGCTTTCAAAATGTAGGATGATCCTTGAGACCCTGATTTTTAAAAATATGTAGTATTCTTAAGTTAATATCCAATAAAACAGGTTTATAAAATTACTTTCGGGGTTAGCGCAATCTGTGTGACATGACCCTAAATACATGTATTGGTTGGCTGGCAGAAATTCCTCAATGGGATAAGCCCGCCATTGTACTAAAAAACTTTACTAATGTCGTTACTCCCATAACATGAGCAAAGTTTTATGTAGCCCAAATAGCTCATGTCAACGGATACAAACCAATATTCTTATATCTACACTATTTTCTGATGATTATTGATATTAGAAAGAAATTCTAACCCTCATATTTAAAAAAATGGATACTGTTTGCCAAACCTCATTTAGTTGTTTTGTCTCTTCTTACCCTCGTTAATATTTGACATTGAAAAAACGAGACAAAACATATTTTAACTAAATAGGTTAAGCAAATGGTTGTATTTTTTGATGAATAAGGAGGTAAGGCGTCAAGATCACCTCGCTAAAAGAATAATCTATTCTAATCTAAGGCGTCTCGTCTCTCTTTGATAGTAATTTACAGATTAATTCGTAATTAGACTTTCAAATAAAAGTTCATTCATTTGAATTTAAATCAGAAATTAATAACTATGTGATAAATTAAAGTCGGTCTTTCTGTATGCTTAACAATGGAAATTGGGGTCGATTTGATTTTGATGTGGTTTTCATTGTCTTGTGAAGCAAAGCCGAATCGGGCCGCTAGGTGAATCTGAATGACATAAGTAACATTGAAGTCCAGCCAGTGAATGTAACTTGTTACCGCTGGTTAGGCGTCGTGTGACGCTTAGTTATTAAGATGAGTTAGTGACCGGATGGGAGCACGCTTTGTTAGCGTTAACGCAAGTTAAGGTGAACATACATAAAAAAACGCAACGAATGGATAACCTTCTCTTTTTTTTTGGAAGTCGATCAAAAATGTTATCTAAATGACACAAGTGACATTGAAGTCTAGCCAGTGAATGTAACTTGTTACCGCTGGTTAGGCGTCGTGTGACGATTTGTTATTTAGATGAGTTAGTGGCCGGATGTTTTCGCATGTTAAGCAACCCTTCGTTCTATTCATGGTAAGGATTCGTGGCATAAAATTTTCTCGAGCCTCCGTGCTTTGAAAGATACGTATGGTTTCGGTTGTCAGCATCGTAGTCTTCAAGTCATGACAGATGGCTTTTGTCAGCTTCACCAGTGCTGGTCATTAAAACATTTATTTTATTTCCATATAATTTTATCTAAATGACACAAGTAACATTTATGTCTTGCCAGTGAATGTAACTTGTTACCGCTGGTTAGGCCTCGTGTGACGATTTGTTATTTAGATGAGTTAGTGGCCGGATGGGAGCACGCTTTGTAAGCGTTAACGCAAGTTAAGGTGAACATACATAAAAAAAATGCAACGAATGGATAACCTTCTCCTTTTTTTTTGGAAGTCGATCAAAAATGTTATCTAAATGACACAAGTGACATTGAAGTCCAGCCAGTGAATGTAACTTGTTACCGCTGGTTAGGCGTCGTGTGACGATTAGTTATTTAGATAAGTTAGTGGCCGGATGGGAGCACGCTTTGTTAGCGTTAACGCAAGTCAAGGTGAACATACATAAACAAAACGCAACGAATTGATAACCTTCTCTTTTTTTTGGAAGTCGATCGAACATGTTATCTAAATGACACAAGTGACATTGAAGTCTAGCCAGTGAATGTAACTTGTTACCGCTGGTTAGGCGTCGTGTGACGATTTGTTATTTAGATAAGTTAGTGGCCGGATGGGAGCACGCTTTGTTAGCGTTAACGCAAGTTAAGGTGAACATATATAAAAAAAAAACGCAACGCATTGATAACCTTCTCTTTTTTTTTGGAAGTCGATCAAAAATGTTATCTAAATGACACAAGTGACATTGAAGTCCAGCCAGTGAATGTAAATTGTTACCGCTGGTTAGGCGTCGTGTGACGATTAGTTATTTAGATGAGTTAGTGGCCGGATGGCAGCACGCATTGTTAGCGTTAACGCAAGTTAAGGTGAACATACATAAAAAAAACGCAACGAATGGATAACCTTCTCTTTTTTTTTGGAAGTCGATCAAAAATGTTATCTAAATGACACAAGTGACATTGAAGTCTAGCCAGTGAATGTAACTTGTTACCGCTGGTTAGGCGTCGTGTGACGATTTGTTATTTAGATGAGTTAGTGGCCGGATGTTTTCGCATGTTAAGCAACCCTTCGTTCTATTCATGGTAAGGATTCGTGGCATAAAATTTTCTCGAGCCTCCGTGCTTTGAAAGATACGTATGGTTTCGGTTGTCAGCATCGTAGTCTTCAAGTCATGACAGATGGCTTTTGTCAGCTTCACCAGTGCTGGTCATTAAAACATTTATTTTATTTCCATATAATTTTATCTAAATGACACAAGTAACATTTATGTCTAGCCAGTGAATGTAACTTGTTACCGCTGGTTAGGCCTCGTGTGACGATTTGTTATTTAGATGAGTTAGTGGCCGGATGGGAGCACGCTTTGTTAGCGTTAACGCAAGTTAAGGTGAACATACATAAAAAAAATGCAACGAATGGATAACCTTCTCTTTTTTTTTTTGGAAGTCGATCAAAAATGTTATCTAAATGACACAAGTGACATTGAAGTCCAGCCAGTGAATGTAACTTGTTACCGCTGGTTAGGCGTCGTGTGGCGATTTGTTATTTAGATGAGTAAGTGACCGGATGGGAGCACGCTTTGTTAGCGTTAACGCAAGTTAAGGTGAACATACATAAAAAAAAATTGTAACGATTTGATAATCTTCTCTTTTTTTTTGGAAGTCGATCAAAAATGTTATCTAAATGACACAAGTGACATTGAAGTCCAGCCAGTGAATGTAACTTGTTACCGCTGGTTAGGCGTCGTGTGACGATTTGTAATTTAGATGAGTTAGTGGCCGGATGGGAGCACGCTTTGTTAGCGTTAACGCAAGTTAAGGTGAACATACATGAAAAAACGCAACGAATGGATAACCTTCTCTTTTTTTTTGGAAGTCGATCAAAAATGTTATCTAAATGACACAAGTGACATTAAAGTCCAGCCAGTGAATGTAACTTGTTACCGCTGGTTAGGCGTCGTGTGACGATTTGTTATTTAGATGAGTTAGTGGCCGGATGTTTTCGCATGTTAAGCAACCCTTCGTTCTATTCATGGCAAGGATTCGTGGCATAAAAATTTCTCGAGCCTCCGTGCTTTGAAAGACACGTGTGGTTTCGGTTGTCAGCATCGTAGTCTTCAAGTCATGACAGATGGCTTTCGTCAGCTTCACCAGTGCTGGTCATTAAAACATTTATTTTATTTCTAGAAAATGTTATCTAAATGACACAAGTGACATTGAAGTCCAGCCAGTGAATGTAACTTGTTACCGCTGGTTAGGCGTCGTGTGACGATTTGTTATTTAGATGAGTTAGTGGCCGGATGGGAGCACGCTTTGTTAGCGTTAACGCAAGTTAAGGTGAACATACATTAAAAAAAACGCAACGAATTGATAACCTTCTCTTTTTTTTGGAAGTCGATCAAAAATGTTATCTAAATGACACAAGTGACATTGAAGTCTAGCCAGTGAATGTAACTTGTTACCGCTGGTTAGGCGTCGTGTGACGATTTGTTATTTAGATGAGCTAGTAGCCAGATAGGAGTACGCATGCATTGCTAGCGTTTTCGCAAGTTAAGCAATCCCTGGCGTGGTCAACACTTGGATTCGTGGCATAAAATTTTCTTGAGCTCCGTGCTTTGAAAGACACGTATGGTTTCGGTTGTCAGCATCGTAGTCTTCTCATGACAGATGGCTTTCGTCAGCTTCACTAGTGTTGGTCATCAAAACATTTATTCAATTTCTCAATTCCGAAAATTTTATCTAAATTACACAAGTAACATTTAAGTCTAAGAGTCAAGTGGATGTAACTTGCTACCGCTGGTTAGGCCTCGTGTGACGATTTGTTATTTAGATGAGCTAGTAGCCAGATAGGAGTACGCATGCATTGCTAGCGTTTTCGCAAGTTAAGCAATCCCTGGCGTGGTCAATACTTGGATTCTTGGCATAAAATTTTTTCGAGCTCTGTGCTTTGAAAGACACGTATAGTTTCGGTTGTCAGCATCGTAGTCTTCAAGTCATGACAGATGACTTTCACCAGCTTCGCTAGTGTTGGTCATTAAAACATTTATTTTATTTCCATAAAATTTTATCGAAATGACGCAAGTAACATTTATGTCTAGCCAGTGAATGTAACTTGTTACCGCTGGTTAGGCCTCGTGTGACGATTTGTTATTTAGATAAGCTTGGCGGCTCGATGGAAGTACGCGTTGCTAGCGCTTTTCCAAGTTAAGCTGCCCTGGGCGTGGTCAACGCTTGGATGGGTAGCATAATAAAAAAATCCGTGCTTCGAAAGACTAAGCGAGATTGAAGTCCAGCTAGTGAATGTAACTTGTTACCGCTGATTAGGCCTCGTGTGACGATTTGTTATATTTAGATTAGAGATGGGCCGAGTACTCGGTTGTTACTCGGTACTCGGCATACTCGGCGCCTTTTTCAGTACTCGTACTCGGCCGAATAACTTGGTTCAACTACCGAGTATTGGTGCCAAATGTGGTAAAGCCACCAAGTAGTGGTAAATTGTGATGGAAGACTAGGCTTTCTGCCCGTTCAGGTAACAATCTGTTTCTTTTGTCTTCGTAGCTGAAAATAAACGCTCTGTACACAGTACTGGCAGGTGCACATAATCTCAATTAATCATAATCGTGCTCAATGTGCTACATGTGTATATTTTATATGCTGCCGACCACTGAAATGGACTCTGGTCTCTGGGTAATAAAGTTTCGCTTACGAGCGATTGAACTCTAGAAAAAATGTGACTTCTTTGGATCTTCACGTTTTGGTGGTTTGGTAGAAGCCATTTCCATGTAGCAGCTCCAAAAACAACACGGGCGTCTTGTCTTGAAATGTTCACATTCGTATTCATGGTTCATTTTCGTCACTGCTACTGGAGCTCTCTACATTTTCACTTTTCTGAATGTATTCTAAAAACAGCATCTTTATTATCAGTTCATATTTTTCTGGATTAAAATACCTCAATCTAAATCGTGGACATGTAAGAACTTCTTTTCGCGCCATTACTGAGTCGAGTTATTCGGCAGAGTACTCAGTTTGATGAAGCCAAAACCGAGTAATAATCGGTATTCGGTTACTTGGTAAATGTAATACTCGGCCCATCTCTAATTTAGATGATATTTGTAAAAAAAAAATTGTTTATGTGTAATCTACGCTTAACGTAATGGCGCCACTTAACGACACTTTCAAGAGACAATATCTTATATTTTTTTCATTCACATTATCACGAGCTCTCGTAAAATTTTCGGGAACTCTGGTTTATATTCGGATGTCGCTTTAGAAACGATTTCTCGAAAGTATTAGTTTACTAGTATATTAGTTATAATTTACTAATGAAAATTTTCGAGTTCTAATATTTTCTGTTTCTCAAAAATAATGATTAGATGGTAACTAATACTGGTAGACTAATAAAAAATATGTCTGGCTTGGCCGAATGAACCTACTACCCATGTCTTACCTATTAAAAAAAGGGGGGAAATTTGAATGGAATGCTTCAACAACACATTCCATATTTTCTGGCCACTTGACCAGAGTTGAGCATTATTCGAATAAAAATTTATCTAGATAATTATTCGAATAAAATTTTATTCGTGGTAAATTATTCGCGAATTATTCATCCGCGAATAAATTATTCGCGAATAATTTCGCCCCGAATTATATATCATGATTTTATTCGTTATTCTTTTTATCCGATTGCGTCTGATAGAAAGTGGCGTTGAGATCCCCCGCAACTATCACGGGATGAGGGCGGCTCCTGAGCACGAGTGTCTCGACATCGGTCAGGAACGCCTCGAACTCGCAGAGCGGCCGATTGGGGGAGAAGTACACCCCAATCACTACGACACCGCCCAGCAGAGCAGAGGCGATTCCATGACCCCGCACAATGTTCGTGGGAGGCGAAGAGCGCGCCGACACAATCAGTGTCACCAGGCCGTCCCGGTCAGACACCCAGTTATGAGCACCCGGCGGGACAAAATACGGCTAGGCGACAACCGCGACATCGATCAACCACTCCGCCTCTGGCAAAGTAAATCCTGGGCCCTGGCACATAGGTTGATGTTCGCTTGGAGGAATTTTTGGGCCATACTTATGCGATGGCCCCAACCTCCATCGCTTCCGAGGCGCTCGGTTGCGCCGGCCGGGCGGGCTGCGGCTGGGCCGTGGCCCCAGCTGCAGCGCGCCGTCCGCGTCGTTTGCTGGATCGGGAGGTAAACATGCCTTGTTCCCGACCCTGTGTCCCGCCGGTTTGCCATGCCCCGCGCAGAGGACGCAGTGTTGGGCGTCATTACATTGCCCGGCTTTGTGACCAGGCTTGCCACACCGAAGGCACAATGCGCTCCTGTCGGTTTCCGCAGTGCATGACTGACCGACGTGGCCAATCTCGAAGCAGCGGTAGCACTGCAGTGGTCTCGGCGGCAGGATTACCACCTGCGCCATGGACCAGCCGACACGGAGGCGTGCACCTCCGGCGGTGAGTCGCCTGGCGGCCGCCACCGAGCATCGGACGATGACCGACCGAGTACCGGAGTGGTCCTCCTTGATTGCCCCGACCTTGATGTCGCCCTCTGCGCACTGGCTCTCTTTCGCCACGGCCGCACGGACTTCCTCATCCGTGACCGAGTCGTCCAGCTCCCGGACCCGGAACTCGGTGGCCTTTTGGGGTCTGGATACCTCTACAAGTAGAGGATACCTCTACAAGTAGAGGATCCAGAGCCTCTCTAGGGGAGGGGAGGGCAAAACGGTTCACTTAACAAGAAAAATTAAAAAAAAATAGTCAAATTTTTAATTCAACAGTACCATATATTTTTTAAAAATCAACTATAATTGGACACAGTTATGCAAACTAGAACCAACCCACAAGAAGTAATTTGCAAGCAAATTTAATTTTTGTTTCATAAATGTGTACAAAAATATAGGTAAATTATTTAAGATAAACAAGTTTACAACTTTAATTAATGTATTGATAACTATATAGAAAAAGTATCTCGTTTGATATTTTGTTTGATTTAGTAAATATTTTAGAAACAAAAACTGATGGTTCCTTATTGCAAAATTATAACTTTGTGGGTTGGTTCTCTTTAGAAACCTTTTAAGATTTTATAAAGATAGACAAATTAGGTTAAGTAACAAAAAAAAAAAAACATATTTTTATCATACTTTTATTTGTGTCTCTTACACACATGTTCGTTTTACACATTAGAATTTTTTTTTAAAAACAAATTAGACAACTTATTTTTAACCATTGTACTCATTATCCTTATCTCCATCATGTACCTACTTCTATTCTATCTCAAAATCAGGTTCACCAGAAAACCCGTCTACGTCATCTTCTACAGTTACATCTCCTGTTAAGTTACTGTTATTAGTATTACGGGACTTACCGCGATTAATATCGTTTTTTGCCAGATATTTCGACGGCCCTTCTGCCATCATGGTCGCTGGCCGACTGAGGAACTGCGATGAATGTCCGGCTGTCAAGGGTAACCATATCGGTCTACCCTCTTTCTTCGTTATGAATCATGATTTCTTCGTCATGATGGCAGAAGGGCCTTGATCACATACTTGTATAAGATGCAATAAACTTTTTAAATCATTCAACTTCGCCTCAGGTATTGGTTTCCCGTTAGGCCAAAGCTGATCCATTATATCTGTTGTTAATGGTCTTGCATCACCCCGTATTTTTTTCTTTAAATTCACTTCTATATAGTCATCATTCAGGTTAGGTCTCATAAAAATAGAAAACGGAACTTCTTTCTTCATCATAATTTTTGTTTTAAGCCAAGATACTTTGACCCAACGGTGCCTTTTTTTCTGTTTGTTATTTTTTTTTCTAGGTTGGCGCTTGACAGAAAATCCTCTTTTTTCATTCTATGGACTTGCATTGGTTTATTTTTTTTGCATGTCTGCATTACTCGTATATAATCATCTGGCGTGTAAAGTCTTTGTTGTAATTTCAATGCACATTCAATTTTGCCAAAATCGGTATCATTTGCCAGGAAACTGTGGCCAGATTCCAAAAAGCACAGTCTGATCGTTTGAAGTGTTGAGTGACCATATAATAATGCTTTCAGCATCAAAGTCAGCTTAATATTTCGGTTCTGGCCACCGCAAGAATCACTCCAAAGTATAAGATTCTTCACGTTACGGTCACCAAGCCTCTCTGTTAAATGCTTTATAAGGCAGGAGCCTACTTCTTGAGAACCCCTACCCGCTTCTCCTTCCACCCAAACGTTGCAATGGGCCTGGTCGTTACTTCCCACGTGGATTCCCAAGTTGTATACCCACAACTGTCTTTTATAAAATACAATGTTTGTTGGGATACGCGGAAGAGGCAGGGTTTTTTGCAGATCAAACGTGATTGTTTCTGTGAATGGATCTTGTTGAGCTAATTTTAAGTCAGCTTTCATTTGGTTTTGCAATATTTTTGCTTTTTGCAAGTGTTCATTGTGAGAAATTTCTAGTAGAGCCTTTTCTTCTTCTGAGCCTGTTATCTTCTTACTACAATAATAATCACATTTGTTACAAGTGTCTTTCTTTAAAGGCTTTGTACGGAGATTAAACTTTGTTAAGAAAACGCTTTTAACTTTTGAGAAAGAGAGAACCTTCTGACCAGCCGATTTCGCTTCGTTGTAGTATAACTTGTATATTTTAATAACAGTCATGTCAGGTCGCAAAAATTTTGCGTCGTTACAATTTGCTCTTCTATAGTGAGAGATATATGTAGGTAGTTTATTTATTATATTAATGATAAATGCTTCGCTTTCCGATGATGCTTTGTTTTGCCCTCCTTGTTTACAACGCAGGTCTTTTATGCAATCACCCCTTTTTTTGCACAGCGATGTATTTACTCTTTTGGAAGATATCTGGAGGGTGTTAATGAACATGTTTTTGCACACAACTACATCTTTAAGATGATATTCCCGGGTAAATGTCTTTTTCTTTGATTTATCAGAAGTAGTAGAAACATACGAACGTTTTACTGGCATTTCTTTCACGCATGCTGCAATGAACATATTTTGTGCTTCATAAGAGCCTAAATCATAAAATTTTTGGAATTCAATTAATCTATTGTCGCTTGAAATGTTATCTTTGCAACTTTTAGGGCATTTACAGTTGAAATCTATAAAAGGCTTGGGGTTGATATTTTGTTTCTTAGAGTTTACATAGGATAAGTTTTTGTACTTCCTCTTATTTCTTTCTTCTCGAGTGTGTTCACCATATTTTCTCTTTCTGCCTTTCTTGGGTCTACCTTGCGATGATCTAGCTTCAGAAGTTGCTGGCACGTCTGGCAGTTCTGGTATTGAAGAAATCAGTGACTCTGATAGTTCAGAACGAGAAGTATCACTTCCATCAATTAAGCTGGATTAAAAATGGAGGCCACATCTAGTTGACCGATAGTTCTGCCTGGATGAATTTTATGAAAGGTTGCGATTTCTTGCTCAAAGTATTTTTTTATGGGCCCGTAAACTGATACATCTAATGGCTGCAGCTTATGAGTTGTATGTGGAGGAAAAGATAAAAAAATAATGTGATTTTTTGTTGCATATTCAAGGGCAGGATAAAAATTATGGGACTCATGATTGTCTAATAAAAGTAGCAACTTCTTTTGTTCTGATGGACGCGTCTTCTCGACCAAAAATTGTAACCAAGACAGAAATAGGGGCCCTGAAATCCAACCTGACTCAGATACCGTACCGATCCAGGTGGAGCTCCATCAAGAAGGCGTGGTGCGAAACGTTTTCTTTTATAAATGAAAAATGGAGGTATGAATGATCCAGCTGCATTACAACAGCAAACTACCGTTGTTAAAGTTCCTCTCTCCGTACTCGAAATTAATCCAACCTGTCGCTTTCCATAGGTAGACAAAATTTTTGGTGGCTTGGTGGTTGACGTGCGGATACCCGTCTCATCCATGTTATATATTTGCGTAGGATCTAGCGAGTATTTCTCCATCAACTCTTCCAGAAGGTTGTAAAATCTCTCTACCTGGGGGCGGTTAAAACCTCGAGCTCTAGCCAACGATGTAGGTTCAGGAGTTCTCAGAACAATAGACGCATGTCTTTTGCGAAAACCTGCTAACCAATCCTTTCCTGCGCAACTTTTTGGAAACCTGTCACCTTTGCCCAATTTCTGAGCGAAATCGCCTACAGTCTTTCTAAAATCACCTGGTGTAAGACCGTAAAATAAATCATCCATTCTTATTAAGTACCTTTTCAGTGTGTTTTCTTCTTCATCTGTAAAAACTGGTCTATATCTTCCTAAATATTTGGTACTAGACTGTTTTTTATAGTGCCTCAACAACGTGCTATATAGTTTTTGGCTGCTGCTCGCACGGATGTTTTGGCCGCTTCTTCCATTGCCCGTTCTAAATTTTTTTCAGTCCATTCACCTCTTACTCTTCCTCTTTTAATTGGAAACCATCTGTAACGAAAAATATGAATAACAAGATCAAATCGGGTAAGATGAATATAGGTGGGTAAGACGAATCAACCATATTCATCTTACCCGACAGGGTGGGTACACGCTGTTTAAAAATCTAACCTATATTTTTTATGCTAGCGGAACAGAAAAACTGAATAGTAAAATTGAAATTACATAAGATAAGACAAAAGAAACGATCTTAACATAATTTCTTCATAATGTGTGGAGTAGAATATCGAGAAACTCACCTCAATCAAATATTTTAATTTCAGACGTTAGTTTAGATTTTTGTCACTGACGCACGTATTCACTTCCTAACTGGCGGATCGCAACTGGCGGGGGAACACCGCGCCCGTCCCGTATCCCCTTGCACTAGTGATGTTCCTTTACCGCTAATAGAAAAAAATAGAAAAATGATTCGTTTTGCCCGCTATATCCATCTTGCCCTCTCCTCCCCTAAGCTTGGTGGCGAAGACGTCGGCTTTGTCGTCCCTCCCCTCACCAGAGACCTCCAAGATTCGGGCGCCTGTTGCTGCCCGCCTCATTTTCACCCCGGCGATACCCAGGCTCTGGATGTCCACCTTTTCCCGGGCAAGCGAGAGTATTTGCCCGTAGGTGGCAGTCACGCCCGGCTTCAGCTTGAGCAGAACCGCAGCTGAGCGCGGAGGGCGGAGCCAAGGTTGGGACTTCGCCGGAGCACGAGGAGCCGGTGGCGGAGCAGTGGCCATCGCTGGCTTCATCGGCTTCGCACCTCTCCTGGCAACCTGCACCCATGGCTCATCCATCGACTCAGGGGCAGGTGGGAGAGGGCGAGCTTCTCGGGTAGGGCGCGGTGCCGGAGCAGCAGATGCGCCTTTGGCCGGAGCCTTGGCCTTGGCTGGTGCCTTGGCCGTTGCTTTGGCCGGTGCTTTAGCCGGAGCCTTGCCCGGTGTATTGACCGGGACCTTGGCCGGCGCGCGCACCGGATCCTTGGCCGGTGCAACCACCGGCGCCTTGGCGGCTGCCGGGCCCGCTGATGTGAATGGCGCCGGCTCCGCAGCGGCCTGCTTCCGGCCCTTCCGCATCTGTTTCGTCCCCATTGGGGGAGCCGGTGCCGGGCTCTTCAAAAACGCCTTGGCCCTACTCTCCGGCATCGGCACCGGGAGGCACTCCTCGTCGCTCTCGGAGGAGGACGGGGGCGCTACTTGCGCGCTTCGATTGTCAACCGCAAGTGCAGGACGCAGCCGCTTCTCTGGGAGAAGCCTGCCCTGTATGCCCTCAAATCTGGCACGTGGATTCAAATAGTTCGTACGTATTTCTGTTCAAAAAGACTCAACGACGGCGAATTATTATTAAACCTTCTTTATCGTCGGACACGTCATAATCAGTCCACTTTTTATAATTTTTTTTGGTAAATACGGGTTAAAATACACTAATGTTTTCGACTAGTATTTTTTACAAACCTTCCGAGACTAATTACTTTATTAGTGTATTTTACTAGTGTATTTTTTTCATAAAACCAAAACCCAATTGGCTCTAATAATATTAGCTAATATTTATTACTTGGTAACTATAACTAATGACTAATATTTTATAAATGTCGCTTCCAGAAACGTACACTAGTAAACTTGTAAAAAATATTAGTTCATGGACTATATTATATTATTAGTCTAACAGATTTCGGGAAATAGGGTCCTGGAACCATTTTTGCTGGTTGTACGTGCAGGGATTTGGTCTATGTTGATCTATAATTATCTTTTGAACACTGTTGAGATATGGAAGTGCCTAGTCAGCGGCGGTTTAATTAAAAATAAATATTCTGCCGTGAGAAACGTGATTCTGAAACGTCCCTTACTATGGGTCTCATAAGAAGGCTCAAGGTCGTGCAACGCACTATGGAAAGGGCTATGCTCGGTGTTTCTCTACGTGATCGAATCAGAAGTGAGGAAATTCGTAGGAGAAGAGGAGTGATTTTTCAAAAGGCCTTATTTTCATGTTAAGCAAAATTTCAGTAGTGAGAAAAAACTTAAGAGGTGTTTACAGTAAATTTTTCTTTTTTAATGTCTCCAGTTTTAAAGTGTGTTCATATAATGTTCTAACCGCAAAGTTCTTAGTCTAACAATTTTGTATTTATTGGAAAAATTAAAAAACATTTGGAAATGTGCCCTTTTGGTGTAAAGTGCAGGAAATAAGCCCATTAGTTATGAAACTTTTTGGAAATAAATCTGTTAGTTATGAAACATTTTGAAATATGCCCTTTTGTTTTGAAATTTTAAAAATAAAACAACATTGTTTACAAAATCATTTTTCTTTAGTTTTATTACTACTATTATACCACAGGTTATACTCTTAAGTCACCATAGTCAAGTTCATTATAATCGCAATCATCATTAGGCTGCTCCTCTTCCCTTCTTATATTTTGATCGTCAATTACACTCTTGTACCATGACAGTTCTTCTAAATTCCCCCAGTCATCACCAAACTGTTTTTTTAATAAGTTTTATACATCTTTCTTTTTGTTTACAGTCAGAGGTATGGTACCTGAATCAGTATTTGGGATCTCCAATGGGATACGTTTACCCTTTTTTTAAAGTTAATTAGATTCTTCTTTTCCTGTTTCAAATTTGAAATTTTCATATGACGTCACCACACAATTCAAAGCATTCTGTGTTCCCCGTTTAAACTTCTTTGTAATATGAATCCGTTTCAATGATTGTATGCTGTTTACTTTCTTCAAAATATTTTCCAAAATTTTGATGTCCTTAGTTATCCAATCAGTTCCTAGTATTCGTAGTTCTCCATGTCTTTTGAAACACTCAAAATATTTTTCTTTTATGGTAATGATTGGAATCCTTTTCAGATCTTTTTCTATGCGCCCAAATACCCTGTCTGCGGGCATGAAACTGTGTCCCCTAACAGGAATGTAATTTAAATGCAATGCAATGTTTGGGGTGCTTTAGCATATAGCCATTAAAGTAATGTATGAATTATGTTGCTGTTTTTAATTTGGCCACCACAGCCATCACAAAACATTCTTATAACTTTAATATAATTCGGAATATCTAAACTGTTCAAGTATGAATAAAGAGCTGAACCAATTTCAACTGAGCCTCGATGTGCTTGAGTTTCATCCCAGACATAAAAAAATGGTTTGTTGTGGTTAAGATCGAAAATACAGAAATTGTACAGGCTAACTTGCTTTGCATAAAAACACTCTCCGATGGGTGTACGCGGAAGAGGTAAAACCTGTTGTCAATCAAAACATAATGTTATACTATCCGGCACCGATGTTTTCATAATTTCATAAAATGCATTTGCACGCAGCTTATGGATTCGCTTCTGTGTCATCAGTTCCACTTTCTTAGTAAGATCTTTTTCAGATTTTATTTTATTCATCAATAATGTACATGTACTACATACATCAGACGCAGGAGTGGAGAAACCAATATTAAACTCACCATGAAACATTTTATAAAACATGCCAGGTTTCACTTTGAACTCATCAGTAACAGAACCATTGTATAATTTTAAGAGTTTTTTTGCGTTTAGCTCAGAAGATAAATAAATCCTTTTGGACTTATTGCGATTGTAGTGGGACTCTTTGGCAGGTAAATTATTTATAAACTCTCTCAACCTGGTCTTTTTCTCAACTGATTTGTGAGAACGATGGTCACCTCCACGCTTTTCTACTGGAACAGATCCTTTAAATAAAGTTTTATTCAAATTTCTAAGCCTCTTTTCTGAAACATTAAAGGCAGTCATAAAAAGTCTTTTACACACAGGAACTGCTTTCCTTTTCTTTGCCAACAGATGGTAAGTACAACTCAGTGTCCGGGATTTGGTGCCTTTTAGTGGAATCTTGTTTCTCCGTTCATGTTCATATGGTGATGACAAGCGTGAAAGAAATAAATCCTGTTTGATTTTGTAAGTGCTGGCATAAAAATGTTTGCGGTTCGATAGAATCATAGCCGGTCTGCCGTGGTAACAGATGAACAACGAAACTTAGTTTTCTGACTCTTGTGTCTGCAAGGAATTTGAAAATTTAATCCTAAGGGATCCTTATCCGTGTACCTAAAAAGATAAGAGAGACTTACATTAGTAAGATATCATCAAAATCCTAGTACCGAAACAGTAGTATGGTTTGCGAAACAATTATTTTTTTGAAATACTTACGCTTTCGTTGGTCTTGGATTTCGCGTTTTTGCTTTTCTGCCTCCACTACTGATATCACGAACAGTCTTTTCATCAATTTTTAATTTTAAAACAAAGATTAAAATTATATTGTAACGCTTACTTTATTGGGCGTTCACTGGGACAGGTATTGAAGGAAAAGTCTGTACGCTTGAAACACCTCTGATTTATTAGGTACTCGTGATACATTTATGGCAGTGTGCGGGAGACTGCCTTTTCCTGCTTAGCGTCTACGAAAATGCTGCCTAAGCGCGATACATAATTCCAAACCCCTACATACACCCCCTTCTACAAAAAAATTTTAAAACCAAATAGGTAAGTTTATTACAAAAATAAAAACAATACATGGGTAGGTATAGACACCTACTCTACACCATCTGGACCATCTGGTTCGGATTAAGTTGTCCACATTGTAGGTTGTTTACACTTGCACTTGCACTTTTAACGAAACCGAGCTCCTTACGCAAAGCACGCCTTGTTTTATTAACACACAATTTGTAAAATAATGCTAATAACATTATTCCCATTATGACTCCCATTACGGTGACGGCTACGGTCAAGGAATCCACTCGAATGTGTGAGTGGTTGAAGCCTGGTTAGCGCCGTTCTCCTTCTTCTCCACTGAATAAGTACATACATACGTTTAGTTAGAAGAACATATATACATGTTCTGTAGTACAATGCTGTTTATAGTTAAATAGAATAAATACCTCACCAAGATTTCAGTAATAGTATTTATATTTTACCTGTTCTCAAAATGTATTATACCATTTCACTTCCTTTTGCTATGCTATCAATGAGCTCTCTAGATAAACGACCCCCACTCAAATACAATTTATATTAAAATCAAATATTTATATCCTGAAAAATAAATTTAAACATATTTTTTCATTACCATCCGAATTGTCAATCCCAAAATAAAATTATTTTCTTTCTCCATTTCTGTTTAAAGTTTTCTTCTTTTTATCTCATAGGTTTTCCTTTTTAAATTTACATTAAACATTGTACCCGACTTAAAAAAAGATAGTAATACAATATTGTTAGCTGAAAATTATTTGAGGATGGAAATAACGAGTGCGTATTAGCGAATCGTTATATCATCTATTATGCTACCATCGGTTTCATTTTGATCATTTCTTTAAAAAAAAGAGCTGTTTATATAGATGATATTCTTTAACTCGTTTCCTAATTTAAATCGTAAATAAGTGTATCCGATTGCTTTTATACTACCACCAATTCCTCAAATTTTTAAGTCACGGTAGTGCATATATAAATTTTGTTTCTTAATATATTCATATTTGACTGCTGATATCGTAGCTCCTGAGTCAATTAACCAAGTGTTTAAGTTATCATTAGAATTTAATTCTATAGTCATTGAATTCCCTACTGTAAATATGTGATTATTATTCACGAAAAAAACTCATCAAGATTAATTATCTTCGTTGTTTATGTTTTTTTATATCCCTGTCCTACTAAGCATTACTCAGTCTTTTTATATGTACGAGGGTCGTTCAATAAATACTTAGCCTACAAAAAGTAAACGAAAATTTTGGAAAAGTGGCAATTTATTTTTCAACATAGTCTCCTTTTAGTTCGATACACTTAGCCCAGCGATGCTCCAACTTTTTTAACCCGTCCGAAAAATAGTTTTTGTCAAACTCTGCAAAATAGGCCTCCGTGGCGGCGATGACCTCCTCATTTGATCCATATCTATTCCCGGCGAGTGATTTTTTCAGATTAGGAAACAGAAAGAAGTCACAAGGGGCCAAATCTGGAGAATACGGTGGATGGGGCAGCAATTCGTAGCGTAATTCGACCAATTTGGCCATGGCAACGGCAGACGTGTGAACCGGTGCGTTGTCGTGGTGAAACAGCACTTTTTTCTTCGCCAGATGGGGTCGTTTTTTCTTTAATTCGGCGTCGAATCGGCCCAATAAATCGGCATAGTAAAGCCCTGTAATTGTTTTACCCTTCTCGAGGTAATCGATGTAGATCACACCTTGTGAATCCCAGAAAACGGTGGCCATAACTTTTCCGGCAGATTTTACAGTTTTCGCCTTCTTTGGAGCACGTTCCCCGGTCTGGATCCATTGTTTTGATTGCTCCTTGGTCTCTGGTGTGTACCAGTGGATCCAAGTTTCATCGACGGTCACAAAACGACGCAAAAACTCCGCTGGATTCCGCTTAAACAGAGCCAAACACGTCTCCGATGTGGTCTCACGGTTGCGCTTGTTTTCCGGTGTGAGTAAACGCGGCACCCATCGCGCCGACAGCTTTCTCATGCCGAGTTCCTCGTGAAGAATATGATGCACTGTTCCTTCTGAAATGCCTACAGTCTCAGCTAGCTCCCGAACCTTCAATCGGCGATCTGCCAATACGAGATCATGGATTTTTTTAATGTTTTCCTCCGTAGCAGCTGTTTTCGGTGCACCTGGACGTGGTTCATCAAAAACCGACGTACGGCCACGTGCAAACTCGTTGAACCAATTCTTGATGGTGGCCATCGATGGAGAAGAGTCACCGTACACAGCATCCAAGCGCTCTTTGATTTCGATGCGCGTTTTCCCTTCCAAAAATAGAAATCGAATTACCGAACGATATTGCTCTTTTTCCATTTTTGTAAAACCGATCGACACGTTCGCTTCCTTAAGTTGTCAAATTAAAACAAATGAAGGGATTGGAATGAAAATTTGAAAAAAGAATTAAAAAAGAATGTGCTACACTGTGGTAAAACTCTTTTGAAACTACAGCGCCCTCTGGCGATGAGGCTAGGTACTTATTGAATGCCCCTCGTATTTTGATAATTGTTCTTGTTATTTTGTTATCTATTAATTCCCCTATTTGAAGTATTTCTTTCACAAAAAACTTGTCTTGAATTAATTCCTCTTTGAAAACGTTGGTTAGAATGCACATTATTGAAGTGATTACGATTTGTATTAATATTAAAAGACCTGTAGTTTATATTATTTCTCCTTAAATAACCTCTCGGATGATAACTTCCTCTTGAATAACGAAAATGTTCTTTATTTGTTTTATGACTATAATGCAAACTAACATCTTGAGGTGTTCCTAAAGCTGTTGTTTCCTCATCTACTGCTCCCTGAATGGCATCCTTTAGAGATTCGAAGTTTCTGGCTGCGACTATAGTTAATAAAGTTGTGACCTTATTTTGTGACCTTATTTTTAGAAATTGAAATTTCAAATATCTTTGTGTATCCTTCAATAGGGCTCCAATACTGGATAGATGTTGGTAAGCATAACAATAAATCTAGTCTGATGAGCCGCCCATACCATGGACCAAAATTCTTTGGCGTATTTTATTTATTGACGAAATTAGCGTAAATATAATTACCATTACGATCATCATTGGGAAGTATCACTCTACTGTTATCGCAGCACGAAATACCTAAATATCTATTCTTCAGCTTATTTTCCAGCTTCGTAGATACCGAAAATGTGTGCTCTATTTTGTATTTACTATTTGATTATACGTGAGGCGCACTATAAGTTTCCGGAATGAATATGAAAAAATACTATTAAAGGTACAAAATTAATTTATTGTTTTTCAAAATAATCTCCCTTGGTGTCTATGCACTTTTTCATTCGATGAAACCAGTTTTGAAAACTTTTGTGCCACTCCTCTGTGGTGACCTCTGAAACGTGTTTTTCATACTCCTCGACAGCCTCTTCTGGTGATGAAAATCGTTGACCGCGTAATCGGTTCTTAATTTTTGGGAACAGAAAAAAGTCACAAGGTGCCAGGTCGAGACTGTATGCAGGATGACTCATGAGTTCTACATTTTTCGCCTTCAAAAAGTCGTTTGTCTGTCTGGCCGTGTGAGAACTAGCATTATCGTGGTGCAGGATGATACGGCGTTTACGGTTATTTTTACGGAGTTCGTCAATAACTTCCGGCAAACAAATGGTCGTGTACCAGTCACTATTCACTGTACGACGATTCTCTAAAGCAACAGTAGCCACGTGTCCAGTTTTATTAAAAAAAGCAATCATCCGCTTAGATGCACTTTTCACGCGCGCCACTTTGGTTGGTTTCGGCTCATCTTGAAAGACCCATACGCTCGATTGCTGCTTTGTTTTGGGATCGTAGCAATAAATCCATGTTTCGTCACCTGTTACTATGTCCCACACCAAATTTGACGCACCTTCGTTGAATCTGGTAAGCATGGCACTGCACCAAGTGACGCGGTCCGTTTTTCGAGCCTCGGTCAAGTTGTGTGGGATCCACCGCGAGCACAGCTTTCTCACACCCAAATGTTTGTGTAGGATTAATTGTATTTGACTCATGCCTATTTCTAAGGATGCGCGAATTTCATGGTAGGTCACATGCCTGTCTGTTTCAATCATACGGCGCACAGCATCGATGTTTTTGTTGGTCACAGCGGTGGACGGCCGACCATCGCGAGATTCGTCACTGAGATTGATACGACCACGCTTGAATTCTGCAAACCAGCTATAAACAGTTGTCTTGCATGGTGCTTCATTGCCAAAAGCTGTTTCAAGCCGAGCGATGCTCTGTTGAGCTGTCAAATCACACTTAAAATCGTAGAAAATCATACTACGAAAATTTTCCCGAGTTAAATCCATGTTGATGCAGACACACAATTTTTTAAACGGCGCCACAAGGTAAAAAAAAAAGGCAGTCAGATGAAACAAACTGCATTCTACAGCCAAAGAGTTCTATTTTCAAATGTTGCAATAAATTTTTAAATATTGTTTATGTAAGTGGCCAGTTCCGGAAACTTACAGTGCGCCCTATGTAGTAATATAACTCAAGTACTAGAATGCAGATTACCTCCAAGATCTCCACAAGAGCATCCTGCACTGCAATCTTCGGGCCTATTTCTTCATAGATCCTAAAGAAAATAAAAAAATGTTTATTTTGTTTTTTTGTTTCCACTATCAACTACTTTCACAATCTTCCTAACATTATATCTTAGTAAATTCATTCTGAGTACAACAACAGATTGATTTTCTGACCTTTATATAACATTCATCACCAGAGAGCATGTGACATTTAAACATTATCAAGTTATTATATCTACAGCTACACTAATATTATTAGGAGAAAAGATTTCATTTTTTGATTGTTTATAATGGATAAAATAAAAAATTACTAAAATGACAGGCTATTAAATTACTAAAGTGACAGGCTATTTGCCCAGCGAAGTAGGCCCTGCTATTAATAAATAAATTTCAGTTTACTTACGGTTCCTCCATGCCATCAGCACCAGCACCACACAGCCACCTCTGCCACCATCGGCAGCTGTTGCTGCCCCAGCAGGGCTGCTGGTTCCTACTGATTGAAAATAAGATATTAATATCTGAATTTTCATAATGTACAGATTACTCTCATATTATACTGAGGAAATATTAAATTTTTTATTGTTTGTAAAGGATAAACTCGTAAACTACAGTATGTAAAAGAAATTTAAAAAAAAAGTAGAAAGCTATATTTTTGACTGACATAGGCTACAGCCTAGTTTTGCTGGGCAAGTATTATATATATAAAACTTGCCCAGCAAAATGAACTCTGGTCAGCTAGTGTAAGTATAAGTTCTTAGTTTACTTACGGTTCCTCAACGCTGCGGGCACCACTACGCCTACGCCGCCATTGGCGGCTAACGCCGGGCGCAGAGTTATTTGGCAGGCTGAAAACAACATATAAACAAATGTTAAGACTCTTTTCTCTACACTTCTCTAAACAAATATTATTATGCTGAGTATCTTTATTTGTTTGTTGAATTATGTACCTACTTACTAGTTTGAATTGAAAAATATTTTTGTGTACTACATTTACGCGAAACGCTATCTAGCATCCCAAAATTTTTTACGGAAATGGGGGCACAGCCAGTACGAACATAAGAACTATTAAATAATGTCATTTAATAATAATTTTGCACTTACCAAGACATCTTCAACAAAATTTTTCTTCTTCGACGAGAACGACGAAATTCAAAAGTAGGTATCAAAACTTTTCCGTTTTTTTTCACAAGAATGTCACTAATGTCAAATTTGAAGTTTTTTTTAATTATATTTTAACGGCCTTTGGCGTCAGCCTTTTAGCCTTTCTTCATTTCAATGTCTTTTCTTTTAGGGTGGTAACATAGCGGAAAAAAAATACCCTAGAAAATCCCTTTTTCGTTACATATCATCGTCATCAGAGTATATTTAGCGATATTGCTTTAGAGCCGTGATCCGCTATACCTAACAATATTTGACAAGGTTACTTGTTAGTTTTTAAATACTTATTACTAATTCCAAATATGTTATGTAAGTAAAACAATATGCCAAACGAAAATAAAAACATATTATTACCGTGGTTTTCAATTCGAGGTCGTAAATTTAGATAATAACCTGTATCAGTGGAATCCAAAACCAATATAAATGTACTGCCACAAACAATAGAAATAACATTATATAAAAAACAATAGAAATGCAGCTGCACTGTCCCTTGTATACAAAACATGATTGTACCTTACCGCCGTACCTTGTACGGATTCCTGAAAAACGGTTCTATTTTATCAAATCAAACAAATTAGCTATGAACTTGCCGAACATTATCCTCCTAACATCATAACCTCAGTCCTGACCTTTGAAAATATTTTATATCTTAAAAGTTTTGATTTATTTACGTTCTTATAGACAAATTAAAGACAGTAAAACAGAAATAAAAATTATTTTAGTGTTATTTTAGGAATTATGGTAGGTATCATTATTGATACCTTGGGACTCGAGTATGTCAAACCAATTAACATTCTTAATCTTTTATTTCAGACTGTAATTACAATTAATTCGAATGAAATTGCTTAAAACAATTTCTCTCCCTGGTAAAACACAAAAACACCTTACAGGTGTCACAACGAACAAATGTTAAGCTTTTGCATCCTTCAGCACGACATTTAGATCTGCTTGACTGTTCATCATGGCATATTTCGGGCAAATGTTTGGTCTTCCTTGCAACCTTGGGTGGTAGGGGGAAAGTTCTGCGCTGTTTAGTTTGCGGTTCATCATTAGAGTCTGATTCTGTCCGGTCATCATCTGTATTACTGTAAATCAGGTGCTCTGCTACATCTAATTTAAAGAAATAATAAGATAATATTTGCTTTTTGGGCCATTGGTTCAATTGAGCTTGTTGCCTGTATTGAATCCAACAAGAAGCTGTAACAAAGTCGAAGAAATGGTGAAGAACCCTAATCGTCCATTTCTTTGTTCTTCCCCTCATAGCATACTTGGAAATTACTCGATCCAGTAGGTCTACCCCACCCATACATTCGTTGTATCGTTTTATGGCGTGAGGTCTAGGGATTTCAATATATCTGTTGTCTTTTTTTGACCAACGACGACAGTTTTCTATTGGTTGTACCCCATGGGCAGTAGATAAGAAGTGAATAGGTTTATTATCAAACCACTTGATGAGGGATACCACTCCATCATGTCTTACTGTTTGATCATAAGAACCTCTTTCTTTTCTGAGCTCTGAATCTTTCTTTAGTCTAACATTTTTAGGAATTCTACTAGCCATAATGGTTCCGGAGGCTAAAATTCTACGATGTTTCAACAGTGTATCAAACAAAGTTGTTGAAGTGAAATATAAGTATCGGCTAAATTCAGCACAACTTTACCGCCAACGTCCAGTTTTTCAGGCATAGGAACTTTGTTTGACTTTATCTCTCTACCTTGTCCTTCGTACAGTAAAAAGTCTAAAGGCAAACCATTTGTTGACGTCATTACAAAAAATTTTATGCCTACAGGATTAGGTTTACCTTTGACGTATTGTCTCATAGCAACATGTCCTTCAAAGGGAATAATTTGCTCATCAATACTGACACTGGCCGGTCTTTCATACAGCAAACATTTGTTTCGAATTCTATCACAGAGAGGCCTAACTTTCCAGAAACGATCTTTTGTCTTTGCCTCTGTTGTAACAGTATTTTCATTCACATCCTAAGATTGTTCCGAAGATGGTAAAATCTGTCTCTTGTAATGTTATCAGCTACAAGTGGATATCTTGTACGGGACTCCCAAGCCATTCTTAGTCGTGGAAAACCTAACAAAGACAGAATGATACTGGCTCCAAAAAATTTCTTGAGTTCTTTGGTAGTAGTCTGCAAATCTTTTCCATTGCGGGACATGTAAGTAGTGTTAGAACTCAAAGCAAGCTCTTCAAAGAAGGAGTTATCAAAATATTCGCTGAAATATTCAAACGGTTTTCAACAGTGGGTAATACTTCTTCAAGATCTTCGTGAATATCATGAATAAGAGGTGGGTCAAAATCATCCTTGTGGCGCCACTTTGGATATCTTACACGCAATTGGGAGAGTGGAATGTTACTCTCTTCGTCATCATCATCGGATGACTGCTCCTCATCTGACAGTTGAGGGGTCCTGGAGGGAGTTGCTATGAGCTCTTCGTCGTCGATGTCATCTTCGATGTCCAAATCCAAGTTATCAGAATCAAAATTTACCAAATACTTCTCAATTTCTCGTGTAGATAACCCTGAAATCCAAAACAAAAAAAAAAAAAACAAATAAAACAAAGTATATATCAAAACGACGTCGTTGAATCCAAAGGTATCATATTTGATACACAACTAAACGGACCCCATAGACAAGTATTTTTAGCCACAAAATTATTGCTTACGTCAAAATAAGTACATTACTTAGTAAATAAGCAAATACAATCAAAATTTTGCAGATTTCCACTAAAACAGAATAAAACTTACCATCACGACGTCCCGACATCTTAACGGTTCACGACCAATGACTTTGACAAGCAGCTGTCAAAAAAGTTAACGTCCTAGTGTTGCCAATTTATTTTTCTTAAAAATGCTAAATCGTATCATATGTGATAGCTTCGGTCATTAAACGATTGCATAATTTAGAGAGCAGAAAAATAAATAAAACCGAAGGTATCAAATGTGATACCTAGGGACTGAGGAGGTTAACCCAAAAACATTTGCTTTATTACCCCTCATAAGACCTGAGGTGCTACAACAAAAGATTCCGAGGAACGACAACAGAAGACAAGAAAACTGGCTGTCTATTGTTCTCGCAAAACGCAAACACGTACCGGCCAACAGGCCAACACTGTACGAAAAGCACTCGATGCCAATACGCGTTAGTGGCATGGCACCTCTGATTATTCTGTTTGGACGCACATTTATATCAAATGGCACAGGCCGAAAATTGTAACTTGTAGCACCTGTAAAAAAATCGGAAATCTACGGTGGCAAATGCGTATCAAAGTAATAGCAATAATATTACTTAATTTTTTACAATTATGTCAACACTTATTATATTGAACACCTGCACTATAATTCTTAAATTTAATACCTCAATTGCCTTAAAATTTTATCGTAAATTTAACACATTATTACACTTGCTGTGATATTTCTTCGTTACATAATTAATTGTTACGTTCTCAAATATACCTTTTCAGATTTGAACATTTTCATTGTAATAAATTTTTAAAACATTTTATATTTTATCGAATACATAAATTTTAAACATTAATAACATACAAATAGTGCTTCAATTTGATTATACACTCATATAATAAATAATACGAGTACATTTTTACATAATTATTATGCATTGACATATTTCATAAATTTCATATTATTTTATGCATTGACATATTTCATAAATTTCACCTTATTTTATGCATTGACATTTTTCATACATTGTATTTTCTTTCGTCATGCATTATATTTTAGTTTTTTTCATTTTAATTTCACTTTTTGCAGCATTTTTTTATTATACTTTTAGATATTTTAAGGATTTAGAAATCCTTAACGAATTAAAAATTCGATTTACTTATTTATAAGTTTCATATAGTGATTTACCACTGAAAACTCAACATCCGGCTTATCCTTTTTAGTGGTTCATTGGGGATAATACTAGGCCTACGATCGCGAGGCTCATTTAGCTCTTGCGCATCGTCTAAGGCACTTCTACCAGATAAACTGGGATTTGGTTCTTTGTTAGAACTACCAGGCTCATTATTTGGCTCAGGTTTATTAATAGAAGTCTCATGGGACACATTTGGCTCATTAGGCACATTAGGCTTATTATGCACATTAGGCTCATTAGTATTAAATGACTCAGGCATGTCATTACCATTAATTTGGGGGTTTTTATTTTTATTTACCTTTGTAGGTCTTTTAACATTTTTTACAGGCACTTAAGTTTCGCGTTGCCCTTTTTTTATTGGTACCTAGATTCTTTCTACTGGACCAATTATTTCAGCTTTTTCATAGCGCGGTTTATCTTTACCCTTGCGTTTATTAACTAATTTATTATAAATACGATTTCCTATGGTTAAGTCGATTTTTTCACCCTTCCTATGTTATTTTAATTTTATTATCCATTAATTTTTGTTCGAAATATATTCATATAAGTACTTCGTTCTTTTCGCGTGATCTTTTATTAATTGTTGCATGTAATTTTTCTCATAATTGACATCAAAAATTGAATTTAAATCCGTATGTCCAAAAATGATTTCGAATGGCGTTAATTTAGTTACTGAATGGATTGTATTATTATATGCTATAATAGCGTATTGCATTACTGATGATGCATCTGTCGATTTTTGTTAATATTTAGCTAATCTATAGATTTCAATTATCGTAGAGTGAAATCTTTCGACTATACCCATCGAGTTCGGATTATTGGGTGTACCAATATGAAGATCAATTTTATAAAATGATAGCGTCTCTTTTATTAAGCTATTATTGAATTCAGATCCTGGATCACAACTGATTTTATTTGGTGTTCCATAAAATAAACATATTTAATTAATGCTCTAACCGTTTCTGGTGTCGTTTTATTTTGTACTTCAATTGATTGACCCAATTTCGAGAATGCATCTACGATGGTTAAGAAAGTTTTTCCATCGATTGAAAAAAGATCTATAAATAACTCTTGAAATGGTTTAGATTGAAGTTGAGTAATTTGTAATTTAGGTTTTAAAGGGTGTCTATCATATTTCATGCGTTTACATAAATCACAGGAATTTATGACAGAAGCGACTGTTTGTTCTAAATTATCCCAATTATAATTTCTTTTAATTCGTGATACTGTTTCTCTAATCCCTCTTTGACATGTTTTCCCTTCGTGATAATTTTTTACTAGTGATATTTGCTTATCCTCATCTTCAACACACTTAACTCTTTTAGTACATTCAAATATCTGCACTGGATTATTTTTATAAAGTTCGACAATTAATTTTGAAAATGGTTTTCTAAATTATTTGTTATCGAAATAAACAAAAGTACGTCTTTCTTGCTTTACATATTCTTTAATAAAGTCTTTTATCAAATCTTCATTATCTAATGGTAGAAATACAGTAATTATTTTAATTCTAGGACGAGAATAGTCTCTAATTTTAATGTCATTTTTATATATATACCACTGATTTATGATTAATTGATATCTTTTACTGTATATCGCTTCATTTAATATGGGTATTGGATTTTTATCGAAACTATCAAAGTCATAGTCTGTTGCTGGCAACATCATCATACCAGCGACAACCAGACTGCGCCGCTCGCACGAACGTCAGAGCGGCGCACTTCACGTCGGTGGTCTGACAGTTCCCAACTGTCACACAAAACGTCGTCACTTGTCATCTGCGCTCCGAGCGGTAACCTGCGCGTGCGTGCCGTATCTTTTATTGTCGGGCGACACGAACAATTATTTTGTACATTTAAACCCAAGAAATACAGTCCATATAAATTAACCAGCGTTTCCATCAGCGCCGCAGTAGGGATCCCCAGTAGCTCCAGTTTACGGGCCCGCTCCGCTCCATAGTCTTTTTCAGAGGCTGTTAAAGTGTCTTCAAATTCATCGTATTCTTCTTCGGAACCAGTTAAAATTTCTTCTTCATCTATTTCAGATCTAATTTCATCGTCACCTATCGTTGCGTGAATAGAAATTTTATCTAACTCATCATTTATATCTGTGACGTTTAAGTTAATTCGCGAGAGAGCATCTGCATTTGAATTTTGCTTTCCGCTTCTATATATTATTTCAAAATTATATTCTTGCAGTCTTAATCTCCATCTCGTTAAGTTACTGTTAGGCTCTTGTAAAGAGTTTAATCAAACTAAAGGTCTATGATCAGTAAAGATCTGAAACTTACGTTCATACAAATATGGTCTAAAATGCTTCGTTGCCCATACTGCGGCATATACAAAAGTACTTTCTCTATTGTACTATACTTTGTTTCGGCATTGTTCAGAGTTCTACTCGCGTATGCAACTGGTTTGTCTTGACCTTTATTTCCTTGCGATAATACAGCTCCTAACGCAAAATTTGATGCGTCTGTCGATTATATAAATGGTTTTGAAAAATCTGGAAACTGAAGCAATGGGGCATTCATTAAAAGTTCTTTGCAACTTTCGAAAGCTTTTATATAATTTTCATCTAATATAACCGGAGTGTTTTTCTTTAAGGCATTTGTTAAAGTGTAGTGTACGTACACCCACGTAATGTGACGACACAAGTCGTTGCACAACCTTGATAAATAAAGCATTATTTTATTATCTTATATCCCTACGTACATCTACGTAATGTGACGACACATGACGCTACACAACCTTGATAAATAAAGAATTGTTCTTATTTTTATCTTATATGTTCAATGCCATATGTCGAATGTCGACGATATGAAAATCTAGTAGCTAGCTTTGGAAAAACCTAAAATAAACAGTGATAGTTCAGACTTCACCCACAAGTGTGGTGTTTTACTAATTACATCCCCCGTCGCGCCGCCTATACTAAAAAATTTTTAGTAATTTTTGAAAAGTCTTTAATAAACTTCCTATAATATCCCATTAATCCTAGAAATTTTTGAATTTCTTTAACTGTTTTAGGTATTGGATAATTTATTATTGCTAATATTTTATCTTCGTTAGGTTTTAATCCATCTTTAGTTATCGTATGTCCCAAATATAGCACTTCATTTTTCAGAAATTCTGATTTATCTAATTGAACCTTCAAGTTTGCTTTTCTTAAAGTTTCAAAAATGATTTTTAGATTTTCTATGTGTTGATTAAGTGTTTTTGAAAAAATTATAATGTCATCTAAATATACTTGGCAAATATCTTGCAATCCTCGCAGCAAATTATCCATTGTACGTTGGAAAGTTGCGAGTGCGGTTTTTAATCCAGAGGGTAATCTTTTAAAATGGTAATGTCCTGACATTGTTGAAAATGCTGTTTTCGTTCTGTCGACTTCTTTTATTTCTATCTGATGGTAGCCACTTTCTAAATCTAGTGTAGAAAACTAAATGCTATTACCTAATTTATCAAATAAGTCGTTAATATTCGGAATGGGATATTTATCATCTATGGTTATTGCATTTAATTTTCTATAATCGATGACCATTCTATATTTTTGTTCTCCTGTAGCATCTAATTTTTTCGGTTCTAAGTGCACTGGGGCACTCCAAGGAGAGAAACTTGGTTCTATTACGTCATCTGCTAATAACTTATCGACTTGCGCCTGAATTTCAACTGTCTGTGCTGGTGGTTGCCTATATAGTTTTATATATATGGCATCATCATTTTTAGTTCTAATTTCATGTTTAATTTCATTAGTAAAAGATAATGGTATGCCTTAACAATAAAATATATCTTTAAGCTCGTAGCATAAATTATAAATTAATTCAGTTTCTTTTTGTGCCATATGATCTAACCTTAATTTGTTCAAGTTTTGTATTGAACTATTTTCCAAATAGTTGCATAATACCATTTTTTTTTTAAATCAAAATCCATCATTTCAAAGGGTGATTGTATTGACAAAACTATAAGCTTATCCGTATTATTCTTAACTACGGTGCTCGCATAACCCTGTTCACACATAACGACCGTGCTCGGTATTGTTACGTTTGTAGTAAATTCTTGGAATGGAAGTAGGCATTGACCGTGATATAAGTCGGTGGGAATTTTAACTGTTCTTTCGCTAAACGGTTGTAAAATCATTTCCATAGTGTTAAAGTCCGGATTGAATTTTATATTTTTTATAATTGAATTAATGCAAAATGTAAATTTATTCATATCAATTATGACGCCGAATCGCGACATAAAATCACTTCCTATTAACCCATCATATTCGCTCGCGATATTAAAAATATAAAATGTATGGCATTTATTTATTCCGAAAATTGACCTTAATTGTTACGTTAATTTAGGTTAGGTTAATTGAAACGAATCCATTATGTTTCGTGATTGCATGTGTGCTTATGACTTCGAATTCTTCCTCGATTTTATTCTCAAAATATCTTTTGCTGTTATGGGGCTTATACAGGATTTTGTAGATCCCGTGTCAATTAAAAAATTTGAATCAATTTCTTTTATAGTTATATACGGCAATTTAGGGCTACTTTTCATTTCTGAATTACATTTGAGGCTCTTACCGTAAAATTTCTCGAAGTAGACGGCTTATCAGCTTCGTCTATAGTGTTAAGTGGTTGCGCATTTGCGTCCTGCGTAGATTGTACGTGCTGCCTTGGTGTAAATGTGGCATTGTTCCGTGCACTAAAGTTCAAACGTCTCGGTGCAAAGGAATTACGCGTACTTGGCCTTAGTGGGATAACCTGACCATTGTTACGGTATCCCGTTAGAGAATTTTGTTGAAAATTTTGACGTGGTTGGTAATTTTGGAATGGCCTTGGTTGGAAATTATTATGAGGTAGATTTGGTTGTAAAGGCCTAAAATTACGGTTGTAATTTGTCCTTTTTTGTTGGCCTGATAAATATGTTCTACCACTCCTATCATTGCGCGTTTTATGACGCATTTCGAATTGTTTCTCGAAGTTATTTTCAAAACAATTTCAAGAGGCGTACTAAATCACGTGAAAGATTATACAGAAAAACATTCATAGCCATTTTATTGTATAATTTCATTTTACTTTCTTTTTACCCCTTCGTCGCTAAGTGAATTTATTTTTGAAAATAAGTGAGACGTTAGGCTTTAAATACGGTTACAGAATTCTTTATGACTTTCTTTTGGATGTATTTCTAATGTATCTAATTTCATAGCGATACACTTTTCCGATCTGGGATCCCCAAAATGCTGGCTTAAAAGCGTTTTCAGCTCTTCCCAAGTTTGACAGTCTTCCCGCTCGCTAACCAGTGCGGCGGCTTTGCCTGATAATCTATTAGTTATCATGTGCATATTATATTCGTCTTGCATAGCGTTACGTTCGCCATCTTGATTTGCGTACATGGACAAGACATATTCGCCCTTTTTAATAAATCAATTAAGTGTTTTATAATTCCCATCAAAAATTGGAATGATCTTAATCATTTCAGTCGGAATTATATTCACATCTTCCATTTTGATTTGAAATTAATTTAATTCGCTAGCAAATTCGCTAATCGCTAAATTTAAGTGAAACTGCGTACTATATTATAATATTTGCCAATTTATGGAAAAAGTATCTGCAGTAGCAAAAGTAAAATGTCGTTTGCGTACACAATTTAATTAAAAGTTAAAAAGGATGCTGATGACAGTGTGGGATATTATATTCTAGATGCTGTAGCAACTGAAGATACTATTGATAGAGTTCGTTGGGTTTCTTAAGGATTCCGTGCAGTAATGATAGTACTGCGCGTACCACAATTCGCTGGTCCTCTGCTAGGGCCGACGATGGATTATTTTTATGCATTAAACTAAAAAACTGTTTTGTATACGCAAAGCACAATTTTTGTTAAGGAAGGCACGACGGAGTCCGTTCTTTTATTCACCTATTCTACCCCTGTTTGACTCGACACTTGTCACAAAAAGTAAAAAACTGGAGTTTTCATACCAGAGAATTGTGAAGACGAATGAAGACATTCATTCACGTGGCTCACTGCTCACAACTGGAGTGCCCGTAGCCTGCTCGAGGAGGCTGCACGGCGTCTGGAGCTTGGCTGGCGTCGTGGGTTGAGTCTGGAGTTGTCCTGTCTCCCGGCTGCTACTTGGTTTATTTATTTTTTGCGTGGCTTGCGTAAATCGTTAAAACGAACCGATTGAGACTTTTTGGTGAAGCTACAAAGTTGCAAGATCCTCACCAGACTGCGCCAATCATGTGTGGCAACGTGGGAGAGGATCTTTCGTAGTGAGAAGACTTGCTCGTTGGGTTAAACACTTTATTTTACTTACTGGGATTAAACAAGTTAAATTTTATATTAAATACTTTTTATAAAAATTGTGACAAGAAGACGAGAGCAACTGTGCTCAGTGGATCTGTCAATGGAGTAGAATGATCTCGGTAGGCTGAAGTCTTATATACTTTGAGATAAGGATGGAGTCAGGTGGTGGCAAATGGCAACGGTCGAAAGTATGTTATGTTCTTTTTATGAGGTTTCACGAGAAAACTGATTGTTAATAGGCGTGACGGTTTCTAAGTCACGTCTATAAATTTAAATATTTTATCCCTTTAACTGTCGGACGCCCGGAGCGGGCGTCTGATGTATTGTTTTACTATTGTGTCTGCTATGCCGACATTCGAAGGGTTAAGTGAAACTCCCTGATTTCTAACGCGGGATTAACCCGAAATTACTAATAGGCAATTTCCTAAATTGGCTAACACCTGTGTTATAGGGGTTACCATGTACCGTTGTAGAGGTCACCATATAACTAGGAACCTCACATTCCGATGTATGGTATCGAACTATAAACAATAATGTTTAAGGCCATACCCAAATTTTCCGGGGTCCAGTGGCGCCGCCATTTAAAATAAATCATTTAAAAGGAAACGGAGATATCATTTAAAATTGTGGCTTGGTCAAGTTCTAGATACCCATTCAAAGTATTTTTTAAAATACTTTTTGTAGTTTAAAGTGAGAACGTGTAGTTTTTCTACGCACATTTGCGAAAAACGGCCACTTTTAGCTAATCTGCGTAGAAAAGCTTCACGTTCGCACCTTAAATTATAAACAGTAGTTCACAAAATAGTTTTAAGGGTTATCTAGGGCTTGACCAAGACACAATTTTGAATGATATCTCCGTTTCCTTTTAAATGATTTATTTTAAATGGCGGCGCCACTGGACCCCGGAAAATTTGGGTATGGCCTTAATAAACTATGCCTTAAAAAACCGGCCAAGTGCGAGTCGGACTCGCGCACTAAGGGTTCCGTACCATTATATATATATTTTGTAATGTAACTAAAAATTTAAGGTTTTCGGAATTTTTCCTTTATGTGTGCTATAAAACGTTGCTTCATGCCAAATTTCAAGATTCTAGGTCGACTGGAAGTACCCTTTAGGTTTTGATTCCCTTGCGAGTACTTGCGAGTTTCAAAATATGCAGCTTAAATTGCTGTTTCTTTTGATTGCGTTGACATAGAAGTTTGATTTTGTTACAGCTTAAAGGTATTATAGACCTGAGTATTTGGTATAAATTTCAATTTAATACCTCTACGCGTTTATGAGGAAATGGGTAGTAAGTTTAAAATTATTAAAAAAATATATATTATGTGATGTAATTAAAAATTTATGGTTTTCGTAATTTTTCCTTTATCTATGCTATAAGACGTTGCTTCGTACCAAATTTCAAGATTCTGAGTTCACGGGAAGCACCCTGTAGGTTTTGATTCCCTTGCAAGTGTCGAAAATTTGCGGCATAAACGGCTGTATCTTTTGATTGCGTTGGCTTAGAAGTTTGATTTTTTCACAGCTTCAAGGGACAGTAGACCTGAGTAATTGATATAAATTTCAGCTTCATACCTCCACGCGTTCCTGAGAAAAAGGGTCTTGACAGACGGACGGACGGACGGACAGACGGACAACAAAGTGATCCTATAAGGGTTCCGTTTTTTCCTTTTGAGGTACGGAACCCTAAAAATGATAATCGATGACATCATGCATAATGTAAACAATGTTTTCCTCTAATAGGTTTAAAGAATTTTATTCTCATAAAAAGATTACATAGATCCACTTACATGAGAACTTAGTTATAAAGGTACTTAAACTAGGAAGCAGTCACCGTATTATTTTATTACTCGGAGAGTGAGCAGTTTTGACTTGATATACGGAGGGGTGCACTGAAAATTTCGGGAATCAAGGAAATTATACAACATTATTAGTAAAAAATATATTTATTGTTTTTCGAAGTATTCTCCTCGAAATTTGACACATTTTTCCATTCGATGGAACCAATTATTAAAACATTCATTCCATTCTGAAGTTGGGGTACTCAAAATGGCCGTTTTGTAGGCGTCTACCGCTTCTTCAGGTGTCGAAAATCGTTGACCACGCAATTTGTTCTTAATTTTGGGAAAAGTATAAAAATCATTCGGGCTTAGGTCGGGGCTGTACGGCGGATGGTCTAATAATTCAATGTTTACTTGCTGTAAATACTCTTTTGTTCTGTGGGCGGTATGGGAGCTCGCATTGTCGTGATGGAGGATGATGCGGCGGTTGCAGTTCTCTTTACGGAGTTCAGAGACGACCTGCGGCAAACAAATGCTAGCATACCATTCTGCATTGACCGTTCTTTGTCCCTCAAGAGGAATAGTTGCAACATGGCCGGTTTTGGAGACAAACGTGGCCACCATTTTTTTTGCAACGCTCCGCGAACGAATAACTTTTGTTGGCTTTAACTCGTTTTCGAACACCCAAACTCGTGATTGGTTTTTCGTTTCGGGTTCATATGCATATATCCAGGATTCGTCACCTGATACGACGCTGTATACAGCATTTGAAGATCCTCCATGGAATCTCTCAAGAGTTCTGACGCACCAAGTAACGCGAGCCGCTTTTTGCTCCTCACAGAGTGCATGCGGGATCCATCGGGAAAACAACTTTTTTACACCTAATTGCTTATGCAAGATTATTTGTATTTGACTCATGTCAATGTCTAAAGTTGCCTGAATTTCGCGATATGTGACATGTCGATCTTCCTCAATCAGCTTACGCACGGCATTAACGTTATCTTGGGTGATTGCAGTTTTTGGGCGACCTTGACGGGGATCGTCACTGAGCTTGACACGTCCACGTTGAAATTCCGCAAACCAGCGATAAATTGTGGTTTTAGATGGGGCTTCATCACCAAATGCAGAAAGCATCCGATCAACACACTGTTTAGGCGTCAAACCACTTCGAAAGTCGTAATAAATCATTGCTCTTGAATTTTCTCGAGTCAATTCCATTTTCACACCGACTTTACAAGTTTGACAAGACCAAAAGACAAAACCGCGTTCTTTTTTCAAAAATATTTAAATGGTATTCGATTAATAAAACCAAGAAGTTTTAGATTATAAAGACATTATTATGCCAGGTACAATGTAAATATTCCATTCCCGATATTTTTAGTGCAGCCCTCGTATAATCGCGTAACTGGGACTTAAAACCGTGAAGAGAGTCTGCGTCTTTGATGCGAGAAGGTAATTTATTGTAAAAGCGATTTTAATAATGATTTTAATATTTATTTATTATATATATTTTTTGATACCCATATTACAGGATAATCTGCTCTGACCTGCTCTGTTAAGGACTTTCCATACGGCGTATTGGCTTATCCCGAAACGTCGTGCTACGTCTCGCGTGCTCGCCCTGGGTCCCTTCTCGATTTTATTTTCGATCTCCAGGGTTAGCCTTGATCTGCCACCCCCGCTTGAGTGTTCTGGCGCAGTAGATTGGCCATGGTCCAGTTGTTGGTTTGCGCGTAAAATTGTCTCTAGGTTTGGCACTCGCGGGTTTATTCCAGAGGCTTGGAGACGAGGAAAACTTTCACGGAGATAAAGTCTCAGGGATGCATTTAAACTTGCGCCACTTAAAATGTAGCACCGCACCATTTCATAGTATTCACGATGAAAATACATTTTAGGAAAATTGAATGCCAATGTATCGAACATTTTTTTCAAACAATTAATAAGTTCAATAGATATCGCTTTTTAATATGTCAATGGAACTTGTTACCAAACAGAGCTAATGCCTCAGTAAAGTCAGTCAGAGTTAATTTTATATGTCTAACAATAGACGATAAAAATATTTTACTAGTTCTATTAAACATTGTAAAAGCGATATCTAAAATACAAAACACTGCAGTTCTGCCAATTCTACCTATGAGCGACATTGAACATATATTATGAGAATTATTAATTAAATTTTAATTAACATCAGTTACTAATCTAATCTTTCTTATAAAGTCTATAAAATTTAGTATGTTTTGGCCGACTATGATTCGCCCATTTTGTGTGGTTGGAGTTATTGTGCGACTTTTACTACTAATTAAATCACTTATTTGTAATAAAGTTGTGACCTTATTTTTAGAAATTGAAATTTTCTGGGTTTCAATAGCAAAACTGCAACCTTTCTGCTTCATCTATTATAATTTGTGTTATTTTATTTCGAATACGTAGCTTTTGCAATTCCCCATATTGTTTCATTTGTGGCAGGAGACTCAAGAAAAAATGGTAATCGCCACATTTCTCTGACTGATCACTATTAGATGCCGTTTTCTGTTCTATTAGTAATTTTTTTTTATTATGCATTCTATGAGCTCTTTTCTATAAATTAAAAATGTGTTATGTGTTATGATGTTGTGTGTGTGTATGTTAAATTACTGTTATGTAAATATAACCAAACAAAATTAATATTCCCACAAATTAAGGAAACGTACGTCTTAACCTTATAAATGTCAGTGACATTTAACGTTGAAGCATGGCATAAAAAAATCTATACAGCCACAACCTTAAAACCCATTCACGGTTTTGTTCCGTGAATAAAAAAATCACAACATGACAGCGTCCATTTATTCGTTTTTATAAAAATGCGATAATATTCCATCATCTGGTCGAGGATGTCTACACTGCCCATATAACTATTGTAATTTGTCACAATTTTTGGACCAGTGACATCAATGTATGATCTTTAAACGAAATTAACATTTTTGTTGCAAGTACAATTCGACACTAAAAGAACGGATTTGTTATCTTTCCACCTTACTTATTCCTTAATAATAAAAAAAGGCTTTCTCTGCGATTCATATCTTTATCTTTGTTGAATTTAACTGAAGCACGCCCTGGAATTTGATTCAACATAATAGTACCAGTACTGATAATAGATCCAATTCTTCAATCAAAGAAACGGTTGTGAAAAATCTGTCATGATAAATACAGCTTCCTGGTGGTATTGTTTTTGACAAATGGAGAATGACAGAAGGGCCCAGACCATTAATATTGCCAAACGTTGTTTAAGCACCTCTGTATATCTCAAAGTCTTCAAAGTCTATCATGAGACCAGAACTTGTGGTCGCAACAAAAATTTTCAATCCCACTGGTCTGGGTTTGTATTTAACAACCTGTCTCATAGGATATCGCCCTGTAAAGGGATCATCTGCTCATCAATGCATTAAAAGCCTAGCACTCTTTCTAGTCTATTACAAGCACGAAGAACGCAATCAATGACTGGTTGGACTTTCCAAAGTGGGTTAGGTGGTTCGTTTTCTTTCAGCGTCGCTGGCGTATTAGAATCTACTATATGTAACGCATTTCGAAGCTGTAAGAAACGATCTCTATTCATATTATCTGCAACCAGCTTTTAAATACATGTGCAAACGAGGATATGGAATAACTCCCATGATCAAGTGTACACCGAACAACTTAGCGATTTCCTGAGCATTTGTTTTAAGTTCTTGTCCCGTTCTGCGCATATAGGGCTCTTTTAGTGTAACGCGGATTTGCTCAAGCTCGCGGGATTGGCCCGCATGCGTAAAATTTCACGCTGCGGATCATACGCAGTTTTGAGTTTCAATTTTCTACGGGCTGCGTTACGGTATAGACGTGTTCAAAAATGATCAATGTCAGAAGAAAATGTGTCGCTTACATACTTTACAACCGACAAAACAAGAAGACAAAAGTACATGTTGATCCCTTTTTTGAAAATAGGCTTCTTGCTGGAGCGTTTGTTACACATTTTGGAAAACTACAAAATGATGAACGTAAATTTAAAAATTACTTTCGGATGTCCATTCGTTCTTTTGATGAACTGTTGTGTAAAATTGAGCATAAGCTACAAAAAAGCAGTTTACGAAGAATTACAATACAACCGATTGAGAGGCTCGCTATTACATTAAGGTAAGTTTTAAATTTTACATATTTAATTGTAACTGGATGTTTTCGCCAAACTCTTTACTAACGTAACCTCTCAGAGCATCGGCTTTAAGAGGCGACTTCCTAATTGACCTGACTAAGCTTCGTACCTTGCCAATCACCTCTCTGTATAGTTGTGGATCAGCTGTTTGTACTCTTGTTCTTTCTACTTCGAAGCCATCACATTTTGTAGATGAATCATCATCATCGTCGCTTTCAGGTCTGAACAACTAGTGGATTCCGTTGCGTGAACACGAGATGTTTCAAGATAGGCTGCAAACTGTTTTTTGCTGCTACTGGCAGCGGAAGGCGAAGTCTTATACAAGGTATCAATGACTACGAGCTGGATGCCATGGGCAAGGCAGAGTTGATGGTGGGCGGGAATATAAGATCCCATTTTTTTCATTACACTCGCGCCATCCGTGGTATGACTAACAATATCTTCTTCCAAGACGATAATGAACTTAGCTAGATGCTCCCGCAGTAATGAAGCAGCTGCCGTAACTGGCATGGACCCCGTTATTTTGACGAGTCCCAGGTTTTTAAATTCAAACCCCCCAAAAGCTCTGCAATGAACGTTTAAAAAATCCAAGATTTTGTTTTATCACTTTCTCGGCATAATTACCTTACTTAATTATAACAAATTACAGCTTTCTTGTAGTTATAGTTTCTGGGTCAAACTGCGGACAGACAGACATGCCGAAACTATATTAAGATATATTAGAATATTAGAATCTTAACATATCTCAAAGGTCAAATAATAAAGAACCCTGTTGTACTTTGTTTGACCACTTCCGACCGTGCTTTTGTTATCAATAACTTATTATTATTTGTTTGTTGTTTTATAACCAGAGGCTGTACCTTCCTCTGGTCCTCAAAAATACTGATGTTGATTATTTTTACATATTTACAAAATATGTACAATGAATTTTTAAATTCATTGTATAATCAATCATATTATCATACTGCATCAAGATTATCGAAACAATTTATTATTGTACAGAAAAATAACTATATCGAGTTTTAAATTTTAACAGCGACATCTAGTGATAAACATTTTAATTAAAAGTCATTATGTACAAGAAAATAACATAGCTAGTTTAATTTTTTTAAATGATTGAAATGATTAGATAAATAGGTACCTATACCACCAGTTGGCTATTGTAAATTTAAAAAAGAAATCATTAATGATTAGATAAATAGGTACCTATGTACCTATATAGTCAGAATAAGTAAGGTATGTTGGGGTAAGAGCGGATCATCAGTATTTGAGAAATCTGAACCTCTTTATATAGGCATAGGCCGTGCCGTGGTACCACCCCACACCCCTACCTGCTTGGTCGGGCGGGTATGGCCATGAAGCTATACAGACGGCTAGATGCACTGCATAATAGGCTAAAAATAATACAGGCAATACAGTACACACATTGAAAAAAATATTTGAATAAAAATTAAGAACTGTTATTAGTATTACGGGACTTACCGCGATTAATATCGTTTTATCGTGAGTCGGCCAGCGACCATGATGGCAGAAGGGCCGTCGAAATATCTGGCAAAAAACGATATTAATCGCGGTAAGTCTCGTAATACTAATAACAGTAATTGTGACCGTAAAACTCTAAAATCGTATCAAAATTAAGAAATTTATAGTTTAGAATTGAACTTCTGAAATTACAAAATTTCAAATTAATTTTTGAATTACTTAGAATTGAAATTTTAGGAAAAGAAAAAATACTGTCTCCTGGTTTTCTAAACGCTATTTATTTCAAATAAAAAAATATCAAGCAAAACAATTTAAATGTTGTGAATTGCTACCAATTTACAATCAAATGTACCAAGTATAAGTATAGGTTACATTGTTTTAATTAAACCAGAGCTAAAGGTCTGGTTTCTCAAAAATTGAACTATTGGAGCCATTGGACACGAGAAGTAATTCATCCTGCGTGTAGATCTTCTCTCACTCCGCCTTTCGGCAGGAGCGGGGTTGCTGCTCAGGGCTGTGGCCCTCTTCAGCGAATTGCTGCCGCCGCCTACTACGGTAGGCGGGTCACAGGATAGTGGCCGTGGCGGCCACTTCAGGCTTCATCAGTCCTGGGGGTTCGGTTGAGGCGTCGCTGCTGGTGCGGCGCTTAGCTCGGCTGGCAACGGGATAATGGCATCGCGGGGCGAGGGCATGCACCTGCCGTCCGGCGGGCGGGCGTGCAAGGGCGCCATCCCCCTGAGGTGGGGGTGCGCCGAGCGGTCCGCCTTCTCGTACATGCCCCTCGCCAGACGAGATACAAAGGTGTCCAGGCCTTCCCACTTCAAGTCCCGCTGGACGACGGCGTTCTTCACGTAACGCGGGGCCCCGACGGCTGCCCGGAGACAAAGGTTTTCTTGAGCTCGAAGACGTCGCTTGTTTGTCTCCGAGCAGTATGCGTACCACGCAGGGGCCGCGTATGTGAGGCGGGATCTAACATAGGCCTTGTAGACCCCGAGCCGCGTCCGTAGCGGGAGACTGAAGGAAAGCACTGGACGCAATTTCCCCCGGGCCATCTTCGTCGTTGCCACCACCTCGTCGACGTGGGCCTTCAAGCTAAGGCGCCTGTCGAACTTCACCCCCCCGGTATTTGACGTGCGGCTGCCACGGCACGTCTTCGCCGAAGAGCTTCAAGGGCGGCGGTAGGTTGGTGTTCCCCGATATTAGTGCCTGCGTCTTGCTGACGTTCACCGACAACCTCCACTTGGAGAGCCAGTCAGGCAGGGCGTCTAGGGCCTTCTGGACTTTCTTGGCGGCGTACTTTGCGTTTACACTGACGGCAAAGTACGCGGCGTCGTCGGCAAAGAGCGCCAACTCGGCCTGACCGGCCACTGGGATGTCGTCGGTGTACCACGCGTAGCACGCAGGCGACAAGCAGCTTCCTTGGGGAACACCAGCCCGCACGAGGCGTTCCGATGATAGCCGTATCATCGGAACGCCCCGTTTTCGCCCCGCTAAGTGTTGGTTGATTGTTAACTGAACCGGTCGTCTCGAATTTGGCCACCAAACGTTGGAGAGTCGACTTGGAAGGGCGCGCAACGTTTGCACTAACGAACACTCATTTTGTTAATAAAGTTTTATCATTTGGACGTGCTCCTCAATTGTGTAACTTTCCATGGTAATTTGGCATTAATTACTGAATAAAAAACAATAGATTTGACAGATGTCACAAAAAAAACATGGCCGCCACAAACTATCAACATCGACCCGCCCTATTTGAAAGACCCTTTAATATTGTAAGTAAAATTCTTGTTTGAAACATTATGCTATAACCTTTCCCACCGGCAAGTCTAAAAAAAATCTGCGAAACTGCTAGACAAACGATTATAAATAAAGGATCTTAGGAGGTACCAACCCTGGTACTAAGCCTTTGTGTGGTCATTTTAAAGGGTTATATTTTTTAAGAACCAAAGGTGGTCCCTCCATTTTGACGTCAAGATAGAGGAACCACATATTATATAAAATATTTTTATATACTTTGAGGTACTAACATTTTTGACATAGGTACCAACGGGTACCATGAGGGTATTAACGACTGGTTCGATAATATTTGGCTTTTGAGGAGTGGCTCCCTCATCTCGACGTTAACCTCTTACCAACATTCATTAAAATTGGTGCAGTTTAAAAACATAAACAGATAATTACTTTTGCATTAATTATAATGGCCAATCCACGAGGAAGATACCCCCAACGACACCTAATTTTTTCTAAATAAGAATTATAGTAGATATGCTATTCGTAAAATAATCAATAAGAATAATTATGTTTCTCAATAATAATATACACCTTGTACAAGTTGTTATAATTCTTCAACAAATAAAAAATGTCTTGCAGTAGTCTTAAGGTCTTCGCACATTATAACAACTCCACGCCAACGCGGCAGCAACTCTACTCACACTCTCGATGAGTAGTCAACTAGTTGATCCACCCAATGGTCACTAGTGGACAACGCGGTGTCAAGGAGTGGCCAACGCGGTGCCAACGAGTGGGTTATTCAACAGACAACTCGTCTAACCTCAGTTTTCGGTTAAATTTTGTCCAAAGAAGTCGTGTTGCTTATGAAATGTCGAACTTTACATTCAGTGAACTGGCGATTATAGCTATTATATTTGATAATGAAAATGAACGAAACAGCAGGAAAAGAAGATATTGGGTACATGATATGTTGCGACAAAGGAAATCAGAAGGGGAATATTGGAATATCCGGAAACGTCTGCTAGATGACGAAGAAAAATTCTATATCTATTTCCGTATGCCGAGATTCTTGTTTTATTATATACTTAATATTATTGAGGACGACATCTACAAAAGAAACACGCGATTTAGAGAAGCTGTATCACCGGAAGAAAAGCTGGCAGTGACATTAAGGTAAGCAATAAGAAACTTTTTTATAATTTATATGTATTTATTTATATATCAAGTTAAAGGATAAATCAAAGCAAAGCAATTTTACTTTAATTGTGTTAAGAAGAACCATCAACCCTCGATTCTTCCATAGGCGTTGTATTTTGCTGTTGGGTGCTAGCGGTGCTACTACCGGTAGTACCTGCATTTAGGTTTTGAGTTGTGTAGCTACTACCGGTAGTACCTGCATTTAGGTTTTGAGTTGTGTAGCTACTACCGGTAGTACCTGCATTTAGGTTTTGAGTTGTGTAGCTACTACCGGTAGTACCTGCATTTAGGTTTTGAGTTGTGTAGCTACTACCGGTAGTACCTGCATTTAGGTTTTGAGTTGTGTAGCCAGAAGTTCCTGGTGCAAACAAATCATCAAAGTAATAGTTTCGATTATTTTGCAGTTCTTGTATTTCAGCTTCCGAAACTAAATTAAAAATTCTTGACTTTAAAAGTGCTTGATTATAGGTAGATAATTTTTTTACTGTGCTAGAAATACTTAAAAAAAATTTATCCATTTCGTCATTCTGCTTTCCATCTTCATCGTTTTTTTTTTTTAATAAATATTCCATTAAAACCGCCGATGCACTTGTTTCTTGCAATTTCTTTCGTTTTGTCGTTTTTGGAATGTCAGGAAACACTGATCTAGATGAATCGTACATAGACACCGAAGATTCAGGACGCTCCGAGATAATTGACGAGTCTTGAGATTCTTCATTATTAGTCACATTGGCAAGAATTTCCGCAGCAGATAAGCTATTTTCATCATCACCATCATCTGTGTTGTCCAATGACGTCACTGTAGACCGTTCTTTATAATGTGGTAATAAAAAAGACATTTCAGTTTCATATTGCCATTTTTTATTAGTATTAGCACTCTGACCACTTTTAGTTGCTTTCTTTTTAATGGCTCTTCTATGATATTCCCTTAAGTTTTGCCATATCTTCTTACATTCTGACGCTGTAACAAAATAATATAAATATAAAGAAAAATTGGTTGTTTCAGGTACTTGATTAGTGGCTGTTCATTTAGGACTATGAGTTCAAGCTTTCGGTTAGGCGAAAGTACCATCCGGTCGATATTAAAAGATGTGTGCAATGCGATTATAAATACAATGAAGGGGAAGTTCATGCCCACACCTACTACCGAAGACTGGAAAAGAATCGCAGATGGTTTCAATAAAAAATGGAATTTTCCAAACTGCATAGGTGCCATCGACGGCAAACATGTAAACATAATTGCCCCTCCTAGCAGCGGCTCGCTATTTTTTAATTATAAAAAACACTTCTCTATCGTCCTCATGGCTGTCGTCGATGATAAATACAGATTTATAGCTGTCGATATAGGGGCCTATGGCAAGAATAGTGATGGCGGAATTTTGGCATCGTCAAGATTAGGAAGAGCGATTGAAATGAATACATTTAATATTCCAACTGACACACCATTACCTGGTACTGAAATAATAATGCCACATGTTTTTGTAGCCGACGAAGCGTTTCCTTTAAAAAGGAATTTATTGCGACCATATCCACGTTCAAGTGGCATTTCAGAAAAGGAAAGAATATACAATAATCGCTTATCGCGAGCTCGCAGAGTAGTTGAAAACGCGTTCGGCATCTTATATCAAAAATTTGGAATTTATAATAAGAATTTGCATTTACACCCAAAATATGTTGATATTGTGGTCTTTGCGACGTGTATTTTACACAATGTCATGCGGTGTTATAATATAACATCCGATGATGAAGTCAACACAAGGCAGAGTTCGGCCAATAATGATGATGAACAGAGATTACTAAGTAATCTAAGTACAATTCCAGAAGATATAAGTGAATCTTCGGCATCTGCTTTTGAAACTCGTGATATGTTTGCAACTTATTTTCAATCTCCCGAAGGACGAGTTCCGTGGCAGCATTTAATATAGATCATGGATAATTAATATGTAATAATCGTAAGAAGTTGGTTATAATATTATTGGCTTATTAAGAATATTAAACAAGTTTCTATACTAAGCTGGGATTTTATTACTGATTACCTATATTAAATAAACGTAAGGCACTTTATTATAACATACAGAAACCCAAACTAAAAATAAAATATATATGACGTAGATTTAATATTTTATATCAGTAAATTCTGGGATTTTATATTACTGTATGTGAAAAAACTAATTTTTACGATAAACCTAGATTTTTCGAGTGTCCAAGTAGAAAATCGTAGGTACTGTTAACTGTACAATAACATACCTACTTTTTGGATGTAACAGGTTGAATTAAATTTTCTCAACAATGTACTTTAATGAAATGACTTATAAGTTTTAACATTATTTTTAATATCTATTAGAATCACACATATTTATTTGTTCGATAGCTGAATTTCTGTAGATTATGGCAAAATCAATAACTCAATACCAACACTGAAAACGTCACAAATAGAAATTAATTATGTTAATAGTATTTTATGTAATAGTTGTATAAGAGGGTTCAAAAATGTTGAGTGGCGTGGTGAGTGTTAATGCAACGTCGCATACAAAACTTTTTCTACGACTAGGGATTAAATATAACAAACACAGCAATACCGCATAATTAAGAGCGGGAAGTTGTATAGTCACATATGACAGTTAGTTTTTGCAAAATTCAATTGCAAAAAAGACTAGATAGACTTTTTTGCAATTGAATAAGACTAGCTTTTATATAGGTGTTCGGGACTATATAATTAACAGATAAATGTACCGGAGTAGAAAAAAATTCTTACCTGGTTGCGACAATACAATAGCGATTTCATTCCATGCCTTTTCCTTCTTATGTACGTCACTATATTTCGGATCACGAAGGTCGTATAGTAGCGGATATTTTCGCACTTCTTCTATCAACTTTTCTTTCTGCATGATTTTCGAAAAATATCACCGTGTACAGCCAACGTGCACTCCGTCCTTCGATTCTATAGTGAATGATGGCGGGCGGGGGGAAGGCACGGGGCGGACGGGTGGGCTGGCAAATGGTTGCCCGTCACGCGACAGTCGCAAACGCATAGTCGTTACGTGGACAACGAGTGGTCGTTGCGTGGACGACGTATGGTCATTGCGTGACAAACGTGTCGGGGTTGACCTCTAGTGTACGATGCGTAGGCCACTCGTTGTACACTACTTTATAATCATTTTTTGAAATTGAACCTTGAACATACGATACAGGGCTTAAATTTCAATGTCTAGCATAGAGTCGAGTCGCCGGTGAGTTGTTATAATGTGCGAAGACCTTTACAGGCACCGATCAATTTGGTCTTCAGTAGTGGTAGCTTATTTTCCATTGTTTCTCAATAATAATATTCACCTTGTACAAGTTGTTTTGATTCCTAAACAAGTGAAGAATGTCTTGTAGTGGTCTTTCAGGCACCGATCAGATTGGTCTTCAGTAGTCGTAGCTTATTTTCCAATGTTTCTCAATAATAATATTCACCTTGTACAAGTTGTATTAATTCCTCAACAAATGAAGAATGTCTTGCAGTCGTCTTACAGGCACCGATCAGTTTGGTCTTCAGTAGTCGTAGCTTATTTTCCAATGTTTCTTAATAATAATATTCACCTGGCACAAGTTGTTTTAATTCCTCAACAAATGAAGAATGTCTTGCAGTAGTCTTATAGGCACCGATCAGTTTGGACTTCAGTAGTGGTAGCTTATTTTCCAATGTTTCTCAATAATAATTTTCACCTGGCACAAGTTGTTTTAATTCCTCAACAAATGAAGAATCTCTTGCAGTAGTTATACAGTGGTCTTTAGTAGTGATAGCTTATTTTCCAATGGTCATTTGCTTTCGGGATACCAGTGATCGAAGTCTGCAATTAGCTGAAATCAAAAGACGAAGGTAGTTAAAAAAGTCATATTTCAGTTTATGAATTAAATAAAATATCAACATTTTAAATATTAGAATATACATACTTAATCGTATCCCCAGGACTGCTGCAGACATAGTCTTTTTTTCATTTGAAATGACACGTAACTTGAATTGGTGATTGGTGTTTTTCCACTTTTCCGCACACAATGCATAATCATCAGAAGACCATCTGAACCATTCCATGCACACCTCTTCTTCTTGTGAGATAGTTTCATCAGTGGTATCTGAATAAATACTCTGGTTACTGTCTGGGGCTCCCATACAAAAAACTTGATTTTTATTGTCCGACTCGCACTTAGCCGGTTATTTTATTTAAGATCTATAATCTATAATTATAAGCCTAAAAAACTTGCAAGCATAACCCTCCAAAAACTACGAAATTCCATACAAATTTGCACATTTCGCGATCACGTCCTTTTTCGTAGTCGGTTAGCTGAGCCCTAAAATCGACTCTGATCGTGTTGAATTGCTGGATGGTGATGCTGGAAGGGATCCGATTGGAAAAATCGAACTCTGTGTCTGTCCATCTAAACATTCTCCGTGTTTTCTAACTGCAGCTTTTCCGCTCCTTCTCAATCGTTTGAATGTTATTACAAATCATCTTTTATAAGCACTATAACCATGTAAGCAATATAAACAGTGATTGATCAAGTCCCTCCAAGTTTGTAAATGTTTTATACGTTCTCTGGCATTACCTAAATTATGTTAATATTTAATATATAATATAAATATGGCCATCTTACGACTTCTTGTTTTGAATCGAAATGTAAAATTTTAATATTTTATTATAATAAGTTTGACCAGTACTTGGCTACGGCAATGCGTCCGATCATTTGTCTCGTTGAGGTCCTGCATTGTGCAAGATGTAGGGCAATTAACTAAGAAGAGATTTTTTGGGTGGAAACGTTACGATTAGAAGAGTTATAACGTTAAACGGCTCCGCTATTGACATCTGGAAGCGTTTCTAAATAACGCTTCACAGATTCTTCACGTGCTTCTGGATGCGTTTTGTTAGGACGGCGCTCCGTACGTCCTTTTAAAAAAAACACTAAATTACTGCTAGAATAAATGCACTTTTATAAGACCAAAATAGTACATGTGAATCGGACAAAAGTTGTATGTTGACTGACTCGAGGAACTGATGTCGAACAGTTTTATGGAAAATTAAAATAAGGAGTCAGCATTTCTTGGTAAGGAAAATAATTCATAACAGTTTGTATTAACCTCTAAGTTACTCGTATCTTGGGAATACTGAGCAACTGCAGCTTGGTGGAGTTCAGAGTTGATCTGAGAATATTTTTTTAACTGCTGCTTTATTAAGGACAATTGTTTGTACCAATTGACTATAACGAAGGTTTGGCCTAAGTCAAGGAACCCATCCATGAGTTCCAAAACTACTATCGCCGTACAGTTTTCGAACCCATGGATAGGCACCTTGATTTATTAATTCTTTTCCAACGTACAACAAGGACTTTAGTTGGTACCCAGTCACTGCTTCGCATAAGTCATAAGATTTTATGCCGAAACGGGCCGCACATATGTTAATTTTATTTGTGTGGTCAAAATTATTTTACTGTTTTAACCTGTTTTAAAGAAGTACTCACTGGTCTGAAGGCCGCCTTAATTCGTTCTACCATTTCATCCCATAAACTTTATTGTTGACGTATCCCCACAAGAAAAAGTCTAGCGGAGTGAGGTCCGGTGACCGCGCTGGCCATGCGACACTAACTCCTCCCCCAATCCACTGGTAGAAACGCCCCGCGCAAAGTGTGCTGGAGCACCATCGTGTTGCAAAACCATGTTTTTATCTATCACCAGGTTGACGTAGCTGGACAGTGGTAATATCGTGAGCTCCTCGTTTAAATCGTGTATTAAAAACTCCAAATTATTATTCCCATTTAAAGATTGTGGTAAAAATATGAGCCAACCACAACATCACCAATTATTCCTGCCCATACATTTATCCGCCCCTGGTGTTTAAAATAGGACTCCGTAGATACGTGCGGATTGGTATGCGACCATTAATGTTCATTATGAATATTGCTTATTCCACATCTTGTAAACGACGCTTCGTCCGTCCACAACACTTTTAAGGCAAAGTCCGCTAAGGCTTTCACCTGGTGTTTGTACAAAAGTTAGAAAGTAACGCCTGATTCAAAATCGGTTCGTATTGGTTCTTGCGTGCGGCGAAAATGATACGGATGTTGACGGTCTACGTGCAGCACTCTCCGCACTTGCAAATGATTTGCAGCCCCTAGATCCGAGACAGCACGACGGGTGCTGTTCCTCGAGTTATTTTCAAAGTGAGGACATAACAAGCCATGTCCTGTCCTTCCTTCAATGTATGAGAATCCGCGTTCGGGCGGCCTAGAAGGCGCTGGTTCCGGCATGGAACTCTCCGCGGCCCTAGCCTCAAATTCCAAAAACTTAAGCAAGTCGGTGAAGGTAGGTAGGGTGTTGCTGTCCCTCTCAGCATTCTCGCATTCGAAATGCGAGCGAATATCGTTGGGTAGTTTGCCCAGCCCAGCATGATGTGTACCAACAAAAACGACCACTGGTCCACCGGTAGTCTCAACGTACGTAGCGCGTTACAAGCCACTGTAACGGGCGTTAGTAATTGCAGGCGCAGTTGTGCATGTCCAATCACAAATTGTAAATGATCCATATTCCTTAGAAAGAAATATGATACATAATATAATACTTTCTTTGTTTACTGCTTATATCGCTATATAATTAGGGTTTTATATACACTACATCGTGTCAAATGTTGTCATTTTGTGCAAATTGCTCCGCATACCTGTTGGTCTCCACAGCGATCATTTCTATGATCCTGTGGTCGCAGAAAAGCACGAAAACCTCGAACGGGTCATTAAATGACCCAACGAGGCCTGTAGGTGCCGCAAAAGTTTCCCTGCAGACTTGCAGGGTCTACAGGTGATTTTAACAAATTTTGTTTGGGAGACCCTAAACAAAATCAAACATATTATGTGGTCCATGTACCGGCCCAGTGCTGTGGTCAGTCCGACGCCTGTAAAGCCGTGGGTTCCGTCAACTGCGGAGCCGAGGGTTCGCCACCAGCTATGCTCTGCGTATTCCTCCACCAAATCTAGCATCTGCGTGTGTTGGCGAGTGGGGATATTAAAAAGGATATCATCCTCGCTTTCTTCGTCTCTGTCATCGTCACTTCCTGAAAAATTAAATACGACAGTGAATGCCAGTTCTGTTATTGCATTCTTACGTAATTAGTCATTGACCTAAATTGACGAGGTCTTCCAGTCTTTGGTTGGGTCCAGCTTGTTTTATCTTAAAGAAAGACTTTTTTGCCTTATCGCCATTAGTTGGACCCCTGGAATAGTTAAAAGACGAAAGCAATATCAAAAATTTGTATTGGCGTTAAACTTACATAGAAGGTGAGCGAGGGTACCCCTGTTTCCCGCGTGCTGGTTGGCTTGGACGTGTAGACTTCCATAAAACTGCAAAAAAATTTGATATGTTGTGATTGTAATCTTTAATATACATATATTACATTTATGTAAACTATATTACTTACTCCGTTTGGCTTGTCATTAAAGCCCTAACTCTTCAATCACTCTTTCTAACATGTCATAAAATTCTTGTATGACAAATAGATCTGCGGCTTTCTTACGAGCATACAGCCTGCGGTTTTTTTTTTAATTTTTTAAAGTTTATTACGCTTTTTGAAGCCTGAAAACCAATTTTTGCCGGGACTACCATCGTTGAAAGGTGTTTTAGATCGTTCTGTTAAACATAGTCCTCTCTCTAGAAATTCTGTACGAGTCAGTCCAAAGACATTCTTTTCCATTGTATGCAAACATTGGGTCAACTTTTGTTCTGTATGGTATTGAAATACTGGTGGTTTGCCTAGAGTTGATGTCTTTTGGCCCTTTCGACCTGTGACGTGGTCCATAATAGTCTTTCTTGGGATAGCATAGGTTAATGCAGCTGCATAACTTACTTGTATTTCGGTAAAATCTTAATTTCTTGAGATTTAAGACGTTGATCAACTTAAGGTCATCTCTCCTCACCACTTTGAATGCCAGTAAAAATAAAATGGCGCGTGTTTCATACTCACGTCACTAGAGCCGCCTATGACCATAACCAAGAACTATGATTTAGTTTGTAGCATCGATGTAAGATGTCGCTACTAGTATCTAATCAGCAGTTTACGAGATATTTGTGGTAGGAGCACTTGCCCGGTAGGCGCACTTTGCCACCTTCGCTCACTTGTCGCTTGTTCGCTTTATTTACGATAGTCGATTACCAATCTGTATTTTTGAATGCCGTCTTTATATAGTTTTTTTGGAATAACGTGTATCGGGCCAGTCCATGGGGAGTCACTGGGTCTAACGATCCCTTTTTCTAAATGCTCGTCAACTTGTCGTTTAAGTTCTCGTTGAAATTGAGGTAGACGATACGGTTGTTAATAAAATGGCTCTTTTTTTACTAGTTTAAATGCATGCCATTAGGCGAATAGTTAGTTGAAACGTCATTTGAAAATATATCATGATATTCCTTTAATAGTAAGGTTAGTTCATCTACCTTGAGAGTGGTTAAGGTAAATTATTTTATATCGACTTTTAATTTTGTTTTCGTGGATTGCAATCTCAGCTTTCCTTAATTTTGTCTTGCGGCTCTAAGCAGATAGAGCCCAGGGCTGCAAGACTCAAAGGCCACTTAATTAAAATTAAAATAATATATATGTGTGTGAAATTTACCTTATTACTAACATAGTGTATAAGAATTTTACTAACAAAATGTATGAGTTTTACTTACTTGAATAAAGAATTTTTATTATTATTATCTCTTTATTTATTTTTAAACATATATTAGGTTTTTTATAACATATCTATAAAAAGTAAAATATATAATACACTACAAAATATAAACACATTATAAAAAACCTAATATAGCTGCCCACTGGCAGCGGGGGTAAGGCCCAAGCTACCGGTGGTTAGGGCCCCAGAGAGAGAAACCTCCTGACAATGCGTGTCGTGTCCAGGAGTACTGCCTTCTGAATCTGACCCTTGACCCAGCCATCTAGCGAGAGAGTCTTAAGATGTTGGTCAAGTCTCTTCGCTATTATTATTAATTGTAATAAATCCATGAGGACATCTTATGTTTTGATAAAATCATATGATGTCATAGATGTGATGATAGTCATATGATGAAGATAGATATACAGAGGATGGCAGTATTTATTACACTATTTTTGTTCACAATAGGTAAACACAATTGCATTTACATTCATTTTCAATCATATTATCCCTTCATTCCTTTTGGAAACAGGATTCTTTAATTTGTTATCTCTTTGTTTATTCATATACTTCTATACCTACTACATACCGTGCAAGTTTTCTGCCTACTTTGGAGCGGGACTGGAGGGTTTGGGTACAGCCACTGAAAATTATACATGGGGTCCGCGCTGGTTAGACTGGTTCTGACAAATTGACTTTTCTAGCAAATAAACTTTGGCTAGAAAAGAACCACATTCTTCACGGAATAAAACTTTGCATCGCTTTGGTGCCAACATCTAGGGCTTGGTGACAGTTTACTTTGGAATTTCCCAGAATGCCTGTTGACAGGGACAGTGCATTCAACTTTGGAAATGGAGGATGTTCATTATCACAGGGTGCCCTGGCTGGTAACAGCACTTCTAAACACCCGGCAAGGTGGGCAACCCCTGATAAAATATATATAAATTCCTTGAGGACTTTGGTTCCTATGGGGTATTAAATAAAATGTAATAGATCATCAATACTTATATTTTCACAAATAATAGGTAACTAAATTAGGTACATACACTTATATGATATAACCAAATGTAGGGTAGTGCAAATTTGCCGTTACAATATTCTAGCTCAGTCTAAATACATTAATTCAGGGCAGGTTCTAAATTTGACCACCTACATTCCACACTTTAAATAATTATCCATTTGCGAATAGGCACTATAGTATTCACAGCATCTAGTACAATAGAAGTTGTATGATTGATCACCACGGAAAAATACTTTAAGTTTCTAGTTACTTCTTTGGTTAGAAAATAATAATAAATGGAGTGTAGACCGACCTGATAATCGCAGAGTCACCTTGATAAATTAAGTCTTGCTCGGAGAACGTCACCTTCTTACAATAGCATGGCCCAAGATTTCATCCCTTGCAACCAGCGGAAGACAAAACAATATGAAGATAGACTTCTTAGGAGATTGAATCAATCCAAAGGAAAATCAAAATGAAAATGAAGATGTAAATCAAAATGTGTAAATCAAAATCCCATTCCGCTGGAACAAAGAAAATGCACGGTTAATGTCTGACAATGAGAAATGTGGGTAGACATTTACCTTCGTGGCTTGCCTGTCTTAGGACAAAGAAAATATCTCACCTGTTTCATTTTTCTAAGGCTTTTTAGAACAACGGATCCCAACCATCTCAGCTCTGCAGAAATATTCTTGAGCTGAAAAGGACAATAAGATGAAATTCAGTCTACGACATCAGACATATGACAGTCGAATTTTCCAACGACAGGTTATGTTCCAAATAGGTACGTACCAGCGAAACCTTTCTACAGATTTTCTTCCTGCCAGCAGAGCCCAAAACAAAAGGCTGTTGAGCTTACGACGTTTTCTCCAGTCCAATCAAACGTGGAGCGGCGACATGGTTCCGACCTTTGTCTTCCACCACAACACCGGAAATCACTTCTTCCAGTTGCAGTCTTTAAAACCGATTCTACATTGTCGACGAGAGGTTTCCCCAAAAGAAACAGACGACAATCCACTGCTGGCCTTCTTCGAGGCGAATAACAATGCAGAACCTGTATCACAACTCCTACGATTTATTTGAATGAACATTTAATTAAAAATATATCTGTATTTTGCAATTTTGTTTACTTATTGTTGTGTAAATATGACCAGACCAAATTAATATTCCCACAAATTGAGGAAACGTCATACGTCATAACCCTACAAATGTCAAAGTGACATTTGACGTTGAAGAAGTAAACATGGCATAAGAACAAATTCTATACAGACACGACCTTAAAACCCATTCAAGGTTTCGTTCCGTGAATAAAAAAAATCACAACTTGACATCTTTAAACTATCCTCGAATCTTGCAGATGTCGTGTATCTCTGTTGCGGTGATAGCAGGAATTCATCGACCTGTACGCCACTAGCAAAAACTACTTCGGCGATCCAATGGATTCAAGTCAGCTATAAAATGGCATCTTGTACTTAAATGTATTCTTCGGGTAAACGTAGTGATGGTGAAGGTGCTAAAGATCTTTCAGTCTTCATCTTTTAAAATTCGTTTCTATTACACCCGGTATTTCCTTTCAAATTATGTGTTTGATCTCGAACTTGCCAGCTAACTTGGTGATAAGGCTACGTGTAGACTACAATTTTACTGTGAAAGTACACAGATGGTTTTTACATGAAAAATACTCGTATAGTCTCCTTGGCCAAAGTGGCATAAACGGTAATTCTTATTAGATTTCCAAATGATCATGGTCCCACTTTAAGAATCAAATCCTTTAATTCTGACTCTTCTAATAGGGACATAGACGTTATCTCATTTTCTACAATGGAAAAAGATTTAAAAAACTAAAACTCGACTATGCGAAAATTCTTACATATTATGTACCTACCTTACATAATATGTAAGAATAATTGTTATTGGCATACAATTTTAATAATCAGGTGTTTAATGTAACATTCATATTAAAAATCATTACTAGAACATAGACATAGAGGTAGATAAAAAATAAATCAGCAAAACATTTCCTAACTAAAAAGGTATAATTACGTACGGTACTTATAACATAACAAATCTTTATTTATTACAACACGTTACTGATTTGTGACGACGTGAATTATTATATATTGGGATTGCTTCAGTTGTAGTTCGTTGAGTATTCACTAAATATTTTTCGTAAAATTGTAAATAAGATTTTAATCAAAATCCTTACCCGGGGGACGCTTAAAATATGTTAACAAATCAGAATCGGCCTTTTGTGTATCAATGGACACATCTCCCGCTTTCAAAAAGACTAATCGTGCCGCATCCAAATGTACACAAAGTTTTTTAACCGCCGGCTCTCGGGCTAAATATTTATTATTATTTATTCCGTGCCGTGACGTTAATTTCAAAATCTCGCCATGCCGCTTCACACGAGCCAAGATAACGTTTGGAAACAAAAGACTCTGTTTCATCATTTAGCGGCAGGTCTGCATCAGTCACATAATTAAGTACAAAATGTGAAGCACAAATCTCCACATTAATGTGGCAATCGTTTAGAAGGAGACCGGCATTGTAAGGATCGACCCATAAATCATTTACTTCTACGTTTGAATTTTGAAGTATGTCAATATTTTTACCGTCGTGTTTTCAATGTACAAAGCCTCATCATAATATGTAACTGAAGCTTCTCGTTTCGAAAATTTCCTGTGATATTGTTTTTTTATGTCCATAACACCGAATAATCTGCCTGTTTTACCAAAGGGTTCGTGGGCCATTTCCATTGTCCTTCAAAATCCACTAATACCAGACACAATAGTAATACAATAGAAGTAGAAGTCTGCCATCTGCTTCGGTGGGGGATGGAATATTGGCAAGTATTAGAAAAATTGCCATGAAGAAGATTAGCACTACGTTCAAACCACTACGGATTACTAGTCATCGTGATGAAAAAGGATAGTTTGCCTAAGGTCTGAAATGCAATCGAGTCCATAAATTTGTTTTCATATATGTCCTGGTATAATCCCTTCTCCTTGAATAGTCTCATCCTGTTGGATAAGATTTCGCACATTTTCCTCATTAGCCCCGATTTCTTGGAGTGGGGCAACTCTAACAGAAGTACTAGGATTTTATTGTCTATTATGTAAAAATCTAAAATAACTAACAGATTCATCTAGTTTTCTGACTTTTATTAATCGCAGTGATGTGTGTGTGTAACAATTAAGTTCCATTTACTGAACCGTCAGCAAAACTTATGATTACGCATAATCATACACGCACAATATTCTTTCAAAGTTCAATCGTGTACAGAGAGTCCAGGTAGTAATTTATTTAGTGTCTGGCACTGAAGAATATTTGGTCAATATCATCTTTTGCTTTGTAATCAACAGATTTTAAACGATCTATCGCCCATCGATAACGTTTGAAATTAAGTTTCAAACACTATTGTTATGTGTTATTAAAATAACATTATTATGAGCACACACATCGAGTTCATCTAAAACTACTGTTGTAAAAACAAAATGGACGGGATCGTTTTTTTCAGTTACATGTGATAAATGGGATAAATCAACAAAAATTTGTTTTACCGTCCTAACGATCTGACTGAACTGATTGTGTGGAAATGCTTTCCGATCCTAATTTAAAAAAAAAAATCAGAAAAGTCTACATGGTCATTACATCGTTGTGATGTTGTTAATTTAAAGGATTTGAATTGTTTCCAAAGAGGTGATGATTTAAAAGAGCACCAAATTATATCATTAGCAGTTTTTGCATTTATTACAACAGGAGGGTTCTGACGAAAATCATCTGCTATAATTATTTTACTGACAAATTTCTTATTATCGAAGTCATAAGGACACATTAAGGAAATGAATTAAATATTTATGGGCCATTAGGGCCGTTACAAATAATTACATCGGCGTGATATTATTTTATCAATTGAGCTCGTTGAGATTTACTGGTTATGTTCAAATATTCTAAATTTTCAAAGCTATGGCAGTGGTGCCTCTTTCACAATTTTGTGTCGCAATCCCAGAGCTCGCTGTACACAAAATGATACCGCATTTAGCGCGAATGTGTGCTGCAATGACGTTTTTACCCGTACCAGCGGGACCGTCAATAAAAATAGCATTGTTATTTTTTTCGCAAAAGTTTTGGATTGTTAGTAACAAATCGATATAATTAAAAACTACACTTTGGTCCGCTAAGAGCTGCGGCAACCATTCAGCGGTAAAATTTTGTAAACGGTCTACGCTGTATTCAATACGTTCAGGACCTAACTTTGTAGTGTTATCACCTGTATCCGGTAATTCTTGTGCCAAGAGATGAGTTCCGTGCTGTCGTTATAGTCGGTCTATTAAAAGTAGGCACAATGTGTTGCTTTATTTTTTATTACGACAAAAAATAATTATAAATACACATCAAATTTTCTTAAAATCTAAAATAAAATTTATAATAGTTTTTTAATCTTTATTTTAGTATACACACTTGTGAACTGTAGCTATGTAGGTAAGACAGTCAGTCAGATACTAGATCACCTAGCTTACAGAAAATTGCCATCTGGCTGACAGGATGTGAAATAAAAACAATAATAAAATAAAAAATGACGGACCCACGTTTCACCAGCAGTGTTACTAACTAATATTTTGAAAATTACGACGCGTATAGCGTATTGTAAAGTAAGTAGTCTTCAGCGGATAGTGCCGGTACTTTGAGATGGTTACGTTATATGCCCTGGGATCAGGCTTGGGATAGCAACCATCTCAAAGACTCCTAGGCAAAACTAGAAATTCCTATTGGATATTTCATTTGCTGGTGGGTGAAGGGGCGTTTATTTTCAGAAACACGTTCAGACATGAAACATCTTCATACAAAAAGTACATAAAACATGGCACGTGTAAGGTTAGTTCGAAGGTCAATACAATAGTACATATTGGTGATAGTATGATATGCTTATGTGGTTGGGTTCATAAAAATATAATTAAAATAAGATTTCCCAGCCACATTATTACAATACTAAGAACTAATATAAAAGATGACTGCCGCATAGTTTAAAAAATAAAATAAATTATAATTATAAAATAAGATAAAGTAGGTAAGTAATAACAAATAATAATGAGACTATCCTAACTATATAACAGTTTTAATTAACCTTATAATCAAAGTAATTAACCTATGTGCGACAACACTTAATACAATACACTACAAACTAATATTTACAAATAAAAAAGGCCCGGTGATTGTTTACCCTGCGGTAACGTGCCCAGAAGGCTGGCTGATTTCATTGCGGTATTACTTCGCTTAATTGTTCTTTAAAATTCCATATTATAGATCAGCAGCGTAGCGTAAAAAAAAAAGACGAGTAAAGCCGGAGCAAAAAACGGGTATAAGTAAAAATATACATGCATTTATCTACATACCTTATAACTAAGAAAGGTAATTCCTGTCTTTCGAGAAGAACAACCGCATCTATGAAACTTTTCATCAAGTTTCGATTACGCTCCACTTTACGGTTATGGGCTTCGAAATTATTGCCGAAAAATGTCTTGATTCTACTATTACCAAAGTCATATAATAATAAACAACTGCATAAAGGTTTCTCACTTTGTACATGTTTTTTAGCTGAGTTCGTTATATATATTATTGATGTCTGAAAATCCAGCTCGATTCCAAGCGCTGCTTGTACGGGAAATCATCATACAGGGAAGTTTTTTTATTTTCAAATGATAATATAGAAAAACAAGTTGACTCACTGAGCAAGTAGGTACCAGCCATTTTCACTTACTTGATTCGAGAAGACATAAAAACACTATACAAAAACACACACGACACTTGGCAAGTCAAATTACACTGATTTCGACTCTTTTAAATCTATTTATCACAAGATATTACAATAATTAGAAATAATCATTTGCATACATTGCATTCAGAGAGCGCTCAATGACGACGGGATACAGTTTTCATTCGAATAATTTTGATTGGCCACCCCACCCCCAATCAAATTCCTTTAGTCCACGTGGATGCCACTTGTCAATTATTAAGGGCAAAATAGGACTTTAACGATATGCAGATAAAGTTTACTAAATTACTAAATTTTTATAAGCTGACGTTCTTCGGCTAATATTCGCTCTATTGCGACAGTGTTCCTTATGTGTGAATGTTGTCGCTGTGTGCGTGTATTGCATACTGTCGAAATATTGGATTCCCGAAAAGACGAGCGGGTTATCGCAGATTTTATAAGTACGTGGACGTATAGTACACTTATGAATGTGTGCGTGAGTGCGTTTGTTTATGTGGATTGGATGTGAGCCGTGGGTTATGCCGCTTGATCCGGGCTTACGCTAGTGGAAAAATAGATATTTATAAATGCGCGGAGCACGGGGGTAAGCCATAATTGTTCATAATAAAAAAATGTATATATTAGGATCAGCTAGGCCAAGCCGTAGGAATCTTCGCTACTGTTATAGATACTGGAAGCCCGTTTACAGCTAAAAGATCAAAAATCTACGTAAAAGTTATCCTGTATAGAAAGAAGCTTCTGTCATAGCCAATTCATATTCTATGTCATCGTCCGCCAGATCTACAGCCTTATAGAGCAAGAGCCCGCGATGGCCAGGCCTTAGTTAAATAATAAAATCTAAAAGTTTCTCTGTGTATTTCCACTACAGAGGTAAGAACGATCCCAGGCTATGAAACTTGGGTCGCGGTGGCTTTGGCAGGTAACGGGCAGCAAAGGTGTGTAAAATTGTGTTTCAAAATTGTTAAAGTATAAAGCTTAGTTTTCATATATTTTATTAGCGACAACTTTTCACTTTATCTAGTCAAAATCGGCCCAGTAGTTTCTGAGATTAGCCACAAAAAACCACATCAAAATCGGCCCAGTACTTTCTGAGATTAGCCACAAAAAAATCACATCAAAATCGGCCCAGTAGTTTCTGAGTTTAGCATAAATCAGCTGCACTCCCCCATATAAGTATTTGCGATGACATATATACATACATACATACATACGCTGTGAACGAGCAACACAAGAGACATCTACTGATGAAAACCACATCAAAATCGGCCCAGCAGTTTCTGAAATGAGTAAAGAAGCAAAAGAAAGAGACAAAATGTTTTCTGACTTAAAAGGTCTACTCAAAGCACTTCCTGTGTTTTTAGTAGACCTTTTTAATATTCAATGTTAATGCTCCTGTTACGCTTCGCGCCTGTCAACCGCGGACATCTGTCATCCCCCGCGCTCAGAGTTCAAAATGGCACCGCACGTCGGACGCCCCTTCCGGCGTAGTCTCGAAACTTTCCGAAGTGGCGGCTGCCTTGGGGCCCCTTTTGACAGGCCTCAAGACAGTGTCGATCAAACTATATGCCTAAACAAACCCCCCATGAGCTCATTTACGTCGCCCCAAACGAATATTACGAGATACAGCACTCCACTAAATAGTTTTCACCAAACGTTATTTTAAAGGTTATCACCAAACACACAAGTTATTTATTTATAACAGTTCGCAAGGTAGTTTAGGTTTAAAACGTCACAAACACTGTTTTATTTCTAGTTTTTAATCAATATAATATAGTACAAACAAAACATCCGTTCCAAACGGGGAATTAGGTTTTAAAACATGTTCACTATTACGTAATAACCACGCGGCGAATGTCCAACAATTACACTGTTTCTTGCGTGTATCTAAAGTACCCAATTTAAGGCGCCATGTCTTTTAACTACTAAACAAACTAAATCTGCCCGGCAGAACAAACAAACACATTTCAAACAAACGACAAACAATTAACTTATTAACATGGCCCTTACAAACTAAAAATGGCGGCTCCTGTGTGAGCCGAGCAAAAGACGTTCGTGCCCGCGCGCAAGGTCCTTTGAATCCGAACTACAAATGGGCGTCTGCGACGCGGCTATGACCCAGTACCCCTCTCTTCGTCCGCGCCCCGGGCCCGCCCGGCATTAGAAACAAACTGGTTTTAGCTGTAGATGACGCGAGCTTCTTCAATAATTTATTTTATTCGGATCGAATCGGATTTAAATTTCCCAAATTTTCCATATAGCTACATAACGAGAGACGTTTTTTTCTTGTTTTGTATTAATAATAGCAGTTACATCCTGTCCGGATGGTAAATCTCCTAAAACATTATCGTGCGTGGGTCCGACGTTCAGAAACAAGATTTGCATCATCAGATGCTTCACAGTTAAAAATGTTTTATACGGATTATTGACATACTACGTGTACAAAAAGTGAGTAACTGATCTGGTAATATTTGAATCAAGTTATAATTCTCGTGCTAGTTTTTCAGATTCATCGCTATCATCAATGTATAAAACTATAAACTAATGTTATTTGTCATTTTAGAATAACCTAAATCGAAAACGCGATGATACGTGCGACCTTAAATTTAATGAAATTAAAATGGATTATAATCAAATTTGTAGTCGCTAGTTGTACCCGATGTACTAAAACTAAATAAATTGATATGCGCGCTCTCATCCTACATTAAATTTTAAATAAAAATTTTGAATTAGCGGTTTGCAATGTTGAATGTTATATCGACCTTAACCGCAGCACCACTGTGAACAACGTTCTTCAAAGAAAAGACGAGCTTTACTATATTTTTAAATGTGCACACCTCATTCTGATAAATTGTGTTGTTTTAATACGAATATTTTTACGGCATTCAGTTCGTCGTTAAATCTTTCTCCGATTAGTTCGGATCTTAATTCTTTTTCTACATTTTGGTTTGTAGTATTGTATTTATTTATTTATTGATTTCTTAATAATATCGGTTTTTTCCGAGAATGTTTTAACACTTTCACGATTAACTTCAGGTTTATTTTTGTTGCATTTTTGTACAGTTTCATACAAAATATACGATATATTTTAGTGTATTTTTAACGATTTCGCTATTAATTTCTGGATGTTTATTTGAATAGGTTTTAGATGCAGTATTTCCGCAATGTTTTTGTTATGAATGGGTTGTTGAAAATAACTTTTGGAGCCCTTTTTTTTTATTGGTCGTCGTCCATTATTGTGCGTATTAAAACCCAGTACCTGGGCGACCGAGCTTTCCTCGGTTATATAATATTCTGCGTGGAAAGAAAAACGCATGAAAACTCGAAAACACGCGTTTTCCCAAACATAAAACTAATCCAGTTCGATTATTTATCCCCGAAAACCCCCATATACAAATTTTCAGCGAAATCGTTAGAGCCGTTTTCGAGATCACAGAAATTTATAAATATATATACATACATACAAGAATTGCTCGTTTAAAGGTATAAGATATTAAAGGTATAAGATGTATGCCTGTGTTAGTTAGTGGTTCGTTATATCTACTTTGACACATGTGTAAGCACGAGAAAGATCAGGTTTTTGGTATTCTATGATATGCATAATGTTTTTGCATTTACTGAATCAAGTACCAGAGCGAATGCAATAAATGAGCAAACTTTAATGGGAATACTTTGGCACAAAGTGGACTTTTGCATCTCTTGTTAGGTTTTGTTAAATTGCAGGCCAATTTTTATGATCACGACTATAAAATAAGTCTACAGATTACACCTCATAGTTATAAAATAAGTCGGTGTTCCTAATCTATTGACTAAAGCTATAGAGTCCATATATTTAACTTTCATATAGCAAGAAGTTTCAATAAATTAATTCAATAATTAAATTCGTGTCTTTTTTTTGCGATTATTCAATCGGATTTATATTTTTTATTAGTGTAGGCCACTTTATTTCCGCCGCCCCATGTACATACCTTCCTAAAATAATAATTTTTCATTTGTAGTAAAGGCCTTAAAGTTAAATAAACGAATGAATTTAATCATTAAGAAAAAGCGTAAAAAGAAACAAGATATACAAATTTTACAAGACTTTTTAATAGCAAAATCATCTATTATATCATCATATTATACGGTGTTCATTATCTCTGCTTCTATGTAGAGTAGGACTAGAGAATTAAGATTTTTTTAAAACAATGAAGACTTTTGATAATTTTTCACGCGTTTTAAACAAGAAAATCTCCTTTCCACAGAACAATATGTAGCCGGAGTGCAATGCGGAGAGCTATATCCAAGTTAGGGTAAACATTAAACAGAGATTGATTCATCAAAAACGTGGAGAAACTGAGTAGTGAGTTTGATCCAGGCTTCACTGCACACTCTTCAGTTTTATTAAAGCAAATGTGACTGTGAAAATGCACACATTCTTGAATCAAATCGTCCTCTAAATCATTAGTATAATATTTCACGAGAGATTCGGCTTTTTCTGTAACTCTTTGCGTTGAAAGTTCAGTAATTTTTAATTTTTGATGAAAATTTTTCCTCAAAGTTCAAGTAAGCATTATGCCTTCTCTGTATTCCAGCTCTCAGTCTGTCAAGGATCACCAAAAAGGTGTTCACTCTGAAATAACCTCTTAGCCGGACGGTATTTCAGGTTCTTCATTCGTTGTTTAATCCGTCATTTTTTTTTCTTTTAGGTGTCTCTTTATTTTACCTTGATATTGCTTAAGTGCGCTCATCTCAATTGCTTTTTCTTCGAAATAGTCAAAGTTTTCTCGTTCTGCTATTGTAAACTCTATTAGAGATCCATAGAGATCAGATACCACTGTCAATACGTCTACAGATGAGCTCTGAATCTGAACACTCACTTTTAACCTTTCCAAAAAAGCATTTCGAAATACGACCATGAACGCAGTTTCAAGTTTTTTTAATTTGATGCGAATTCCCTTTGCCTCATTTTGCGGGATTGGTTTCTCTGTTCTTCCATAGGGATTTTTTTTTAATTAAAAATCCTAGAGAAAACCAGGTGAACGTGTTTGACCTTTATCCTCTGAACTCAAGTGCCCTCCTCTGAAATCTGCCGCCCGTCGAACGCTGCCGCCCCTAGGCCGCGGCCTATACGGCCTATTTAAAAATCCAGGACTGATCAAACTTAAGTCTATCATTACATCGCGAATCGGAAAAAAATTGTCTAGTCTTTCGGATTTATCGCTATCATCAATGTATAAAACTATAAACTAATGTTATTTGTCGTTTTGTAATAACCTAAACGCCATGTTACGTGCGACCTTGAATTTTGTAAAATTAAAATGGATTATAATCAAATTTGTAGTCGCCAATTGTACCCGATGTACTTAAACTAAATAAATTGATATATGCACGCACTCATTTTGTAAATTTTTCTGAATAAAAATCTTCGATTAGCGGTTTGCAATGTTGAATGTTATACCGACCTTGACCGCAGCATCACTGTGAACAACGTTATTTCTAGAAAAGACGAGCTTTACAATCTTTGGAAACGTACACATCACATTCTGATAAATTGTATTGTTTTAATACGAATATTTTTACGGCATTCAGTTCGTCGTTAAATCCTTCTCCGATTAGTTTCGGATCTTAATTCTTTTTCTACATTTCGGTTTGTAGTATTATATTTATTTATTGATTTCTTAATAATATCGTTTTTTTTTTCGAGAATGTCTTAACACTTTCACGATTACCTTCAAGATTATTTTTGTTGTATTTTTGGACAGTTTCACGATATATATCAGGGTATTTTTAACGATTTCGCTATTAATTTCTGGATGTTTATTTGATAAGGTTTTAGATACAGTACGATGTATTTCCGTACTGTTTTTGTTATGAATGCGTTAAATGTGGGTTGTTGAAAATAACTTTTGGAGCCCGTTTTTTTTTAATTGGTCGTCCTCCATTATTGTGCGTATTAAAACCCATAAAAATAGAAATATCTAAGTTAGTTCGCAAGGAATTGAAAACTTTTTGATAAGTATATTTTTAAGGTAATGCGACCGTTTTAATTTTTTTATTTAAATTTTGAAAAAGTCCGCTGCGTACCCAGGCTGTCTTCCATTGGTTCGATATTTGCCAAATAGTTCCCTACATAAAATTCAATAGGCAAATCTTCTGGTTCTAATAATGATTCTTCATATGTATAAATTTGGTCTAGAGGTCTAAGACTTTATAAAGTAAGTCCCAGAGTGTAGAGAACAGTGCCGATATCAATTGTAGTTAAATTATTTCTATTAATTACAGCCGAATATGCAGCCGCGCATGTTGATATAGCCAAACATTGACCTAACTCTGTATTATCAGGGTTTTCGGTGAATTTTGTTCCGTTCTGAGCGCAGAGTCCCTTATCGCTGGTCCAAGTCCAACTGATGAGACTGGAATCTCTGGTGCTGCTTTCATTGTAATAAATGAATCTGTAGACGCATTAGACTCAGAGGCGAATCCAGAGTGAAAGATCTTCGATATTTCTGCTTCTATAGCATCCATCCCTTCAATTCCTCTGCGCTCTCGATACGCCTCAGCTTTACGCTGATCGCGTTCTTCTTCAGTTCCGGCATTCAGTTCGTCGTTAAATCTTTCTCCGATTAGTTTCGGATCTTAATTCTTTTTCTGCATTTCGGTTTGTAGTATTTTGTTTACTTACTGATTTCTTAATAATATCGGTTTTTTCCGAGAACGTCTCAACACTTTACCGATTAACTTCAGGTTTATTTTTGTTGTATTTTTGTACAATTTCACTTTATATTTAGTGTATTTTTAACCATTTCGCGATTAATTTCTGGATGTTTATTTGAATAGGTTTTAGATGCAGTGCGATGTATTTCCGGAATGTTTTTGTTAATAATGCGTCAAATGTGGGTTTATAAATAACTTTTGTGTCCCGTTTCTTTTTTATTGGTCGTCCTCCATTATTGTTTGTTTTGAAACCTACAACAGAAAACTTCATTCTTTTTAGTTAAATTTTGAAAAAGTCCACTGGCTGGTATTAACCAGCTGTCTGCCATTGGTTCGATATTTGCCAAATAGTTCCCTACATAAAAATCAGTAGGCAAATCTTCTGGTTCTAATAATGATTCCTCATATTATGTTTTGAGTTGACCTAGAGGTCTAAGGGCTTTATAATGAAGGTCGCCGTGTTCAGAGAAGGGATAAGGGATAAGTATGGCACGAGGGGTTGCTGTACAAAATGTCGACAACGCCCAAGCCCATGCCCAAAAGACTGCTCAGGATTGTGGCCTCCTTCCTCGAGGACAGGAAGATAAGGGTGGCGGTAGAAGACGCCGAATCATCGGAACGCCCGGTGCGGGCTGGTGTTCCCCAAGGAAGCTGCTTGTCGCCTGCGTGCTACGCGTGGTACACCGACGACATCCCAGTGGCCGGTCAGGCCGAGTTGGCGCTCTTCGCCGACGACGCCGCGTACTTTGCCGTCAGTGTCAACGCAAAGTACGCCGCCAAGAAAGTCCAGAAGGCCCTAGACGCCCTGCCTGACTGGCTCTCTAAGTGGAGGTTGTCGGTGAACGTCAGCAAGACGCAGGCACTAATATCAGGGAACACCAACCTACCGCCGCCCTTGAAGCTCTTCGGCGAAGACGTGCCGTGGCAGCCGCACGTCAAATACCTGGGGGTGAAGTTCGACAGGCGCCTTAGCTTGAAGGCCCACGTCGACGAGGTGGTGGCAACGACGAAGATGGCCCGGGGGAAATTGCGTCCAGTGCTTTCCTCCAGTCTCCCGCTACGGACGCGGCTCGGGGTCTACAAGGCCTACGTTAGATCCCGCCTCACATACGCGGCCCCTGCGTGGTACGCATACTGCTCGGAGACAAACAAGCGACGTCTTCGAGCTCAAGAAAACCTTTGTCTCCGGGCGGCCGTCGGGGCCCCGCGTTACGTGAGGAACGCCGTCATCCACCGGGACTTGAAGTGGGAAGGCCTGGACACCTTTGTCTCTCGTCTGGCGAGGGGCATGTACGAGAAGGCGGACCGCTCGGCGCACCCCCACCTCAGGGGGATTGCGCCTTTGCACGCCCGCCCGCCGGACGGCAGGTACACGCCCTCGCCCCGCGATGCCATCATCCCGTTGCCAGCCGAGCTAGGCGCCGCACCAGCAGCGACGCCTCAACCGAACCCCCAGGACTAACGAAGCCTGAAGTGGCCGCCACGGCCACTACCCTGTGACCCGCCTACCGTAGTAGGCGGCGGCAGCAATTCGCTGAAGAGGGCCACAGCCCTGAGCAGCAACCCCGCTCCCGCCGAAAGGCGGAGTGCGAGAAGAACTACACGCAGGTACAACTCATTTTGATAAATTGTGTTGTTTTATTACAAATATCTTTACGGCATTCAGTTCGTCGTTAAATCTTTCTCCGATTAGTTTCGGATCTTAATTCTTTTTCTACATTTCGGTTTGTAGTATTATATTTATTTATTGATTTCTTAATAATATCGGTTTTTTTCGAGAATGTCTTAATACTTGCACGATTAACTTCAGGTTTATTTTTGTTGTATTTTTGTACAATGTCACGTTATATTTCAGTTTATATTTAGTGTATTTTTAACTATTTCGCGATTAATTTCTGGATGTTTATTTGAATAGGTTTTAGATGCAGTATGATGTATTTCCGGAATGTTTTTGTTATTAATGCGTCAAATGTGGGTTGTTAAAAATAACTTTTGGGTCCCGTTTCCTTTTTATTGGTCGTCCTCTATTATTGTTCGCTGGCTAGTCCTTACCCAGCTGTCTGCCATTGGTTCGATATTTGCCAAATAGTTCCCTACATATTATCACGTGTTTTCAGTGAATTATGTTCCACGAGACTAGGTCTTTGTTTTCGTTATAGTCGGTTTATAAAAAGTAGGCACACTGTGTATGCTTTGACAATTTCATTTGACCATTTAGGTATTACATCATTCGCTCATGGAAGCCCGTTTATAGCTAGAAAAACAATAAATCTACGTAAACGTGGTTCTGTATAGAAAGCAGAAGCTTTTTTCATACCTAATTCATATTTTATATCGCCATCGGCGAGACCTGAGCCTGAGCCTTAGGAGCTTCTTTAACGGATTTACATATAGGACTACCGAGATTGTAAAGATCTTCGTAACTCCGACATGGAATCAAATTTAACTATAAACGCAAGAAAAATTGTTTATCTCTATTCGGTGAAACATTTGACGTGGTAACTGGTCTTAAACAAGGAGACGCGCTGTCCCCGATGCTGTTTAACATAGTACTCGAATACGTCATCAGGAAGGTCTTAGAGGTTGACGGCGGGGTGCAGTTGAATGGCGTCCACAAAGTTATTGGATATGCCGACGACCTGGCGTTACTTGGTCAAAGCCAGCGGGAAATCCAAGAAATGGCAGACATGTTGGGAAATGAAGGGAAGAAAGTTGGGCTCAGGATTAGCCAGGAAAAGACCGAGTACTTTCACATGAAGAGATACAAAGACACAAGACAAAAGAGAAAAGACCTGAATGTGAAAGAGACAGTCTACAAAGGTGTCAGCAAATTCAAATACTTGGGCTGCACCGTGACAGATACCAACCAAAGAGGTGAAGAGATCGATATTCGGATCCACAACGCCCTCAGGTGTACAGCCGCACTTCACAAAATCCTAGTGTCCAAGCTATTACGCAGAAGAACCAAGATACGAGTTTACAAAACTGTGATCAGACCGATCTTGATGTACGGGTGCGAAGCTTGGACACTGACTTTGAAGGAAGAGAACAAGCTGCTAGTGGCGGAGAGGAAGATCCTTCGTAAGATTCTGGGACCAACACAAAGGGAGGATGGGAGCTGGAGAAGCAAAAAGAACCAAGAAATTGAAGATCTAGTGTCTGAACCAAATATCATCGGTGAAACGAAAGCAGCTAGGCTTCGCTGGTTCGGACACGTAGAAAGAATGGGAGAGGATCGGGCGTTGAAAAGAGCCTACTTGGGTCGGCCGAATGGCCATCGTCCTGTTGGCCGCCCTAGGTACAGGTGGGCTGATGAGGTGCAGAAAGACCTGCGGTGCCTCGGAGTGGACGACTGGCAGCAACGCTTACAAGACCGCAAGAAATGGCGCCATCTAGTGTCGGAGACCAAGATCCACTTTGGGTCGCTGCGCCACCGTAGTAAGTAAGTAAGTAAGTAAGTATTCGGTGAAACCCAATACAACATACATTTATTGTTCCATATTGTATTATTTTATCATTTTTATATTTACCATCGAAAACTGCAATTCTTATCAGGCCAGGCCCTTTGGTAATGTATTTGAATAAATATTTTATAATTGTACGTGCTGAAGATACTTCTACATTAATATCAGCAGCGTTATAAGGGACGACTCATAAATCGTTCACTGTAACATCTTTTTTACGGAACTGTATTGTACCTTTATTTTTCTGATCCTACATGTCGTCTGGAAACGTATTGTATTATTTCATTATTTTTATCTTTATCATCAAACACAGCAATACATATTCGGCCAGGCCCCTTGGTAATGTATTTGAATTTAAATTTTATAATTGTACGTACTGAAGACACTTCTACTTTAATATGACAAATATACTTACGGAGAAGAGCAGTGGTAAAGGGAATACCTATTAATCATTCACTATTAAAAAAATACGGTTCTGTTTGTACCTTTATTTCTACTGTTACTGCGAAATCCTGTCATTATGATAAGTGACAAGAGTTTAATTTTTCATAAAATTAAAACAATTTTCATTCCTCTTTATATCAACAAAGGAGATCCTTTCTATGATAAGGGACCACATTGACCATGAATCATATGGTCTAGAACAATTTTACGTAGTCTACCGCCGGCTTTTTATGGACTTGGGATATCTGCACTTACAATATCTATGTATGCCTGTGTTAGTTAGTGGTTCGTTATAACTACTTTGACACATGTGTGAGCACGAGAAAGATCAGGTTTTTGGTATTCTATGATATGCAAAATGTATTTGCATTTACCGAATCAAGTACCAGAGCGAATATCATGCAAAAAAGATTAACGGGAATACTTTGGCACAAAGTGGACTTTTTCATCTCCTGTTAAGTTTTGTTGAATTTCAGACCAATTTTTATGATCACGATTACAAAATAGGTCTACAGTTTACACATCATAGTTATAAAATAAGTCGGTGGTCCTAATCTATTGACTAAAGCTATAGAGTCCATATATTTAACTTTCATGTAGCAAGGAGTTTCAATAAATTAATTGAATAATTAAATGCGCTAAGGTACACAACGTCGCCTTCAAGAGGTGAAGATCGAAGTGACTTGTTCGTGTTTTTTTTTTTGCGATTTTTCATTAGAAACTGTTTTTGATTATCTATACATATAATAAAACAGTAAAAAAGTGTGTCTGTACATTAAATATATTTCCAAAAAAATATTGGGGGCGATGGAGACGTAGTAATAGAGTAAGAATTTTTAAAAAAATGTCTGTCTGTTTGTCTGTTTGTCTGTTTGTCTGTTTGTCTGTATGTCTGTTTGTCTGTTTGTACACGCTAATCTCCGGAAATACTGGACGGATTCGAATGAAACTTTTTTTGTTATTTAGCTATTAAGCCTGGGCAACATATAGGGTATAAATAATTTTGGAAAATGGAACGCCTGATGCAGAACCATAATGGTCCAGCTAAACTATAAGAGATATAAAAATGCCGCCTTAGTAAAAGTTGTTCAGCCTGATGAGCATTTTCTAGAGACAAAAGTTCACGCGAACGAAGTTGCGGGCTTCGGCTAGTATTTATATAAACCTTTGTAATTTTATTGGTCAAGTTGAAAATATTATATCGGCCAGATGGGCGCCGTCACAATTGATTGCCATACGGGCTCGTTTTACGGCATTTTTCATTACTTCGGCGAGAACTTCGGGCGACAGATTTTCGCACTCATGTCGAATGTTGTCCTTGAGGGATTCCAGAGTTTCGGGCTTGTTCACGTAAACACGGGACTTCAAAAAACCCCACAAAAAAAGTCTGGAACGCTTAAATCGGGCGATCTAGCGGGCCAGTGTAAATCGCCAAAACGAGAGATGAGGCGACCCGGGAACGCCGCCTTCACAATATCGGTTGTGGCTCGCGCAGTGTGTGCCGTTGCTCCGTCCTGTTGGAACCACGAGTCCTTCAGTCCTAATTCGTCCAATTGCGGCAGAAAAAACTCGGTCAACATGGCCCTATAGCGCGCACCGTCCACTGTTGTCGTTTGGCCAGCGACATTCTCGAAAAAAAATGGCCCGATGACACCTCCAGCGTGAACAGCGCACCATGCAGTCACCTTGAGCGGGTGTAATGGCTCCTCGTGTATCACTCGTGGATTTTCGGTGCCCCAGAAGCGATAGTTTTGCTTGTTCACGTACCCGCTGAGGTGGAAATGAGCCTCATCGCTCATTATGATTTTGGTCGAAAAATCGTCCACTTCTTCCTCGAGATTGAGGATGGCTTGGGCGTAGGTTACGCGCGTTTGGCGGTCGGCAGGCAGCAGCTGATGCACGGACTGGACTTTGTACGGGATCATGCGCAGGTCTTTGACCAAAATTCGCCTTAGGGACGTCCGACTGATGGCTAATTGCGTGGCACGGCGTCTGGTCGATGTTTCCGGCGACAACTCGACATCCTCGGCAACAGCGGCGATATTCTCGACAAAACGGGCACTCCGGGGCCGACCACTCTTGGCAACGTCTCGCGTGGTCCCATACTCCTCAAGGTTGGTGGCCAAACGGCGCAGTGTTTGCGCAGTCGGTGTCGGACGGCCGGGAAATCGGCGACGGAATTCGCGTTGCGCCAACACCACAGACGAATTGTTACGCAAAAAAATAGACACGATTATTCCGCGTTCTTGGGGAGTGTATCGCTCCATGGCTTGTTCACTTGTATTTTGCATCTGTCTAGTCTACAAATGTCAAAACAGATTTGACATTGGCGGCCATTTGCAAAAATGAGAGCATATTCCAATAGGGTGATTTCTTTTGGCCCACCTTGTATATACTTAATGTTGCGGTCTGCCATCGATTCCGCCATGACAACGATATCATCGGTAAATCGAAGGTGAGTGATATACTCGCCATTGATGTTAATGCCAAATCCTTCCCATTCCAGAAGCTTGATCTTCCAGTGCAACGGTGAACAGTTTCGAAGATATAACGTCTGGTTTACACCTCTATGCAGTGGAATTGCCGTTGTCCACTGCTCCTGTACTCGGACTGACATAGTGCGTTAATGTAAAAGCATTTCAACACCTCGATATACCGATAGTCATATACGGCATCGCTGGAGACTGAAGCACGGCCCATGTTTCGATCGAATGGAAGGCTTTTTCATAGTCCACTGTCCCCAAGCATAACGGCCGGTTATACTCCCTCGTCTTCTCTATAACCTGCCGCAGCGTATAAATGTGGTTCATGGTGCTAAAGCCCTTGCGGAAACCGGCTTGTTCGGAAGGCTGGAAGGCATCAAACCTGTTTGCGGGATGATTCGTGTTGACCCTCGAAAACAACTTATATACATGACTAAGACACGTGATAGGCCTTTAGTTTTTCAATAGAGTGTTATCTCCCTTTTAGAAGAACAGGACCACAATGCCCCTGTTTCACGCTTCTGGCGTTACGCCCTCGAGCTGAATGGAATTAAAGAGCCTCTGAAGGACTTTCAGTAGCAGCGTTCCTCCCGCTTTCAGAAGCTCTGGATGATTCCATCCTCGCTCGACGCCTTTTTGTTTTTAATAATCTAGAACAGGCTGATGTCCGGGACATTTTCGGTATAGTGTCGGATTAGCTTGGCTCTTGGGCAAACGCCAACGTCTGCGACTACATTTTTCAAAGTGAGTCCTTGCGATTTGTGCACATTTATTGCCCAGGCAAGCGACAGTGGAAATTGCGTTCGTGAGCATGACACTTGGCCAGTCTTCCACGATCGGGTCATGCGTGGGATGGGAGCCGTGTTCTGATAAGGATTCTTGCCCTCGAATCTCCACAGCGTGCTCACGCATTGAACGCTAGCGCTTTAAGCGTTCAGGGTATAGTTCCTGATTTCGTACTTCTTACTACTAGTTGCGACTCTACGTAAAACTACTTCGCTGGCTTTGGTTCCCGTTAATCTCTTGTTAGTTTGTGGCATTATTACTACTTAATACTACAACAGAAGCACAGACAAGTAGCGATATCGATTGTACCAAAGTTCGCTCAACAAAATTGCTAAATTTAGTAAACTACTTAGTTTGCCGCGAATTTAGTTCTAGTTTCCTAAATATCCCCTAGATGGTGCTATGCAAAGTTAGAACGCGCTATGGTTTCGTTTGGTCACACAAACGCGGTCATTTTTATTAATATTTCAAAAACTACTGAACCGATTTTGATGCCCAACGAACTTGAAAATTCTATTGATATTTCCTACATGCCTACCAAATTTCATCAAAATCAAACCATCGGTTCGGTTGTTATCGCGGTACAAACATACTTACATACATACATACAATGTGTTTTCGCCCCCAACTCGATTTAGAGACCTTCGCTCGCTTCGCTCGCTCGGTCAATTAATTTATTAAAATGAAAATTACAGAAAATTACTATGTCTAATTAATCTAGTGCTCTATCCGAAGTGAGGAATAAGAGTGGTCGACGCTCGATGTCCGGCGGAGGCAGCGGGCATCGTTGACGCAGTTGCAAGGACGTAGGTCATTCGTCAGCTCTTCTTACTCGTGGCGCGGTCGTAATTTAACGCGCGAACTCAGCTTCCCTTACTCGTGGAGCTGTTCTACATTCGTGTTGAAATATGTTGACTGATGATTTGGTGGATATATGTGCTAGGCAATATTGTGTCTCTGACCATTAGGTAACAGAAACGATGTATTTCCGCAATGTTTTTGTTGTGAATGCGGTAAATGTGGGTTGTTGAAAATAACTTTTGGAGCCCGTTTTTTTTTATTGGTCGTCCTCCATTATTGTGCGTATTAAAACTCATAAAAAGAGATCTAAGTTAGTTCGCAAGGAATTAAAAACTTTTTGATAAGTATATTTTTAAGGTAATGCGACCGTTTTATTATTTTTATTTAAAATTTGAAATGTCCGCTGGCTACCCAGCTGTCTTCCATTGGTTCTATATTTGCCAAATAGTTCCCTACATAAAATTCAATAGGCAAATCTTCTGGTTCTAATAATGATTCTTCATATGTATAAAGTAAGTCGCCGCGTATAGAGAACAGTGCTGATTATCAGGTGTTCTCGGTGAATTTTGTTCCGTTCGGAGCGCGGAGTCCCTTATCGCTGGTCCAAGTCCAACTGATGAGACTGGAATCTCTGGTGCTGCTTTTATTGTAATAGGTAAATCTGTAACCGCATTAGACTCAGAGGCGAATCCAGGGTAAAGTAATTAAAAAGGTTTTCGATAATTCTGCTTCTATAACATCCATCCCTTCAATTCCTCTGCGCTCTCGATACGCCTCAGCTTTACGCTGATCGAGTTCTTCTTCAGTTCCGCCATTCAATTCGTCTATTCTAAGGGCTTTATAATTAAGGTCGCCGTGTGCAGAGAAAGGATAAAAAGTATGTCGCCGTGTGTAGAGCACAGCTTCGATATCAATTGTAGTTAAATTATTTCTATTAATTATAACTGAATAAACCACATGTTGACTTATCCAAATATTGTTCACTATTGTAGAGGAAAGAAGTTTATTTGCGGAGTAAGAGTCTAATATATGTTGCTGAGCGGGAAATCTCAAATCCTATATCCGTCAGTTTTTTGTGGAGGTCTAGATGACCTTCACAAAAAACTGACGGTGCAGCAAGAACGACTTATCTCGCTTCGACGTTTCTCATCTACTGAACTTCCAGACATGGTAATATCAGTATAGTTTTAATTAAGTCTTCTTCATTTTCCAGCTGTGGGCGACAGGGATGTGCATAATTGATTTTGCTCCAGGATTTGTAGCAACCAAGGTTTGAGTAGCTTCTTTTTTTTTTAATACTTGTTTGCTGCTTTTGGTTGGCTACAAGTTTCTCCAGAATCTTTGTTTGTCAGCTCTTTTTTATCAGCCTCCCAAAACTCGACATATCGACTCTCTCAGTAAGGAGCCCCCGCTTTTTGGACTGTTTCAATTTTTCAATTGTTTCTTGCAAACCGCCGCCTTAGTCCGAATACACTGTATGTATTTACATATGTACAATGATTTATAATTCATCGCCCCAAGGCGCCCTTTCCAAAGCAGTAACGATTCATCCAAGCTCAAAAGCTTGTTCGGGACCGTACAACTCAATTTTTTTTTATTGCAGTGGTCTAAAATGGTTCTTACTTTTTGTATTTTTTGTCGTAACTTGTCAGTCCTGCGCTTATTTTGTCAAAAAAATGCAAGAAATTTGTTATAAATATAAAGCGATCGAGATCGCTTTATATTTATAACAAACTATAAGACATATTTTTTGCCTCTAACACTTAAAGACATCAAAATTAGTAAAGAAAAATACTGGTTTAGTTCCCGTAATGTCACATGAGTCCATTACATTTTACAGAATAAAAATTTCCGATGAGCGGTTTGCAATGTTGAATGTTATACCGACCTTGACCACAGCACCACTGTGAACGACTTTGTTCTTCAAGGAAAAGACTAGCTTTAGAATCTTTGCAAATGTGTACAACTGCACGCCTCATTCTGATAAATTTAGTTGTTGTAATACTAATATTTTACTTCATTCAGTTCGTCGTAAAATCTTTCTCCGATTAGTTTCGGATCTTAAGTCTTTTTCTACATTTCGGTTTGCAGTATTATATTTATTTACTAATTTCTTAATAATATCAGTGTTTTTTTCCGAGAATGTCTTAACACTTTCACGATTAACTTCAGGTTTATTTTTGTTGTATTTTTTCACGTTATATTTCAGTTTATACTTAGTGTAATTTTAACCATTTCTGTATTCATTTCTGGATGTTTATTTGAATAGGTTTTAGATGCAGTACGATGTATTTCCAAAATGTTTTTGTTATTAAGGCGTCAAATGTGGGTTGTTAAAAAAAAAGAAAACTTAATTATTTTTAGTTAAAGTTTGAAAAAGTCCGCTGGCTAGTCCTTACCCAGCTGTCTGCCATTGGTTCGATATTTGCCAAATAGTTCCCTACATAAAAATCAGTAGGCAAATCTGATTCTAATAATGATTCATAAAAAGTAAAAGTACAAAAATGCGACGTTGCCACTCTGTGGACACAATTTTGTTTAAGATATATGCAGTCATAAATGAGATAGTGTGCGCATAACATGCAGTTTACGTGGACAGTAGGCTGAAGGTTAGACATATTTGAAAGTTAAGAAACAAATGAGGTATAAAAACATTTATTTTACTCAATCGTTTTCGCTACTATGATTTATTTCATCAATTCTCGACATGGTGTCAGATTCGTCATCAATTTCGCTCTCAGAGCTGGATTCTTTGCCTCCAAGGGAAATCATATTTCTTCTATTTCTTGGAGACGGTCTTTGTCCCAATACTCTTTTTCCAATCTTTCAATGTGGTTTATCTCTTTCTTTCAATCACCAACCGTATTGGACTTTATCGCCTTCCTCTTAAGATTTTCAATTTCTCTCAGATTGTACCAAAAACCACTGTCAGATTCGTAAAGGTCATATAGGGTAGCTTGTGTAAGTTCTATTAATCGGGATCGCGCCACAAAATAGTTACAAAAATGTACCCATGATAAAATCAAAATAAATTTTTTTATGGTAACTTACATAGCAACACACGGGGCGGCGGACGGCGCGGCGAGGGCGGGGGGGAAGCGCGCGAGTCGCGTTCGCGGCGGCTTGCATTGACCTTGTGAACCCGGCTAAACTTTTTACCAATAGTTTGAGAAAACATGATCATTAGTCAGCTCTGAAAAAAATCTTTTAAAATGTGTAGTCCGTGATAGGGTCCATCATCCGATTAGGGCACCTACAGGTTGACTGCGATGCAGAAACTGTTCCATATTTTTACCACCAACTGTAATACAGGCCGTACATCGTCGCACTAGATTATCACGAACGCTTTGTAAGACATGCGTGTTCGATTTAATTTGGTCAAATGCTGCCGCAATTCGTAAACGCATTCCTGCTTCACTTTCACAAATTTTATTAAAAACTATTCGCTTGACGTGCCCCCCATAAATAAAAATCTAGTGGTGATATGATGCGTTAAAAAATTTCAATAATTATTTGATCATTTCTCGGTAGATTCGCAGTTCCATACAAGATTACTATTCATAAAGCTGATTGAATTGGAATATTACGTAAAGAGATATTATCACGGGGTGCTCTGACTGGTAACACAGTCTTTTTAGATACCCGGTAAGGTGAGCGAGCCCTGATAAAATTATTTATGTGTTCTAACAAAAAGTTACCATGTGGTGTGAGTCCATTTTGGTGCCCATAAGGGGTATTAAATTTGCTGTTACAATATTCTAGCTCAGCCTTTTTAGGACTAACTTAGGTTCTTAATTTGACCACCTAGATACCACATTTTAAATAATTATCTCTTTGTGAATAGTACTACAGTATTCACAGTATCCAATACAATAGAAGCTGAATAATTGATCACCACGGAGAAATACTTGTTTCTAATTACTTTTTGGTTAGAAAATAATAACAAATGGAATGTAGACCGACCTGGTAATGGCAGAATTGTTAAATTAAGAGTCTTGCTCGGAGAACTTCACCTTCTTACAACAGCATGTTCCAAGAGTCCATCCCTCGCAACCAGCGGAAGACAAAACTATATCCTACTATATCTTACTTCCTACTTAATATTATAAATGCGAAAGTGAGTTTGTATATTTGTTTGTTTGTTATCTCTTCACGCTTAAACTATTGAACCGATTTGAATGAAATTTGGTACGAATAGTTTGAGACTCGGGGAAGGACATAGGGTACTTTTTATCCCGGAATTCCCACGGGGAGCGAAGCCCGCGGGTACAGCTAGTATTAAGATAAACTTCTTAAGAGATGAATAAGGAGGTAAGTAACTCAATAAATAAATGAATAAATTAATCCAAAAATTCAATTCAAAAACCCATTCAGCTCGAACAAAGAAAATTTAAATGTTAACCCTTAAATGCATAGAGATTTTTTTATGATGGATTTTAAAACAATAAAAACACTGAGGATGTGTGAATTAAGTTAGCCGCAGCGAGAAGATCGAAAAGAAAACCGAAATTAAAATAATTAATTTATTAAAATGAAAATTACAGAAAATTACTATGTCTAATTAATCTAGTGCTCTATCCGAAGTGAGGAATAAGAGTGGTCGACGCTCGATGTCCGGCGGAGGCAGCGGGCATCGTTGACGCAGTTGCAAGCACGTAGGTCGGTACGTCAGCTCTTCTTACTTGTGGCGCGGTCGTAATTTAACGCGCGAACTCAGCTTCCCTTACTCGTGGAGCTGCTCTACATTCGTGTTGAAATATGTTGACTGATGATTTGGTGGAAATATGTGCTAGGCAATATTGTATCGCGAACCATTAGGTAACAGAAACGATGTATTTCCGCAATGTTTTTGTTGTGAATGCGGTAAATGTGGGTTGTTGAAAATAACTTTTGGAGCCCGTTGTTTTTTATTGGTCGTCCTCCATTATTGTGCGTATTAAAACCCATAAAAAGAGAACTATCTAAGTTAGTTCGCAAGGAACTGAAAACTTTTTCATAAGTATATTTTTAAGGTAATGCGACCGTTTTATTTTTATTTAAATTTTGAAAAAGTCCGCTGGCTACCCAGCTGTCTTCCATTGGTTCAATATTTGCCAAATAGTTCCCTACATAAAATTCAATAGGCAAATCTTCTGGTTCTAATAATGATTCTTCATATGTATAAAGTAAGTCGCCGCGTATAGAGAACAGTGCTGATTATCAGGTGTTCTCGGTGAATTTTGTTCCGTTCGGAGCGCAGAGTCCCTTATCGCTGGTCCAAGTCCAACTGATGAGACTGGAATCTCTGGTGCTGCTTTTATTGTAATAGATAAATCTGTAACCGCATTAGACTCAGAGGCGAATCCAGGGTAAAGTAATTAAAAAGGTTTTCGATAATTCTGCTTCTATAACATCCATCCCTTCAATTCCTCTGCGCTCTCGATACGCCTCAGCTTTACGCTGATCGAGTTCTTCTTCAGTTCTGCCATTCAATTCGTCTATATAATATATAATAATTCCTCGTATTATGTTTTAAGTTGGCCTAGAGGTCTAAGGGCTTTATAATTAAGGTCGCCGTGTGCAGAGAAAGGATAAAAAGTATGTCGCCGTGTGTAGAGCACAGCTTCGATATCAATTGTAGTTAAATTATTTCTATTAATTATAACTGAATAAACCACATGTTGACATATCCAAACATTGATCACTATTGTAGAGGAAAGAAGTTTATTTGCGGAGTAAGAGTCTAATATATGTTGCTGAGCGGGAAATCTCAAATCCTATATCCGTCAGTTTTTTGTGGAGGTCTAGATGACCTTCACAAAAAACTGACGGTGCAGCAAGAACGACTTATCTCGCTTCGACGTTTCTCATCTACTGAACTTCCAGACATGGTAATATCAGTATAGTTTTGATTAAGTCTTCTTCATTTTCCAGCTGTGGGCGACAGGGATGTGCATAATTGATTTTGCTCCAGGATTTGTAGCAACCAAGGTTTGAGTAGCTTCTTTTTTTTATACTTCTTTGCTGCTTTTGGTTGGCTACAAGTTTCTCCAGAATCTTTGTTTGCTTTTTTATTAGCCTCCCAAAACTCGACATTTCGACTCTCAGTAAGGAGCCCCCGATTTTCGGACTGTTTCAATTTTTCAATTGTTTCTTGCAAACCGCCGCCTTAGTCCGAATACACTGTAAGTGTGATTATTTACATATTTACTTTATGTACAATGATGATTTATAATTCATTGCCCCAAAGTAGTAATGATTCAGCCAAGCTCAGATGCTTGTTCGGGACCGTACAATTCAAATTTTTTTTTTATTGCAGTGGTCTAAAATGGGTCTTACTTTTTGTAATTTTTTTCGTAACTTAATAGTCCTGCGCCTATTTTGTCAAAAAAATGCACGAACTTTGTTATAAATATAAAGCGTTCTCGAGACATATTTTTTGCCACTAACACATAACCCTTTGAGACCGACGCCGAAACTACAAAGAATTTCAATGTGAAAAAACATGATCTAGACTAATTACGACCCCCTGTTGACGAATCTGGGGTCAGTTTTCTATTTTCCGGCTGCCAACTTGGAAAATTTTGACCCACACAATTGTACTAGAAACGGCCAATGCACTAGCACAGCTACATTACAACATTGTTTGTATGATGTAACATAGCATTACTAGAGCCTTACAAAACAGAAGCCGGTATTGATAGAATGCAAATTCAAACAGACAACATTGTTTTAATGATGTTGCAATAATCATGGCATAAGTAGGTGAATCGTAACGATATTTTGAACTATTTAAACTAGCTGCATTTTTAGCAGCTAAAGCTAGTGTATCATAATGTTCAGGATTTAAGACCTCAAATAAGCTATTACGTGGGGCGCACTATAAGTTTCCGGAATGAATATGAAAAAATACTATTAAAGGTACAAAATTAATTTATTGTTTTTCAAAATAATCTCCCTTGGCGTCTATGCACTTTTTCATTCGATGAAACCAGTTTTGAAAACTTTTGTGCCACTCCTCTGTGACCTCTGAAACGTGTTTTTCATACTCCTCGACAGCCTCTTCTGGTGATGAAAATCGTTGACCGCGTAATTGGTTCTTAATTTTTGGGAACAGAAAAAAGTCACAAGGTGCCAGGTCGAGACTGTATGCAGGATGACTCATGAGTTCTACATTTTTCGCCTTCAAAAAGTCATTTGTCTGTCTGGCCGTGTGAGAACTAGCATTGTCGTGGTGCAGGATGATACGGCGTTTACGGTTATTTTTACGGAGTTCGTCAATAACTTCCGGCAAACAAATGGTCGTGTACCAGTCACTATTCACTGTACGACGATTCTCTAAAGCAACAGTAGCCACGTGTCCAGTTTTATTAAAAAAGAAGCAATCATTCGCTTAGATGCACTTTTCACGCGCGCCACTTTGGTTGGTTTCGGCTCATCTTGAAACACCCATACGCTCGGTTGCTGCTTTGTTTTGGGATCGTAGCAATAAATCCATGTTTCGTCACCTGTTACTATGTCCCACACCAAATTTGACGCACCTTCGTTGAATCTGGTAAGCATGGCACTGCACCAAGTGACGCGGTCCGTTTTTTGAGCCTCGGTCAAGTTGTGTGGGATCCACCGCGAGCACAGCTTTCTCACACCCAAATGTTTGTGTAGGATTAATTGTATTTGACTCATGCCTATTTCTAAGGGCTCCCGCACACGGGCCACCGGCCACAACCACAAACGCCGCCACGAGAAGCTAGAAGCGGCTACAAAGGTAGCTGAAGCGCGCGACAGCCACTTGTGTCCGGTGGTCGACACTTGCGGTCGGTGGCTGCTACTTTTTTTAACCCTTGCGTGCAGTATCATAATGGACTCTGACGAAGAAGGTTTAATTGCGCTACTTTTGATAAAAAGACGTCGTCGTAGAAGACGAAACCGTAGTTATTGGATACATCCAATTTTAACGAATTTACACAAATGCAACGAACATTTCGATAATCTTCTAAACTATCCTAAAAAGTTTTTCAAACATTTTCGTTTAAGCATACGTACGTTTTGGGAACTACATGCTCTATTATATGCTGGATTAAAGCACCACGATACCAACATGCGGAAAAGCATCGCACCTGCGGAAAGACTAGCTATCACATTAAGGTAAGTGGAAATAATCACTAGCATAAAACTCCACAGAACACTATGATAAAATAATCTATACTTTATTTATAATCAATATGCATTGTTTTTTCTACTAGAGAATAGCTAGTTAACAAATAAAACACGTAGGTATTTGTATTTAGTTATTATGTCTTTATTATAATTTGGTATCACTCGTCATCATCACGGAACATGTCTTCGATAACAGAACTGTTGTCCATAGACTGGTCAGAATAATATGAATGAGTTGGAGAAGGCTGAATTATAGGTGAAGACGGGATAGATGTAGAAGCGTTTTGTGTAGAGTATGACATGTCAAGCATAGACTTGTCGGAATAATGTGAATGAAGTGGAGAAGGCTGAACAGATGTAGAAGCTTTTTGTGTCGAGTGTATGTTGGCATTTCCTGAAGAATAACCATAATATTGTGCCGAATAGGTTTCATAATTTTGATTATTCGTGTACTTTCTAATTAACTGTAATATTTCTGATTGAAAATCAAGTTTACAATTTTCGTCAATTTTTTTTACATGTGGAAGCAGCGACATCAGAAATTGCTTATCGGGGTCATTTTGATCGCTTATTTGATCATGTTTACGTTTTAAATTTTCCGAAAGTGTTCTGAGAATTTCATTTTCTGATTTTTCGGCCCTTTTTAAATTAATGTTTCTGTTTATTTTCGGGCGAGATGTTTCCGCATCATTAGTTGCATTAGTAACATCGGTAGGCGGTCTCACTTCTTTTAAGGAATTCAAGAACGATAGATGATTGAAATAAATGTACTGTTTACTGCTTGTTGCTGCCGAACCACTCGCAACGTTCTTGTTTTTTGCATTTTCTCTATTAAAACTGTCACGAAGACTCTTCCACTTCCTCTGTAATTTAGTTACTGTAACAACAAAAACATATAATTTTAATTTATTTAATTTATTTTTAAAAAAAAATAATTTGTTTCAGGTATCTAGGAACTGGATGCTCGTTTGAGGATTTTGAACTCTCTTACCACCGTGGGGCCTCTACAGCAAGGAAAATAGTACAAGAAACATGTCAACTAATTTGGAACTATTTAAAAGCCGTTTGTATTCCAGAACCGACCCAAGACATGTGGAAAGAAATTGCCAGCGGATTTCTTCAAAATACTAATTTTCCTAATTGTTTAGGCGCCATAGATGGGAAACATATAAGAATTATTCATCCATTCGATACCGGCTCCTTGTACTTTAACTATAAAAAATTTTTTTCAATAGTACTTCTAGCAACTTGCGACTCGAATTTACTTTTTACGTTCGTGGATGTTGGGGCATACGGTAAAGCATCCGATTCTACAATATTTAGAGAAAGTGAACTGTGTAATAAAATACACAGAAAGACATTAAATATCCCCTCACCACGACAGGTCGGTAATCGACAACCATTGAACTACACATTTGTTGGTGATGAAGCATTTGGCCTCAGTGAAAATATGATGAGGCCATATGCTGGAAAATATTTGGACTTAGACAAAAAAGTTTTCAATTATAGGTTAAGCCGTGCCAGACGTTGCATTGAGTGTACCTTCGGCGTACTAGCAAACAAATGGAGAATATTACATCGCCCATTAAACACTTCTGTTCATTTCTCAGAAGACATTGTGAAAGCTTGTTGCATTTTGCACAACTTTATTCGCAAAAGGGATGGCTTCAATTTTCGGCACACTTTGAAAATAGTGGGACTCGAAAATATACAAAATACAGGCTGGCCAGTAACACGAGCGTCTACGGCAAGAGATACGTTAAAAGATTATTTTATGAATGAAGGAGCAATACCGTGGCAAGAAAATAGAGTATAAATATATGGTTTTATATTATTTTATTAAACTTACCTTCAATGTTCTTTTCTTTGGCAGTTTTATTCGAAAAATCTCCCACAAACAATTCGCAGATTTCTTCCCAGGCCTTCACTTTTTCTCCTCTATTACTATAACTATCACTTTTTGAATCCCAAATCGCAGGACGGGATTGTATCTCTGATATAAATAATTCTATATCCATATTTATCTACCTATATGAACTACGGACTACGAGTGTGCGCGTCGACTTACACAGGTTAACTGAGGCAAGGGAGAGAGGGACGCGGAATCGCGCGAGTGGCGTGTGGCGGCTTTTTGTGTCGGCGTTTAGTGGCCGGTGCGAACCACAAGATGCCAGCTGCGACGATTTGAAGCGTGTGGCCGCCACCGGCGCCAACCGTGTGCGGCGAGTCCATATAAAATGTATGAAAATTACAGGAAATATGCCAGTGGCGGCGTTTTGTGGTTGTGGCCGGTGGCCCGTGTGCGGCGACGCTAAGGATGCGCGAATTTCATGGTAGGTCACATGCCTGTCTGTTTCAATCATACGGCGCACAGCATCAATGTTTTTGTTGGTCACAGCGGTGGACGGCCGACCATCGCGAGATTCGTCACTGAGATTGATACGACCACGCTTGAATTCTGCAAACCAGCTATAAACAGTTGTCTTGCATGGTGCTTCATTGCCAAAAGCTGTTTCAAGCCGAGCGATGCTCTGTTGAGCTGTCAAATTACACTTAAAATCGTAGAAAATCATACTTAAATCCATGTTGATGCAGACACACAATTTTTCAAATGGCGCCACAAGGTAAAAACAAGAGACAGTCAGATTAAACAAACTGCATTCTACAGCCAAAGAGTTCTATTTTCAAATGTTGCAATAAATTTTTAAATATTGTTTATGTAAGTGGCCAGTTCCGGAAATTTACAGTGCGCCCTATGTAATGACAGGAGTTTTTTCGGTATTTTCATGGTTGATATCTCTATCAAAAAGAGCATACTACTTATTTTACTGCCTACAAGTCGGTGGCTACTGGCTGAAGCTGCGTATTCGCCTACTGACATGGTTTCTAAGATTGCACGTAGATATTTTTCATAATTCCTTTTAACGCTTTTGCTTCTCGTGTTATACTTTCTTGTAATAAGTACTTGATCTAAAAAATAATATTAAATTAAATGAAAAGTCAATACGATATGTTACTGGAATGATAACTATACAGTAGGCATCGCTGTTTGTAATATTTACGGATTAGAAAAAATATCTGAGACCCAACAATAAATACCTAGCTTGTTTGATGGCAATTTGATCACTCAGTTTCTGGGTAATGGTCATACACTGCACAGTTACTGCACCAAAACCATGACTGTTTAAGTAAAATTAGTATATTATGATGAAAGTTCTTTAAATCAATGACCAAATGTTGTGGCTGTAAAAGTAAGATATAAACAACAATACCACAATTTATACAGAAAGTTTTTAAAATAAAATGGGTCGTGTCCCCAGGCCTAAGCAAAAAATTATTAAGTAATGTTCATAATCCGATCGCTTTAAAAAAAACAACCACGTCTAATAGGCATGACGAATGGAAAAAAGTCTCAGATCCATCGGTTTGCTGCTTTTGGTTGGCTACAAGTTTCTCCAGAATCTTTGTTTGCTTTTTTATCAGCCTCCCAAAACTCAACATTTCGACTCTCAGTCAGGAGCCCCCGATTTTTGGCCTGTTTCAATTTTTCAATTGTTTCTTTCAAACAGCCGCCTTAGTCCGAATACACTGACTATGTGTGATTATTTACATATGTACAATGATGATTTATAATTCATTGCCCCAAGGCGCCCTTTCCAAAGCAGTAACGGTTTATCCAAGCTCAGATGCTTGTTCGGGACCGTACAAATTAAATATTTTTTTATTGCAATGGTCTAAAATGGGTCTTACTTTTTGTATTTTTTGTCGTAACTTGTCAGTCCTGCGCTTATTTTGTCAAAAAAATGCAAGGAATTTGTTATAAATATAAAGTGATCTCGAGACGTATTTGTTGCCTCTAACACATAAAGACATCAAAATTAGCAAAGAATGAAATGCCGCCGCAAATGAATGTTATACCGACCTTGACCACAGCACCACTGTGAACGACTTTGTTCTTCAAGGAAAAGACTAGCTTTAGAATCTTTGCAAATGTGTACAACTGCACGCCTCATTCTGATAAATTTAATTGTTGTAATACTAATATTTTACTTCATTCAGTTCGTCGTAAAATCTTTCTCCGATTAGTTTCGGATCTTAAGTCTTTTTCTACATTTCGGTTTGTAGTATTATATTTATTTACTCTTTTCTTAATAATATCAGTGTTTTTTTCCGAGAATGTCTTAACACTTTCACGATTAACTTCAGGTTTATTTTTGTTGTATTTTTGTACAATTTCACGTTATATTTCAGTTTATATTTAGTGTAATTTTAACCATTTCTGGTTTAATTTTTGGATGTTTATTTGAAAAGGTTTTAGATGCAGTACGATGTATTCCCGTACTGTTTTTGTTATGAATGCGTTAAATGTGGGTTGTTAAAAATAACTTTTGGAGCCCGTTTTTTTTATTGGTCATCCTCCATTATTGTGCGTATTAACACCCATAAAAAGAGAACTATCTAAGTTAGTTCGCAAGGAATTGAAAACTTTTTGATAAGTATATTTTTAAGGTAATGCGACCGTTTAAATTTTGAAAACGTCCGCTGGGTACCCAGGATGTCTTTCTATTGGTTCAATATTTGCCAAGTAGTTCCTTACATAAAAGTCAATAGGCAAATCTTCTGGTTCTAATAATGATTCTTCATACGTATAAATTTGGTCTAGAGGTCTAAGACTTTATAAAGTAAGTCGCAGGGTGTAGAGAACAGTGCCGATATCAATTGTAGTTAAATTATTTCTATTAATTATAGCCGAATATGCAGCCGCGCATGTTGATATAGCCAAACATTGACCTAACTCTGTATTATCAGGTGTTTTCGGTGAATTTTGTTCCGTTCGGGGCGCGGAGTCCCTTATCGCTGGTCCAACTGATGAGACTGGAATCTTTGGTGCTGCTTTCATTGTAATAAATAAATCTGTAGACGCATTAGACTCAGAGGCGAATCCAGGGTGAAAGATCTTCGATATTTCTGCTTCTATAGCATCCATCCCTTCAATTCCTCTGCGCTCTCGATACGCCTCAGCTTTACGCTGATCGCGTTCTTCTTCAGTTCCGGCATTCAGTTCGTCGTTTAATCTTTCTCCGATTAGTTTCGGATCTTAATTCTTTTTCTACATTTCGGTTTTTAGTATTTTGTTTACTTACTCATTTCTTAATAATATCGGTTTTTTCCGAGAACGTCTCAACACTTTACCGATTAACTTCAGGTTTATTTTTGTTGTATTTTTGTACAATTTCACGTTATATTTCAGTTTTAAATTTTTTAATTGTTTCTTTCAAACCGCCGCCTTAGACCGAATACACTGACTATGTGTGATTATTTACATATTTACATATGTACAATGATTTATAATTCATTGCCCCAAGGCGCCCTTTCCAAAGCAGAAACGATTCATCCAAGCTCAGATGCTTGTTCGGGACCGTACAACTCAATTTTTTTTTATTGCAGTGGTCTAAAATGGGTCTTACTTTTTGTATTTTTTGTCGTAACTTGTCAGTCCTGCGCTTATTTTGTCAAATAAATGCAAGAACTTTGTTATAAATATAAAGTGATCTCGAGACATATTTTTTGCCTCTAACACATAAACACATCAAAATTAGTGAAAAAAAATACTGGTGTAATTACCGTAATGTCACAATGGACTCACCATTACATTTACAGAATAAAAATCTTCGATAAGCGGTTTGCAATGTTGAATGTTATACCGACCTTGACCACAGCACCACTGTGAACGACTTTGTTCTTCAAGGAAAATACTAGCTTTAGAATCTTTGCAAATGTGCACAACTGCATAACTCATTCTGATAAATTGTGTTGTTTTAATACTAATATTTTATGGCATTCAGTTCGTCGTTAAATCTTTCTCAGATTAGTTTCGGATCTTAATTCTTTTTCTACATTTCGGTTTGTATTATTTTGTTTACTTACTGATTTCTTAATAATATCAGTGTTTTTTTCCGAGAATGTCTTAACACTTTCACGATTAACTTCAGGTTTATTTTTGTTGTATTTTGTACAGTTTCACGATATATTTTTGTGTATTTCTAACGATTTCGCGATTAATTTCGGGATATTTATTTGAATAGGTGTTAGATGCAGTACGATGTAATTCCGCAATGATTTTGTTATGAATGCGTTAAATTTGGGTTGTGTAAAATAACTTTTGAGTCCCGTTTGTTTTTTATTGGTCATCTTCCATTATTGTGCCTATTAAAACCCATAAAAAGAAAACTATCTAAGTTAGTTGGCATGGAATTGAAAACTTTGTGATAGTTTTATTATTTTTATATACATTTTGAAAAAGTCCGCTGACTACCCAGCTGTCTTCCATTGGTTCGATATTTGCCAAATAGTTCCCTACATTAAATTCAATAGCCAAATCTTCTGGTTCTAATAATGATTCGTCAAATGTATAAAGTTGGTCTAGAGGTCTAAGACTTTATAAAGTAAGTCGCCGCGTGTAGAAAACAGAAATTATTTCTATGAATTATCAGGTGTTTTCGGTGAATTATGTTCCACATAAAAAGTAGGCACATTGTGTATGCTTTGACCATTTCATTTGGCCATTTTGGTATTACATCCTTCGCTCAATTGAGTTTTAAATTCCATAGTAATAAAACTGGAAGCCCGTTTATAGCTAGAAAAACAATAAATCTACGTAAACGTGGTTCTGTATAGAAAGTAGAACCTTTTTTTATAGCTAATTCATATTCTATATCACCGTCGGCGAGACCTGAGCCTGTGCCTTAGCAGCTTCTTTAACGGTTTTACATATAGGACCACCGAGATTGTAAAGATCTTCGTAACTCCGACATGGAAACAAAATTGACTATAAACGCAAAAAAATTGTTCTTCTCTATTCGGTGCAACCCAATACAACATACATTTAGGTATTGTTCCATATTGTATTATTTTATCATTTTTATATTTACCATCGAAGACTGCAATTCTTATCAGGCCAGGCCCTTTGGTAATGTATTTAAATAAATATTTATAATTGTACGTGCTGAAGACACTTCTTCATTAATATGAGCGGCGTTATAAGAGACGACTCATAAATCGTTCACTGTAACATCTTTTTTACGGAACTGTACTTTACCTTTATTTTTACTGTTACAACGATAATAAACAAAACCTCTGTCATCATACTACGTTACGTTAGATTATTTCTTTTGGTTTTTTTTTTTAAATTTTCGTTTGGTCCCTTTTGTCTTTATTAATTGAAACATAATTTTATTTTAGGGCTGTTTTTTGTATTGGGGCATTTTGCATGAATAAATATATTGTTACTAAAAATCTAAATATGTTATGTTATTGAATTCATCTCCTTTTAGTCGTTTAAAATTTGTGAATAATTCCAAATCGGACCGTTGGATTTGGATTCATTACCGGGTTTAAAAATTATAATTTGCCTATGTTCTAGGTGAACAGCCAGCATTTTTACATTCGGTTCTCGAACAACTACATCGAAACTTAACATTCGCCACGTCGCGTCTGAAGATCCTACATGTCGTCTGGAAACGTATTGTATTATTTCATTATTTTTATCTTTATCATCAAACACAGCAATACATATTCGGCCAGGCCCCTTGGTAATGTATTTGAATTTAAATTTTATAATTGTACGTACTGAAGACACTTCTACTTTAATATGACAAATATACTTACGGAGAAGAGCAGCGGTAAGGGAATACCTATTAATCATTCACTATTAAAAAAATACGGTTCTGTTTGTACCTTTATTTCTACTGTTACTGCGAAATCCTGTCATTATGATAAGTGACAAGAGTTTAATTTTTCATAAAATTAAAACAATTTTCATTCCTCTTTATATTAACAAAGGAGATCCTTTCTATGATAAGGGACCACATTGACCATGAATCATATGGTCTAGAACAATTTTACGTAGTCTACCGCCGGCTTTTTATGGACTTGGGATATCTGCACTTACAATATCTATGTATGCCTGTGTTAGTTAGTGGTTCGTTATAACTAATTTGACACATGTGTGAGCACGAGAAAGATCAGGTTTTTGGTATTCTATGATATGCAAAATGTATTTACATTTACCGAATCAAGTACCAGAGCGAATATCATGCAAAAAATGAGCAAATTTTAATGGGAATACTTTGGCACAAAGTGGACTTTTTCATCTACTGTTAGGTTTTGTTGAATTTCAGGCCAATTTTTATGATCACGATTATAAAATAAGTCTACAGTTTACACATCATAGTTATAAAAAAAGTCGGTGGTCCTAATGTATTGACTAAAGCTATAGAGTCCATATATTTAACTTTCAAATAGCAACGAGTTTCAATAAATTAATTCAAAAATTAAATTCGTGTCTTTTTTTTGTTGCGGTTTTTCAATAAAACTTAAGTCTATCATAAAATCGCGATTTTGAGAGAAATAGACGATGGTATTCAAGTTGAGTCATCTTTTAAATTTTGTTTGTTTTCTATTTAAATTTCCCAAATTTTCCATATAGGTACACAACGATAGACGTAACTTTCTTGTTTTGTATTAATAATAGCAGTTACATCCCGTCCGGATGGTAAATCTCCTAAAACATTATCGTGCGTGGGTCCGACGTTCAGAAACAAGATTTGGATCATCAGATTCTTCACAGTTAAAAATGTTTTATACGGATTATTGACATTATACAAAAAGTGAGTAATTGATCTAGTAATATTTGAATCAAGTTGTAATTCTCGTGCTAGTCTTTCGGATTCATCGCTATCATCAATGTATAAAACTATAAACGAATGTTATGTGTCGTTTTAGATTAACCTAAATCGAAAACGCGATGATACGTGCGACCTTGAATTTAATGAAATTAAAATGGATTATAATCTAATTAATTGTAGTCGCTAGTTGTACCCGATATACTTAAACTAAATAATATGCGCGCTCTCATCCTACAATAAATTTTTCAGAATAAAAATCTTCGATTAGCGGTTAGCAATGTTGCATGATATACCGACCTTGCCCGCAGCACCACTGTGAACAACGTTCTTCAAAGAAAAGACGAGCTTTACAATCTTTGCAAATGTACACACCTCATTCTGATAAATTGTGTTGTTTTATTGTAAACATTTTTAAGGCATTCAGTTCGTCGTTAAATCTTTCTCCGATTAGTTTCAGATCTTATTTCTTTTTCTACATTTCGTATATTTATTTATTGATTTCTTAATAATATCTTTTTTTTGTCGGGAATGTTTTAACACTTTACGATTAACTTCAGGTTTATTTTTGTTGTATTTTTGTACAGTTTCACGATATATTTCAGTGTATTTTTAACGATTTCGCTATTAATTTCTGGATGTTTATTTGAATAGGTTTTAAATTCAGTACGATGTATTTCCGCAATGTTTTTGTTATGAATGCGTTAAATGTGGGTTGTTGAAAATAACTTTTGGAGCCCGTTTTTTTTATTGGTCGTCCTCCATTATTGTGCGTATTAAAACCCATAAAAAGAGAACTATCTAAGTTAGTTCGCAAGGAATTGAAAACTTTTTCATAAGTATATTTTTAAGGTAATGCGACCGTTTTATTTTTATTTAAATTTTGAAAAAGTCCGCTGGCTACCCAGCTGTCTTCCATTGGTTCAATATTTGCCAAATAGTTCCCTACATAAAATTCAATAGGCAAATCTTCTGGTTCTAATAATGATTCTTCATATGTATAAAGTAAGTCGCCGCGTATAGAGAACAGTGCTGATTATCAGGTGTTCTCGGTGAATTTTGTTCCGTTCGGAGCGCGGAGTCCCTTATCGCTGGTCCAAGTCAACTGACGAGACTGGAATCTCTGGTGCTGCTTTTATTGTAATAGATAAATCTGTAACCGCATTAGACTCAGAGGCGAATCCAGGGTAAAGTAATTAAAAAGGTTTTCGATAATTCTGCTTCTATAACATCCATCCCTTCAATTCCTCTGCGCTCTCGATACGCCTCAGCTTTACGCTGATCGAGTTCTTCTTCAGTTCTGCCATTCAATTCGTCTATATAATATATAATAATTCCTCGTATTATGTTTTAAGTTGGCCTAGAGGTCTAATAGCTTTATAATTAAGGTCGCCGTGTGCAGAGAAAGGATAAAAAGTATGTCGCCGTGTGTAGAGCACAGCTTCGATATCAATTGTAGTTAAATTATTTCTATTAATTATAACTGAATAAACCACATGTTGACATATCCAAACATTGATTACTATTGTAGAGGAAAGAAGTTTATTTGCGGAGTAAGAGTCTAATATATGTTGCTGAGCGGGAAATCTCAAATCCTATATCCGTCAGTTTTTTGTGGAGGTCTAGATGACCTTCACAAAAAACTGACGGTGCAGCAAGAACGACTTATCTCGCTTCGACGTTTCTCATCTACTGAACTTCCAGACATGGTAATATCAGTATAGTTTTGATTAAGTCTTCTTCATTTTCCAGCTGTGGGCGACAGGGATGTGCATAATTGATTTTGCTCCAGGATTTGTAGCAACCAAGGTTTGAGTAGCTTCTTTTTTTTTATACTTCTTTGCTGCTTTTGGTTGGCTACAAGTTTCTCCAGAATCTTTGTTTGCTTTTTATCAGCCGCCCAAAACTCGACATATCGACTGTCAGTAAGGAGCCCCCGCTTTTTGGACTGTTTCAATTTTTCAATTGTTTCTTGCAAACCGCCGCCTTAGTCCGAATACACTGTATGTGTGATTATTTACATATTTACATATGTACAATGATTTATAATTCATTGCCCTAAGGCGCCCTTTCCAAAGCAGTAACGATTCATCCAAGCTCAAATGCTTGTTCGGGACCGTACAACTCAAATTTTTTTTTTATTTCAGTGGTCTAAAATGGTTCTTACTTTTTGTATTTTTTGTTGTAACTTGCCAGTCCTGCGCTTATTTTGTCAAAAAAATGCAAGAAATATGTTATAAATATAAAGCGATCGAGATCGCTTTATATTTATAACAAACTATAAGACATATTTTTTGCCTCTAACACATACAGACATCAAAATTAGTAAAGAAAAATAATGGTTTAGTTCCCGTAATGTCACATGAGTCCATTACATTTTACAGAATAGTGTTTTACCCCTATGTACAAAATTTCAAACCCCTACGAAGTCCCAGTGAGACGTTATGAACGAAATAAGTAAAATTTTCTAAAATCTAGACGCCATCTTGGATTTCAAAAAGAATGCCAAATTTGGATTTTTTGGCTCAAAATACACAATTCGCCTTCGGCCTCCGGCCTGAGGCTGCGCCAAGTTACTTGGAGGGCCGTTTGTATGAAATTTGTATGGGGAGAAATTATCCTCGATGGCAGCCATCTTGGATTTTGAAAAAAATCGAAAAACAAATGACGCTCCTCAAATTGCTCACAGCCCCCCCTACATTTTCGAAAAAAAACATGCCCCCAACATCAACCGTTTTTGCAGGCCGTACCCCTTCCACATCAGGTTTCCGCAGATCTTCAAATGTCAGATTTTTCTGGTACTCACTGGAGCACCCTCTATACGACCACACATAAACCTAAACCCCTACCATCCTGCAGCAGAGCAAACAACTATGTCAATTAGTCAGTCAGTCAGTGATTGGTAATGTAGGTTTTTGAAATCGGTCCAGTAGTTGTCGAGTTTATTCGTTACACACACAATAATAATAAAAAAACAAATATTTGAAAAAGATGAAATGTGAGTACCGGAGCCTGAAAATGACTCACAAGAGAGTGATATGCAAAATTATGATGAGGAAATAAGTATGGATGAAGTAGTGAAAGCATTAAATAGTATGAAAATGGGAAAAGCTGGAGGGTATGATAGGATTACTGTGGAAATGCTGAAGGCCTGAAGGCAAATTACAACCACCTCCCTGCAGTAATTATACCAATCACTTATTGTTGGTGCAGATAATTTTTTTTCTGTTTCCCATTTCCAGGGATCTTCATGCATAACTTGAGCATAGGACCAATTATATGCATATGCATACATCAAATAAAAGACGTGGTGCATCTCCAACTTCACGTTTTCAAAAAATGTGCCTTCAGTCCGAGAAAATCAAAAGTATTGGAGCCTTAGAGGTGACCCATAAGTCATTAGGGTCGTATCTTAGAATACAAACAAATAATGAACCTCAGACATGGAGCGATTGGTTACAGTATTGGTGTTTCGCTTATAATACGTCCGTTCATACGGCAACGCAATATACACCTTATGAATTGGTGTTTGGGAAAACCTGTAGACTTCCCAGTAATATTTTAAGTAATAGTTTAGAACCATTATATAATTATGATTCATATCCTTTAGAATTAAAATATAGATTACAGAAATCTCAAGAGGATGCTAGGAATAATTTACTTTTAACTAAGATTAATAGAAAAGTTATGTATGATCAAAAGTGTAATCCAATTGTTTATAAGAAAAATGATTTAGTTCTAATTAAGAAACAAGATAGAAAAAAATTAGACCCAGTGTATTTGGGACCATACCCAGTAATAGAAGACAACAATGAAAATATAAAATTTTTAATAAAAAACAAACCTTATATACTACACAAAAATAATACAAAACCATACACAATAGTCCATCACTCTTAAATCACTTATCATCACTTAAACAGTTCACCAAACATTTCTTCCACCGACCTTGCCTCCCACTCAAAAATCCAAAATAGGTCAAGGGAAGATCGGCGGATGCTGACGCCCAGGGGTATATGGTCCGGCAATCCAAGTTCCAACTCGCATATGATATCGATGTAATCATCGAGGGTAACCCCCCGGATGGGACACATAAAGTGGTGTCCGTCAGGCGCGGCGATGCACGCCCTGTACACCAGCTGGTCAGCATCACTGACCCCTACCAGTAAGTAAAGATAAGTCAGGTTATGCCTCCGACAGAACTCCTGCGTTAAAACCCGCAGGTAGGCCATAACCAGGTTGGGGTCCATAGTAGTTGTTTTTTTTTTTTTTTGGAGAGTCTAACTGGCACAAGATGCAACAATACAATGGCTAAAATGCACCATGATTAAATAAGATCAGTTATCCCAAATAAGGAATAGCATCTTCATATTACTTGCAAGTAACACTACCTCTGCATTGTAATGAGAATAAAAGAGACAGATTGGTGATCAAATTACGACGTAAGCAATAATTAATCTATAGATCACCCACCTTGTTCTAATTAATAAATAGGAGTAAGTTATTAATGTTATTGTATTCTTAAATATTCTTAAACATATGTTATCATATTTTTACTAATCAATACACACGTATATCCAGTGTATTCATTTTATGTAATCATAGTTTAAGAGCTCATGTACTACAAATTTGAAAATTAAAAAAAATATGTCTATTAGATATATTGTAATGTAAACACTTAATAACAAATAGGTATATTTATTATAAACATAGGTATTTAAGAAATATACTATAGGTGATATATATATATATATATTTTCTCTCTCCGTAAAACTATATTATTAGCGATATAAAAATGGAGAAGAATTTGCTGAGTCGATAACATTTTCTTTTGAAAATTGCCAAAAAAAAATTCATTGTATTCATTTCGTTTTTTTTTTTAAAAAAAAAGGGGGGAAGGTTTAGAGTGAGACCAACCGTCCTCATTATTGTCCTGCTTTAACATTGTAACCTTCTCTATGTCGATCACCTAGATTATATATCCTTGATATGCTTGTAACATCAAGGTACCTATGGCCTATTCGTTTAGTATATAAACCCATGTCTTATTAATAAATAATACAGTTACGAACTAGACTTCGACGTGTTTCATTTAGTACACCCCCTCGTGCTACGACCACCACACCTTATCGTTACCAAATTTGTCGTGACCTCCTAATCTACAAGTAAACTTTTTTCAAAATCAGATGTTCCCTTCTTTTTCTTTTTGTTTTGGCGGTGCTAATACTGGCATGGATTGCTGGTTTATCGAAGCCGAAGTAGACGGCAGTGGTGTAAGTGGTTCTGAACTAGTCGGTGACGGTAGTGCCGTCATAGGCGATACTGGGGTAACCGCATTATCAGTTTCAGGTAGCGAGTCATCTAAAATAGAGAGTCTATAAAAGAATGTATGCCGAAACCATATTGCACTCAATGGAAAAATATTGCAGACAATTTTTTTGCCAACGCACAGTTTCCATGCATAAAAAACGTTTAACTATCCAAAACGAAAACAATCAATTCAATAACTTACCATTTCCGAGTTATCCGTTTTGACAAAATCCGAATGTACGAAAATCTCGCGAAACAGCACTCGCTTAGTAAAATGTCACGTCGTACACGCACATTTACTCGTAGCAATTTGTATTAACTGAAGCGGGGAGCGGTTTAGATCAGCGACTAGAGGAATGTTGCCAGAGCAAAAATCATTGCCGTGTTTGGTAGAAATGAATGATTATTGGAATTACCCGATTTCCGGAATTACCCGAATGCACCTTAATCATTTATTTTTTTATCAATGATTTTCAAGTAACATATTATATTTATATGTATGTATTTCAATAGTTTTATAGTTTTTCGATTAAAACTAACGTGAGGTACACTCATTGTTTTATTTAGAGAACGGGTTACTCACGTATAGAGTCAGCTATTGCCGTCAGTGTGTCGCGAGCCGGTGCGGTGTACGGGCCTCTCGTCACATTCGCCCTGATGAAGACCTCCGGATGAGGTCGAAACATGTCGGCAGTAGCTGACTCTATACGTGAGTAACCCGTTCTCTAAATAAAACAATGAGTTTTATAGTTAACCTCTATGTCTGACAACTCCACTTCGCTCTCTAGTTCCTCTTCATCATACAAAAGCTCTAAGAAGTCCGCCGGCGGCTCTTTATCTAGGCGCCAAGACATCTTTGCTCAGCAACTAAAAAAAACGGCAATTTGTTTGCGAGGCATTGCAAGCACGCGAACATACATACATACTCGCGAAAAACATTACCCACCTTTTCATTAGTATAAACTAATAATATTATTTATAATTAATATATTTTATCTTAATTATATAATACATTTTTTTTTAAATCATCACCACCATCATCTATCGACAAAACCTATCGACACATTCCGTAACTATCGATATTCACCGAAGAAAAAAGGTCACATTCTAATTGAACCGTATTGCCATATAAATAAAGTTCCAAATGGTTTGCTTGAATTTGACTTATGACTTCGCCATCTTCCTTGCGTTTTCTACCAAATTTGCCGGTATTACTTTTACAAAATTACATGTTAAAATGTTTAGATACGTGGTTATATCTAATTGCTTGGTAATATTTATTATAGTCATTTTACCGTTTATCATTACAGATATCACTATTAGTTACTCGGAGATGTGCCAATTGTCGTGTATAAAAAAAATGAAAGAAGCTGGAATGAATGGGGGTGTGTGTGATATATGTGTGATATAGGTTTCTTCATCGGCGACGGATAAATGTATAATCTTTATATTAATAACGAAAGTCTCTTACTTACCTAGTTGCTAGATTAACGTTCCACGACATTAATTCATGAGAAAGGTTACCAAGATAGTATTCAGAGTAAAGCATTGAACCTTTGAAGTGCAAGGACCTCTTGTGACGTGTGACCTTAAGCCCTGGGAACTTGGCGGGGTGATATCATTAATAACACAGGTTACAATGCATGCTATTTATTCGAAGGACAAATCCCGCTGAAGGCGGACTGAAATACAATCAGGACAAAGACTAAAATTCCAAATCGCTAAAGGCGAGATTGGTGGACTTGTCACACCGCTTATAACTAACCGCACTATTAGATGGTAAAAACGCAAGTAAGGTACCTGGCCAGGACCGTATACCACAGTCTACGTGCACTCATGTTGCTCCGTCCCATTTATCCGGCGAACACGTCGTGTCTTACTCTTCTGGGGATCGTAGGCCGGCACGGTGTGGCTTCGCTCGTCAGGTCCTCACTGCGGTGGCGTTGCTCCAGCGCGACAGTGCCTCAATTTATGCCCGCCAGACTCCCGTTGCGCCAAGCCGAGCAGAGGTTGGCACGACGGAAGGCGGCCGTAGTGGCGTGGATCCGTGTAACGACGCCTTGAGGTCGCCGGCGACGAAATCGGGCTTCGCGCGGCATGCAGCCCACGGATCCCTTGAAGCTGCACCCTACGGCGGCTGCGCCAGGGAGCGCTAAGCGCGTCCAGGGGCGCTGATGCCCCACGTGGCGGGATGGCGGCACATGGTCCGTTGTTTCCGAAGCGGAGGCGGCGATAGACGCATATTTTTCAATATACGCGGCTACGCGCGACAATCGACTCCAGTCCTTGGTCCCGTTACAGGATACGGGAACCACGCACTAATCAATTAATATTTTTCTTTACATCAGGCCACCATGTCGGAAGACAAACCCAGAGAGAGCCCCTATTAGGTTTCGGCCTCCACTGTATCTAAATACGTTCCTTTCCACACCACTTCGCGATACGTCAAACCAACTCGCAATCTTTCAAAATTGGAAAGCAATTTGATCAGACTTATACCTGTTGGTATTTATAATGTTTTAGCGAGACAATATTATTCATCGATAATTAAGATTTAAATATGACTCTAACAATATTTCCTAATTTCGTGACGTTCGCTAAAATTCATCCAAAACTGGGAGAAACGGATCTCGCTAGAAGTCTATGTCAAACTGTCAAACGTCAAATTACTTATGGTATGTTTTTGTTGTTTAGTGAGTTTCTCTCGAGGATATTTATTTTTACGTATGATTTTGAAAATGCTTGGAGATACAGGATGATTCGGATAACTATAATGCGATTCAAAGAATGTCTCCATGTATAGATTTTCAAATTTCTTTCACCGGACTCTTTGCAACCAATGTGTGAAGCTTCAAGCAAAGTCAGCTATATTCCTTGAGTTGGTGTGTCGAAACTGGGCAATCTAGAATACTAATATTCTGCCGGGACGAAAGGCTTCCGGACAGGTAACGAACTACGTAAGTAATGTGTTTACGCGTTTATTGTATTGACCAAAATATTGCATTCCAAAGTTGGTAGGTTATACATACAAATCTAATATGTAGCCAGCGCTACACAATTTAGGTAGTCCGTTTTCAACTTGAATATCACTGTTATTACGATATATTTCTTGGAACTTACTATCTAAAAAGCTAAAATACAAACATAATAACACATTTTATGATATAATTCCAATAAAACGGTGTACTTACAATCTTAAAATTAGACAATTGTTTCCGACACAAACACAAAACTTGTTGACACTTGTGATTTGAAATACAGATTAAAAATCCCCGTTGACATTATATGGGTGCGTTCCATTATGTAGCAAATTTAGTATAATTTGACCATAGACAAACTTGTTCATACAAAAGTTGCTTCTGAATTTGGAAAGTTAATAAAATAGTGCGACGGGGGAACGCGGCCGGATCCAGCCGTCAAGTATTTGACATTACCATTTCACTAATCACTTAGTGCCGGATCCAGCCGAGAAGCTTGTCAAAGGTTAAAATCTTTTATAAAGTTACGAATATCTAAATCAGATTTAGCTGGAGATTGCGACGGCTGTGGTGGTGGTAGTAGACTATTTACTGTCTCGGAACTATGGACTGGATCTGGTGAGGCATATGACGGTGATCTAGTGGAATGTTCAACCGGCGTTGGGCAAGATAAGACAAATCTTACAGTAGAACCAGCATTTTGAATACCACCCACTTAATGACTACTTTTTGGTGGTGGTGGAGGACTTTGTAATGTCTCAGGGCTGTAGTTATGGTTTGGTGTATATGATGAATTAGAAAAGTATGGTCGTGAGATATGTTGAACAGGAGTTATAAATCTTGCATATAGATTGGCTTGTGGTGGTAGTGGCGGATTTTGAATTGTCTCTGTATTACAGGAACCCTGACTGTAAAATTTCATTAAATGTTGCTCTTTCGCATCCATTATGATGTTAAAAATTTGGCGTTGAATTCTAATCTGTAGATAATCCGGTAACTGAGAAGATGTATCACACATACTCAAGAAAAATTTCTCTATCGCAGTGTTTTTATTCTCGTTTTTAGAAGTGTTCTCTATTATTGGTTTCCGTAAAATATTTCTTTCTTCGTGTCTTATCTCTTTAAGGAGTGTATAGTCTTATTTCTTTTTATCTTTGATTCACACGAAGAGTCTTGGAAGTCTTCACCTGTAAGGCTGTCTTCAGGATGCTCATTTCTAACGACATATGTGTGTGTGTGGTTCTGTTCTTCATAAAAGGATGTAAAAACTCCATCTGCTCCTCATACTTTCATTTAGACTTATGATCTGCGGCTTGCCCTGTCGTGGTTTTTTTTTAGCATTAATTGCTTGACGGTGTCCGCATGTCCGTAGATCCAGCGGGACCCTATGCCTGATTGAATTAAGACCTATTTAGTCTAATTAGTATTCATTTCTACAAATCGATTTGTATATGTTTAAATTTCTACCTCAGTGGATTCACCGTCAAAATAAAAAAAATACAGACTATAGATACTAGAACTATTTTCGTCTCGATTAAAAAAATATAATTTTTGAAAGGTAGAAATAAAAGGTTCCACGAAAATGTATTTTATTATTCTGTACGCCTTCAATTCACGAAGGGCCCCGCTGGTAATAAAGGAATCATTTCGCCGTTTTTGGGGAAATCTTTTGGGGTAGCAATATAATGTTAGGGTAGTACATAAACCTGAAGGTAGAAATAAAAGGCTGATGAAAAATACATCTCACATATCAATAACCCTACAATCGGCAAAAGGGCCCCGCTGACTGTATGAAGAAGATTTTTTTTATTTTGACCGTGAATCCACCGAGGTAGAAATTTAAACATATCCAAATCGATTGGTAGAAATAGATACTAATTGGACTTAATAGGTCTTAATTCAATCAGGCATAAGGTCCCGCTGGATCTACGGACATCATATATTGTTATAGCCTCTCACTAAACTCAGTCAGGACGGAGTTATATCGGATCGAGAAGATGAAGGAAAAAATATTTTTAATTAATTGAATTATGGACACCATATATTTTCTTGAGCTATTGATGCGTCACGTTCTCCGGACGTGGTTGGAGATTACCATCTTCATCTCTTCGCATTGCTGCGACCTCTGGCAAATGTGCTACATCATCAGCATCAATAATAACGCCTAAAGCGTTAATAGCCATCTTTATTTGCAGGGGAAACGCATTAAAGCGTGAAATATCTTCGATGAAGCAGGCACGTGCGTTCGTATGATCATAAATGGCTTCGGAATTACGCAGCATCAAACCTGATCCTTTTCTTAATTTTATTATTTTAGCGTTAAAAGCAGCTAAGAAAACTCGGTACATCTGATGGATATTTGGAATCTCTAGATTGTGTCGGTACTACCGTGCTGTATAAACTAAATTGTCGGTAGCTAATCCGACTATTCTCAATGTTAACTTTTCCAATGGAATAAATGCGAAGATCTCGAATTTTATTTCGTTTTGGTTATTAATCATGGTCTGGTATCCCGTCTTCAATCTATGCTCTTCCATCCGTTTAGTATTTAACGTCTTTCGAGTTTGGTTTTGATGCTGAGTTGCATCTTCGTAATTAAAATATCTTGATCCCTTTCTAGCCCAAGAGCCCGCGATGGCCAGTAGCGCGAGTACACAATACATTGGGCGATTTCATTATTCTATGATCACTATGAATTTTTACGTACATAAGTTCCTTTATTCTACTTATTTCGAACCCTTGGCATCTCAACAGTCGAGGGACTGTTGAGCCTCGCGGCCTACGGGAACGCTATAAGTTAAAACGTAGCGGCGGTTTTACAGTACGGCCACTTCTGGTTTTCTTAGAAAAATCGCTGTCATTTTTCTCGCCCAAAGTTGACTCTTTACTGCCCCCAGGCTTTACAGTGTTATTTGTCGAGGTGTGCAACCTAGGTTACCTTGCGAAACATCAGATTGGCCATCAAATTTATTATTTAATGCGTAAGCGGGCTTCAACGTATCTATTGATATGTTTGCCTTCCGGTTAGGTAACTGTAGCCTAAAAACTTTATCTAATCGTTTAAGGATGAGATAGGGACCGTCGTATGGACATTTTAAAGGTTTTCTTACCGTGTCATCTCACGAAAAATGTGTACACGTTTTCAAATCAGGGTGCACAAAAAATTATCTATTACTACTGTGAGACTGTATCGCTGGTTTATACGCATTTATCCTCTTACGTATTTTGTCTACTAGGTTATCGTTGCTTATACCTGATTGATCTGCGTAATAAAAATCACTAGGTAACCTAATCGTCTTGCCAAAAGTCATTTCAGCGGCGCTGACGCTATTGTCGCTTCTCAGCGCTGCTCTAAGACCGAACATTACGGTAGGTATCTCATCGACCCACGAAGTGTTACTACTGAGTCTAGCCATTAAGGACGTTTTAAAAGAGCGATGCCAGCGCTCCACCTGGTTACTTTGCGCATGATAACTACTGGTTCGTTGTCTTTTTATGCCTAAATACTTCAATAAACATGCAAAAATACTACTTTCGAATTGTCTACCCTGATCTGTGGTAATTTTAACTGGCCAACTGTATCGTACTATCCATCCCTCGTACAAAACCTTAGCTATGCAGTCGGCCGTAATTTCCTTTACCGGAAACGTCTCTGGCCAACGTGTCTTCCTATCCATCATAGTTACGCAATAACGATACCCATCTGCTGTAGTTAATAACGGTCCAACGATATCTATACAGATGTGTTCAAAACGATCTGCCTGTGGAATAACTTGAAATTCTGACAAAGTATGCCTATTAATCTTCGATTTCTGACACTGTATACAACACTTTGTCCATTTACCTATGTCTCTGTTCATATTAGGCCAAAAAAAATTTTGCTTTATTTACTTCTTAGTTGTCCTAATACCTGGGTGACTCAGATTATGAATAGACTCAAAAGCTGTTTCCCTAAAACTTTCCGTTAAATAGGATCTTACGTTTTCTGTTGACATTTCACAATATATCGGTTTGTCACACCCTGGTATAAACATTTTTTTGCAATACAATGTTGCCATTGTTATTGTCAAGTAAGGTTCTTGTTCCTGCGCGGTAGCTAATTCGTTGTAATTCAGTACTGTGGGACAGGATATGGTCTCGACGCGCGATAACGAGTCAGCGACAATGTTGTTTTTACCTTAATGTGAACTCACTGATAAATCACAACTGCCTAGTGTGACGTGGCGTTTCTTTGTTACTATCTTTATTTCTAAAGCAAAAGTTAAAGGTTTATGATCCGTAAAAATAATTAACTGCTGTCCCTCAAATAGTTTCCGAAAATATCTAACTGCCAAACATATGCCCTTGAAAAATACCCTTTAGGCTTCCAACACCCTCCTATATTTTGCTGTAATACTGCGCCTACGCACGTATCTGAAGCATCTGACATTAAAGCTATGGGACAACCTACCACTGGGTGAGATAGTGTAACGGCGTTTTTTAAGCTCTGTTTACACTACTCAAAAGCTAAAATTGATTCTTGGTCCCACTCTATCTTAGTTTTGTCTTTCTTTTTAGAGTTATTCAAATATTTATTTAATTTAGCTTGACTTTCTACTGCTTTGGGGATATGTGATCTATTAAAATTTACCATGCCTAGGAATCGCCGAAGATCTTGCACTGTCTCTGGCCTTGGGTAATCTAATATCACCTGCACTTTATCGTACAGTGGCTTAATGCCCTCCTCTGACACTTCGTATCCTAGAAAATTAACTTTTGACTTACCAAAGCTGCATTTAGAGATGTTGATCGCCATGCCGAATTCCTGTAACCTGCTGAATACCTGCTCCAGGTGTTCCTGGTGCTGTCCGTGTCTGACACAACTAAAATGTCATCTAAATAATAGAATACAAAATCTAGGTTTTTAAGTACTGTAGACATGAATCTTTTGAAGGTTTGGGCTGCGTTACGCAATCCAAAACTCATACGGGTCCACTCATATAAACCAAAAGGGTAATTATGCTTGTTTTCTCAATACCGGGTTCAGCAATTAGAATAAAATGATAGGCTCTGTTTACTAAAACTAAGGTTTGTTGCGCGGGTCGGCCCGGCCGACTTTTCCAACCGGCAACAAACAAACAAACATACAAACAAACAAACGCAGCTCTGCTACCACTCTAGATAAGGTCTAGAGAACCTCCTAACCTAATTATAACTTAAATCTAAATTATTAAAACTAATTACATCTAATTACAAATGACGTAAAACTTAGTACTACCACTTACTGTCTATATTATCTTCAGACGGCCTCGCCTGGTTTCTTCGTCGAGCCCGAAGTCCTCTTCGGGGTGGCGACGGCTGGGTCCCAATGGGTCCCGAGCAGATGGTGAAGGAAATTGGGTCCCTATGCTACCCCAATGAGCTCATTTGACGCCCCAAACGTATTCGTCACAATAGCACTTCACTGCACAATAGATTTAAGTAGTTTTCACAAACGTTATGGTTATGGTTAAGTTACATAAGTAACAACGTCATGTTGCGACCTTTATTTGTCCTTTGGCTTGCTAACTCCACGTTAGGATTTACACACAATAGTTTTTATTTATGGGCATTCACGCCTTTCCAAATTAGTCCACACAAAACTTCCGTTTAACCGGGCAATTAAAAGATTATAATAATAAAATTACGATTACGTAACCGAACCCACGAGGTTACAACTCCGAACAATTGCACTATTCTAATTATGGGCATCCACTCCACTTTACAACAAACAATTCAAACAAACAATAATTAGTAAACTTAGCGATATTTCTCCATGAAATTATACGCTTTTCAACAAAGACAAAATTACGCGTTCCTCGCGCTTCACGTTGGGGAACCGGCGAACAGAACAATATGGCGATGCCCGATTTTACACACAAAGTCTTTTAATCTAGGGCGTTATGCCCTTACAAACGATAAACAAACTATACTGAGTTAATCAGTTAAAAATCTCCACGATTTACTGTTGTACGACTATAATCAAACAAAGCAAGCGGCCGCCCGCTTGCGAGGATCTGAGACGAGACACGAACAAGTGACACACGACCGTCCGCGGTCGGTGCATTTTCAGAACTGGTAGAAGCCGGGCGTTCCGGCCTTTGTGACGTCACGCCTAGTGAGGTGGCGCGCGTCCACCGATCGATTTTCGCTAAATCGATGAATCGTGCCCATGTTTGTGGAGACCACACGCAGATGGCGCTAGTCTCCTAACAACAAGTACTTTTATTCAAAACAGGCTCTATTAATATCTAATGTACTAAAAACTTTTTTACCAGCTAGGATATATGTAAAGTCCTGTAGCCTTGGAATGGGATATCTATCGCGCTTTGTAATTTAATTTCCGGTAATCACCACAAGGTCTTAAGTCACCATTCTGTTTTGCTACAATATGTAAGGGACTCTCCCATGAACTTTTAGATGGCCTACAGATCCCTAATTCTTGCATGAGCCGAAATTCTTCTTTAGCTCTCTTATACCGATCCGGCGGCAAAGGTCGAGCCTTGGCATAAACCGGGGGGCCAGTAGTTTGTATGTGATGATGATGATGAAAGAAACGGGTTTAGTAACATCCGGAAACCTACTCAGTAATGAGTGATAAGGATGATTCTCGTCTACTGTTTTGATAGATAGCTCTGTGTAACTAACAACTGACGCATGAACATTTAACTTAGTCAAATTATCGATAAGTTTCCTTGACCTTAAATCTATCAGTAATCCGAATTTTATCAAGAAATCTGCGCCAATAATAGGCTGTTTTACATCTGTAATAATGAAAGTTAATCTTATTCGAGGAAAGAATATCCAATAAAGCTTTACTAGCCAGTGTCTTTTCATTTTATATAGATTTTCAAAGATAAAGTATTTTTGCTAATTGGGAGTAAAATTAAGCTCAAGAAATTATAATTAAAATCGACAAAAGTAATAACAGAATCAAGTTACAATTAAAGAGGATCAATTTCTATTTAAAACTATATTCACGAATACAGTTTTGTATAGTGCGTTCTGCGAGACATTGGGGCTCCTAATTTTCTTTGAAACATCATCATCATCATCACTGCAGCCGCATAACGTCCACAGCTGGAAATAGGCATCTCCCAAGATTTCTAAAATAACCAATCTAAAGCGGCCTGCATCCAGCGCCTTAAGATTGATTAATTCGATGTAAAATTCAAAAATCTAAAATGAAGGTATAATATTGGAAAGGAAAGGTCTCTCTTTATGAAAAGAGAACTTTCCTTATAGTCACAATGCCTGGAGACAGGTTGGTGATAGCAGAACATTGTATAGAATATCCGTAAAATTGAGAAAGGAATGTTGAGACGAACTTAAAATAATGAATAATTTTGTAACACTAAAGTGTGTCACTAAAGTGAAAAGAGAGATATATATCTTTATCCCGTCACATGTCCATGTTACCTTTGACCAGCCATCTTATAATGTCACCATACATTGAAATTTTCCCCGACTTTTACCAGAAAAAACGAATTTGTACTTACACCGTATAATTATAAATTATCAATCTGATATTCGTGTTACACTGATTAAATGCTCTAAAATTTTATATAATACTTATTACTATTACATACCTTATTATATCTATAATCATTAATTAATCCTCTAATGTTGTAATTTTTCTACTGCCATTCACTCACTGATTACGCTTTTAATTTACAGAACGATAACTTAATAAACACACATAATGAAACTTATTAAATTACGCGATAAATAAACATAATTTGACTACAAAAGCACTTAAAATCTTATCAATTCTTTATTTGTTTATCGGGAACGTAATTTGACGACGTCGCACAATTGAACTGACCTGCCTGACCATGACCCCCACCTGTGCGCATCTCTGACGCGCTCTGAGATGACGTGACGTGATATGTACCGTTTGCAACAAAAGTAATTTTTAAGTTTCAATTTTTTTTGGTGATTTGTATTGACTGTTTGTTAATTACTATCCATTCATACTATGAGTATCAATTCAGATAATATGAGTTACCGTTTATAGTACGTACTATTATTTATTACCTTATATCAGCTTTTTGGCTGTACGAATTTCTACGATTAAGATATCGTTGGATTTGTTTTAGCAGCCCGAGTGTCCTAGGTTAAAACATTAGCTGTGGGGATATTTATATTTTTACCCGACTGCGTCAGGAGGGTTATGTTTTTCGAGTGTATGTATGTATGTATGTTAGTATGTAAATTTCTTTAAGATGCTCTGCAGCCTAAATAGCTTGATGGATTTAAGCTTGAGAGGTGTCGTTAGATTCGTCTTAGTTCGGATAGTGACACTGGGTATATAAAAAGGCAGCCGGGTTTTTTCTTTTTAATAATTACTTGTCAATAAAAAATCATGTTTGAGTTTTCTTTTGATGCAAGTAGTATAAATAATACAAAAAAATCATGTTTGTTTTTTTTTGATGGAAGTAGTATAAATAAAATACACGCATGACAAAGTTACATTTTATTCAAAGAATTTACAAAAATATAACGGCAGACCTCGTTTGGCAGTCACCGGCAACACTTACTTCGTACAGTTTTTTGTAAATGTACATTTTATTCGAAAAATTTAACAAAAATAAGAAAGACGCATCGAATAAATTCAGAACTTAGGCAGTCACAGGTATTTTACAAAAAGTTCTTACAATACTACTTGTTAGTTCTTTGTAGAGGTACAATTTATTCAAAATTTAAGCAATAATAAGAAAGACACATCTAATGAATTCTGAAATAAGGCAGTCACAGGCATTTTCTATACAGAAAATTTCCTTAAATTTGTACTACAATATTGTACAAAGATAAGAAGACACTATTTTAAAAAGAATTCTATAACGCGTTAAGGGCTAAAAATTACAACGTTTGAGTTGGAGGAGCCAAAGCATAATCAATATTTAATTGAGACGGTTGAAATCAATAAAATAATCAAATTAATATTGTCGCGTAGGATGATAAATGACAATGACAATGTCAACGTCACAAATTCAAACTAAAAAGAATTCATCTAAAGGTAAATTTCATCAGTCGCGTTAGAACACGATTGGCCTAGTGGTCTTGGCGTTAGGCTGTGAATCGATAGACCCCAGGTTCAAATCACATTCATTAATAGTGTTTTTGAAGTTTTGTAAGAAGTTTCTAGATAAATCTAGACAAAAGATTTGGAACTGGAAAAGACAATACAGGACAGAAGATGAGTGAGAGAGAACTCATCTTCTGTCCCGTATTTTCTTATCCATTTAGGTAAAAGAAAATTTGTGATTTGAGTTTAGAACGTTGATGCGATTTTGTTCGATTTGGGAGGTATATAAGCAGTACAAGGCGCGGCTTACGCCAGTTTTGGTTTTGAAGTAAAATCCGAAGAAAGAAGAAGGAAGAAGAAAAGAAAAAGTGGAAGCAGTAAGTAAAAAGTGAAGTGAAGTGTAATAGCGAGTGAAGTGTTCAGTTATCACGGGGTGCCCTAGCTGATAACAGCACTTCTAAATACCCGGCAAGGTATGCAACCCCTGATAAAATATATATAAATTCCTTGAGGACTTTGGTTCCTATGAGTATTAAATAAAATGTAATAGACCATCAATACTTATATTTTCACAAATAATAGGTAACTAAATTAGGTACATACACTTATATGATATAACCAAATGTAGGGTAGTGCAAATTTGCCGTTACAATATTCTAGCTCAGTCTAAATACACTAATTCAGGGCAGGTTCTAAATTTGACCACCTACATACCACACTTTAAATAATTATCATTTGCGAATAGGCACTATAGTATTCACAGCATCTAGTACAATAGAAGTTGTATGATTGATCACCACGGAGAAATACTTTAAGTTACTAGTTACTTCTTTGGTTAGAAAATAATAATAAATGGAGTGTAGACCGACCTGATAATCGCAGAGTCACCTTGATAAATTAAGTCTTGCTCGAAGAACGTCAGCTTCTTACAATAGCATGGCCCAAGATTTCATCCCTTGCAACTAGCGGAAGACTAAAACAATATGAAGAAAGACTTCTTAGGAGATTGAATCCAAAATTCAATCCAAAGGAATATCAAAATCAAAATGAAGATGTAAATCAAAATGTGTAAATCAAAATCCCATTTCGCTGTTCCAATTGTCTAAGGGTTTTTTAGAACAACGGATCCCAACCATCCCAGCTCTGCAGAAATATTCTTGAGCAGCGAAACCTTTCTAAAGATTTCCGTCCTGCCAGCAGAGCCCAAAACAAAAGGCTGTTGAGCTTACGACGTTTTCTTCAGTCTCATAAAACGTGGAGCGGCGACATGGCTCCGACCTTAGTCTTCCACCACCACACCGGAAATCGCTTCTTCCAGTTGCAGTCTTTAAAACCGATTCTACATTGTCGACGAGAGGTTTCCCCAAAAGCAACAGACGACAATCCACTGCTGGCCTTCTTCGAGGCGAATAACAATGCAGAACCTGTTACACAACTCCTACGATTTATTTGAATAAACATTTAAATAATCTGTATATCTGTATTTTGCAATTTTGTTTACTTATTGTTGTGTAAATATGACCAGACAAAATTAATATTCCCACAAATTGAGGAAACGTCATACGTCATAACCCTACAAATGTCAAAGTGACATTTAACGTTGAAGAAGTAAACATGGCATAAGAACAAATTCTATACAGCCACGACCTTAAAACCCATTCACGGTTTCGTTCCGTGAATAAAAAAAAATCACAACGTGACACAGTGCAGTATGTAAGTACGCGCGAGTGACGTTTGCGCGCGTGACAGTGCAGTGACGTTTCCACGCATGACATTCAACAAATCAAGGACTACTTTGGTGGTCTTACCAGCTAAATCTGCACTAGGAGCGATGAAGTCGCCATCATCAGGATTTTTCCCCGTGTAAATTTCAAATCTGTATAAATAGCCAGTTTTTGATTCGCACAGTTCGAAACTCTTAATTTCAATTCGCGCAGCCTTTGACCTGATGGCTTGGATCCAGGACAACCGACCCTTAAATAAGGTCAAAGACTCGTCGATAGCTATGTCCTGTTGAAGGTTATATAAAGATTGAATTTTTTTATTTAGAAAAGAAATGACTGGTGCGAGTTTCGCTACTTTTGCGGAGCAGAATTTTCCGTAAAATGTAGAAATTTACTGAACAAAACATAACGACTAAAGATATTAGCTTCCTGAACTTGGGCATTTCGAGGAAGCCAGTCGTGATCCGATATTCGTGCAAAAATGACCGCAAATCTATACCCATCAGAATTAAAACTGCAATAAGGGGCAGTCCACCGATGTAGGCAAGATGACGGCTTTACATTGCCTGCCGCTATTTTCGCGTCAATCGTCTGTTTGGCGTACCGATTTGTTTTCCTTACGATAGTCTTTATGAATCCCTAGTGAAAATACTAGAAAAAGCTTCATAGGGACTATCATAATTATGGCACCTGAAAAATCTTCGGGCACACCCTTGAATGATCGAAGTTATCTTGCCAGGAGAAATCTGTTGATATATCGATCACGCGATCGACTGCGTCGTCCATGATTCTACTCATAGCCCTATGAAATTTTGCTCTGAGTCCTCCAACTCTCCGCCTTCATCATGCCTATAAATTGCAGCAGCGAATTCTTCCACGTCTAATTCGTCGTCAAAATCCGAGTCGAATTGGCTGCCGCAATTTTCGAACCTTACTTTAGCGTTCACTGTGCCAGAAGTAGATGGCCTAGGTTCCGAAACTTCTGTGATCACGGGCTGTTGGTTGCCAGTAGCCCCTGATGTTGTATCAGCACATGTCGTATTTACCGTTGAAGGCACAGGAATACCTGCCAGCCACTTCTGGATATGTGCGGTCTTAAAATTCTCTTCCCCCGTCTTCTTGATCCAGGTCCATCACCTCTGCTCGCTCAAGAGCTGAATTGCTATAAAAAAGTTGGTTTTACATTACCTTACTTATAATGTGCTAAAATTAAACAATTTCATTTATAAATTTACTTACTAAATAGACTGCTGGATCGTGTCCGTGGGGGGAATTTTTGGAACCCGACTCAGCACGCTTCCCCCGGATGTCTGAAAGATTTGGTACGCATGGCCTAGACGCAATGAGCCTCCGGGGGTAACATGTATTTCCGCCGCCAAACTGGTCCTTAATTCATCACTGCTGAAAGACAAAAATTATATATTTCAAGGTTGAAAAGTATTTAACTAAACTGAAGTAGAAAAATTGCCTTGGCGTCACCGACCGTTATCACGGGGTACTCTGGCTGGTAACAGCTCAAGAAATTTTCAAAAGCTACAGACTACTAGCATTTTGGAACCGACCACTGCAGAGAACTATGGGAGATTCACCAATGACGATATTTAAGAAAATTTAAAACCGCATATAAATCCGATCAGTGAATTTTGAGTTTATAACAAACATACAGAAGAGACAGCAGAGTGATTTGTAAGACCGTATGAAAATCCGATCAGAAGATTTTGAGTATATCGCAAACAGACAGAAGAGACGGCAGAGTGATTTGTAAGACCGCATGAAAATCCGATCAGTAGATTTTGAGTTTATAACAAACATACAGAAGAGACGGCAGAGTGATTTGTAAGACCGTATGAAAATCCGATCAGTAGATTTTGAGTATATCGCAAACAGACAGAAGAGACGGCAGAGTGATTTGTAAAGCCGCATGAAAATCCGATCAGTAGATTTTGAGTATATCGCAAACAGACAGAAGAGACGGCAGTGTGATTTGTAAAGCCGCATGAAAATCCGATCAGTAGATTTTGAGTATATCGCAAACAGACAGAAGAGACGGCAGAGTGATTTGTAAAACCGCATGAAAATCCGATCAGTAGATTTTGAATTTATAACAAACATACAGAAGAGACGGCAGAGTGATTTGTAACGGCCTGGCCACAGCCACTGGCGGTGCAGATTGCGGTGCGGCAGGAGGTGCGGCGTGCGGCGTGCGGCGCGGTTCGCGGTGGTATGCCACAGCTCACATGTTGCGACCGCGGCGGCGGCAGCGGTGGACGTATTTAGAGAAAAGCTAACTATTAAAATAGAAGGGAATTGTTTTTTTTTTTTTCGATCCATAATTTTTTTTAAACTTGCCTATATTTATGATATGATTTTTTTGACATCCATGATGCTGGTCTACTCAGTATTTCACTTATAAATTGTTCCGTATTCGGTATTTATATGAGCTCAACGCGCGGTAAAAACAAAATGATTTGTTTCGGTCGCGCGACGCGGATTACGTCCACCGCTGCCACCGCTGACGCCGCCCCGAGCTGTGGCCACCTCGATACTCGCGCATACATTTGTTTCATCCGCCAGTCGCGCGGCCGCGTACCGCGCGACTCCCCCCGCGCCGCACGCCGCGCCGCAATACGCGTCGCCGGCAGCTGTGGCATGCTCCATACATTCCCTACCATTTGTTTTCGCCGCTCACCGCCTGCCGCGCCGCAATCCGCGCCGCAATTCGCGCCTCCGTGGGCTGTGGCCAGGGGGTAAGACCGTATGAAAATCCGATCAGTAGATTTTGAGTATATTGCAAACATACAGAAGAGACGGCAGAGTGATTTGTAAAACCGCATGAAAATCCGATCAGTAGATTTTGAATTTATAACAAACATACAGAAGAGACGGCAGAGTGATTTGTAAGACCGTATGAATATCCGATCAGTAGATTTTGAGTATATCGCAAACAGACAGAAGAGACGGCAGAGTGATTTGTAAAATCGCATGAAAATCCAATCAGAAGATTTTAAGAAAAAAATATATATCTTGCAGAGTATGGTACTCTCGCCAACATTTGCCTACACAAAGGTGAACATTGCAATAACTGCAAAATGTGCTGGTCATAGTCCGTTTGTTTAAAAGCAAGGCAACGGATGCATCGATTTCTTTTAAATTTATTTTGCTTGGTAGAGTTCCTCTCGCCAGCGGTCTCAGATTGGTCGGGAAATTGGTTTACACTCTTATCTAAGCGTGCACAGAGCCCAGGTTGCCGCGGTTGATGCGTCCGTGGGCTGCTCGATTGGCTATATTTCTGGCACAGTTCTGCAACTACATTATGAAATTCTCGATGCGACATTACTTTGTCTATACCAAGTTTACTCGTATGTCGGACGGAGTGTTTTGTCTTCGCCTGTTCAATGTGCCGACTATGTCTGTTGCCTGCGATTTAAGGTACTAGCATAGTTCCACGGAGTTATAATAAGCGGCCAAGTGCGAGTCGGACTCGCCCATAAAGGGTTCCGTAGTAGCAAATAACATAATATAAAAGTCTTGTAGTATGTTTTTTTTTAATTTTTATATTTGAGTTGATTGAATGCAAGGTAAATTGTAGTTTATGACATATTAAAAAAACTACTTACTAGATCTTGTTCAAACCAATTTTCGCTGGTAGTTTTCATGGTAATGAACATCATATATTTTTTTTAGTTTTATCATTCTCTTATTTTAGAAGTTACGGGACACACACACACACACACACACTTTTTTCCACTTTGGAAGTGTCTCTCGCGCAAAGTGTTCGGTTTAGAATAAAATGATACTAGAAACCTCAATATCATTTCTGTAGACCTATTCATAGATACCCCACACGTATGGGTTTGATGAAAAATATTTTTTTGAGTTTCAGTTCTAAGTATGGGGAACCCCCAAAATTTATTGTTTTTTTTTTCTATTTTTGTGTCAAAACCTTAATGTGGTTCACAATACATCTACCTACCAAGTTTTAACAGTATAGGTCTTATAGTTTCGGAAAAAAAGGGTGTGACATACGGACGGACAGACAGACAGACAGACAGACATAACGAATCTATAAGAGTTCCGTTTTTGCCATTTGGCTACGGAACCCTAAAAATTGTCCATAAACATGCTGTATCCTCCACTTGAAGTTCCCTTTAGCTAACTTCAAGTTTTTTGTATGTTTTATCATAGTTGGTAAATCGGATCGATTTCTTCTGACCGTTCAAGTAGCAAATAATCCATTCTCATGTAAATACTGAAGCAAAGCAGTATCAGTGAAGAAATTGTCGAATGTGACATGTTTTTCAAATTCTTCTTCCATTAGTTTTCCTGTCAGATTCTTTACAACCTTGGCTCCCAAACCCGTCTCAGTTCCTTGACCAGTTTTTCCCGTATATATTTCAAACTCATATAAGTATCCTGATTGACTGTCACATCGGCACCACACTTTATAGACCCTTTTGATAGGCTTCAAAGGCATATATTGCTTTAGGGTTGATCTTCCCTTGAACAAGATCATACTTGCGTCAACACTTTGCGATGACGAGTTTTTGGCATTTGTTTGAAAATTGTTACCAAGCAGATTTAGTAAAGGAAGCAATTTATACAATTTATCAAAGTCTGGATGTCCTGGTTGTGGTTGCTGAGTATTATCATTCAAATGCAGTGCTCTCAGTATGTTTTTAAAACGTTTTATAGGCAAAACACTTGCTACTTCTTCTGCTCTGAATCCTGGATCTGTAGACCAGTATAATTCTATTTGAGGAAAAATGTGATATCCCATTATCACGATTATACCTAAAAAAGCACGAATTTCTTTTTTGTCAACCGGTGTCCAATTAGGAATCCTTTTCTGCTCAGCATACAGATTTGTTTGTGTAACTATCACTTGGTATACTTCATCATCAAAAAATTTATCTAGATGTGCAACTGGACGGCATCTATTGCTTAGCATATAATTGGGTGCTCTTAATATTTCGTCAAAAACTTCTGGATCTGGACGACTGACCCACATTTTTTTATTCCAGGGTTCATCCTCATCAACTTCAGATTCATTTGACTCTTCAGTTTCACATTCACTTGATTCCTCAGGCTCCGAATCTTGATCTCTCTCTAGTAAATCTATTGAATCAGACATACGTTGAGCCGACATACTTTGAGATTGAGACGGGACACTGGCTATTGGCTCAACAGTTTCATCTGGATCAGGAGCATCTTCTAACACATGTTTTAAATTTTCAGAGCTATACTCTTCATTTTCGTCCAGCTCCAAATCATCTTCCGAGTCGCCATCCTTCAGATGTCTTTTTCGTGACATTTTGTCACCAGAAGCCTGAAAGATACAAGAAAAGTATAAAAAAAGAACATGCATCCCTTCTAAATATAGTGATCTTGCCGGGCAACGGGTTCTATATTCCCACCAAGATATTGCCCTAGCCGGGCAACGGGGGATATATTCCCACCAAAACTAACCTCAATAATTATATATATTTCTGTTGAATTTCCAAAAATTTATCGAAATAAATGAATTACTCACCACTTCCAGTACGAAAATTATAAGATGTACGTTGATATATTTTACTATTGAAAAAACCTCGTTTTCGCAACAAAAAACAGCTGAGACCGCCATGACACTTCAAACGTCAATTTTTTTGTTTTTTAATATATTGTTTGACATATATCTATGGTGTTGCTAGTGTTCAGAAAAATACTCCCAACAAGTAAATTTTATCAGAATCTACCGAAAAAGTTGGTGGTAAAAATATTCCCTATGCCCATTAAAGGGTTAAATTTTTTATTAAGATAATCTACTACTGGCTTAATCACCAGTTTGGGAACCAACCTCTTTTACAAATGGTAAAATACTCTCGTTCCTCTAAATGTTTCAAAATTTTCGTTCCAATCAAATTGGCCTTCATGAGGCCGCGCATCCTCTTCCTCCTCATCTTCGAGGATCTGCTAGAGCTGGTCTAAAGTGAGGTCATCGACCTCCTCTTCATCCTCGCTCCCAGAGTCGATGGCTAAGGCCTCGGCTAAAGGAGAGGTTAAAATCGGGTCTTCGGGAATCTGATAAAACATGCAATCCCTTCACCAAAAGATACACACAGCACATTCCAATCAGAAGCAAGTAAATGAGACATAATACATACATGCAACAGCTGGCATTACATAAAAACCCCATTCAAGCGAATTCATAACGAACACATGACATTCCATTTTAGTGGCTGATTCTCACAGCTGTTGTGAAAAAGGGCTGTGTAGTAAATCCCATTTGTAGATGACGTATATAATGGACCTTTGGAAAGTACAGACGAATAGCAAGTTCAGAACAGAATAATTTTGCTATGCTGCCGCCATTATTTTCAACAAGAAGTGCTTGATTTAGGTTGAAAAGCTCATCATTGTCTTCAAATCTTTGCAAATATGCTGAGAAATTTAATAGCTTTAGTTGTTGACGAACAATTTAATAAATAATCCTATGCTTGACGAACAATTTAATAGTGGTTTGCGATTTCCGTTGTTAGAAGCTTTTGATTTCTAAATGACTTAAAACTTTCCTGTAAATGCCTTAAAATTGTTTAGCACTGGGGTATGGCTTTCGTGCATATACAGAAATATATTTTTACCATATTTCAACAAAATTTTAGGGTTAACATAGTTTGTCATATGTATTAGTGTTTTTCAACACTCATTATTAAATTCTCTGCTTCGCACATTTTTTGACAGCGGACGGAGAGCTTTTCATTCGTCATACGTCTACTCGGCACAGCGCCAACGCGATTCTGAATGAAAATTTCCGTACGTGTGCGACGATCGAGCCAAAATGTCTGCGAATGCTGCGTTCGGGATGACGTCATCAGGTTTTTTTCCGTTTTTCCAACATGAACGCGCGGAGAAATTCCGAACCGAACGTCAGGTTTTAGGTTTAGGTTTTTACCGTCCGAAAAAAGTGAGAGCGGTGTGCGCCTTGACATTTTGTATGCACGCGGACCATTCAGGTTTGCGAATCTGAAACCCGGATACGGAAACCTGATCCGTAATCAGTATGTACGCCCGGCTTTAAACACTCCATTGTCATGTCATTGAAGTCGATGTCAACCTGATGTCTTCGATGTTTCGGCACTCGCTCTTCCTCATTGTCACTAGCGCGCTCCATGCGTAAAATTTCCGATTGGGCCTCATCGTAGGTCAAACCAGACCTTTTTACATGACATGTGCTGCTGATCCAGTCGTCACCGGGCTAGGAATCCTCGTTTTTTTTGTAATTTTTTGGATCATTTTCTTAGCCATAACAATATGCTGTCACATTCCCAGCCACTCGGTACACCCGAAAGAAAAGTTTTACCTCTTTCAATAGTTTGTACAATCTTAAAAGGCATCTGAAATTAATGCTTACATAAAAAAAGGTTTTTAAAAAGTGTTATGTACCTTTTTGCTGAATTCAGGAAGCACAGAAAGTAACAAAGTTTTTTTAAATATTTTTTTATATTACTATTATTTACTACTATTATTTACATAATAATATAAATAGCTGGGTTATAATATATTATCAAAAATATAAAAATACAAATTTTTTCACAAAATGAAGCATACTGCCAATGGCGATAAACCTATTTTACGATATGTGTGACCCGAAAGGCGGGTTTACCGACCAATATTCGGTGATATCAGATTTGATGCAAGGATGACGGTGAAGAATACGTAGAGCTCGTCCACGTCGATGTCCTTCCAAGCCAACAATCTACTTTGACCGTTTAATTAACCTAGGTTCATTTTGTTTAGGTGTCATTGCTCCGCATGTCTATTGGTCTCTTGAGCAATCGTGGACATGATAGAATGGTCCCAATAGTAAATAAATATGTCGTATGGGTCATTCCTACCTTTGGGGTAGATCCCTCCTTGCTGGAAGGCAGCCGTGTCTTTTTATGATTTTTTTAAGTTTACATACGAAATGCATGACGAGGGCAAATTTTAATAAATCTTTCTTAGGGGTTTCGGCAGGGGGGGGGGGGGATATTTTATGTATTCTTTTTCAATTTTCTTTACCGTGCTTGCATGTATTTCGTCAGGTGGTTTGGTCTATATTATTTATATTTGGTCTATATATTTTTTGAGGCTATTCGATTTTTTATAATACCCCATATATTTTCAATCGGGTTGAACTCTGGATTATACGGAGAAAGATTTAAGACTTCAAAACCTTTTTTCTTATAAATCCGTCTATTTTAAATGTTATAAAACAGTCCTTGTTCTTTTTGGTCAAATCATATAGTTCAATTCTTTTCAAATCATTATCAAATGAGATACCGTTCTCTGTCAGCCACAAACAACACTGTAAACACAACTGAAAACTGTTTTTTGCCTTTAGGGTCTTTGTTTTGCCACAACCAGGTGTTTTGCCGCACGTGTGAAGTCCAAACATATGTTTTGTCAGTGTACACAATAGGACGACCTTCCGAACTGTTGGTGCTGATTTTTGTTTTCATTCCCATTTCCATGGATCTTCATATATCACTTGAACATAAGACCAATTATACGCATATGCATACATTAAATAAAATACGTGGTGTATCTTCAACTTAAAGTTTTCAAAAACTATGCCATGAGTCCTTGAAAATCTTGATCTTCCTTTACAGTTCCTTACACCCTATAAAAACACTTGAGTATAGGGCAGACAAGACTATGTGAAGTCGGGGTTTGTCAGTTCGGATATGCCCAAACTTTCACGTGACCATTAACATTAACGACTCTGTTCTAAAGCCAATCCGACTGTATAATTGTAGTTGTGGTACTGTGTACATGGATGACATCGTTGTTTTATTAATTAAAAAAAATATATTAAAAACTAGTGTTTTTGTGATGCTTAATATTTCTTGCCTTAGAGGATTGGAGCTTTCCTGAACATATTTTTTGATGAGTGGCACCAATATTTCAGCAGATCTTACATTGTCAGGACACCTCCAATCTTAAGTCGTCGCTACCATCTTTTATCATACCAATTACCCAATGGCCTCTAATATTTCGTCCTCTACTGTATTTTCTCCTGCCAAATTTAGACTCGTCGGTTTTCACCACTTTACCATCCCTTGGCCCTTTGATTTTCTAGCTCATACATTATAATAGCCTCTCGGCAATAATTGTATTAGGGCGCTTTTAGTGTCACGCGGATTTGCTCACGCACGCGGGATTGGCCCGCATGCGTAAAATTTCACGCTGCGGATCATACGCAGCATGAGTTTCAGTTTTCTACGGGCTGCGTAACGGTATAGACGTGTTCAAAAATGATCAATGTCAGAAGAATATCTGTCGCTTACATACTTTACAAACGACGAAACAAGAAGACAAGAGTACATGTTGATCCCTTTCTTGAAAATAGGCTTCTTGCTGGGGCGTTTGTTACACACTTTGGAAAACTACAAAATAATGAACGTAAATTTAAAAATTACTTTCGAATGTCCATTCGTTCTTTTGATGAACTGTTGTGTAAAATTGAGAATAAGCTACAAAAAAGCAGTTTACGAAGGATTACAATACAACCGATTGAGAGGCTCGCTATTACATTAAGGTAAGTTTAAAATTTTAAATATTTAATTTCCTGCTATGATTTAGTGGAAAGGGATTTGAACAGGTAGGATAAACGTACCAATCCCAAACCAGTAAAGGACTTTTTTGACTTCAAATTACTGTCATGTGTAAATTTACATGTGCAAAAAAAAAAATTTGTCATGTACTCTGGTCAACTGCAAAAATGTTAAACAAAAATCAAATCAATGATTTTTTCGGTAGTTGACCATCGTGGTCAACTATTGAGACATCATACAACACATGTTCTAGTAATTATCCAGTCTAAATAAACGGTATAATAATGATTTTTTGTTTGAAATATCGTAAAGTAACGCGTCATTGGTTATTAATTGTTGAAATTTCATAAAATAAGATTATTTCACTCATAAAATGTCACCATTAAAGTGGAATCATTCCTACCTTTCATCACACGCTACTTATTATAATATAGATAAAAGTTATAGGTTTGCACATGACAGTAATTTAAAGTCAAAAAAAGTCCTTAATTGGTTTGGGATTGGTACGTTCAACCTACATACACAATCCTTTTTTTTATCTGATAAAGTACACATGGCCACAGATCAAGTTACCCAAAACCAGCATAAATGGAACTCGCGCCTTGCGTATTATCATACTTAGGTAACCCGTCGGAGTCCCGCTTATACTGGATTTGAGTAACTTGATCTGTGCCGTGTGTACAACCGCACTCATATGACTAAACAAACAATTAGAGAGAAACTGGAGAAAAAAAGTTAATCGTACTCATTTAAATAAAAAGAGTTTTATTCATAAATTAAAAAATCAAATTTTACATCATTCATTTCTTTGTAAATTTGTATCCTGAGCGTTGACATTTCTTTCGCCTGTAGATGATGTTGTTGCTGGGGTATAAATTACGTCATAAGATGTGATATTAAACAAGCCGCTTTCAGTCGAAATAAGAGTTTCATTGTCATTCACTGCAGCAGAACTAATAGCATTGTCGTTAAGACTCGAAGTATCCTGGATTATACTATTGGTTTGGTAATCTTGATTTATCGGTGACAAACTGTCAAGCTCAGTAAAAGCACTAGAACTTGTTGTAGGTATGGGACTGTAGTATGCAGGTTGTGTTTGACTTTCCATTTCCATAACTATATTTAACACTTTTGTTCTGAACATTAGTTTTTGATATCTAGTGAATCTTTTTAATGAAGGCTGCAGAGACTGAAAGAAAGCCAAATCCTCACTTTCTAGCTCCAGTTGATTAGACTTTAAGCATTCTAATAACTGTGCCTCAAATTCAGATGGTGCTTGCTTTTTAGATTTTACTTGTTTTTGTTTTGATGTTGGGTGAGAACTTTCTTGACGTGAAGTATCTGGTTGCGTGGACTCATTACGTGTTTCTAAATTACGTTGTGATGTTAGTTGAGAACTTTCTTGACGTGAAGTACCTGGTTGCGTGGACTCATTAGGTGTTTCTAAATTACTTTGTTCAGACATTTCTTCACAGAGTGACTCTTCTCCAACAGTTTCCGTTGTACTGTCTAAGAAAGTCAAAATGTCATAGTAAGAATATTTCTTCTTCTTCTTACTCCCAGAGCCGGATGGCTGATTTTTTTCAGATATCTTGTCTTTCTGGTAAGTGTCCCTTGCTGTTCGCCAGCGTTGTTGTATTTTCTTGTCTGAAATGACAAAATATAATAAGTAAGTGGCAAAAGTACACACAGTTTCAGATCAAGTTACCCAAAACCAGTACCAATAAACGGAACTTGCTCGGGCCTCGCCGGGCGGCGAGTCGTCTACGATAATAAACAACGCATGAGTCCTGTTTATACTGGTTTTGGGAAGCTTGATCTGTGGCCGTGTGTACAAATCTGATATTAGTTGGAAATTTAACTGCATTCGATTAAAGGCCCTCCTTAATTCACACATGTTGTCAACTTTACACTGTCTCATGAAGCATTAGATAAATCAAGCAATATATATATACCTATACAGAGTGGAAAAATAAGGCCGCAGTTGAAGGAAAAGTACCCATAATATTGATGATGGCAAATTTTACTGAATGGAAATAATTCATTTTTTACAAAAATAATTAGAACTTCATTTAAGGATTTTTGGAAAAACACCGGATTGAATCGGGAAATTTGTTTATTTGTTACAGTAAAATTTGCCATCATCAAAATTAAGGTGAAAACTTCCGGAAGTCACTAGCGCTGTAAGTTTTTAATTGTTTTAACAAAAAATTTCTTTATTTGCATCTGTCAACCTTCATGAAGGAGGACTTCTGGCCGCAGGGTGTCGTGTTTCGGAAGTTCCGAGGGCGGCTGCCCGCTGACACCGTGCACACGTCGGCGACATTACGTGTGAAATAATTAAAATAGTTTTTGTATATAAAATAATATGTATGTTAGTCTGTAAGGTATATATCTATGGGCCTCTGTTTACATTACCATCTTGTAATGTAAATATTGCCTGAAATAAACGATATTTTATTATATTATATTATATATATTTATTAGATTCCTTTCATTTGCCGGAAATTTTACCATAGGGGTTAATTTATACAAAGAAGATTTCTTATAAAATATTTACAGCATAGTTATGTGTCTCAAATCTGCTAAAAGTGGCCACTTTTAGCAGATATGAGATACATAACTATACTTCGAACTTTTCATATGAAATCATAACTGCATAAATACCCCCCTATGATAACATTTTCGGCAAATCATAGAAATCTAACGTAGCTATAGTACTGTAGTTAAAACGAATTAAAAACTTCTAGCGCTAGCTACTTCCGTGCCCTTTCACCTTAAGGGTATTTATTTTTCTTCTGAAGTAAAATTCGAGCGGTGCATGCTGTCTTATGTCTGATGTCAGCATTATTAATATATTATGTTATCATATTATTAATATATTGTTTTTGTTTTCAGATATTTGGCAACTGGTAATACATTCACTGATCTACACTATTCCTATCTGATTGGAATTGCAACAATTAGCGAAATAGTAAGACAAGTTTGTTACATAATATGGATTGAACTAAAGTCTGAATGTATTCCACAGCTTAATGGGATCAAATGGAAAGAAATCGCAGAGGGATTTCTCACATATACAAATTTTCCTAATTGCTTGGGTGCTATTGATGGAAAACATATAAGAGTGATTCGGCCGCCGCACAGTGGATCACTATATTTTAATTATAAGAAATATTATTCTGTAGTGCTCCTCGCAATGTGTGATGCTGATTATAATTTTACATATATTAATGTCGGTACCAGTGGAAGCAACGCCGATTCAACCATCTTTAGAAGGAGTCAATTGTATACGAAACTGGAAAGTAACACGTTGGGTATCCCTGACCCGCAAGAGTTGCCTATTATTTGCCCCGAAGTAGCTTATCCATCTAGTGTAAGAGCAAAGTTGCCGTTCGTGATAGTGGGAGATGAGGCATTTGGTTTATCATCACATGTGATGCGGCCTTATGCTCGTGATAATTTACCTTACAAAAAGAAAATATTTAATTACCGTCTGTCCAGAGCTAGAAGGTACATAGAATGCACTTTTGGAATTATGTCAAATAAATTTAGAATATTTCACAGATCCATGACTGTCAAGTTAGATCTAGCACAATTAATAGTCAAGACGGCATGTGTACTTCACAATTTCATAAGGAAACGGGATGGCTACATGGTCAGCCATACATTTGTCACAAATGGTTTTACGGGACCACTACCCAGGCAGCAGACTGAAAGTAGTAATACGTCGGCAAGTAATATCAGAGATATATTTGCAGATTACTTTATCAATGAAGGAAAAGTCTCCTGGCAACACCGATATATAATTAATTAACTAAACTCAAAAGGTTTTAGAAGGTTTTTGATGTTATTTGTGAATTAAATAATTATGCTTATATTAATAAAGTAATGATGGTTGTATAAATAAAATAATGAACCAAACACATACCCGCCACTTTTCTTTCCTCTTCGCTCAAATTTTCGTAGTTAGGTGCCAATTCCTTCAAAATATCTCTCCATGCAGCCTCCCTCGCGTCCCTGTTTTTGTATAATTCATTGCGTTTATCCCACAAAACGGGCCGCAGATGAACTTCAATGATTACTCGTTCTGTATCGATTTTCATTTCGGTAGTACAATACGGCGCGTGCGCCCCGCTCGACTCTAAAATGGGCACTGAAGTTGTAGGCAGCGCTTACGCATGCGGATACCCCGCACCGGGGTGACGCCCCGCACAGCGCCCCGCGTCCCGCGTGCGTTTATCACGCTTTACAATAGATACCTATATGAAATTGTTCTTTGCGGATGCTACGCATGCGGGCCAATCCCGCGTGCGTGAGCAAATCCGCGTGACACTAAAAGCGCCCTTAATCTGCATTGTCCGGCTTGACACTACTGGACTATCATCGCTGGCTACAAAACAGGGCTTGTGACGTCCAGAAGGCAGGTTAGGGGTCTGTTCACTTGGTACTCTGGCTGTTGGAGCAGATAAGAATAGTTATTGTCCGAAATAAACTATTTTATTTTTTAAAGAAAATAAAATGTTTAATAATACCGTCCGTAGTTGGCCAAAATAATCTACAATTTTAATAAAAAATTAAAATGGATACAAAAACATACCGACGAGCGAAGTGGCGCTGAGCTAAATGAAATGAAAGTACCTTCCTAAAATTAAAATTAATTCCAATTAGCTTAAAAGAAATAAAAGGTTCGTTACATATATTGAAAGGATATGAAACCCAATTTGTAAAATATGAAATGAAAGGTGTCGATAAAAGAATGTCGGTCGTGTCGTACGAAATAAAGAAGATTCGAACGAAATATTTCAAACTATAATATTAGGTATGAAATTTTCTAAAGCTATCTCCCAAGCATAAGCTTGGTCGCTTTGGGCAAAGTCGACAATGAAATTAAGTCGATTTTCGCAAATTACTTTTTTCATGACAATTTTCTTTTTGTTTTTCCATTGTCATTTTTTGGCAGCGGCTCGGGCAAATAAATTTGCTCGACCCTATAATTTTTTGTTCCTAATATTGGTCTGTTGTTAGTTTGTAGTCTGATTGTTGGTTCCTAACAAATGTTTTACTACAACCAAACGATAATCAAGATAGGATTTTATTTTACAAATTTTAAATACAACCTTTTCATCTATAGTTAATTTTTTAGGCGAAACAACTAAAGTTTTCATTAAAAGTTCTCGGCTCGGGCGAATTTGCTCGTCCCTATCAGTTTTTGTTCCTAATGTCGGTCTGTTAGTTTGTCTAGTCTGATTGTTGGTTCCTAACAAATGCTTTACTACAACCAAACGATAATCTAGATAGGATATTATTTTACAACTTGGTTCAGGATTCCGCTGCCAATATTGCTTATACAACATATACGAATTTGGAAACATTGTGTCTATCACGGGTTTTAGAATTTTTCGTGCCATCGTGTAGACTTATTATAGCTTGGGTAATTAGAAAGTAATTGGTATTTTCTGTTCCTTAATATGCTTATTATACTGCACAAGAACCTCAGGTTTTCTTTTGATTTGGCTGCGTGTATTCCTATATTCTACAAAAGAACTCGTATGTTCCGCCGAAATCATCAGAACATTGTTTATCTCTATAATTAACAACATCAACTCCCCGACGATTAAATTTAGACTTTATTTCACCTCTATTCAATTTCAGTTTGGTAGTAGCCGAATTGCGCGACCTATTAGCCCTGAGAGTTTCGGTCACTTGTGTATTTTTTGCCAATAACTTTTCTGAAAGAGACACACTATTATAAAAGTTGTCCATATATAGAGAATGCCCCAAATTTAGGTAATCTTCCATCAGCATCATGACCGCTTTATCAGCATGACCTTTTTCCCGAAGATCAACGTCATGAGACCCGCAATACATGTGTAATTTCTGTGTTGTGCTGTTTGTATCCTTTAGTACATATAATCAACGCCGTATTTATCCCTCTTTCCTGTTATATAGGTACTGTCTTAATTTTTAAACGACCGCGCCAAATTGCGACCTTTTCATCTATAGTTATTTTTTTGGCGGAACAACTAAAGTTTGCATTAAAGATTCTGTATTTGAATTTTAATAAAAAATTAAAATGGATACAAAAACATACCGTCGAGCGAAGTGGCGCTGAGCTAAATGAAATAAAAGTACCTTCCTAAAATTAAAATTAATTCCAATTAGCTTAAAAGAAATAAAAGGTTCGTTACATATATTGAAAGGATATGAAACCCAATTAGTAAAATATGAAATGAAAGGTGTCGATAAAAGAATGTCGGTCGTGTCGTATGAAATAAAGAAGATTCGTACGAAATATTTCAAACTATATAACATTAGGTACTAACCTAATAATAAATATGAAATTGTCTAAAGCTATCTCCCAAGCATAAGCCTGGTCGCTTTAGGCAAAGTCGACAATGATATAAAGTCGATTTTCGCAAATTACTTTTTTCGTGACAATTTTCTTTTTGTTTTTCCATTGTCATTTTTTGGCAGCGGCTCGGGCAAATAAATTTGCTCGACCCTATCATTTTTTATTCCTAATATTGGTCTGTTGTTAGTTTGTAGTCTGATTGTTGGTTCCTAACAAATGTTTTACTACAACCAAACGATAATCTAGATAGGATTTTATTTTACAACTCGGGTCAGAATTTCGTTACCGATATTGTTTATACATAATATACGAATTTAAAAAAATTGTGTCTGTCACGTGTTTTAGATTTTTTGTACCATCGTGTAGACTTATTATAGCTTGGGTAATAAGAAGGTAATTGGTATTTTCTGTTCCTTCATATGCTTATTATACTGCGCAATAACCTCAGGCTTTCTTTTGATTTGGCTGCGTTTATTTCTATATTTTACAAAAAAACTATGTTCCTACGAAATCATTAGAAGGTTGCGTTTATCTCTATAATTAACAACATCAACTCCCGGTCAATTAAATTTAGACTTGATTTCACCTCTATTCAATTTCAGTTCGGTAGTAGCCGAATTGCGCGACCTATTGGCCCTGAGAGTTTCGGTCACATGTGTATTTTTTGCTAATAACTTTTCTGAAAGAGACACACTATTATAAAAGTTTTCCATATATAGAGAATGCCCAAAATTTAGGTAATCTTCCATAAGCATCATGACCACTTTATCAGCGTGACCTTTTCCCCGAAGATCAATGTCATGAGACCCGCAATACATGTGTAATTTCTGCGTTATGTCATTTGTATCCGTAAGTACATATAATTTAACGCCGTATTTATACTTTTTTTCCGTTATATACTGTCTTATTTTAAAAACGACCCCGAGCTAATACAACCTTTTAATATATAGTTAATTTTTTAGGCGGAACAACTAAAGTTTTCATTAAAAGTTTTCATTTCTTTTTGTGCTTCCGTTGTCATTTTTCGGCAGCGGCTCGCGCAAATAAATTTGCTCGTCCCGATCAGTTTTCATTCCTCATGTCGGTCTGTTAGTTTGTCTAGACTGATTGTTGGTTCCTAACAAATGTTTTACTACAATCAAACGTTAATCTAGATAGGATTTTATTTTACAACTTGGGTCAGGATTTCGCTGCCGATATTGTTTATAAAACATGTACGAATTTTAAAACATTGTGTCTATCACATGTTTTAGATTTTTTGCACCATCGTGTAGACTTATTATAGCCTGGGAAATAAGAAAGTAATTGGTCTTTTCTATCCCTTCATATGCTTATTATACTGCGCAATAACCTCAGGCTTTCTTTTGATTTGGCAGCGTGTATTCCTATATTCTACAAAAGAACTATGTTCCGCCGAAATCATCAGAACATTGTTTATCTCTATAATTTACAACATCAACTCCCCGACAATTAAATTTAGACTTTATTTCACCTCTATTCAATTTCAGTTTGGTAGTAGCCGAATTTCGCGACCTTTTAGCCTTTTTTAGAGTTTCGGTCACATGTGTATTTTTTGCCAATAACTTTTCTGAAAGAGACACACTATTATAAAAGTGGTCCATATATAGAGAATGCCCCAAATTTAGGTAATCTTCCATCAGCATCATGACCACTTTATCAGCGTGACCTTTTCCCCGAAGATCAACGTCATGAGACCCGCAATACATGTGTAATTTCTGCGTTATGTCATTTGTATCCGTTAGTACATATAATTTAACGCCGTATTTATCCCTCTTTCCTGTTAAACACTGTCTAATTTTTAAACGACCGCGCCAAAATGCGACCTTTTCATCTATAGTAATTTTTTGGCGGAACAACTAAAGTTTTCATATGAAAAGATTTTGTATTTGAATTTTAATAAAAAATTAAAATGGATACAAAAACATACCGACGAGCGAAGTGGCGCTGAGCTAAATGAAATGAAAGTACCTTCCTAAAATTAATTCCAATTAGCTTAGAAGAAATAAAAGGTTCGTTACATATATTGAAAGGATATGAAACCCAATTTGTAAAATATGAAATGAAAGGTGTCTATAAAAGAATGTAGTTCGTGTTGTACGAAATAAAGAAGATTCGAACGAAATATTTCAAACTATAACATTAGGTATGAATTTTTCTAAAGCTATCTCCCAAGCATAAGCCTGGTCGCTTCGGGCAAAGTCGACAATGAAATAAAGTCGATTTTCGCAAATTACTTTTTTCGTGACAATTTTCTTTTTGTTTTTCCATTGTCATTTTTGGCAGCGGCTCGGGCAAATAAATTTGCTCGACCCTATCATTTTTTATTCCTAATATTGGTCTGTTGTTAGTTTGTAGTCTGATTGTTGGTTCCTAACAAATGTTTTACTACGACCAAACGATAATCTAGATAGGATTTTATTTTACAACTCGGGTCAGAATTCCATTGCCGATATTGTTTATACAACATACACGAATTTAAAAACATTGTGTCTATCACGTGTTTTAGATTTTTTGTACCATCGTGTAGACTTATTATAGCTTGGGTAATAAGAAAGTAATTGGTTTTCTGTCCCTTCATATACTTATTATACTGCGCAATAACTTCAGGCTTTCTTTTGATTTGGCTGCGTTTATTCCTATATTTTACAAAAAAAACTATGTTCCTACGAAATCATCAGAACATTGTTTATATCTCTATAATTAACAACATCAACTCCCCGTCAATTAAATTTAGACTTTATTTCACCTCTATTCAATTTCAGTTTGGTAGTAGCCGAATTGCGCGACCTATTGGCCCTGAGAGTTTCGGTCACATGTGTATTTTTTGCCATTAACTTTTTTGAAAGAGACACACTATTATAAAAGTTTTCCATGTATAGAGAATGCCCAAAATTTAGGTAATCTTCCATAAGCATCATGACCACTTTATCAGCATGACCTTTTCCCCGAAGATCAACGTCATGAGACCCGCAATACATGTGTAATTTCTGCGTTATGTCATTTGTATCCGTAAGTACATGTAATTTAACGCCGTATTTATACTTTTTTTCCGTTATATACTGTCTTATTTTAAAAACGACCCCGAGCTAATACAACCTTTTAATATATAGTTAATTTTTTAGGCGGAACAACTAAAGTTTTCATTAAAAGTTTTCATTAAAAGTTTTCATTTCTTTTTGTGCTTCCGTTGTCATTTTTCGGCAGCGGCTCGCGCAAATAAATTTGCTCGTCCCGATCAGTTTTCATTCCTCATGTCGGTTTGTTAGTTTGTCTAGACTGATTGTTGGTTCCTAACAAATGTTTTACTACAATCAAACGTTAATCTAGATAGGATTTTATTTTACAACTTGGGTCAGGATTTCGCTGCCGATATTGTTTATACAACATATACGAATTTAAAAACATTGTGTCTATCACGTGTTTTAGAATATTTTTGTACCATCGTGTAGACTTATTATAGCTTGGATAATAAAAAGTAATTGGTATTTTCTGTTCCTTCATATGCTTATTATACTGCACAAAACCCTCAGGCTTTCTTTTGATTTGGCAGCGTGTATTCCTATATATACTCCCATGCTGGTCTGGGAGAAATAAAAAAAACTTAATGAATGTACCAGCTGCTTCTCTTCCCACGCAGATCGTAAAAGCCGATCGAGGGAATGGGCAAAAATGCAAATCATGTTAACAGGCGATGCGGCTAGCAACCCACCACTGTTATGATTGCTTTTCCATCTGCTCGCCCACCATGACGCTAAAAGTGGCTTTTGGGTCTTGCGGCCCTGGGCTCTGCATAAAACCGCAAGACCCGAAATGCTCTGTCTGCCCCATTAGGGATAAAGACGTGATAGTATGTTATGTTATTCCTATATTCTACAAAAAAACTATGTTCCTACGAAATCATTAGAAGATTGCGTTTATCTCTATAATTTGCAATATTAGCTCCCCGAGAATTAAATTAAATTTATTTCATTTCACTTTATTTCACCTCAATTCAATTTTTGTGTAATAGCCGAATCGAGCGACCTATTAGCTCTGAGAGTTTCGGTTACATGTGTATTTTTTTGCCAATAACTTTTCTGAAAGAGACACACTATTATAAAAGTGGTCCATTTAAATAGAATGTCCCTTTAGGTAATATTCTATCAGCATCATGACCGCTTTACCAGCATGACCTTTTCCCCGAAGATCAACGTCATGAGACCCACAATACATGTGTAATTTCTGCGTTATGTCATTTGTATCCGTAAGTACATATAATTTAACGCTGCATTTATTCCTCTTTACCGTTATTTGTCTTATTTTTAAAACGACGCGACATAATACGGCCTTTTCATCTATAGTAAATTTTTTAGGCGGAACAACTAAAGTTTTCATTAAAAGAACTTTAAAAAAATAATAATTTAAAGGCTTTAAATCTGTTGAGGTTACCAGAAAAGTCTTGCTAGGGATCTGTAAAGCTAAAATTACGCAAAATGCTAAGTCTATTGCGAGTCATAAACCTTCCTAAAGGCGAATTAAATGATAAATCTGTACTCCAATAATCGTTAATCCGACTTATCTGTATGTATCTGTATGTGGCCCATGTGCGTGGTATAAAAGTACTAAAACCTAGTTCAGCAACTATCAATATCGCGCCATTGGGTAATCCTAGAGTTCCCGCAATCATTTTCTAGGAGTACCTGTATCGCGTGGAAATTAATGCTAGACGCTAGAGAGGTCATAAATCTGAGGTTTTTGGCGTAGGGAAAAGTCAGGAACTGCCCCACCGATTGCTAGTCGCCGAAAATAATTTAAAAAAATCAATAGGGAACTCAGCTGTTCCTATATTCAATTTTCCGAAGTTTTTGGCGTAGGGAAAAATCAGGAACTTCCCCTCCGATTGTTAATCGCCGAAAATAATTTAAAAAATCAATAGGTGACTCAGCTGTTCCTATATTCATTTGCCCGAAGTTGTTGGCGTAGAGAAAAGTCAGGAACTGCCCCTCCGATTGCTAGTCGTCGTCCCCGTTGTCCGAACGCACGTCATTGTAATCATCTTCATTCTTCTTTATTGACATGAAAACGTTAGATAACAAGAACGAATTGCTGTACTCAACAGGCTGACAGTTCATGACATGACGTATTGCAACACACAGAATTCTTTCTTCTGATTGGCTAATGACATAAAATGTTTTGCTGATGTGTTCGGATACACTAATGTTATTTCATTAAAGATAGAACATTAAAAAAAAAAGCAGTAATTGCAGTATCACCGACGAAATGCTGTGCACTTAGAACAAATATTTTAATCGCGGTTTGTTTTCTGTTACGTTCGATGTTGTAACAATAATTAAATATACAATTTGCCGTTTTTGATGCTCTAACATACTCGAGAGTAAAACTTTTGTAGAACAGATATATATTCTCCACCGCAGGTTTCACATTTGCTACCGCTGGTTCTTGAAAGATTTCTTCTGCATTTGACATTGCGGCAAGAGCAGTATAACACCTTTGCAGCAACAACGATAACATACATTTTGTATGTTATAAAACATAACCTGCAAAGATTAATTGACAAAAGTTAATGACTTCCCCAGTGTGGATTTTTGTTTGTCAACAACACAAGTATAATTATTGCTGAACATAATCGCCGGAACATAAAATCATAGGCATGGTTATCGATAGTCTGCTATCAGAGTACCCGAGATCGTTGAGTCACAGTAACTCTCGTTATCTGCTGGTTCTTGATTGGCCGTCTCCAATTACTGTTCATGTTATGGTTATTATTATTATTAATTACCCACTGCTAGGCAAAGGTGTGGGGTGATGTGTTGATGAATAGAGTAAAAACCCTTACAGTTTATGTGATATATTCCACAACACAGCACAACAGTTTTACAGAATGCACGGATACACGGATGACGGAAAAGCACAGTTCGAAGTACTAGGCATAAGAGATAAAGCAGAGATAAAGTTTGGAAGTAGAGGACTTGGTCTACACTCTCTGTGAACAAAAAATTGTATTTATTCTAATTCATTTTTTCATTAGAATCAGTAGGATTTTGTTTATATCAGATAAAATTTTAATGAATTGCATTAATATTTGAATAATGAACAGAGCCCCCCATTCTAAATAAACAGGTTGCTACGCGGCGCTCCGCCCTGGCAACGGCCGCTTTCCATCGAGCGTTGGCGGCAGCCATCTCATCTGGCGACATCAGCGGCCACAGCACTGGCAGTTCTTCCGCCGCCGGTAGCCGCAGACGGTTGTAGAGGCGTTGGCAATGCCGTATGGCCTCCTCCGCCTCTACGGCTTGCGCGGACTCCTCATGATGCTCCGGCGTCGCCGCCAACACACCGACATTGTCACGCCCGTGACACCATGCGACGCACCACCACCACGGCCGCCGCGCCACAGTCACCTCGTCGTCCAGTAGGGGAGTGCTTTCAATAATACACCTAAATGAGTAACTAGTTAGTTACACATGGTATAAATGAACAAATAAATAATCAAATAAAATAAATAAATAAGGACAAAATACACAGAAAAATTAAAATCAAATTAAATCGACGATATCCTACCCCACATCAAATAAAATGAACATGCATTGCATATACGCTGAAAAAGAATAATTGCAAATTTAAAAAGCGAAACAAACATTATTCTTATTAATTAAAAAAAACAACAAATCAAAGAAAATAAAATGATTAAGTATACATATATGCCAAAATAATCAACAATTTTAATAAAAATTAAACATAGATACAAAAGCATACCGACGAGCGAATTGGCGCTGAGCTAAATGAAATGAAAGTACCTTCCTAAAATTAAAATTAAATCAAATTAGCTTAAAAGAAATGAAAGGTTCGTTACATATATTGAAAAGATATGAAACCCAATTTGTAAAATATAAAATGAAAGGTGTCGATAAAAAGACGAAATAAAGAAGATATTTTAAACTATAAAATTAGGTTAGTACCTAATAATAATTACGCAATTTTCTAAAGAATTCTCCCAAGCAAAAGCCTGGTCGCTTCGGGCAATCTCGACAGTAAAATTAAGTCGATTTTCGCAAATTACTTTTTTCATGACAATACTTGCAGTCTTTTCTTTTTGTTTTTCACAGAATCGTGCTAAATTAACTGTCCGAGTTAGAAGTTGTATGTTGTAGTTGCAAGGAAGAATGAACTAATAATGAAGAATATTATGAAATGAAGGAATAAGATTTTAAAGATAGAGGGCGCGCTCGGGTTCTGGACGATTTTTAATCTCCCGTTGACTGTTTTCACCACCCAACGGCATACCGCAACTTTTCTGGAATAGTTCGCTTGTAGTACACTAAGCAGATATTCATTTACGTCTTTTGAGGCTGGCATATATTTTTGGTATGTGACTCCACTTCATCAATGCAATCTCTGAAGCCTCAATCTAAGATAAGAACGTCATTTTCATGGATATACCAATGAAAAGGATAACTTTCACTAGTCATTATCTCAGATTGAATACGAGCATGTGAAATAGTGGCTTTATATAATCCATAAATATTCAGAATATGACCATCAGGTTTCACAAAATAACGGAACTTGTAAATGCTGTATGATTTTCTTTGAAAATAATAGTTACTGCTCTTCTGCAAATAAATATTTGTACCGTCTATTATAATTATGGCTCTACGCTGATTTAAAGGAGTATTTGGATTTCCAAATAATGCTTTTGCGTTAGTGAGACAACATGATATGACTTCCTTTATTTAATAATATAATAAATTCCTTTATTTCAGGCAATAGCATTGTACTTACAAATTTAGTACAATGCCAGAGACCCATATTATAAATACCTTATAACTAACATACATAATAATTATATATAATTTCTATCCTAATTTACACGTAGTGTCGGCGACGTGTGACGCACAGTATCGTCGGGTAGCCGACCTCGGAACCTCCGCCGAAATACGACACCCTGCGGCCAGAAGTCCTCCTTCATGAAGGTTGGCAGATGATGCGTCGGCACTCTCACCACATATGAATTAAAATTCGCTTTGTGGCGAGACTGCAGCCGTTCAACCCTCAAGGTGAAGTTGGACTTCTTTCGGACGTAGTCCACGACCTCCTCTACCCTCGTAGATCAGTGCAGACGGGACACGTACAGCTGCGTCGATGGTACGGCAGGACGCAGCGGAGAGTCTGGTCCGGGCGGCGCGGTTCCGCAGTTGTTGCGGCTCACGGGCTTCCTCCTCTTCCTTTCCACCTTCACGAAGCCCTCTTCATCACGCTGGTTCCTCTCGGGACCTGGTGGTGGCAACGGCTTAGTGGAAGCTGGCTTATGCCGTCTCCCTGTTGGCCCCTGTGCCAAAGGCCGCGTTGTGGTCGCGGCGGGTGTGGCGGCGACTTCTCGTGTCATATGATCATAACCCAAATGCTGTGGAATTCTTCCATTAATTTTTGTCTCACCTGACGCATAATTTTCCCAAATGTTTTTTTTTTTTCACATATAAATATGGTAGATAATCCTTCATCTGATTCTCCGATGTGAAGTTTAGCAAAAGACTGTCGCAAGGGATGTTTTAGCCATTTTGCGTGATGCTTGGGGTTGCTTGCAGAATTTGCTGTGAGATTTGCGTGAATGACACCGTAATATTCTTCTAGAAGTGTTGCAACTACTGAGCCTGAATTATCAAAATGTTTAATTTCCGTGTCTTTGCCGCAGTATGCGATAAAATCTACGATTTTCCCGACATCATTTAAAACAAAGTGTTTAATACCAAAACGATTTCTTTTTTTGGGACCAAAATATTCCTTAGATTTTTTTTTATAAAGCAAAGGTCTCTTTTCATCCACAAGGTATAGTCTGTTTGACGATGTTGATATCTTTAAGATGGACATTTCTAGTTTTTGTCTTGAATAATTTTTGACTATTTCGTCTTCCAAGTATTTAACAAATTCGATTTGTATTGGATCAACTGCTTTGTCAACTTGGTGTTTTTTTTTTTTTATCTTAGTCATATCAATGTACTCCGGCCCAAAATGATACAGGCCTCCTGCTCGGAACCCATTTCGAACACATTCTTTAGATATGGAAATGCAAAATGCAAATTGCATTTTTTACAATGGGGCAAAACTTTCTTTTTTTAGAACTTGACCAAGACGATCCATTTGCCGATAGAAACTTATTGTTCCCAAGCCACTTTTAATGGTCGAAACACTGCTATGTAACGGGTAGGGACTCCAAGAGGCTGGCGGCATTTCCGCGTTGTATGGCCAGGCTAAGCTTTTAGCCGAAATGCGCACCAACTCTTGGGTTCCCAGAGATGTAGATTAAACGTGTAGTGATCTCTCTAAACAGATGACAAACTACCGGATTAGGGCACAAGTATAATAAAATATTAAGTCTTTACATATTAAATAAATATATTAAATTAAAAAATATTCGAAATTTTGTTCCTCCCATACAAAACTCCACCGGAATTTAATTCCGGTCATCCTCCAAAGAAGAATCCGATATATTAAGCCTTTCAAGCGATGAGTCAATTGATGGGGCATCAGATGACTCATAACCAACATGATTTAGTAGACTTTCTGCATTTTTTGGTTCAGACTCTCTACTCACGTCTGACGGAGCGTTTACTTCAGGACCGAGAGCCAATATTTGTTTCGAACATGAGTTCTGAAAATGAAATTGAAGGGTTGCAAGAAGCCATGCTAAACAATAAAGAATAAAATACATTCTCGCTGCTCGCTGTATATCACAGAATAATATTAGAGAAATTCGATGAAATAAAAATATGGGCGTACGAAATCCAATAAAGTTAGTATAAAAATACCTATGGAAATAAAAGCACAAAAGAGCAATAATGGCTTATTAACCCAAAAATTATTGATTCATATTTTGCCACCTGCGAATTTGGGTTAAGCATGATGCTTAACAAACAAACACTTTTCTAACTAAACTTCCCACCACCGAATTATGTTAAGTATACTTAACGTTTGGTTTACAGACCCAGACTACATCCATGGTTTGGTTTAAAAAATACAATTTAACATCAATTGTACATTATTCAACAAAGTACAAATAAAATATTCTTCGAAAACACATAGAATACATATAAAAACATTTAATTACCTGCAGAATTCGCAAAGCGCGTTGTCTCGACGCCATTTTGGCTCGCAAATGTCACACACGATGTTGCGAGCACTATGAACTATAATTTATACACTTTAGAAATATGATGTTACAATTCAAATGACAAATTTATTGCAGAATAAATTAATTAAATAAACGACTGGATTTTTTCTACTTTAATGTTGTACGAGCTAAGCTCGCACATTTCAGCTGCACAAGGCAACTATGTAGGTTGCGTGTAAGCTGTTTTTACTTTACATTTAAATCAGTTTATCACAATCAAACGAGACACTATAGAGCAGCGATCGAGAAAGGACCCGTCACACCCAACTCTACATGTATGTAATATTTAGCAATAAAAGTAAAATAATATCGTAATGAGTTTCATGTTTTGAGATGGATTATGGACTGGACTATAAATGTGATTAGAACTTACAATTGTGGGCTGTGGAGAATTAGAAGTACAGCTGGAGTGAGAACGAGGGCTTGCATTATCTGAAGGTTCCGTTATTTTATTTATCAACTCTTAGTATTCCTATTTTGAATTTAAATATTTGGGATCTATTCATCACTAGAAGGTCTGATCCTAAACTCAGTAAAATGTTTATATCGTCGTCTTCAACAACGGGCTTATTATTGTTTTTGTTTTTAGTACTTAAAAAGTCTAATATTTGATGAGGAACGGTGTTTTTTTTTTCTTTTTAGGCGGTGTTTTGCTACACTCGGCTTGACTTTGAGCAGTAGGCTCATCTTCGCTTTGAACCGCAGGCTCAGCTTGACTTTGAGTTACACTATCATTTGAGTTAACGTAATTACTCTCATGGCTGAAACAAACAAAAATAAGTTTAAATTACGCTCCCGTTGCGCTAAGCCGGGAGCGTAATTTAAACTTATTTTTAAATTCTCCCATGCTGGTCTGGGAGAAATGAAAAAACTTAGAATGTACCAGCTGCTTCTCTTCCCGCGCAGTTCGTAAAAGCCGATCGAGGGAATGGGTAAAAATGCGAATCAAGTTAACAGGCGATGCGGCTAGCAACCCATCACTGTATTGATTGCTTTTCCATCTTCTCGCCCACCATGACGCTAAAAGTGGCTTTTGGGTCTTGCGACCCTGGGCTATGTATAGAACCACAAGACCCAAAATGCTCTGTCTGCCCAATTAGGGATAAAGACGTGATAGTATGTATGTATGTATATATATATATATATATATATATATATATATTAATTATCAGACACATTATTAATGATTTATTCTCCTTCAAATCTAAATAATCATAATGTTTTGGCATTTTCTTATTGAGAGACTTAAAAACTGTTACCAATTTGGCAATTTCTTCATTGGAGAGACGGTTTCTCAATTTTGAGTGCACAAAACCAAATGTGGAAAACATCCTTTCTACGCCAGCTGAGGATGCTACTGCAGTGAACTTGGCGTGCTAGATTCATCATTTCTTGGCACACATTATCTTTTAAAGCTATAGCGGCTTTGATTACTTATTATTAACTCTTTTAGTTCATCTTGGTTCTGAGGCTCGTGCATCTCGTACACCCTTGTTTTATTTTTTATCCCCACAAAAAGAAATTGCAGAGTGTGAGGTCTGGCGACCTACCTAGCCAATTTGCAGGCCCACCGCGACCTATCTACCGGTCGCCGTGATGATCGATTAGATACTTCCTACTTGTCGAGCGTAATGTGGGGGTGATCCGTCTTGTTGAAAATAAAAGTTTAGCAAGTACGCGAGTGGAACGTCTTCTGAAAAGTCTGTTATCACACCAATCAATATATCAAGGTATTTACCTCCAGTCAAACGATCCTCAGTAAAATAAGATCAAGAATTCTGTCCCCAGTAACCCCAGCCCACACATTTACACTGAAACGCATTTGAAAGTGGTCCTTGCAAATTATTTGAGGGTTTTTGTACGGCCACCAATGTTCATTGTGACAGTTGTATTGACCAACACGCGTAAACGACTCGGTCCCCAAAATGTTCGCCTCCAGATTCCGTCTAAGCCACTCGCAAAATTTACGCCGAGGTCCCCAAGCGCTGCACCAGCAAAAAGTGATACGGTTGTAGCTTGGCGTTATGCAGCAACTTCCACACTGCTGGTTGGCTGACGTTGAATCGCCGGGCTGCATTCCGCTGTTGCTCAGGGGTGTCGCTCTGAACGTGGGGATCTAAGTTCATTAAATGCTACTTGTATGTATTTCAACACGAATTACATAACAATTTAGTAGTGCAGATGGGATCGTCTCCACTTTTGAATCGTAATTCATGTTGAAATAAAAAAATGTAATATAAACTTCTGTTCTTTTCTAGCCTTACACTAGTTAGCTGCAGTAGAATTGCAAACGAATCCATAAGTTCAGAATAACTTTCTTCTTCGCAAGGTATCGTATGGTTACAAGTAAGGTTCTTTTGCTGAGACACTATCTCTTAATAGTATCGCGATGTTGAATTTGGGGTTCCACCATTGCTAACAACATTTCTAAAATTTCACTGTCCATTCTAAGATAAGTATGAAAAGCTGTCACATTAAAATCATTCGAAAAATTATTGATTTGATAATACGTTGCATGCTTATGATATTTTTTTTTGATGACAAATTCGCCGCCAGCATTCACCAGACACTTTTAGTAAGGGTTTCTCGCCGTCTTACCATACTTGACACAAACTATGGCTTCGTCTTCTTTAAGGTCCGCAAAGATATTTTTATGTTGTTTTCATATTGTCAAGCATATCTGCGAAATTTAAAGCTCTGTCTTGGCTCTCTAGCTCCAGGCGTTCCGGAGATACGACCAGGGGAGGAAATTTCCTCGAGGGGTAGGGGTGAGTTCCTTGACGGGAGGGGGGAAAATCTTTTTGGCTGGAAGGCCTTTTTCTGTTTTTAGCTTTTTGTATAAAAGCCAAGAATTAGAAATAGCTAGATCTGTCATATGTGATTTAACCTCAGTGGCCACTATTTAGTTCTAGTTCTTGAGGGGCAAACTGAAATCATTCGATCGGCCAAGTCTGCCCCACCCATTTTACAATTGTATTGTTTTATATCTTGTGGCCGCACAACTGATTTATCTGTGAAATTAATTTCATTTATTAATTAAGTAAAATCTTTTAAATTATCATGACATGCTAGTACTAGCTTCATCTAAACTCATCAATCTCTTCATACATGCCCTTCGGTTACGGGTACTTTTGACCTCTCCTTTTTTTAAGAACATCTGCAATTTGGTCGCAGAAAGTTCGCCGAGGCCGACCTTTTCCTACTGTTCCCTTCACATTTGTCATATAAATATTTTTCGTCAATCTCTTTTCATCCATCCTTTCTACATGCCCAAACCATCTTAACATCCCTTTCTCTATTTTTGTCACAACATCCTCTTTTACTCCACACCGCTCCCTTATGGCATCATTCCGTATTCGATCTTTCAAGGTAACACCACACATACTCCTCAGCGCTCGCATTTCAACTGCATTTATTCTACTTTCATAATTTTTCTGCCATATCCAACTCTCACTACCGTACATTAAAGTAGGTATCAGTACTCCTTTATGAACAGCGAGACGTGCCTTGTCTGATACCTTCCTACTGCTCATAAAGGAATGCAACGCTCCATTCACTTGGTTACCCGCATTCACTCTTTTTTCAACATCACCCTCGTGCTTACCATCTTTTGTAAACATACATCCCAAGTATACAAACTCTTTCACTTGCTCAACTTTCACCCCATTTATTAAAATATTGCATTCTGTTGCACTATCGTCCTTTTCAAAAACCATAACTTTGGTTTTACTGACATTAACTTTCATACCCTTTTTCTCTAATGCATCATTCGTAACAGCTATCATCTTCTGTAATTCCTCCTCTGAGTCCGCAAGTATTACTTGGTCATCGGCATAGAGAAGGCATTTGATTAATAACTCATCCATTCTAACACCACATTCACCATGTTTCTAATCTGTCAAACAACTGTCCATGAATAAGTTGAACAGCCAAGGCGACGCTACACATCCCTGTCTAACACCTTTTTCGATGTTAAACCAGTCTGTGTATTCGCCGTCAATTCTGACACAAGCACTGGAATTCCTATAAAGAGATTTCAGTGCTCGGATCAGATGGCTGCTCAGCCCATACGCAGACAATGTTGACCACAATTCATTTCTCACCACTCTGTCATAGGCCTTTTCTAAATCTACGAAAATGCAATAGACTTTCCGACTAGGAGTGGGCAATATCGCTTTTTTTCAGTATCGAATCGAAACTATATATCGATTTCGGATATCGGTTTTTGAAACACTATATTTTCTGAAACTATATATTGACGAGTACCCATACGCTTTTTATTTACATCGCAACGGAAACACTATATTCATGTCGTATGTTTCGTAATATGATTTTTGACTAAGTTACACATACTTGTTGAATGAATGCAAGTAATATGACTATCGTAATGAACTGCCCTTCATACTTTAACCAGGCTTAGGACTGGCTGCACTGCAATATTGTATGTTTTGAAATACTGGCATAATGCGTAAAAAAGGAAGATATGTAATTGCAATGTTATGTTAAGTGTGCTTAGCTTAGGTACTTAATTATACTGAGTAGGTTTATTTAAATAAATATTTTTAAATACACAAAATATACGATTATACCGACTTAAATGTATTGCAAATGCAGGCGTATTTATCAGTTCATTTCATGATATGTACATGCTCTTTTTCTATATACACTATTTACATTGGCTATTTACATTTTTTCTTTTTACATCATATTTGTACACTCATTTCCATTGAACTATTTACATAAACCTATTTTGGTCCAAATTTACATTCAAAAAAGCAAGTTGCTTCACTTTCGACGACGCAAGCCGGGTGCGACGATCATTTATAATTAGTCCTGTTTTGCTAAAAATTCTCTCGCATGGCACTGACGTCGCCATAATATTTCCATATTTTTTAAAAAGACGCGCCAGATATGGATATGTAAATCTATGTTTACGCCACCATTCGAGAGGACAACTCCATGAAGTTCCTGTGAAAACTGGTAATAGGTCGTCGTTCAAGTAGGTATCAATTTCTTTAATGGCTTTTGACATCGGAGTCCCAACATTCTGCTTTTTTCCTATGATTTCACTAAGAATGGCAAATGGGGAAAATTTTTCGGCGTAGCTAGGAACCACTGTTGTTACCGAGGAAGTTGTCTGTTCTTGCGCACTTTCCTGCGCTATCATTGTACTTAAAATGTCCTGGACACGCTTCTTCGTATTTTTGGCTTCATTTTCGTCAGAAAATACACTCAATTTGTATGTGGGATCTAAAAATGTACATACTGAAAAAGTTCCGCTTCTTTCTATATTGGAGAATCTAGTTATTAGTCCATTCCTTAAACTAAAAATTAGCGCCCTAGACACGTCATTAAAGTCCTCACTCAGAAGTTTTTCACATGAAAGCAACAGACATCGTGTCATTACTATAACCGAGCTTTCCGTCATATATTTTTCGCCGCTCATAGATTCGGTGGCATCGTCGAAAGGTTTTAATATAGTTGCAACTTCGGCAAGAAGTACCCATTCTTCGTTTGTTATAATAGGCAAGTCTTTTTTTATTATTGCCATTGTGGACCTAATGTGTTGTTCCAATTCCACGAAACGCTTAATCATGTGGAAGGTGGAGTTCCAGCGAGTCGGTACTTCTTGGATTAAGCGCTTCGAGACACAGTCTGGCTGGTTGGTAGACTGTGCCTTTAATAGCTTTTCTAAGGCAGTGCTGCTACTTTTGAAAAACCTGACAATTTTTTTCACTTTATCTAAAACGGTTTGAAGGGCTTCATTCAATGACATTGCATCCTGTAAAATTAAATTTAAAGTATGTCCGTAACAGCCATAATGTTTCCAGCCGATGTTTCCGATGGCTTTTTTCATGTTGGCGGCATTGTCCGTCACAATAAAGTTAACTTTTTCTGCCAACTCATAATCATTGATTATTTTATTTAGGATGGTCTGTATGTTTTCACTAGTGTGTGAATCTTCGAACTGGCAACAGTCCAATAAAATTGTTTTCAGCTGAAAATCCTCTGTGATAAAATGAGCGGTGACGGCCAAATAGGACTCATTGGCTCTTGAGGTCCATAAGTCAGATGTAAGGCACACATAATCTATGCCAAAATCGGGCCCCAATTCCGTTTTTAAGCCCTCTTTTGTTTTATTGTATAAGGCAGGAATCATTACTTTAGAAATAGTTTTTCTAGTAGGAAGTTGATAGCCAGGAATCCAGCGAATAACTTTTTTGAAAGCTTTTTCTTCTACTAGAGAAAATGGGTGATAACTGTCAATAAATAGATCTAATATATCATTGTCGATCTTTCTTTTTAATTCACCTGATATTTTTTTAGATGAACCATATCTCTCTATGCCTTGTTGTCTTACATGTCCTGTGGTTAGAACAGGTTGAATTGCTGTTGAAGCTGATGTTACTGACGATGTGGCTAACGGGATGGGCGCAGGCGCTGCTGTCGAGGTGACCAGCGTTCCAGATCCACCGGCGGTATTGTCGCCGGTGGTATGGCTTGCTGGTATGGTTTGCGACGTCCGTGTTTCTTCCTGCCCAGCCATTACTCTCGAATACGCATCTAAATGTCTTTTTTTTAGATGTGCCTTAAGATTGCCTGTAGTTCCTTTATAGCTGTAACTATCACCACAAACTCGACATTTGGCTTTTTTATCGGCGGCATTATTTTTGTCAAAATATTCCCACAAAACACTAGAATTTATACGAGACATTTTTGAGTTTTTTAATTGTACTTCACTATATCTATACACGAATTAACTTAAACTACTAATTTATTTACACTTAAATATTTATACAAAAGTCAAAGTCACAACACAAGATCTATTTTTTAACTTATTAACACAAATTTACACAAACTATTTACATTTACTTGTTTATAGTGCATAATTTCAACACAAAAGTTTTTAAAACTCGGGAGAAAGAGCAAATCCATGCGCTCACTCGCGTATTTATTTAAAACTAAAAATAGAAATAATTGTGTCAAGTGCGTCAACTAATAATAGTAATAATTTCTTCGCTCTCTAGTTCAAGGCCATAAGGTCGAAGTGCAAGGCGCGCGGACGGCGGGAGAGGCGCGCTGGCGCGGCAGTACGCAAACCGTTTCGGCTACTGTCGGCTAAGTTCGGGGCAATCACTCTGCCACTCGGCACTATTCATTCGTTTCGATTTGATTTGATTCTCACAATTCGAACGATATTCCATCGCGCGCGTATCGCTGATCAAATTTGGTTCGGATAGTTTTAGCAATATAGTGTTTCGTACGATATATAGATTCAAGTTTAAGCCGATATCGGATTTTCGATATTGTTACAATATATAGATTCAATATCTATATACGATTTGTATCGCCCACCCCTATTTTTAACCGCTCTATTATATTTAAACGCTACAGGTGGTAAGTCCAAATCCAAGTTATTAATAAGTTCGCTCTCCATAGACATATCACAATCAATCCATTCAGGAATGACCAAGTTATAAAAATCCTGCAGAGCGCCTATATCATATGATCTTGGTTGATAAGCAAAATCAGATAACAACTGACTATCCCCAACAGTATCAATTTCAACATTCTGATCAACACCCGTATCATCATCACACGAAATATTATGTAACAAGCGCTTAATATTATCCACTCTATAATGTGTTCTATACCTTACTGCGGTTCTAAATTCATGATTTTTAGAACTAGTATCTCCATACTGAAAATCAGAATACAAATAATCGTTTATCTCTATAATAAAGTTTTTATATATAAATACATTTAAGTAATTCTTCTAAGGGGTCCAGCTTTTCTATTTTAATTTTTCTTCTCCATGTGAATTCGATGAGCCAGTCTGTAAAATTTCCTTTAAAATTGTCTTTATGAAAGACCCGTTTTAGGGCGCTTTTAGTGTCACGCGGATTTGCTCACGCACGCGGGATTGGCCCGCATGCGTAAAATTTCACGCTGCGGATCATACGCAGCATGAGTTTCAGTTTTCTACGGGCTGCGTAACGGTATAGACGTGTTCAAAAATGATCAATGTCAGAAGAATATCTGTCGCTTACATACTTTACAAACGACGAAACAAGAAGACAAGAGTACATGTTGATCCCTTTCTTGAAAATAGGCTTCTTGCTGGGGCGTTTGTTACACACTTTGGAAAACTACAAAATAATGAACGTAAATTTAAAAATTACTTTCGAATGTCCATTCGTTCTTTTGATGAACTGTTGTGTAAAATTGAGAATAAGCTACAAAAAAGCAGTTTACGAAGGATTACAATACAACCGATTGAGAGGCTCGCTATTACATTAAGGTAAGTTTAAAATTTTAAATATTTAATTTCCTGCTATGATTTAGTGGAAAGGGATTTGAACAGGTAGGATAAACGTACCAATCCCAAACCAGTAAAGGACTTTTTTGACTTCAAATTACTTTCATGTGTAAATTTATATGTGCAAAAAAAAAATTTGTCATGTACTCTGGTCAACTGCAAAAATGTTAAACAAAAATCAAATCAATGATTGTTTCGGTAGTTGACCATCGTGGTCAACTATTGAGACATCATACAACACATGTTCTAGTAATTATCCAGTCTAAATAAACGGTATAATAATGATTTTTTGTTTGAAATATCGTAAAGTAACGCGTCATTGGTTATTAATTGTTGAAATTTCATAAAATAAGATTATTTCACTCATAAAATGTCACCATTAAAGTGGAATCATTCCTACCTTTCATCACACGCTACTTATTATAATATAGATAAAAGTTATAGGTTTGCACATGACAGTAATTTAAAGTCAAAAAAAGTCCTTAATTGGTTTGGGATTGGTACGTTCAACCTACATACACAATCCTTTTTTTTATCTGATAAAGTACACATGGCCACAGATCAAGTTACCCAAAACCAGCATAAATGGAACTCGCGCCTTGCGTATTATCATACTTAGGTAACCCGTCGGAGTCCCGCTTATACTGGATTTGAGTAACTTGATCTGTGCCGTGTGTACAACCGCACTCATATGACTAAACAAACAATTAGAGAGAAACTGGAGAAAAAAAGTTAATCGTACTCATTTTAATAAAAAGAGTTTTATTCATAAATTAAAAAATCAAATTTTACATCATTCATTTCTTTGTAAATTTGTATCCTGAGCGTTGACATTTCTTTCGCCTGTAGATGATGTTGTTGCTGGGGTATAAATTACGTCATAAGATGTGATATTAAACAAGCCGCTTTCAGTCGAAATAAGAGTTTCATTGTCATTCACTGCAGCAGAACTAATAGCATTGTCGTTAAGACTCGAAGTATCCTGGATTATACTATTGGTTTGGTAATCTTGATTTATCGGTGACAAACTGTCAAGCTCAGTAAAAGCACTAGAACTTGTTGTAGGTATGGGACTGTAGTATGCAGGTTGTGTTTGACTTTCCATTTCCATAACTATATTTAACACTTTTGTTCTGAACATTAGTTTTTGATATCTAGTGAATCTTTTTAATGAAGGCTGCAGAGACTGAAAGAAAGCCAAATCCTCACTTTCTAGCTCCAGTTGATTAGACTTTAAGCATTCTAATAACTGTGCCTCAAATTCAGATGGTGCTTGCTTTTTAGATTTTACTTGTTTTTGTTTTGATGTTGGGTGAGAACTTTCTTGACGTGAAGTATCTGGTTGCGTGGACTCATTACGTGTTTCTAAATTACGTTGTGATGTTAGTTGAGAACTTTCTTGACGTGAAGTACCTGGTTGCGTGGACTCATTAGGTGTTTCTAAATTACTTTGTTCAGACATTTCTTCACAGAGTGACTCTTCTCCAACAGTTTCCGTTGTACTGTCTAAGAAAGTCAAAATGTCATAGTAAGAATATTTCTTCTTCTTCTTACTCCCAGAGCCGGATGGCTGATTTTTTTCAGATATCTTGTCTTTCTGGTAAGTGTCCCTTGCTGTTCGCCAGCGTTGTTGTATTTTCTTGTCTGAAATGACAAAATATAATAAGTAAGTGGCAAAAGTACACACAGTTTCAGATCAAGTTACCCAAAACCAGTACCAATAAACGGAACTTGCTCGGGCCTCGCCGGGCGGCGAGTCGTCTACGATAATAAACAACGCATGAGTCCTGTTTATACTGGTTTTGGGAAGCTTGATCTGTGGCCGTGTGTACAAATCTGATATTAGTTGGAAATTTAACTGCATTCGATTAAAGGCCCTCCTTAATTCACACATGTTGTCAACTTTACACTGTCTCATGAAGCATTAGATAAATCAAGCAATATATATATACCTATACAGAGTGGAAAAATAAGGCCGCAGTTGAAGGAAAAGTACCCATAATATTGATGATGGCAAATTTTACTGAATGGAAATAATTCATTTTTTACAAAAATAATTAGAACTTCATTTAAGGATTTTTGGAAAAACACCGGATTGAATCGGGAAATTTGTTTATTTGTTACAGTAAAATTTGCCATCATCAAAATTAAGGTGAAAACTTCCGGAAGTCACTAGCGCTGTAAGTTTTTAATTGTTTTAACAAAAATTTTCTTTATTTGCCAACCTTCATGAAGGAGGACTTCTGGCCGCAGGGTGTCGTGTTTCGGAAGTTCCGAGGGCGGCTGCCCGCTGACACCGTGCACACGTCGGCGACATTACGTGTGAAATAATTAAAATAGTTTTTGTATATAAAATAATATGTATGTTAGTCTGTAAGGTATATATCTATGGGCCTCTGTTTACATTACCATCTTGTAATGTAAATATTGCCTGAAATAAACGATATTTTATTATATTATATTATATATATTTATTAGATTCCTTTCATTTGCCGGAAATTTTACCATAGGGGTTAATTTATACAAAGAAGATTTCTTATAAAATATTTACAGCATAGTTATGTGTCTCAAATCTGCTAAAAGTGGCCACTTTTAGCAGATATGAGATACATAACTATACTTCGAACTTTTCATATGAAATCATAACTGCATAAATACCCCCCTATGATAACATTTTCGGCAAATCATAGAAATCTAACGTAGCTATAGTACTGTAGTTAAAACGAATTAAAAACTTCTAGCGCTAGCTACTTCCGTGCCCTTTCACCTTAAGGGTATTTATTTTTCTTCTGAAGTAAAATTCGAGCGGTGCATGCTGTCTTATGTCTGATGTCAGCATTATTAATATATTATGTTATCATATTATTAATATATTGTTTTTGTTTTCAGATATTTGGCAACTGGTAATACATTCACTGATCTACACTATTCCTATCTGATTGGAATTGCAACAATTAGCGAAATAGTAAGACAAGTTTGTTACATAATATGGATTGAACTAAAGTCTGAATGTATTCCACAGCTTAATGGGATCAAATGGAAAGAAATCGCAGAGGGATTTCTCACATATACAAATTTTCCTAATTGCTTGGGTGCTATTGATGGAAAACATATAAGAGTGATTCGGCCGCCGCACAGTGGATCACTATATTTTAATTATAAGAAATATTATTCTGTAGTGCTCCTCGCAATGTGTGATGCTGATTATAATTTTACATATATTAATGTCGGTACCAGTGGAAGCAACGCCGATTCAACCATCTTTAGAAGGAGTCAATTGTATACGAAACTGGAAAGTAACACGTTGGGTATCCCTGACCCGCAAGAGTTGCCTATTATTTGCCCCGAAGTAGCTTATCCATCTAGTGTAAGAGCAAAGTTGCCGTTCGTGATAGTGGGAGATGAGGCATTTGGTTTATCATCACATGTGATGCGGCCTTATGCTCGTGATAATTTACCTTACAAAAAGAAAATATTTAATTACCGTCTGTCCAGAGCTAGAAGGTACATAGAATGCACTTTTGGAATTATGTCAAATAAATTTAGAATATTTCACAGATCCATGACTGTCAAGTTAGATCTAGCACAATTAATAGTCAAGACGGCATGTGTACTTCACAATTTCATAAGGAAACGGGATGGCTACATGGTCAGCCATACATTTGTCACAAATGGTTTTACGGGACCACTACCCAGGCAGCAGACTGAAAGTAGTAATACGTCGGCAAGTAATATCAGAGATATATTTGCAGATTACTTTATCAATGAAGGAAAAGTCTCCTGGCAACACCGATATATAATTAATTAACTAAACTCAAAAGGTTTTAGAAGGTTTTTGATGTTATTTGTGAATTAAATAATTATGCTTATATTAATAAAGTAATGATGGTTGTATAAATAAAATAATGAACCAAACACATACCCGCCACTTTTCTTTCCTCTTCGCTCAAATTTTCGTAGTTAGGTGCCAATTCCTTCAAAATATCTCTCCATGCAGCCTCCCTCGCGTCCCTGTTTTTGTATAATTCATTGCGTTTATCCCACAAAACGGGCCGCAGATGAACTTCAATGATTACTCGTTCTGTATCGATTTTCATTTCGGTAGTACAATACGGCGCGTGCGCCCCGCTCGACTCTAAAATGGGCACTGAAGTTGTAGGCAGCGCTTACGCATGCGGATACCCCGCACCGGGGTGACGCCCCGCACAGCGCCCCGCGTCCCGCGTGCGTTTATCACGCTTTACAATAGATACCTATATGAAATTGTTCTTTGCGGATGCTACGCATGCGGGCCAATCCCGCGTGCGTGAGCAAATCCGCGTGACACTAAAAGCGCCCTTAAACCACGCCAATGGCCTTGTCGACACTGAATGCGCGGGGTCTGAGGCCTGAGGCGGGCGCGGCAAGCGGGGGCGTGCGGTGGTCACAGTGACGCGCGGGCACTTGTAGCGGTTCGACGTATATCAGGAGTTGTAAACCATGGACGAAGAATTAATATTTTTACTCGACAGCCCAGTCTTGAGATGTGAGGTGTTGAATACAAGAGATGGTGTACACAAACTAAATAAAGACCGAGAAATATGTGGTGAATATTTCAATTTGTATAAAAAAACTAGCCGAAGCCCGCGACTTCGTTCGCAATTTATTACTTTGGTCATACAATATCGTGTACTCATGAGCTAAACGCCACTGATCCAATCTATCCTCAGGAATTCCAAACAATCTATATAATTCCAATTCAAATTCTAAAAGCAACTCACCCTGCGACTTGTCATATTTTGATATATCGATTTCCAATTTATCATCAGTATCCAATTCATCCGCATTCATCATGTTATTCAAAACCGTTTCAAACTCAGCAGGAGAACAATCCGTAAAAATTTTAAATTTATCAGGTAACACAGAAAGTAATCTAGATTTAAATTCCTTAAAAATAGGACAAAACATTACATTAACCGTTTTAGAATGAGCTGCAATAGTTTGCAGTGCCGCATACTCATGAATAGCAGACTTCTCCAATTTGGGTTTAGGTAGTCTCTTGATCATTAAGCTATACCTTGAAAGCTCCTCTCTATCAACTATTAGATCACCATCTACCATAGAGTCTATATTACAATTCTGTGAAGGTAACCACGCATTAACTAAAGATTCATTCAAAAGAATTTTATGATCAAAAAACCTTTTGAAATCATCAATCTTATCCTTTGAAACAAATGACGCCACAAATCTGCGCACCATTAATCTAACTAAATCATTATTATTCATTGTGACTGATATCTGATGAACACCTAAATTTCTTTTAATAACAGCCAAAAGCATCTCCACAAAGGTAGCGTCTCTTTTAGAAGGACAACTAGTATTTAGTTCAGGTATCATTGTATCATACTTTCTTTCAGTCACATTTTTAACTAGGAGTGGGCAATATCGCTTTTTTTCAGTATCGAATCGAAACTATATATCGATTTTGGATATCGGTTTTTGAAACACTATATTTTCTGAAACTATATATTGACGAGTACCCATACGCTTTTTATTTACATCGCAACGGAAAAACACTATATTCATGTCGTATGTTTCGTAATATGATTTTTGACTAAGTTACACATACTTGTTGAATGAATGCAAGTAATATGACTATCGTAATGAACTGCCCTTCATACTTTAACCAGGCTTAGGACTGGCTGCACTGCAATATTGTATGTTTTGAAATACTGGCATAATGCGTAAAAAAGGAAGATATGTAATTGCAATGTTATGTTAAGTGTGCTTAGCTTAGGTACTTAATTATACTGAGTAGGTTTATTTAAATAAATATTTTTAAATACACAAAATATACGATTATACCGACTTAAATGTATTGCAAATGCAGGCGTATTTATCAGTTCATTTCATGATATGTACATGCTCTTTTTCTATATACACTATTTACATTGGCTATTTACATTTTTTCTTTTTACATCATATTTGTACACTCATTTCCATTGAACTATTTACATAAACCTATTTTGGTCCAAATTTACATTCAAAAAAGCAAGTTGCTTCACTTTCGACGAAGCAAGCCGGGTGCGACGATCATTTATAATTAGTTCTGTTTTGCTAAAAATTCTCTCGCATGGCACTGACGTCGCCATAATATTTCCATATTTTTTAAAAAGACGCGCCAGATATGGATATGTAAATCTATGTTTGCGCCACCATTCGAGAGGACAACTCCATGAAGTTCCTGTGAAAACTGGTAATAGGTCGTCGTTCAAGTAGGTATCAATTTCTTTAATGGCTTTTGACATCGGAGTCCCAACATTCTGCTTTTTTCCTATGATTTCACTAAGAATGGAAAATGGGGAAAATTTTTCGGCGTAGCTAGGAACCACTGTTGTTACCGAGGAAGTTGTCTGTTCTTGCGCACTTTCCTGCGCTATCATTGTACTTAAAATGTCCTGGACACGCTTCTTCGTATTTTTGGCTTCATTTTCGTCAGAAAATACACTCAATTTGTATCTGGGATCTAAAAATGTACATACTGAAAAAGTTCCGCTTCTTTCTATATTGGAGAATCTAGTTATTAGTCCATTCCTTAAACTAAAAATTAGCGCCCTAGACACGTCATTAAAGTCCTCACTCAGAAGTTTTTCACATGAAAGCAACAGACATCGTGTCATTACTATAACCGAGCTTTCCGTCATATATTTTTCGCCGCTCATAGATTCGGTGGCATCGTCGAAAGGTTTTAATATAGTTGCAACTTCGGCAAGAAGTACCCATTCTTCGTTTGTTATAATAGGCAAGTCTTTTTTTATTATTGCCATTGTGGACCTAATGTGTTGTTCCAATTCCACGAAACGCTTAATCATGTGGAAGGTGGAGTTCCAGCGAGTCGGTACTTCTTGGATTAAGCGCTTCGGGACACAGTCTGGCTGGTTGGTAGACTGTGCCTTTAATAGCTTTTCTAAGGCAGTGCTGCTACTTTTGAAAAACCTGACAATTTTTTTCACTTTATCTAAAACGGTTTGAAGGGCTTCATTCAATGACATTGCATCCTGTAAAATTAAATTTAAAGTATGTCCGTAACAGCCATAATGTTTCCAGCCGATGTTTCCGATGGCTTTTTTCATGTTGGCGGCATTGTCCGTCACAATAAAGTTAACTTTTTCTGCCAACTCATAATCATTGATTATTTTATTTAGGATGGTCTGTATGTTTTCACTAGTGTGTGAATCTTCGAACTGGCAACAGTCCAATAAAATGGTTTTCAGCTGAAAATCCTCTGTGATAAAATGAGCGGTGACGGCCAAATAGGACTCATTGGCTCTTGAGGTCCATAAGTCAGATGTAAGGCACACATAATCTATGCCAAAATCGGGCCCCAATTCCGTTTTTAAGCCCTCTTTTGTTTTATTGTATAAGGCAGGAATCATTACTTTAGAAATAGTTTTTCTAGTAGGAAGTTGATAGCCAGGAATCCAGCGAATAACTTTTTTGAAAGCTTTTTCTTCTACTAGAGAAAATGGGTGATAACTGTCAATAAATAGATCTAATATATCATTGTCGATCTTTCTTTTTAATTCACCTGATATTTTTTTAGATGAACCATATCTCTCTATGCCTTGTTGTCTTACATGTCCTGTGGTTAGAACAGGTTGAATTGCTGTTGAAGCTGATGTTACTGACGATGTGGCTAACGGGATGGGCGCAGGCGCTGCTGTCGAGGTGACCAGCGTTCCAGATCCACCGGCGGTATTGTCGCCGGTGGTATGGCTTGCTGGTATGGTTTGCGACGTCCGTGTTTCTTCCTGCCCAGCCATTACTCTCGAATACGCATCTAAATGTCTTTTTTTTAGATGTGCCTTAAGATTGCCTGTAGTTCCTTTATAGCTGTAACTATCACCACAAACTCGACATTTGGCTTTTTTATCGGCGGCATTATTTTTGTCAAAATATTCCCACAAAACACTAGAATTTATACGAGACATTTTTGAGTTTTTTAATTGTACTTCACTATATCTATACACGAATTAACTTAAACTACTAATTTATTTACACTTAAATATTTATACAAAAGTCAAAGTCACAACACAAGATCTATTTTTTAACTTATTAACACAAATTTACACAAACTATTTACATTTACTTGTTTATAGTGCATAATTTCAACACAAAAGTTTTTAAAACTCGGGAGAAAGAGCAAATCCATGCGCTCACTCGCGTATTTATTTAAAACTAAAAATAGAAATAATTGTGTCAAGTGCGTCAACTAATAATAGTAATAATTTCTTCGCTCTCTAGTTCAAGGCCATAAGGTCGAAGTGCAAGGCGCGCGGACGGCGGGAGAGGCGCGCTGGCGCGGCAGTACGCAAACCGTTTCGGCTACTGTCGGCTAAGTTCGGGGCAATCACTCTGCCACTCGGCACTATTCATTCGTTTCGATTTGATTTGATTCTCACAATTCGAACGATATTCCATCGCGCGCGTATCGCTGATCAAATTTGGTTCGGATAGTTTTAGCAATATAGTGTTTCGTACGATATATAGATTCAAGTTTAAGCCGATATCGGATTTTCGATATTGTTACAATATATAGATTCAATATCTATATACGATTTGTATCGCCCACCCCTATTTTTAACCGCTCTATTATATTTAAACGCTACAGGTGGTAAGTCCAAATCCAAGTTATTAATAAGTTCGCTCTCCATAGACATATCACAATCAATCCATTCAGGAATGACCAAGTTATAAAAATCCTGCAGAGCGCCTATATCATATGATCTTGGTTGATAAGCAAAATCAGATAACAACTGACTATCCCCAACAGTATCAATTTCAACATTCTGATCAACACCCGTATCATCATCACACGAAATATTTCTTCTAAGGGGTCCAGCTTTTCTATTTTAATTTTTCTTCTCCATGTGAATTCGATGAGCCAGTCTGTAAAATTTCCTTTAAAATTGTCTTTATGAAAGACCCGTTTTAAACCACGCCAATGGCCTTGTCGACACTGAATGCGCGGGGTCTGAGGCCTGAGGCGGGCGCGGCAAGCGGGGGCGTGCGGTGGTCACAGTGACGCGCGGGCACTTGTAGCGGTTCGACGTATATCAGGAGTTGTAAACCATGGACGAAGAATTAATATTTTTACTCGACAGCCCAGTCTTGAGATGTGAGGTGTTGAATACAAGAGATGGTGTACACGAACTAAATAAAGACCGAGAAATATGTGGTGAATATTTCAATTTGTATGAAAAAACTAGCCGAAGCCCGCGACTTCGTTCGCGTGGACTTTATGTCTCTGGAAAATGCTCATCAGGCTGAACAACTTTTACTAAGGCGGCATTTTTATATCTCTTATAGTTTTGCTGGACCATTATGGTTCTGCATCAGGCGTTCCATTTTCCAAAATCATTTATACCCTATATGTTGCCCAGGCTTAATAGCTATATAACAAAAAAAGTTTCATTCGAATGCGTCCAGTATTTCCGGAGATTAGCGTGTACAAACAGACAAACAGACATACAGACAAATAGACAAACAGACAGACATTTTTTTTAAAATTCTTACTCTATTACTACATCTCCATCGCCCCCAATATTTTTTTTGGAAATATATTTAATGTACAGACACACTTTTTTTACCGTTTTATTATATGTATAGATATAGATAGATGAGATTATTCCCTGATAGATTTTTTGAGTACACTCGGATGTCCGTGTCTACATTTGACTGCATCCTTCGTTACATAGCACCTAAAATCACCAAAGAAGACACAAACTTTCGCAAGAGTATTAGTCCTGACGAAAAATTGTTCATAACTCGTGAGGTAAGAAAGAAACAATAATATATGAAAATGTATTACTTAGGTATTTATTATATAGTAATCAAACAATTAGTTAAGAAAAATATTAATAATTAGTGTAGTTGCCAGTAGAATATCCTCCATAATTTTGAGAAGAAAACTGCAACCTTTCTGCTTTATCTATTTTAATTTGTGTTATTTTATTTCGAATACGTAGCTTTTGCAATTCCCCAAATTGTTTTATTTGTGGCAGGAGACTCATGAAAAAATGGTAATCGTCACATTTCTCTTACTGATCACTATTAGATGCCGTTTTCTGTTCTATTAGTATTTTTTTTTTATGTCGCATTCTATGAGTTCTTTTCTATAAATTAAAAATTTGTTATGTTGTGTGTGTGTATGTTAAATTACTGTTATGTAAATATAACCAAACAAAATTAATATTTCCACAAATTAAGGAAACGTACGTCTTAACCCTATAAATGTCAGTGACATTTGACGTTGAAGAAGAAAACATGGCATAAAAAAAATCTATACAGCCACAACCTTAAAACCCATTCACGGTTTTGTTCCGTGAATAAAAAAATCACAACATGACAGCGTCCATTTATTCGTTTTTATAAAAGTGTGATAATATTCCATCATCTGGTCGAGGATGTCTACACCGCCCATATAACTATTGCAATTTGTCACAATTTTTGGACCAGTGACATCAATGTATGATCTTTATACGACATTCACATTTTTGTTGCAAGTACAATTCGACACTATACGGAGGGGTGCACTGAAAATTTCGGGAATCAAGGAAATTATACAACATTATTAGTAAAAAATATATTTATTGTTTTTCGAAGTATTCTCCTCGAAATTTGACACATTTTTCCATTCGATGGAACCAATTATTAAAACATTCATTCCATTCTGAAGTTGGGGTACTCAAAATGGCCGTTTTGTAGGCGTCTACCGCTTCTCCAGGTGTCGAAAATCGTTGACCACGCAATTTGTTCTTAATTTTGGGAAAAGTATAAAAATCATTCGGGCTTAGGTCGGGGCTGTACGGCGGATGGTCTAATAATTCAATGTTTACTTGCTGTAAATACTCTTTTGTTCTGTGGGTGGTATGGGAGCTCGCATTGTCGTGATGGAGGATGATGCGGCGGTTGCAGTTCTCTTTACGGAGTTCAGAGACGACCTGCGGCAAACAAATGCTAGCATACCATTCTGCATTGACCGTTCTTTGTCCCTCAAGAGGAATAGTTGCAACATGGCCGGTTTTGGAGACAAACGTGGCCACCATTTTTTTTGCAACGCTCCGCGAACGAATAACTTTTGTTGGCTTTAACTCGTTTTCGAACACCCAAACTCGTGATTGGTTTTTCGTTTCGGGTTCATATGCATATATCCAGGATTCGTCACCTGATACGATGCTGTATACAGCATTTGAAGATCCTCCATGGAATCTCTCAAGAGTTCTGACGCACCAAGTAACGCGAGCCGCTTTTTGCTCCTCACAGAGTGCATGCGGGATCCATCGGGAAAACAACTTTTTTACACCTAATTGCTTATGCAAGATTATTTGTATTTGACTCATGCCAATGTCTAAAGTTGCCTGAATTTCGCGATATGTGACATGTCGATCTTCCTCAATCAGCTTACGCACGGCATTAACGTTATCTTGGGTGATTGCAGTTTTTGGGTGACCTTGACGGGGATCGTCACTGAGCTTGACACGTCCACGTTGAAATTCCGCAAACCAGCGATAAATTGTGGTTTTAGATGGGGCTTCATCACCAAATGCAGAAAGCATCCGATCAACACACTGTTTAGGCGTCAAACCACTTCGAAAGTCGTAATAAATCATTACTCTTGAATTTTCTCGAGTCAATTCCATTTTCACACCGACTTTACAAGTTTGACAAGACCAAAAGACAAAACCGCGTTTTTTTTTCAAAAATATTTAAATGGTATTCGATTAATAAAACCAAGAAGTTTTAGATTATAAAGACATTATTATGCCAGGTACAATGTAAATATTCCATTCCCGATATTTTTAGTGCAGCCCTCGTAAGAACGGATTTGTTATCTTTCCACCTTACTTATGCCTTAATAATAAAAAAAAACTTTCTCCGCGATTCATATCTTTATCTTTGTTGAATTTAACTGAAGCACGCCCTGGAATTCGATTCAACATATTAGTACCAGTACTGTGCATATTATTTCGATCCAATTCTTCAATCAAAGAAACGGTTGTGAAAAATCTGTCATGATAAATACAGCTTCCTGGTGGTATTGTTTTTGACAAATGGAGTATGACAGAAGGACACAGACCTAGATTAATATTGCCAAACATTGTTTAAGCACCTCTGTATATCTCAGTCTTCAAAGTCTATCATGAGACCATTACTTGTGGTCGCAACAAAATTTTTCAATCCCACTGGTCTGGGTTTGTATTTAACAACCTGCCTCATAGGACATCGCCCTGTAAAAGGGATCATCTGCGCATCTATACCATAACAGCCTGGCACTCTTTTTAGTCTATTACACGCACGAAGAATGCAATTAATGGCTGGTTGGACTTTCCAAAGTGGGTTATGTGGTTCGTTTTCTTTCAAATACATTTTTGACATTTATTGTACATGCAAGCATATGATTTTTAATCACAAACTGCCCTAACAATAGCGTCTTCAAGATTTTTATAATCGATGACTTTTTTATTTTTTAGAGCTGCAAAAATGTATTCCATGTTAGAGTGTTTTATGCACATACATGTATCCCTATTTTTGGCCGTTGGCGACAAAACGTAAAAAGGTTTGTATCGAAAAAATGTTGTAAAACTGTCGACTCCTCCTTCCTTTTTGTAAATATCATATAGATTCTGTAAAGTGTCAGTTAAATAACGAATTTGCATTTTTTTCTTTCCCCTCGTTCTTGTTTCCTTCCTTCCTGCCGTGATGCGGCTTATGTCGTCTCTGAGATAAAATGCTTCTATTATTTCTCGAATGCTCTTATTTTTTTGTGTCTTCTTCTTACTAAACCTTATGCGGCCTCTTACCAAACAAGAAGCAACAGCTTTGACCGATTTATTAGTTTTGACAACTTCGTTCACTGCAATGGATTTTAAAACTTTCTTTTCTTGTGTCGTTTTCGTAGTCCCATATGTGTTCCGCAGCGATATCTCTAGTATTTCTTGCCGCGCCATGAGTTTATCTATTTCGGTTTGTAAGCTATGAACTTTTTTTGTATATTCCAACTTTTCACGGTATAGTTTCTTCCGAAGTGTTGCGTGCTTAGTTTTCCATAAATTTATACTATTTAAAGCATTTTGGTACAACCTTTGCAATTTTTTGTATCGGTATCTAAAGGCACTAACTTCATTGTTTTGATGCTTAGGTGTACTTGTGGTTTCAGTGTAACATTCCTTATGCTTCCTTTTCATCTTTTGTTGTTTCTTTTCTTCTCTCCAAATTTTTCTCTTTTTTTCTTTTTCTTCATCAGTCAACTCCGCTATTCTTTTTCGGGATTTTTTCATATACTCGGCCTTCTTTTTCATTTATTCTGCATACTTTTCGGGTTTCTCTTTTAACTTGTCCCTATATTTTTTAGCCCTCTGTGCTGCAGTAAGTGCCATTTTAACTGAAATATAAAAAAAAAACATAAAATATCTATTTATTAATTTTCGGGTTAACTAAGTCATTATTAACGTCGTTGGCGAATTTAGGGGATGTCATTAAAAAATATTACGTATCTATCTATTAAATCATAAATAATAGATCGCCATGTGTAACCTCAACCTTACAGTTCCGGTGGCTCACGAAACTATTCCGGCTATAGATAACGTGACCCACCGGATGTGACGAATCCGTACCATCAAATATGTTCTAGATGTTTTCAATGTTTTGCTTGTGTTTTACGTCTACTTTTAACTTATTGAACGATACTTTACAATATAAGTTATAATTATTTTACATTCAAATAACATAAAAATAGCTCTTTACCTTATTAATCTCCGTGAGCAACCGGAGCACAATTTTGGAACCACCGTGACGCGACCACTTTGCAAGTCACTCCTGATGACACTGGGCACATTCTACAAAATGGCGGATTTCATAGACACATCTAATGTTGCCAGGATTGGAAAATAACTTCGTTGTGGTAATTTTTTGGTTTTAAGTGTGAAAAAATCGCCGTGACACTATACGGAATTCCGGTAATACCATATTCTTGGGACAACAGAAGAACAGAATTTATATCAATTTAAAAGCAAATTATGATAGAAAAGAACATAAAATTATAATTTTCGACTAAAATATGGCCAGGAAACAAAAATAAATAGCATATAATAGGTACAATTTACCAAATTTTATGCGTGTCGAAATTTTCAAAAGTGCTTGGGACATTGAAATTTTCGGCTTTTCAGCAGCGTAATATTGATTTATTTTTATAATTAATGACTAAATAGTTTAAACCGAGGTGAAATACTACTCTTTATAAGTACCAAATTAATGAAAATACAAAAAAAAAATGTTAAACACTTTATACGAGTAATTATAAATTGTTAAACATTTGGGACAAGCCAATTTCGCCATGTACAATTTTTTTGAAAAATGCCCTTGTACTCTTGTTCTTTTTACTTCGAAGCCATCACATTTTGTAGATGAATCATCATCATCGTCGCTTTCAGAGTCTGAACAACTAGTGGATTCCGTTGCGTGAATACGAGATGTTTTAAGATAGGCTGCAGGCTGTTTTTTGCTGCTACTGGCAGCGGAAGGCGAAGTCTTATACAAGGTATTAATGACTGCGAGCTGGATGCCATGGGCAAGGCAGAGTTGATGCTGGGCGGGAATATAAGATCCCATTTTTTTCATTACACTCGCGCCATCCGTGGTATGACTAACAATATCTTCTTCCAAGACGATATTGAACTTAGCTAGATGCTCCCGCAGTAATGAAGCAGCTGCCGTAACTGGCATGGACCCCGTTATTTTGACGAGTCCCAGGTTTTTAAATTCAAACCCCCCAAAAGCTCTGCAATGAACGTTTAAAAAATCCAAGATTTTGTTTTATCACTTTCTCGGCATAATTACCTTACTTAATTATAAAAAATTACAGCTTTCTTGTAGTTATAGTTTCTTGGTCAAACTGCGGACAGACAGACAGACATGCCGAAACTATATTAAGTTATATTTGAATATTAGAATCGTAACATATCTCAAAGGTGAAATAATAAAGAACCGTGTTGTACTTTGTTTGACCACTTCCGACCGTGCTTTTGTTATCAATAACTTATTATTATTTGTTTGTTGTTTTATAACCAGAGGCTGTACCTAATTAGGTTTTCGTGGTTGAGAGGGTTGGTAATTTATTCTTCAGGTTCGTAGTAGATGCTGCCACCACTCACTTGATAGTGAGAAATAAAAGATTTAATCTTGATCACTTCTTGTAATTTGTAGAAAATAGTTACACAATAATTATTATAAGTTGAGAACAAAATAATATACTTGATTTGCTGAAGGCCCGGAGTAGAATGAATCTGGAGACGCAGCTCCTCTCTTTTATACTAAGTTCTTATCGAGAGTCACGGTTACGTGACGAATCGAAACTTGGAAATATGAGTGATGCAATAGTCCTAGAAAATGATCGTAAAATGTATTTCTTGAAATTATTAACAATAAAATATGAGATAAGTGTCATACAAAGTTGCAGTGTTAAGATATTCATAAGAAATATTAGAAACGGTCGTAAAATACTAATGAGGTGTGACCGTCGCGATAAGCGAAAGTGACATTACTTAACTTCTCCCACCTTAAGAGTGAAATTAGAGTGGAACGAAAATTTTACATACAATATAGTGATCAAAAAGGTTAGTAATTATTACAATTCTAATTACTATGTTAGTGATACAATTGGTACTTAATTTATATAAAACTTCACTATTCACTTCCTAAAGTCTTTAATCGTCCTTTAGTTCACAGCTCACAATGTGCACCTGAAGTGTCTGTTCACTGGTTTCACTATAACATGGAGATTCACTTATTCACTTGATAGGTTTCTTTACATCTTGTATTATAATTTGCTGACGTAAGGAAGCAAGGCATTTGACATTATGACCTGATCTCTTGTATGTCCAAGTAAGATGAAGTGATAGTGCCAATATCAAGCAGTCCATGTTCTTCTCGGCGATCTTCTAGATTTTTAGGATAGGGTTAGACAGTGAAGCGTGCTTTACAATACTTAATAGAGTTTATATATTTTTCCTTATCATTAAATTTCTACCAAGTAAAATGCATTTTTAGTTTCCATTATTCCTATTCCTAGTTTAAGTACGGGTTGCATATTATATCTTTTACTTAACATAATGATTATGTCATATTACTATAAAATAACTAAAGATTATATATTATTAAATTACATAATTAGTTCTTAGTTTTTGTTCCTTACGTGGTTTAACTCTAACATTCCTTTAAAATTCCCTATGATTCTTAAAAATAAAATTCTTTACAATTCTTTACTTCTAAAAAGTCGTAATTATTTTTTAGCTAAGTAGGCCATCCCCTTATTCAGTAATTTTATTAGGTCTCTTAACATTCTTAAGAGGTACCGAAGTGTCTCGATCTTTAGTTACTATGGGAACCACATTTCTTTCAATATCTCCGGTGATTACCGCTGATTGATATCTAGGTTTATCCTTTGCTGCTCTTTTGTTCACAATTTTTGTATAAATTGTGTCTCCTTTTTGCAATTCTTTACTTGTGGATGCAGTTGGCTCTAATCGTTTCCTAGTTTGTCTTTTAAATTCAATAGTTTTATTAGTTATATATTTATATAGAACATTAGTTCGTTCTTTATGATCCCGCACTAATTGTTGCATATACTGATGGTTATAGTTACAATCAAATACGCTTCTGGAATCTGTGTGTCCGAAAATTACTTCAAATGGTGTAAATCCAGTAACTGAGTGAATAGTATTATTATATGCTGATATAGCATATGACATATTATTTTCAGTATTACTAAAAGAATTTTGAATTTTAATTATTCTGTAAATTTCTATTAATGTACTATGAAATCGTTCCATGATACCCATAGAGTTAGGATTATTCGGAGTACCAATATGCAAATCTATTTTATATAGAAGTAATAGTTCTCTTATTAAATGATTGTTAAATTCAGAACCTGGATCACAACTTATTTTTAAAGGCGTTCCAAAATAAGAAAAATATTTTAATAGGGCTTTACTTACTTCTGGAGTGGATCGATCAGCTATTTCAAAGGCTTGTCCGAACTTGCTAAAGGCGTCTACAATTGTAAGATAAGTTATATTGTCGATTTTAAATAAATCCATGAATATTTCCTCGAAAGGTTTATTCTGAGTTTGGGTTAATTCAATAAGAGGCTTTAAAGGTTTTCTTTCATATTTGGCTTTCTTACAAATGTCGCATGAATTTATTATTGCACTAACTGTTTCTTTCATACCAGACCAATAATAATTTCTTTTTAATCTATTCAGAGTCTCTCTTATTCCTCTATGGCATGTCTTTCCTTCATGAGTTTTAAGAACTAATTCCTTTTGTTCATCTTCGTTTTCAATAACACTTACTCTTTTAGTACACTCTATTATTTGAATATTGTTAGTGTCAAAGAGTTCCGCTATTACATCATAAAAATATTGTTTTAAATTAGTTGAATTGAAATAAATGAAATATTTTGTATGTGTATTTATATATTCTTTTAAAAAGTTTTTTATTAATATGGGATTAAGTGAGGTGTATACTTCTATAATTTTTCTTTTACGTTTAGATATATCTTTAACTTTTACCTCGTCTCTATACCAATGATATACTAATATCTGATTAGGTTTTGTGTCTACTGCTTCGTATAATATAGGAATACTATTATTATTAACATCATCATCATCAAAGTCATTAATATTATCTAATGATTCAACATCGGATGCAGTCATAGTGATTTGTGAAATATCGTCAGGTACATCAAGTATATTTTCATAAGTATTATCTGAAGTTGAAGGTGAAACATCTAAAGTGTTTAATTGGATTCTAGATAATGCGTCTGCATTAGTATTTTGATTTCCCTTTTTATATATTACGTCAAAATCGTATTCTTGAAGACGAAGTCTCCATCTCGTTAGTTTGCTATTGGGCTCTTTTAATGAATATAGCCAAGCTAATGGTCTATGATCAGTAAAAACTGAAAATTTCATACCGTATAAATAGGGTCTAAAATGTTTAACTGCCCATAAAATTGCTAATAATTCTTTTTCTGTTGTACTGTATTTTTGTTCCGTACTTGACAAGGTTCTACTTGCATAAGCTACGGGTTTATCTTGTCCTATAGTTCCTTGTGATAGTACAGCTCCAAGGGCAACATTGGATGCGTCAGTAGTTAATATGAAAGGCTTTTTAAAATCAGGATATTGTAATAAGGGAGCATTGGTAAGTAAATTTTTACATGTTTCAAAGGTCTTGATATATTCATCTGTTATAATAAATTTGGTATTCTTTTTCAGAAGCGAAGTCATTGGTTTGGTTATTTTCGAGAAGTCTTTAATGAATCTTCTATAATATCCTACTAAACCTAGAAATGATTTAATTTCTTTTTGCGTTTTAGGAAGGGGATAATTAAGTACTGCAGTAATTTTATCATTGTTAGGTTTAAGTCCATCTTTAGTTATAGTATGACCTAAATATAATACTTCTTTTCTTAAAAATTCAGATTTATCTAGTTGAATTTTAAGATTAGCTTCTCTTAATGTGTCGAAAACTAATTTTAACTTTTGGATGTGATCTTTTAATGAGGTTGAAAAAATTAGTATATCATCTAAATAAATCAAACAGTGAATTCCTTGTAATCCTCTTAGGATACTGTCCATTGCTCTTTGAAAAGTAGCAGGAGCAGTTTTTAGTCCAAAAGGCATTCTGAGAAATTCATAATGTCCAAATTGAGTGCTGAAGGCAGTTTTTGGTTGGTCTTCTTTTTCAATTTCCAGTTGATGATATCCTGAAGCTAAATCTAGTGTAGTAAAGTAAGTACTGTTTCCTAATTTATCAAATAAGTCATTTATATTTGGTAATGGGTATTTGTCATCTATCGTTATCTCATTGAGTTTCCGATAATCGACTACCATTCTATGTTTCTTTTCACCACTTGCATCTAATTTTTTTGGAATAAGATGTATAGGGGCATTCCAGGGCGAGAAACTAGGTTTAATAATATTATTTTTTAGAAGTTGTTCTATTTGAGTTTTAATTTCTTCATTTTGTGAAGGAGGTAACCTATAAGGCTTTACACAAATGGGAGTTTCAGAAGTTGTCCTAATTTTATGTTTTATATTGTTACTAAATGATAGAGGAATGTCTTCATGATAGAAAAGATCCCTATATTCATAACATAAGCCATAAATATAGTCCTTTTCCTCTTCATTCATGTGATCCAATCTAAGTTTTTTCAAATTATCTATTAAAAGTTGTTCATTATTAGGCAAATAATTAGTATGAATTTTTAAACTTGGTAATGACGGTTCTACGTTAAATGGTTTAGTTATTTTAATGGTAATAAATTTATCAGTTGTATTTTGCACAATGGTATACGCAAATCCATTGACACACTTAACTAGGGCACAAGGCATGCGTACGCCATCGTAAAATTCTACAAAGTCTAGTATACCGTCTCCATTTTCCAAGGTCGTAGGCACACTAATCCTTTGTTCCATTCTCGGTTCTAAAGTTATTGCAACAATGTTAGTTAACGAGGCATTCTTCTGCTCGTCGAATTGAATTGGTATTTTCACTTTCGGTGTTATCAGACATCTATTTTTAGTATCAATTTTTGCTTGGATTTTCCTTAACAAGTCTATACCGAACAATCCGCCATAGCAGTTATCAATGTCGTAAACATAAAATTTGTGCGATAGGTCAGTGTTGAATAATTTAAAAAGTGGAATATTTAATACTTCGTTATGTTTACTAATCGCATGCGTACTGATGACCTCGAACGGCTCGTAACTTTTATGACTGTTAAAATATTTCGTCGCGATTTTATTACATAAGAATGACCTAGTGCTACCGGTGTCTAACAGTAATTTTGATTCTATTTCGGGAATGTTTATATATGGTAGTGAATCGTATTGATCTTTCTTTTCTAAATTGTCGGGTTGATTTCCGAGGCTTGGACTTGAAAATTTGGTTGGGACTCTTGGTTTTCCGTAACATTAGTTTCGACCGGTCCTGGTTGATTTAAATAATTAACATTACTCGTTCTAGGAGCATTAGTTTGCCTAGAAGTACTTGGGTTTTGGAAATTATTATTATTTCCGGCTCTTTGATTTGCCGTAAATGGCGAATTTCTATTGAATTGATATCTATTAAATTGAGGGTTGTTCCTATTAAATTGAGGATTGTTCCTATTAAATTGAGGAATGTTCCTATTGAAAGGAGCGAAATTATTTTCACCTTGGGGTCGTGAATTGTTATTGAAATGATAATTGAATGGGTTCCGTCTATCGAATTCATTTGATCGGAAGTTATTAAATTCTGGGTTTCGATGGGGTTGATTTATATTTTGATGTTGACCTCTAGGTCTGAAATTATGGTGATTTTGAGATGAATGACCAGAATTTCTTGGTGAAGCCCGAGAATTTTGCTCATTTCGGAGCGAATATTGTTTTTGGAAATTCATTTCCTCTAGAACAATTTGAAGGGCTTCTTCAAGTGTTTTTGGTTCTTTCATCCGCACGAGACGAAGAAGATACTGAGGTAAATTATATAGGAACACTTGTAATGCAGAATGGTTATAAATATTTAATTTGACTTGCCGAGTTGCCGTATCATTGGTTGCAATGATTTTTGAAAATAAATTGCTTTTTACAGATTGAATCCTATTATAGAAATCTTGATAAGATTCATTACTTTTTATAGTTAATTGTTCGAGCTCGAGAACAAGACAGCCTTCTGATTTTTGATCTCCGAAGTGTTGTATCAAGAAATCTTTTAATGTAGCCCAATCTACAGATGCGTAATCATGTTCACTTATTAAGGTCGCTGCTTTTCCCATTAATTTACTTGTTATTTTTTGCATAATAAAATTATATTCAGCTGGTTCTAAATCTCCAACAATAGACAAAACATATTCACATTTCTTTATAAATAAATTAATCATTCGCGAGTTGCCGTCGAAAGTGGGAATAACATCGATCAGTTCAGTGACCATTAATCGTGCATTTCGGCGATGTAAAAATGGTATAGGCAAAGTAGTAGGAGGATAAGTTGCATCAAACGTAGGTGGTGGTGTCCGTCCGTACCCAAAACTATCCGCGTTTTCTCTGGCCATATTACCAGTTTCGCTACGAGTTACGTAACTAGGGAAAGTAGGAAAATTAGGTCCTGGGTGTTCAAGAGGTTCCGCTCCTCTTTCTACCCTTTCCGAACGTTCTACTAATGGAGGCATCTCTGGTCGGTTAGACTCAGATGGATGGTCCATTCCACTAGCCAATGGGGGAGAGTTATGGTACTCTTCTGTCGGTTCGTTCATCGGAACGCGTTCTCTTATAATTTGATCAGTTACACGCTCGATTTCACGCCTAGCTGCTTCTCTAGCTTGACCTACAGCCTGCTGAGCTACCTGATTTAATTCTCGTTGGGCCAAATCTGCTAAGTAGTTCATGGTTGAATTGTTCATGTAAAGATTTACAAAATGCTCGAGGAGAAAAAAAAAAAAAAAAAAAAATTGATTTAGATAATATAAGTCACAGTAGCAGTTCTAACCCGTGGTTCTCCTTGAACGTAAACTAAGATGATTACTACGGCAATTATTTTATAATATACTGTTTGAGGGGTGGAAAAATTACAACCTTTTAGAATTGTAAATTGTTTTAAACAAAATAATATATTGATATCACGTCCGTCTGGTCCGCATATAATAGTATATGTATTCATATAATTCCTTACAATAAATTTGCAATTTTATTCTGGTTTGCGTAACCACAAAATTTTCTTTTAATATTATTGCGATATACTGGCAATTTTGGTTAGGTTTGCCGATTAACCAATTTAGAAGCAATTTTGGTCAGGTTTGCTAAACCAATTTAAAATTTGTATTCGCAATATAAATCTTCGGGTATGTCCCGGTATTCAATTCCTTCGACTGCGCAGCAATTATTAAATTCGCGTTTTCGCGTTAATTTCAATCATTAATTTCAATACTTATATCTATCTCGCGAGAATAGCATTAAGAAAATACAATATAATAAGACAATAAAATAGACAATAAAATATACAATAAAATAGTCAAAGAAATATAAAAAATTCCTAATAGCACGCTTGTGTCTATGTAGGGAAAAATTTGGTAAGGAAGGGAAACGATGATATTACTCGTATATAGAACCTCCCGATTCTACTCCGACGAAAAATTCCTTCCTTGAAATTTTTCTTGTTTGCAAAGTTCTCAATAAAATGACGGGGTTCCTCCTCTTAATTCTTGAAAGAAAAGGCAACCGTCCAGATCTTCCACTTACTTGAGGGTTGATGTTACTTATCTGGAAACGACTGCTGAGGATGCTTCTTCGTGCTGTATCCCACCGCTGCCACCAATTAAGTTTTCGTGGTTGAGAGGGTTGGTAATTTATTCTTCAGGTTCGTAGTAGATGCTGCCACCACTCACTTGATAGTGAGAAATAAAAGATTTAATCTTGATCACTTCTTGTAATTTGTAGAAAATAGTTACACAATAATTATTATAAGTTGAGAACAAAATAATATACTTGATTTGCTGAAGGCCCGGAGTAGAATGAATCTGGAGACGCAGCTCCTCTCTTTTATACTAAGTTCTTATCGAGAGTCACGGTTACGTGACGAATCGAAACTTGGAAATATGAGTGATGCAATAGTCCTAGAAAATGATCGTAAAATGTATTTCTTGAAATTATTAACAATAAAATATGAGATAAGTGTCATACAAAGTTGCAGTGTTAAGATATTCATAAGAAATATTAGAAACGGTCGTAAAATACTAATGAGGTGTGACCGTCGCGATAAGCGAAAGTGACATTACTTAACTACCTTCCTCTGGTCCTCAAAAATACTGATGTTGATTATTTTTACATATTTACAAAATATGTACAATGAATTTTTAAATTCATTCAGTGTTGCCACCTCAGAATTTTCCTTTTACCCTAACGCTAGGCGAAATTACCCTAAATTAGGCACTTTTATGACTTTTTTACCCTAAGTATTTATTTTAAATAAAAACATCTTACTTTACTTTTTTTACGTTTTATTTTTTCTTAATCTACGCATTCTTAATCTAGCATTTCCAAACATTCTTGGAATGTATCCGTCGTCTGGGCTTCTATGTCATCTGCAGTCATTTTCTTCTTGAAATCGTACATTTCATTCGAAAACTTTTTCAACATTGCGTCTGTCGGAGTAAATGTAACGCAAGACGTATAATTTATTTTTAATCTGTACCTCACCATCATCAAGTGTTGCAACATTTCTACAGATAATCTATTTCGAAGCTTATTTTTTATGATTGAATAAATGAAGAAAGCTCTTTCCACCGTTGCATTTGATAGTGGCATTGACAATACAGCCAAAGCAAATTTTGAGATGGCAGCGAACCTCTTATTTCCTCCTGCATCTAAATCGGTATTAACCTCGGCCCAAAATGAATATTTTATTAATATATTTTATTTTGCCCTGAAAAATGCCCTTAATAATTTTGTACCCTAAAAAATACCCTAAACAAGTAAAATTGCCCTAAATTTAGGGTATAATACCCTAAGGTGGGGACACTGAATTCATTGTATAATCAATCATATTATCATACTGCATCAAGATTATCGAAACAATTTATTATTGTATAGAAAAATAACTATATCGAGTTTTAAATTTTAACAGCGACATCTAGTGATAAACATTTTAATTAAAAGTCATTATGTACAAGAAAATAACATAGCTAGTTTAATTTTTTTAAATGATTGAAATGATTAGATAAATAGGTACCTATACCACCAGTTGGCTATTGTAAATTTAAAAAAGAAATCATTAATGATTAGATAAATAGGTACCTATGTACCTATATAGTCAGAATAAGTAAGGTATGTTGGGGTAAGAGCGGATCATCAGTATTTGAGAAATCTGAACCTGTTTATCATCTCATGCGCATAGGCCGTGCTGTGGTACCACCCCACACCCCTACCTGCTTGGTCGGGCGGGTATGGCCATGAAGCTATACAGACGGCTAGATGCACTGCATAATAGGCTAAATAATACAGGCAATACAGTACACACATTGAAAAAAATATTTAAATAAAAATTAAGAACTGTTATTAGTATTACGGGACTTACCGCGATTAATATCGTTTTATCGTGAGTCGGCCAGCGACCATGATGGCAGAAGGGCCGTCGAAATATCTGGCAAAAAACGATATTAATCGCGGTAAGTCTCGTAATACTAATAACAGTAATTGTGACCGTAAAACTCTAAAATCATATAAAAATTAAGAAATTCATAGTTTAGAATTGAACTTCTGAAATTACAAAATTTCAAATTAATTTTTGAATTACTTAGAATTGAAATTTCAGGAAAAGAAAAAATACTGTCTCCTGGTTTTTTAAACGCTATTTATTTCGAATAAAAAAATATCAAGCAAAACAATTTAAATGTTGTGAATTGCTACCAATTTACAATCAAATGTACCAAGTATAAGTATAGGTTACATTGTTTTAATTAAACCAGAGCTAAAGGTCTGGTTTCTCAAAAATTGAACTATTGGAGCCATTGGACACGAGAAGTAATTCATCCTGCGCGTAGATCTTCTCGCACTCCGCCTTTCGGCGGGAGCGGGGTTGCTGCTCAGGGCTGTGGCCCTCTTCAGCGAATTGCTGCCGCCGCCTACTACGGTAGGCAGGTCACAGGATAGTGGCCGTGGCGGCCACTTCAGGCTTCATCAGTCCTGGGGGTTCGGTTGAGGCGTCGCTGCTGGTGCGGCGCTTAGCTCGGCTGGCAACGGGATGATGGCATCGCGGGGCGAGGGCATGCACCTGCCGTCCGGCGGGCGGGCGTGCAAGGGCGCAATCCCCCTGAGGTGGGGGTGCGCCGAGCGGTCCGCCTTCTCGTACATGCCCCTCGCCAGACGAGATACAAAGGTGTCCAGGCCTTCCCACTTCCGTTCCTCACGTAACGCGGGGCCCCGACGGCTGCCCGGAGACAAAGGTTTTCTTGAGCTCGAAGACGTCGCTTGTTTGTCTCCGAGCAGTATGCGTACCACGCAGGGGCCGCGTATGTGAGGCGGGATCTAACATAGGCCTTGTAGACCCCGAGCCGCGTCCGTAGCGGGAGACTGGAGGAAAGCACTGGACGCAATTTCCCCCGGGCCATCTTCGTCGTTGCCACCACTTCGTCGACGTGAGCCTTCAAGCTAAGGCGCCTGTCGAACTTCACCCCCAGGTATTTGACGTGCGGCTGCCACGGCACGTCTTCGCCGAAGAGCTTCAAGGGCGGCGGTAGGTTGGTGTTCCCCGATATTAGTGCCTGCGTCTTGCTGACGTTCACCGACAACCTCCACTTGGAGAGCCAGTCAGGCAGGGCGTCTAGGGCCTTCTGGACTTTCTTGGCGGCGTACTTTGCGTTTACACTGACGGCAAAGTACGCGGCGTCGTCGGCAAAGAGCGCCAACTCGGCCTGACCGGCCACTGGGATGTCGTCGGTGTACCACGCGTAGCACGCAGGCGACAAGCAGCTTCCTTGGGGAACACCAGCCCGCACGGGGCGTTTCGTTGATAGCCGTATCATCGGAACGCCCCGTGTTCGCCCCGCTAAGTGTTGGTTGATTGTTAACTGAACCGGTCGTCTCGAATTTGGCCACCAAACGTTGGAGAGTCGCCTTGGAAGGGCGCGCAACGTTTGCACTAATGAACACTCATTTTGTTAAAAAAGTTTTATCATTTGTACGTGCTCCTCAATTGTGTAACTTTCCATGGTAATTTGGTATTAATTACTGAATAAAAAACAATAGATTTGACAGATGTCACAAAAAAAACATGGCCGCCACAAACTATCAACATCGACCCGCCCTATTTGAAAGACCCTTTAATATTGTAAATAAAATTCTTGTTTGAAACATTATGCTATAACCTTTCCCACCGGCAAGTCTAAAAAAAATCTGCGAAACTGCTAGACAAACGATTATAAATAAAGGATCTTAGGAGGTACCAACCCTGGTACTAAGCCTTTGTGTGGTCATTTTAAAGGGTTATATTTTTTAAGAACCAAAGGTGGTCCCTCCATTTTGACGTCAAGATAGAGGAACCACATATTATATAAAATATTTTTATATACTTTGAGGTACTAACATTTTTGACATAGGTACCAACGGGTACCATGAGGGTATTAACGACTGGTTCGATAATATTTGGCTTTTGAGGAGTGGCTCCCTCATCTCGACGTTAACCTCTTACCAACATTCATTAAAATTGGTGCAGTTTAAAAACATAAACAGATAATTACTTTTGCATTAATTATAATGGCCAATCCACGAGGAAGATACCCCCAACGACACTTAATTTTTTCTAAATAAGAATTATAGTAGATATGCTACTCGTAAAATAATCAATAAGAATAATTATGTTTCTCAATAATAATATACACCTTGTACAAGTTGTTATAATTCTTCAACAAATAAAAAATGTCTTGCAGTAGTAGTCTTACAGGCACCGATCAGTTTGGCCTTCAGTAGTGGTAGCTTATTTTCCAATGTTTCTCAATAATTATATTTACCTTGTACAAGTTGTTTTAATTCTTCAACAAATGAAGAATGACTTGCAGTAGTCTTACGGGCATCGATCAGTTTGGTCTTCAGTAGTGGTAGCTTATTTTCCAATGTTTCTCAATAATTATATTTACCTTGTACAAGTTGTTTTAATTCTTCAACTAATGAAGAATGACTTGCAGTAGTCTTACAGGTACCGATCAGTTTGGTTTTCAGTAGTGGTAGCTTATTTTCCAATGTTTATCAATAATAATATTTACCTTGTACAAGTTGTTTTAATTCCTCAACAAATAAAGAATGTCTTGTAGTAGTCTTACAGGCACCGATCAGTTTGGTCTTCAGTTGATTTAGCTTATTTTCCAATGTTTCTCAATAATATTATTCACCTTGTACAAGTTGTATTAATTCCTCAACAAATGAAGAATGTCTTGCAGTGGTCTTTAAGGCACCGATCAGATTGGTCTTCAGTAGTCGTAGCTTATTTTCCAATGTTTCCCAATAATAATATTCACCTGGCACAAGCAAGTTGTTTTAATTCCTCAACAAATGAAGAATGTCTTGCAGTAGTTTTACAGGCACCGATCAATTTGGTCTTCAGTAGTGGTAGCTTATTTTCCAATGTTTCTCAATGATAATATTCACCTTGTACAAGTTGTTTTGATTCCTAAACAAGTGAAGAATGTCTTGTAGTCGTCTTACAGGCACCGAGCAGTTGGTTCTCAGTAGTGGTAGCTTATTTTCCAATGTTTCTGAATAATAATATTCACCTTGCACAAGTAGTTTTGATTCCTAAACAAGTGAAGAATGTTTGCAGTCGTCTTACAGGCACCGATCAGTTTGGTCTTCAGTAGTGGTAGCTTATTTTCCAATGTTTCTCTATAATAATATACACCTTGTACAAGTTGTTTTAATTCCTCAACAAATGAAGAATGTCTTGCAGTAGTCTTACAGGCTCCGATCAATTTGGTCTTCAGTAGTCTTAGCTTATGTTCCAATGTTTCTTAATAATAATATACACCTTGTACAAGTTGTATTAATTCCTCAACAAATGAAGAATGTCTTGCAGTGGTCTTTCAGGCACCGATCAGATTGGTCTTCAGTAGTCGTAGCTTATTTTCCAATGTTTCTCAATTATAATATTCACCTGGCACAAGTTGTTTTAATTCCTCAACAAATGAAGAATGTCTTGCAGTAGTCTTAGAGGCACCGATCAGATTGGTCTTCAGTAGTGATAGCTGATTTTCCAATGTTTCTCAATAATAATATATACCTTGTACAAGTTTTTTGATTCCTAAACAAATGAAGAATGTCTTGCAGTAGTCTTACAGGCACCGATCAGTTTGGTTTTCAGTAGTGGTAGCTTTTTTCCCAATGTTTCTCAATAATAATATTTACCTTGTACAAGTTTTTTTAATTCCTCAACAAATAAAGAATGTCTTGTAGTAGTCTTACAGGCACCGATCAGTTTGGTCTTCAGTAGTCGTAGCTTATTTTCTAATGTTTCTCAATAATAATTTTCACCTGGCACAAGTTGTTTTGATTCCTCATTAAATGAAGAATGTGTTGCAGTAGTCTTACAGGCACCGATCAGTTTGGACTTCAGTAGTGGTAGCTTATTTTCCAATGGGCATTTGCTTTCGGGATACCAGTAATCGAAGTCTGCAATGAGCTGAAATCAAAAGACGAAGGTAGTTAAAAAACTTATAATTCACTTTATGATTTGAATAAAATATCAACATTTTGAATATTAGAATATACATACTAAATCGTATCCCCAGGACTGCTGCAGACATGAAAATTCTTGGAAAGAAGTCTTTTTTTCATTTGAAATGACACGTAACTTGAATTGGTGGTTGGTGTTTTTCCACTTTTCCGCACACAATGCATAATCATCAGAAGACCATCTGAACCATTCCATGCACACCTCTTCCTCTTGTGAGATAGATTAGTGGTATCTGAATAAATACTCTGGTTACTGTCTGGGGCTCCCATACAAAAAACTTGATTTTTATAGTCCGACTCGCACTTAATAATATAATAATAATACGAGCCATCACGTGCCCCACTGCTGGGAAAAGGCCTCCCTCCATCTTTTCCATTCAATTCTGCTCTGAGCTGTTTCTTTCCAATCATCTTTAAATTTATCCAATTCGTCACGCCATCGCATTCTTGGTCTGCCGGGTCTTCTGTTATTAGTAGGAGTCCAACAAGTGGTGACCTTTGCACAGAAATCATTTGGCCTGCGGTGTATGTGGCCAACCCAGTCCCATTTCAATTTTGCGGCCTTCAGAGCTACGTCAGCGATTCCTGTTCGAGAGCGTAGTTCGGTGTTACGGATTTTGTCCATTAGTTTGACACCTAGGATGCTACGCTCCATCGCTCTTTGGCAAACCTTGAGTTCGGACTTTAGTAGTTTAGTCAAAGACCACGTTTGTGCGCCATATGTCAATATAGGAAGGATGCAGATGTCCATCAGTTTTCTTTTTAAGGAAAGAGAAAGGTTTCCCTTAAATGCTGGACCCAAAGACCAATATCCTTTCCAGGCGTTTTCGGTTTTTCTTACAACTTCCTCTTTTTGCCGGTCCTGGAAGGATACTAATTGGCCCAGGTAGATGTATTCAGTAACATACTGCACCACTTCGCTATTTATTCTAACAGGGCGCTTAGAGCTGTTGGTCATAACTTTGGTCTTCGACATATTCATCCTCAGTCCAATCTCAAGGCTTGCATCGCTTAGATCTTGTAGCATAGACTGTTACTCTGAGGCCGAATGTGAAAATAAAATAATATCGTCGGCAAAACGCAGATTCGTCAATCTTGTTTCGCCGACGATAATACCCTTTTGGTCCCAGGATGGTGCAAGTTTTCTGAAGACTTCCTCTCGTACACATGTAAACAATTTTGGCGATAATGGGTCACCCTGTTTGACTCCCTTTTCTATATTAAAAGTGGGGCCTGTATTTGAGACGAGTTTTATGGCAGCGGTACTGTTGCTGTAAATTCTTTTAATTATATTTATGTATCGCGGATCGATGTTTTGATTTTGGAGGGCAATAAATATTGATTTGTGATGAATGCTATCGAACGCCTTCGTATAGTCTACGAAGGCGAAATAAACGGGGATGTTGTATTCTATATGTTTCTCTATGAGTTGATTTATTGCTTGAAGGTGGTCGGTTGTGGAAAGTCCTGATCTAAAGCCTGTTCCTGTGTTTCGGGAATCAAGGAAATTATACAACATTATTAGTAAAAAATATATTTATTGTTTTTCGAAGTATTTTCCTCGAAATTTGACACATTTTTCCATTCGATGGAACCAATTATTAAAACATTCATTCCATTCTGAAGTTGGGGTACTTAAAATGGCCGTTTTGTAGGCGTCTACCGCTTCTTCAGGTGTCGAAAATCGTTGACCACGCAATTTGTTCTTAATTTTGGGAAAAGTATAAAAATCATTCGGGCTTAGGTCGGGGCTGTACGGCGGATGGTCTAATAATTCAATGTTTACTTGCTGTAAATACTCTTTTGTTCTGTGGGCGGTATGGGAGCTCGCATTGTCGTGATGGAGGATGATGCGGCGGTTGCAGTTCTCTTCACGGAGTTCAGAGACGACCTGCGGCAAACAAATGCTAGCATACCATTCTGCATTGACCGTTCTTTGTCCCTCAAGAGGAATAGTTGCAACATGGCCGGTTTTGGAGACAAACGTGGCCACCATTTTTTTTGCAACGCTCCGCGAACGAATAACTTTTGTTGGCTTTAACTCGTTTTCGAACACCCAAACTCGTGATTGGTTTTTCGTTTCGGGTTCATATGCATATATCCAGGATTCGTCACCTGATACGACGCTGTATACAGCATTTGAAGATCCTCCATGGAATCTCTCAAGAGTTCTGACGCACCAAGTAACGCGAGCCGCTTTTTGCTCCTCACAGAGTGCATGCGGGATCCATCGGGAAAACAACTTTTTTACACCTAATTGCTTATGCAAGATTATTTGTATTTGACTCATGCCAATGTCTAAAGTTGCCTGAATTTCGCGATATGTGACATGTCGATCTTCCTCAATCAGCTTACGCACGGCATTAACGTTATCTTGGGTGATTGCAGTTTTTGGGCGACCTTGACGGGGATCGTCACTGAGCTTGACACGTCCACGTTGAAATTCCGCAAACCAGCGATAAATTGTGGTTTTAGATGGGGCTTCATCACCAAATGCAGAAAGCATCCGATCAACACACTGTTTAGGCGTCAAACCACTTCGAAAGTCGTAATAAATCATTACTCTTGAATTTTCTCGAGTCAATTCCATTTTCACACCGACTTTACAAGTTTGACAAGACCAAAAGACAAAACCGCGTTTTTTTTTTCAAAAATATTTAAATGGTATTCGATTAATAAAACCAAGAAGTTTTAGATTATAAAGACATTATTATGCCAGGTACAATGTAAATATTCCATTCCCGATATTTTTAGTGCAGCCCTCGTATAAGTGGGATGTTAAACTTATAGGACCGACTCGCACTTATCCGGTTATTTTATTTAAGATCTATAATTATAAGCCTAAAAAACTTGCAAGCATAACCCTCTAAAAACTACAAATTTGCACATTTCGTCCTATCGCGAACACGTCCTTTTTCGTAGTCGGTTAGCTGAGCCCTAAAATCGACTCTGATCGTGTTGAATTGCTGGATGGTGATGCTGGAAGGGATCAGATTGGAAAAATCGAACTCTGTGTCTGTCCATCTAAACATTCTCCGTGTTTTCTAACTGCAGCTCTTCCGCTCCTTCTCAATCGTTTGAATGTTATTACAAATTCTTTTATAAGCACTATAACCATGTAAGCAATATAAACAGTGATTGATCAAGTCCCTCCAAGTTTGTAAATGTTTTATACGTTCTCTGGCATTACCTAAATTATGTTAATATTTAATATATAATATAAATATGGCCATCTTACGGCTTCTTGTTTCGAATCGAAATGTAAAATTTTAATATTTTATTATAATAAGTTTGACCAGTACTTGGCTACGGCAATGCGTCCGATCATTTGTCTCGTTGAGGTCCTGCATTGTGCAAGATGTAGGGCAATTAACTAAAAAGAGATTTTTTGGGTGGAAACGTTACGATTAGAAGAGTTATAACGTTAAACGGCTCCGCTATTGACATCTGGATGCGTTTCTAAATAACGCTTCACAGATTCTTCACGTGCTTCTGGATGCGTTTTGTTAGGACGGCGCTCCGTGGGTCCTTTTAAAAAAAACACTAAATTACTGCTAGAATAAATGCACTTTTATTAGACCAAAATAGTACATGTGAATCGGACAAAAGTTGTATGTTGACTGACTCGAGGGACTGATGTCGAACAGTTTTATGGAAAATTAAAATAAGGAGTCAGCATTTCTTGGTAAGGAAAATAATTCATAACAGTTAACCTCTAAGTTATCTTGGGAATACTGAGCAACTGCAGCTTGGTGGAGTTCAGAGTTGATCTGAGAATATTTTTTTAACTGCTGCTCTATTAAGGACAATTGTTTGTACCAATTGACTATAACGAAGGTTTGGCCTAAGTCAAGGAACCCATCCATGAGTTCCAAAACTACTATCGCCGTACAGTTTTCGAACCCATGGATAGGCACCTTGATTTATTAATTCTTTTCCAACGTACAACAAGGACTTTAGTTGGTACCCAGTCACTGCTTCGCATAAGTCATAAGATTTTATGCCGAAACGGGCCGCACATATGTTAATTTTATGGTTTTGTGCGGTCAAAATTATTTTATTGTCTTAACCTGTTTTAAAGAAGTACTCACTGGTCTGAAGGCCGCCTTAATTCGTTCTACCATTTCATCCCATAAACTTTATTGTTGACGTATCCCCACAAGAAAAAGTCTAGCGGAGTGAGGTCCGGTGACCGCGCTGGCCATGCCACACGAACTCCTCCCCCAATCCACTGGTAGAAACGCCCCGCGCAAAGTGCTGGAGCACCATCGTGTTGCAAAACCATGTTTTTATCTATTACCAGGTTGACGTAGCTGGACAGTGGTAATATCGTGAGCTCCTCGTTTAAATCGTGTATTAAAAACTCCAAATTATTATTCCCATTTAAAGATTGTGGTAAAAATATGAGCCAACCACAACATCACCAATTATTCCTGCCCATACATTTATCCGCCCCTGGTGTTTAAAATAGGACTCCGTAGATACGTGCGGATTGGTATGCGACCATTAATGTTCATTATGAATATTGCTTATTCCACATCTTGTAAACGACGCTTCGTCCGTCCACAACACTTTTAAGGCAAAGTCCGCTAAGGGTTTCACCTGGTGTTTGTGGACGGTTGTATAACTTCGCACAAATGCATTAGAGATAAAATCAATTTAACTGTTTCGGCTACATCTTCTCTACTTCACAATTGATTGCCATTTGGGGTCGTTTTATGGCATTTTTCATCACTTTGGCGACAACTTCCGGCGACAGATTCTCGCACTCGTTGTGAGTTTAATAGATGTGTTAATACTTACAGCTACATTGTCCGTTTCACTGATTATTGCCACTAACACTATTACCAAGCTTCGTACGTAGTCTCTTTCATATTTTATTTCTTAAATAAAAATGTTATTACTAGAATAAATTAACTTGATTTCCGCATACGCACTTGTACCGTCACTAAAGTCCACGTCTAAACTGCTTATTAAAGTATTCAAAGTGAAGGCACTTGCCTTCCGAAAACATAAGAAGCCATGTCCTGTCCTTCCTTCAATGTATGAGGATCCGCGTTCTGGCGCTCTAGAAGGCGCTGGTTCCGGCATGGAACTCTCCGCGGCCCTAGCCTCAAACTCCAAAAACCTAAGCAAGTCGGTGAAGGTAGGTAGGGTGTTACTGTCCCGCTCAGCATTCTCGCGTTCGAAACGCGAGCGAATATCGTTGGGTAGTTTGCCCAGCATGATGTGTACCAACAAAAACGACCACTGGTCCACCGGTAGTCCCAACGTACGTAGCGCGTTACAAGCCACTGTAACGGGCGTTAGTAATTGCAGGCACAGTTGTGCATGTCCAATCACAAATTGTAAATGATCCTCCTTAGAAAGAAATATGATCCGTAATATAATAGTTTCTTTGTTTACTACTTATATCGCTATATAATAAGGGTTTTATATACACTACATCGTGTCAAATGTTGTCATTTTGTGCAAATTGCTCCGCATACCTGTTGGTCTCCACAGCGATCATTTCTATGATCCTGTGGTCGCAGAAAAGCACGAAAACCTCGAACTGGGCCTGTAGGTGCCGCAAAAGTTTCCCTGCAGACCTGCAGGGTCTGCAGGTGATTGTGACAAATTTTGTTTGGGAGACCCTAAACAAAATCAAACATATTATGTGGTCCATGTACCGGCCCAGTGCTGTGGTCCGACGCCTGCAAAGCCGTGGGATCCGTCACCTGCGGAGCCGAGGGTTCGCTCTGCGTATTCCTCCACCAAATTTAGCATCTGCGTGTGTTGGCGGATGGGGATATTAAAAAGGATATCATCCTCGCTTTCTTCGTCTCTGTCATCGTCACTTCCTGAAAAATTAAATACGACAGTGAATGCCAGTTCTGTTATTGCATTCTTACGTAATTAGTCATTGACTTACCTACATTGACGAGGTCTTCCAGTCTTTGGTTGGGTCCAGCTTGTTATATCTTAAAAAAAGAATTTTTTGCCTTATCGCCATTAGCTGGACCCCCGGAATAGTTAAAAGACGAAAGCAATATCAAAAATTTGTATTGGCGTTAAACTTACATAGAAGGCGAGGGTACCCCTGTTTCCCGCGTGCTGGTTGGCTTGGACGTGTAGACTTCCATAAAACTGCAACAAAATTTGATATGTTGTAATTGTAATCTTTAATATATATATATATATATATATATATATATATATATATATATATATATATATATATATAATTACATTTATGTAAACTATATTACTTACTCCGTTTGGCTTGTCATTAAAGCCCTAACTCTTTAATCACTCTTTCTAACATGTCATAAAATTCTTTTATGACAAATGGATCTGCGGCTTTCTTACGAGCATAATAAAGCCAGCGGTTTTTTTTTTTTAATTTTCAAATATTTTAACGAATTTTTGCCGGGACTTCCATCGTTAAAAGGTGTTTTAGATCGTTCTGTTAAACATAGTCCTTACCACTCTAGAAATTCTGTACGAGTCAGTCCAAAGACATTCTTTTCCATTGTATGCAAACATTGGACCAACTTTTGTTCTGTATGGTATTGAAATACTGGTGGTTTGCCTAGAGTTGATGTCTTTTGGCCCTTTCGACCTGTGCCGTGGTCCACAATAGTCTTTCTTGGGATAGCATAGGTTAATGCAGCTGCATACCTTACTCGTATTTCGGTAAAATCTTAATTTCTTGAGATTTAAGACGTTGATCAACTTAAGGTCATCTCTCCTCACCACTTTGAATGCCAGTAAAAATAAAATGGCGCGTGTTTCATACTCACGTCACTAGAGCCGCCTATGACCATAACCAAGAACTATGATTTAGTTTGTAGCATCGATGTAAGATGTCGCTACTAGTATCTAATCAGCAGTTTACGAGATATTTGTGGTAGGAGCACTTGCCCGGTAGGCGCACTTTGCCACCTTCGCTCACTTCTCGCTTGTTCGTTTTATTTACGATAGTCGATTACCAATCTGTATTTTTTAATGTCGTCTTTATATAGTTTTTTGGAACAACGTGTATCAGGCCAGTCCATGGGGGGTCACTGGCTCTAACGATCGCTTTTTCTAAACGCTCTTCAACTTGTCGTTTAACTTCTCATCGAAATTGAGGTAGACGATACGGTTGTCAATTAAATGGCTCGTTTTTTACTAGTTTAAATGCATGCCATTAGGGGAATAGTTAGTTGAAACGTCATTTAAAAATATATCATGATATTCCTTTAATAGTAAGGTTAGCTCATCTACCTTGAGAGTGGTTAAGGTGAATTATTTTATATCGACTTTTAATTTTATTTTCGTGGATTGCAATCTCCGCTTTCCTTAATTGTAATAAATCCATGAGGACATCATATGTTTTGATAAAATCATATGATGTCATAGATGTGATGATAGTCATATGATGAAGATAGATATACAGAGGATGGCAGTATTTATTACACTATTTTTGTTCACAATAGGTAAACACAATTGCATTTACATTCATTTTCAATCATATTATCCCTTCATTCCTTTTGGAAACAGGATTCTTTAATTTGATATCTCTTTGTTTATACATATACTTCTATACCTACTACATACCGTGCAAGTTTTCTGCCTACTTTGGAGCGGGACTGGAGGGTTTGGGTACTAAAGTCACTGAAAATTATACATGGGGTCCGCGCAGCAAATAAACTTTGGCTAGAAAAGAACCACATTCTTCACGGAATAAAACTTTGCATCGCTTTGGTGCCAACATCTAGGGCTTGGTGACAGTTTACTTTGGAATTTCCCAGAATGCCCGTTGACAGGGACAGTGCATTCAACTTTGGAAATCGGGGATGTTCATTATCACAGGGTGCCCTGGCTGGTAACAGCACTTCTAAATACCCGGCAAGGTGGGCAACCCCTGATAAAATATATATAAATTCCTTGAGGACTTTGGTTCCTATGGGGTATAAAATAAAATGTAATAGACCATCAATACTTATATTTTCACAAATAATAGGTAACTAAATTAGGTACATACACTTATATGATATAACCATATGTAGGGTAGTGCAAATTTGCCGTTACAATATTCTAGCTCAGTCTAAATACATTAATTCAGGGCAGGTTCTAAATTTGACCACCTACATTCCACACTTTAAATAATTATCCATTTGCGAATAGGCACTATAGTATTCACAGCATCTAGTACAATAGAAGTTGTATGATTGATCACCACGGAGAAATACTTTAAGTTTCTAGTTACTTCTTTGGTTAGAAAATAATAATAAATGGAGTGTAGACCGACCTTATAATCGCAGAGTCACCTTGATAAATTAAGTCTTGCTCGGAGAACGTCACCTTCTTACAATAGCATGGCCCAAGATTTCATCCCTTGCAACCAGCGGAAGACAAAACAATATGAAGAAAGACTTCTTAGGAGATTGAATCCAAAATTCAATCCAAAGGAAAATCAAAATGAAAATGAAGATGAAGATGTAAATCAAAATGTGTAAATCAAAATCCCATTCCGCTGGAACAAAGAAAATGCACGGTTAATGTCTGACAATGAGAAATGTAGGTAGGCATTTACCTTCGTGGCTTGCCTGTCTTAGGACAAAGAAAATATCTCACCTGTTCCAATTTTCTAAGGGTTTTTAGAACAACGGATCCCAACCATCCCAGCTCTGCAGAAATATTCTTGAGCTGAAAAGGACAATAAGATGAAATTCAGTCTACGACATCAGACATGTGACAGTCGAATTTTCCAACGACAGGTTATGTTCCAAATACGTACCAGCGAAACCTTTCTACAGATTTTCTTCCTGCCAGCAGAGCCCAAAACAAAAGGCTGTTGAGCTTACGACGTTTTCTCCAGTCCAATCAAACGTGGAGCGGCGACATGGTTCTGACCTTTGTCTTCCACCACAACACCGGAAATCGCTTCTTCCAGTTGCAGTCTTTAAAACCGATTCTACATTGTCGTCGAGAGGTTTCCCCAAAAGCAACAGACGACAATCCACTGCTGGCCTTCTTCGAGGCGAATAACAATGCAGAACCTGTATCACAACTCCTACGATTTATTTGAATGAACATTTAAATAAAAATAAATCTGTATTTTGCAATTTTGTTTACTTATTGTTGTGTAAATATGACCAGACCAAATTAATATTCCCACAAATTGAGGAAACGTCATACGTCATAACCCTACAAATGTCAAAGTGACATTTGACGTTGAAGAAGTAAACATGGCATAAGATCAAATTCTATACAGCCACGACCTTAAAACCCATTCATGGTTTCGTTCCGTGAATAAAAAAAAATCACAACGTGACATCTTTAAACTATCCTCGAATCTTGCACGATGTCGTGTATCTCTGTTGCGGTGATAGCAGGAATTCATCGACCTGTACGCCACTAGCAAAAACCACTTCGGCGATCCAATGGATTCAAGTCAGCTATAAAATGGCATCTTGTACTTAAATGTATTCTTCGGGTAAGCGTAGTGATGGTGAAGGTGCTAAAGATCTTTCAGTCTTCATCTTTTAAAATTCGTTTCTATTACACCCGGTATTTCCTTTCAAATTATGAATTTGATCTCGGAACTTGCCAGCCAACTTGGTGACAAGGCTACGTGTAGACTACAATTTTACTGTGAAACTACACAGGTGGTTTTTACATGAAAAATACTCGTATAGTCTCTTTGGCCAAAGTGGCATAAACGGTAGTTCTTATCAGATTTCCAAATGATGGTAGTCCCACTTTAAGAATCAAATCCTTTAATTCTGACTCTTCTAATAATATAATTCAATTCTAATATTTTTCGTAAAATTGTAAATAAGATTTTAATCAAAATCCTTACCCTGGGGATGCTTAAAATATGTTAACAAATCAGAATCGGCCTTTTGTGTATCAATGGACACATCTCCCGGTTTCAAAAAGACTAATCGTGCCGCATCCAAATGTACACAAAGTTTTTTAACCGCCGGATCTCGGGCTAAATATTTATTATTATTTATTCCGTGCCGTAACGTTAATTTCAAAATCTCGCCATGCCGCTTCACACGAGCCAAGGTAACGTTTGGAAACAAAAGACTCTGTTTCATCATTTAGCGGCAGATCTGCATCAGTCACATAATTAAGTACAAAATGTGAAGCACAAATCTCCACATTAATGTGGCAATCGTTTAGAAGGAGACCGGCATTGTAAGGATCGACCCATAAATCATTTACTTCTACGTTTGAATTTTGAAGTATGTCAATATTTTTACCGTCGTGTTTTCAATGTACAAAGCCTCATCATAATATGTAACTGAAGCTTCTCGTTTCGAAAATTTCCTGTGATATTGTTTTTTTATGTCCATAACACCGAATAATCTGCCTGTTTTACCAAAGGGTTCGTGGGCCATTTCCATTGTCCTTCAAAATCCACTAATACCAGACACAATAGTAATACAATAGAAGTAGAAGTCTGCCATCTGCTTCGGTGGGGGATGGAATATTGGCAAGTATTAGAAAAATTGCCATGAAGAAGATTAGCACTACGTTCAAACCACTACGGATTACTAGTCATCGTGATGAAAAAGGATAGTTTGCCTAAGGTCTGAAATGCAATCGAGTCCATAAATTTGTTTTCATATATGTCCTGGTATAATCCCTTCTCCTTGAATAGTCTCATCCTGTTGGATAAGATTTCGCACATTTTCCTCATTAGCCCCGATTTCTTGGAGTGGGGCAACTCTAACAGAAGTACTAGGATTTTATTGTCTATTATGTAAAAATCTAAAATAACTAACAGATTCATCTAGTTTTCTGACTTTTATTAATCGCAGTGATGTGTGTGTGTAACAATTAAGTTCCATTTACTGAACCGTCAGCAAAACTTATGATTACGCATAATCATACACGCACAATATTCTTTCAAAGTTCAATCGTGTACAGAGAGTCCAGGTAGTAATTTATTTAGTGTCTGGCACTGAAGAATATTTGGTCAATATCATCTTTTGCTTTGTAATCAACAGATTTTAAACGATCTATCACTCATCGATAACGTTTGAAATTAAGTTTCAAACACTATTGTTATGTGTTATTAAAATAACATTATTATGAGCACACACATCGAGTTCATCTAAAACTACTGTTGTAAAAACAAAATGGACGGGATCGTTTTTTTCAGTTACATGTGATAAATGGGATAAATCAACAAAAATTTGTTTTACCGTCCTAACGATCTGACTGAACTGATTGTGTGGAAATGCTTTCCGATCCTAATTAAAAAAAAATCAGAGAAGTCTACATGGTCATTACAACGTTGTGATGTTGTGAATTTAAAGGATTTGAATTGTTTCCAAAGGGGTGATGATTTAAAAGAGCACCAAATTATATAATTAGCAGTTTTTGCATTTATTACAACAGGAGGGTTCTGAACATCATCTGCACTATAATTATTTTACTGACAAATTTCTTACTATCGAAGTCATGAGGACACATTAAGGAAATGAATTAAATATTTATGGGCCATTGGGGCCGTCACAAATAATTACATCGGCGTGATATTATTTTATCAATTGAGCTCGTTAAGATTAATGGTTACGTCCAAATATCCTAAATCTTCAAAGCTATGGCAGTGGTGCCTCTTTCATAATTTTGTGTCGCAATCCCAGAGCTCGCTGTACACAAAATGATACCGCATTTAGCGCGAATATGTGCTGCAATGACGTTTTTACTCGTACCAGTGGGACCGTCAATAAAAATAGCATTGTTATTTTTTTCGCAAAAGTTTTGGATTGTTAGTAACTAATCGATATAATTAAAAACTACACTTTGGTCCGCTAAGAGCTGCGGCAACCATTCATCGGTAGAATTTTGTAAACGGTCTACGCTGTATTCAATACGTTCAGGACCTAACTCTGTAGTGTTATCACATGTATCCGGTAATTCTTGTGCCAAGAGATGAGTTCCGTGCTGTCGTTATAGTCGGTCTATTAAAAGTAGGCACAATGTGTTGCTTTATTTTTTATTACGACGAAAAATAATTATTATGTTGTTCTTAAAAACTAAAATAAAGATTAAAAAACTACCCACTACAATTCACTACAAAACTTAATATTTACAAATAAAAAAGGCCCGGTGATTGTTTACCCTGCGGTAATGTGCCCAGAAGGCTGGCTGATTTCATTTCGGTATTATTTCGCTTAATTGTTCTTTAAAATTCCATATTATAGATACTGGAAGCCCGTTTACAGCTAAAAGAACAAAAATCTACGTAAAAGTGGTCCTGTATAGAAAGAAGCTTCTGTCATAGCCAATTCATATTCTATGTCATCGTCCGCAAGATCTAACAGCCTTATAGAGCAAGAGCCCGCGATGGCCAGGCCTTAGTTAAATAATAAAATCTAAAAGTTTCTCTGTGTATGTCCACTACAGAGGTAAGAACGATCCCAGGTTATGAAACTTGGGTCGCGGTGGCTTTTGCAGGTAACGGTCAGCAAAGGTGTGTAAAATTGTAAGTATAAAGCTTAGTTTTCATATATTTTATATAGTGACAACTTTCCACTTTATCTAGTCAAAATCGGCCCAGTAGTTTCTGAGATTAGCCACAAAAAACCACATCAAAATCGGCCCAGTACTTTCTGAGCTTAGCCACAAAAAAATCACATCAAAATCGGCCCAGTAGTTTCTGAGTTTAGCATAAATCAGCTGCACTCCCCCATAGAAGTATTTGCGATGACATATATACATACATACATACATACGCTGTGAACGAGCAACACAAGAGACATCTACTGATGAAAACCACATCAAAATCGGCCCAGCAGTTTCTGAAATGAGTAAAGAAGCAAAAAAAAGAGACAAAATGTTTTCTGACTTAAAAGGTCTACTCAAAGCACTTCCTGTGTTTTTAGTAGACCTTTTTAATATTCAATGTTAATGTTCCTGTTACGCTCCTCGCCTGTCAACCGCGGACAGCTGTCATCTCCCGCGCTCAGAGTTCAAAATGGCACCGCACGAGTTGCCACACAAAAAAGGTTCGTGTTCACTTATTAGGCTGGCTATCCACATTCTGTTTTTTGTTTCAGATTCTGGAATAAATTCCCGATACACAGCTATGGCAACTTTTGAGCAAACCATAGGCAAAAAATTGTAATATGGCAATGAAATGCCAGTTTGGCCGGAAGAGGAAACATAGATTTTAAAATTTGATTTTTTATAAATTTGCTGTACAGATTATGTAAATAAAACCACAAGTCAACAAATATAAGATTCTAAACGATCGTGTATACTTTGTTTTGCCCTTTCCATAGAAAAAATAAAAGTTAGCTCTATTGAAAATGTATTGACCCTGCGAAAATTTTCGCTCGAATTGACGGTTTTTGAAACCGAAATTCTTTATTCCAGATGAATGTTTTTAGCTAAAAATGTGACAAATCAACAAAACTACCTTCTACCTTCGGGGAGGGTTGAGGGAGGGGGGAGGGGGAGGGGGGCTTACCCCCCCCCATGACCCCTCCTTGCCTCCTTGCAACCGTTTTTTTTTATGATTTTTTAAAGTTAACCTACAAAATGTATGCCGAGGGCCAATTTCAATACATCTATTTTTGCGGGGGGGTTCGGAAAAATAGGAGGGGGAGGGGTACCTCCCTCCATAACTCCCATCTGCCAGAATTCACTATATATATTTATTTATATAGATAAATACAAGAATATAATATAAAGGCATCATCAATGGATTAAAGAAATAAAAGTGTTAAGTTTTTAAATATCTCATTTATTTTATACACATGTTTTACGGCTTCAATAAGTTCAAAAAATGGGTTTTTTTACACTTTAAGACTTTCCTCCGCCACATAAATTCTACAATAATATCTGTAAAATCCTTAACATGAGTATAATTGCTACTTCAAAAAAAAATTTTTACCACCCTCCACTGTGACTCAATTCTCTGAGTGTGGGTGCCATCAGGTGCAACAAATGGATTGTCAGGGTCTGAGTGATTTACTTTTTTATGGATGTATCCATGGTCACCCAGACAATCGTACGCCTTCCAGTAATCTGTATGTATAGTGGTGCCCAACTCTACATGTTTTTGGATGAGGGGCACCAACACCTCTGCAGAACGTACATTATCTGAGCACACCTCCAACCTCAAATCCTCAGACCCATCTTCAATTAGACCAAGCACCCAATGGCCCTCAATTTGACGTCCTTTGTTATATTTTCGTTTGCCAAATTTGGACTCATCAATCTGTACAACTTTTCCTGGACCTTTCATACACTGTGTGCAACGTCGGCGACTCGTCCTGCCATCTGCTCTCCGTTTTAGCACCGTTGATGGCAAATGCCACTGAGCTACTCGTACACCACCAGGTATAATTTGCGCGGTACGTCGATATCAGATGCACCTTTTTTTATCATGATATCCCATAACCATTACGTCGCCTGAATGACGGGCGACGAATTGGCCAGCATGCAATTTACATTGCGTTATAAGTTGCGGCACGTGCTGTCGGTTTGATCGTAAGGATCCTACGACGTCGGTTTTGTTCCTTTTCAGAAATCTGGCCAACAGTGGACTGTTGAACCAATTATACATAAAAAAGGTGTACCCTTTATTAAGGAGATGAGTATATTTATGTATGAGGGTCAAAACAGACGCCGTGCTTTTCAGCAACGACGCTGGAAGTGAAGGGTCGGTTTTAGAATCTTTGCCAGTGTACACATGGAAGGACCAAAGGTAGCCAGTGGCGGACTCGCAGAGTTCGAAAGTTTTAATTCCGAACTTGGCAGCCTTGGTCTTGATGTATTGGCGGAAGAGAAGATGCCCTTTCCACAAGGTGAGGCTCTCGTCAATGCAAATTTCTTTTTTAGGAATGTAGGCCGATTTAAATCGCGAGTTCAAATGATCTATAATTGGCTCGAGAGCGAACAAAGGGGGGGATGACGGAGAGCGTTTGGAATTGTCGTTAAAGTGGAGACACGAGCAAAGTCGCTCATACCTCTGCCGAGAAAACATAAGACGAAAACAGTTTGTTAGGAGTAGGGGATTCGTGGAGAAACACGATTTGATTGAAGGCATTCGGATGAAGCCAAGCATCATCCAGAACGAGAATAGGACGAGAATCTCGTCGACATTCGTCTCGTACCAATCCGTGAAACCTTTACAGGTTGCGTATCGGTTGGTTTCCGAGACGATATGTGAAAGAATCGTCTCATCGAAAAATTGGGTAAAAGCCGCATAGGCTGTTGAAGGGGGGTTTGTGGGCCCTGGATTCTGCACAAGAAAAGGCTCCGGACGAGGTTCAAAGGAGTCCATCGGACTCCATTTGAAGGTGGTCAGTGCCTCTTCTTGTCCAGAAAACAGGGCGTTATCACCGTCCCCGTCTTCCGCGTCGAAAAATTCCCCCTCCTCATCCACTACCACCCGCCTAGCCCGACTACGCTGCCGGGCTTCACGCCCCCGAACCACTGCAGCAACTTGCACCCGCAATTCTTCGGGGACATCCTCATCAGTGATATATATCTCACTGATGGGGTCCCCGACTTTCCATGTTCCCCCCTGGTTCCCCCCCCCTAGAAACCCAACTTCCCGGCCTTCCACCCCCACGTCTGCCACGGCCACTTCTGGTCCGACCGCTTCCTCGCCCACGTCCGCCACGGCCCCTTCCCCTGCCAACGATGATAACCGGCTCCTCCCTGACAACAAGCAAATAAATATAAACAATTTTCAACCTCCCTAAAAACAAGCAACCAAACATTTTTCTGTGTGAATCAAAATAAACGTACGGTATCGGTGGCGTGGCGGTGTTATGCGAGGCGGGAAACGGTCCCTCCCTCTGAGCAGAAGGACCTCTGTAAATGAACAATATAATAAATAAAAAAATAAAAACGATACATCATTTTTGCAATTAAAGTTTTTCTGTAAAATAATCAATATTATATTTACGTGAGTGGAGAAACTGCCCCATAAATGTTTATTTATAATTCGAAATTCATATTTTTATTTAGTAATTAGACCCTCAGAGTTACACTTCAAAAAGTATTTTTTGTGTATTGTACCTATATACTTTATTTTTTAAAGAAAAGCTACCTATAGCAGCGCTTCGCAACGACCATTGTTGAGAAGAAACGCCCAAAGAAACTCATTTTTACAGTATTGGTCGCCTATTCGCCAGAAGGGCTTTATTTTATTGCAAGTAATATATTTTTTCTGTAAAGCAAAATAAACTTACGGCGTCGGTGATTGCCGGCGTGTTGGACTTGAATGAGGACTGTGAATGAACAATACAATAATCATATAAATGAAACTATACATAAATATTGCAATTAAAGTTTTTTGTAAAATAATCAATATTATATTTACGTCAAAGGTGAAACTGCCCCACTTGGAAGACGGGGTGACGAGGCCGGAGACGGAGACGACGATAAATCTCTACTGTAAACAAACACAGGACGATAAATAAAAATATATTTCGAGGGACCTGCATTGAAGTCGCAATAAATATCCCATACAAATCCAGCGTCCAACCAGTATTAACAATAATTATGTCGGCCCGACCGCCCTATAGAACTTGTGACTTGCAATAAAAATCTGAATCTGAATCTGACTTTCATATTTATAAAACGGCAACACTGAACCGCTGCGCGTGAGTCGATGGTATGCACTGACCTCCATATATACATGTACGCTGGACCTATGATTAGCCGGGCCATAGTGAGGCGATTTGATTTTCGCCATTTTGGCGCTGATCGTAGGCATTCGTAGCAGTGGGTGGGAACGGAACTAATATGACAGATGGGACAATGACATCGATAAAAGTCATTTCCGAATTAGTTATGTCAGATTTAGTTCTCTTCCCACGCATTGGGGGCGCTTCAAATAGGCACAATAAAGAGCTGTCATTTCTAAGGGTATCATAGGTCCAGCGTACTTGTATATTGGAGGTCAGTGATGGTATGACACTCACTCGCTGTCAAGTGTCAGTTTATAGAGCGACTTGCAAGACTCCCCTGAGTCCCTGACGCCTGCTATTGCATATGCAATCGATGACTCTTCGAAATCCAATAATGTATTCCCAGTATTTATTAGTGAATCCTACGAAATATTGCGGTGTTATTGAGGTTGTTTGTGTTTGTGAGATGATGGATGGTTGAAATGTGGTAGAAGTGAATTGAAGCTCTGAAAATTGCCGAAGCACTGCTAACTACAAGTTTTAGTTATAACAAGGTACGATTTTTTATTATCCTATCACTGATAGGATACTAACAATTTCTTAGTATCCTATCAGTGTCGTGTGAGGAGAAGTATGTATCTTGAATTGGGTCACTGGTGAATCAAAAAATTGTAAATTATCGGATAACGCTAGCCCACAAGATGGATGACTGTTATTCGTAAGGTACAAATAAATCTTTGCCATTACATAGTTCTTATCGTAATTGTGATTTATTTTTATTATCAGTTGCTGGTAGAGCTCATTCATATCTATTATATACATATACATACAAATACATAATAAATATTATTAAAGTAGTTTATTTAATTCATACTATACAAAAACACTTTATTATTATCACATTTATATACATACATACATAATATAATTTACACTTCACTATCACATTTATCTACTACATAAAACTATTTTATTATTTTATTCCTAAGCATAGTGCGATATCTGTAGAATGCAGCGAGCCGCATATCTATAGCTATGTGCACGACCTACCTGCGCCGGCGTCGGCCGCACAACCATCGCGAAACCAGTCTCGATTTGCACTCAGATGGGAAGCCCGTGTCGCTCGCTACTCTGCTGCGTACATTGCGCACTCGCTTGGCTTGCGTTCTCGCGTCTTTATCTAGTCTACTGATATCTAGTGCCGCTTGCTTATCTAACTGACTTTATTTTTCTCTTTTGTAATTTCTTACTTCTCTCTTCACTGTGTACCTACTCATATTTCTCCTTCTATAATATTTATTTGTGTGTTCGAGTAGGTAAGTTAAATTCAGTGAATTTAAAGTTAACCTGTATAAGTAAATTAATCAGTGACATGTGCAATAAAAAATTTGATAGAAAATAAATGTACTTACGTCGTTCGGTCGACTTCAAAAAGGACGTCTCCGTCCTCGTCATAAATGCCCGTCAGCTGCACAGATGGCAAACTAGAAATAACGTAAAAAAATATATATTTATTGTTATTAATAAAAAAATATTAGTAGTGTTAGTATATTCTCTTGTATCTGTGACGAAAAAGCTTGCAAACAACGTGAATTCTAGAGCTTGATTACTTACAAGTCTTGATTCTCCTCCTCCAGACGCTCCACTTCCACCTCAACCTCCGCTACTTCCTCTTCAACTTCCACCTCAACCTCCGCTACTTCCTCTTCAACTTCCTATTCCTGTTCCACCTCCTCTTCCAATTTGTCAAATAGGCTCCAATCTAATTCCTACAAAAACATAGTGGATATCATCAGGGATGGGTTTATACAAGTGTTAGAAAGCGAAAGCATGTGCGCGTGTGTTCCGTACCAATATCTATAAAAATTAAGTTTTTTGTATAGGAGCGTAGAGAGATCTTTTTTATTTATTTATTATTAAAATAAAAATACAACTGAGTATTTTGTGAATTTTTAAAATGCCTACCTGTTGTCATTATTGATATCGAGCAAAAAATGGCAAAAAAATCGCGTTTGTTGTATAGGAGCCCCCCTTAAGTATTTATTTTATATTGTTTTTTGTATTTGTTGTTATAGCGGCAACAGAAATACATAATTTGTGAAAATTTCAACTGTCTAGCTATCGCGGTTCTTGAGGTACAGCCTGGTGACAGACAGACGGACAGACAGCAAAGTCTTAGTAATAGGGTCCTGTTCCCCTTTGGGTACAGAACCCCAAAAAAAAACATTCAAAACAAAGTCAACACGGCACGGCAAATGTATACTTACGTAAATACTGGACACCGCCCTAATAATTACGATCTTGGATGTAATGAGTTCTCTTGTAGAATTTGAATATGTAAATTAAAATCCAGAATACCTACTACTGTATAAATGGAGAGCTGAGAGGGAGGCCTTTGCCCAACAATGAAATCTAATGGGCTCTAAATAATAATAAAATTACCTACTACTTATTATTATTTTATAACATTAGTATATTTACAAACCTCATTTTCGGCCTCCGAAAGAGCTTCTTCGTCATCCTCGTTGAGGAGGTCGATGAAGGCAGTCGGGGCGTCCTCATCTTTTAATGGTTGCCACATTGTTTATTTTGTCTATAGAAAAAAACAAATTTTAATACAATATTTTAAAAAAAATCAGGCTTGCACCCAACAGGTACAAATTACCAAAGTTTAATCGCAATTTGACACATGATATGTATGGTATAGGAAAGCATATGGTACAAAGAAATATTCAATAAATATATTCAAAGAAAAAAAAACTATTATATATATTAACAAATAAATAAATAAAGTCTATTGTTTCGTGCGTAACGTTTTTGTTATGATAATTGGCCATAATATTTTTGAAAGACCTATTCACCACATGTGGCTGTCGAGAAAAAAAATTGACTCCCCCTTTACTTGTATGGCAGCTACCCTAAAAACAATTTTTTTCCATATTTTATTTTATGACTTTTTCGCCATGAGTAATATACATGTCCATGCTAAATTACAGCTTTCTAGTACTTACGATCTGGGAATATTTGAATCAAGTTATAATTCTCGTGCTAGTCTTTCAGATTCATCGCTATCATCAATGTATAAAACTATAAACTAATGTTATTTGTCATTTTAGAATAACCTAAATCGAAAACGCGATGATACGTGCGACCTTCAATTTAATGAAATTAAAATGGATTATAATCAAATTTGTAGTCGCTAGTTGTACCCGATGTACTAAAACTAAATAAATTGATATGCGCGCTTTCATCCTACATTAAATTTTAAATAAAAATTTTGAATTAGCGGTTTGCGATGTTGAATGTTATATCGACCTTAACCGCAGCACCACTGTGAACAACGTTCTTCAAAGAAATGACGAGCTTTACTATCTTTTCAAATGTGCACACCTCATTCTGATAAATTGTGTTGTTTTAATACGAATATTTTTACGGCATTCAGTTCGTCGTTAAATCTTTCTCCGAATAGTTTCGGATCTTAATTCTTTTTCTACATTTTGGTTTGTAGTATTGTATTTATTTATTGATTTCTTAATAATGTCGGTTTTTTCCGAGAATGTTTTAACACTTTCACTATTAACTTCAGGTTTATTTTTTGTTGCATTTTTGTACAGTTTCATACAAAATATACGATATATTTCAGTGTATTTTTAACGATTTCGCTATTAATTTCTGGATGTTTATTTGAATAGGTTTTAGATGCAGTATTTCCGCAATGTTTTTGTTATGAATAGGTTGTTGAAAATAACTTTTGGAGCCCTTTTTTTTTATTGGTCGTCGTCCATTATTGTGCGTATTAAAACCCAGTACCTGGGCGACCGAGCTTTGCTCGGTTATATAATATTCTGCGTGGAAAGAAAAACGCATGAAAACTCGAAAACACGCGTTTTTCCAAACATAAGACTATTCTAGATCGATTGTTTACCCCCGAAAACCCCCATATACCAAATTTCAGCGAAATCGTTAGAGCCGTTTCCGAGATCACAGAAATATACATATAAATAAATATACAAGAATTGCTCGTTTAAAGATATAAGATAAAAAGAGCAGTTAGTTAGCAAGGAATTGAAAACTTTTTGATAAGTATATTTTTAAGGTAATGCGACCGTTTTATTATTTTTATTTAAATTTTGAAAAAGTCCGCTGGCTACCCAGTTGTCTTCCATTGGTTCGATATTTGCCAAATAGTTCCCTACATAAAATTCAATAAGCAAATCTTCTGGTTCTAGTAATGATTCTTCATATGTATAAAGTAAGTCGCCGCGTATTGAGAACTGTGCTGATTATCAGGTTTTCTCGGTGAATTTTGTTCCGTTCGAAGCGCGGAGTCCCTTATCGCTGGTCCAAGTCCAACCGATGAGACTAGAATCTCTGGTGCTGCTTTCATTGTAATAGATAATTCTAGTCTACCGCCGGCTTTTTCTGGACTTGGGATATCTGCACTTACAATATCTAGTACCTGGGCGACCGAGCTTTGCTCGGTTACATCTCAAACATGAACTAATTTTTTTTAAACTTGTCTAAAAACAATGCAAAATAAAAAATTATATATAAACTTAAACATAAAATAAAAAAAAGTAAGTCACCGAGTGGGATTCGAACCCGTAACACTTTTTTTAGCGGTTGGTATCCTTAACCACTGAACTAAAATCAAGGCGGTCGGCGCGACGAAATTAGCGATAATATTCTGCGTGGAAAGAAAAACGCATGAAAACTCGAAAACACGCGTTTTCCCAAACATAAAACTAATCTAGTTCGATTATTTATCCCCGAAAACCCCCATATACTAATTTTCAGCGAAATCGTTAGAGCCGTTTTCGAGATCACAGAAATTTATAAATATATATACATACATACAAGAATTGCTCGTTTAAAGGTTTAGATATTAAAGGTATAAGATGTATGCCTGTGTTAGTTAGTGGTTCGTTATATCTACTTTGACACATGTGTAAGCACGAGAAAGATCAGGTTTTTGGTATTCTATGATATGCATAATGTTTTTGCATTTACTGAATCAAGTACCAGAGCGAATGCAATAAATGAGCAAACTTTAATGGGAATACTTTGGCACAAAGTGGACTTTTGCATCTCTTGTTAGGTTTTGTTAAATTGCAGGCCAATTTTTATGATCACGACTATAAAATAAGTCTACAGATTACACCTCATAGTTATAAAATAAGTCGGTGTTCCTAATCTATTGACTAAAGCTATAGAGTCCATATATTTAACTTTCATATAGCAAGAAGTTTCAATAAATTAATTCAATAATTAAATTCGTGTCTTTTTTTTGCGATTATTCAATCGGATTTATATTTTTTATTAGTGTAGGCCACTTTATTTCCGCCGCCCCATGTACATACCTTCCTAAAATAATAATTTTTCATTTGTAGTAAAGGCCTTAAAGTTAAATAAACGCATGAATTTAATCATTAAGAAAAAGCGTAAAAAGAAACAAGATATACAAATTTTACAAGACTTTTTAATAGCAAAATCATCTATTATATCATCATATTATACGGTGTTCATTATCTCTGCTTCTATGTAGAGTAGGACTAGAGAATTAAGATTTTTTTAAAACAATGAAGACTTTTGATAATTTTTCACGCGTTTTAAACAAGAAAATCTCCTTTCCACAGAACAATATGTAGCCGGAGTGCAATGCGGAGAGCTATATCCAAGTTAGGGTAAACATTAAACAGAGATTGATTCATCAAAAACGTGGAGAAACTGAGTAGTGAGTTTGATCCAGGCTTCACTGCACACTCTTCAGTTTTATTAAAGCAAATGTGACTGTGAAAATGCACACATTCTTGAATCAAATCGTCCTCTAAATCATTAGTATAATATTTCACGAGAGATTCGGCTTTTTCTGTAACTCTTTGCGTTGAAAGTTCAGTAATTTTTAATTTTTGATGAAAATTTTTCCTCAAAGTTCAAGTAAGCATTATGCCTTCTCTGTATTCCAGCTCTCAGTCTGTCAAGGATCACCAAAAAGGTGTTCACTCTGAAATAACCTCTTAGCCGGACGGTATTTCAGGTTCTTCATTCGTTGTTTAATCCGTCATTTTTTTTTCTTTTAGGTGTCTCTTTATTTTACCTTGATATTGCTTAAGTGCGCTCATCTCAATTGCTTTTTCTTCGAAATAGTCAAAGTTTTCTCGTTCTGCTATTGTAAACTCTATTAGAGATCCATAGAGATCAGATACCACTGTCAATACGTCTACAGATGAGCTCTGAATCTGAACACTCACTTTTAACCTTTCCAAAAAAGCATTTCGAAATACGACCATGAACGCAGTTTCAAGTTTTTTTAATTTGATGCGAATTCCCTTTGCCTCATTTCGCGGGATCGGTTTCTCTGTTCTTCCATAGGGATTTTTTTTATTAAAAATCCTAGAGAAAACCAGGTGAACGTGTTTGACCTTTATCCTCTGAACTCAAGTGCCCTCTGAAATCTGCCGCCCGTCGAACGCTGCCGCCCCTAGGCCGCGGCCTATACGGCCTATTTAAAAATCCAGGACTGATCAAACTTAAGTCTATCATTACATCGCGAATCGGAAAAAAATTGTCTAGTCTTTCGGATTTATCGCTATCGTCAATGTATAAAACTATAAACTAATGTTATTTGTCGTTTTGTAATAACCTAAACGCCATGTTACGTGCGACCTTGAATTTTATAAAATTAAAATGGATTATAATCAAATTTGTAGTCGCCAATTGTACCCGATGTACTTAAACTAAATAAATTGATATATGCACGCACTCATTTTGTAAATTTTTCTGAATAAAAATCTTCGATTAGAGGTTTGCAATGTTGAATGTTATACCGACCTTGACCGCAGCATCACTGTGAACAACGTTATTTCTAGAAAAGACGAGCTGTACAATCTTTGGAAACGTACACATCACATTCTGATAAATTGTATTGTTTTAATACGAATATTTTTACGGCATTCAGTTCGTCGTTAAATCCTTCTCCGATTAGTTTCGGATCTTAATTCTTTTTCTACATTTCGGTTTGTAGTATTATATTTATTTATTGATTTCTTAATAATATCGTTTTTTTTTTCGAGAATGTCTTAACACTTTCACGATTACCTTCAAGATTATTTTTGTTGTATTTTTGGACAGTTTCACGATATATATCAGGGTATTTTTAACGATTTCGCTATTAATTTCTGGATGTTTATTTGATAAGGTTTTAGATACAGTACGATGTATTTCCGTACTGTTTTTGTTATGAATGCGTTAAATGTGGGTTGTTGAAAATAACTTTTGGAGCCCGTTTTTTTTTTAATTGGTCGTCCTCCATTATTGTGCGTATTAAAACCCATAAAAATAGAAATATCTAAGTTAGTTCGCAAGGAATTGAAAACTTTTTGATAAGTATATTTTTAAGGTAATGCGACCGTTTTAATTTTTTTATTTTTTATTTAAATTTTGAAAAAGTCCGCTGCGTACCCAGGCTGTCTTCCATTGGTTCGATATTTGCCAAATAGTTCCCTACATAAAATTCAATAGGCAAATCTTCTGGTTCTAATAATGATTCTTCATATGTATAAATTTGGTCTAGAGGTCTAAGACTTTATAAAGTAAGTCCCAGAGTGTAGAGAACAGTGCCGATATCAATTGTAGTTAAATTATTTTTATTAATTATAGCCGAATATGCAGCCGCGCATGTTGATATAGCCAAACATTGACCTAACTCTGTATTATCAGGGTTTTCGGTGAATTTTGTTCCGTTCGGAGCGCAGAGTCCCTTATCGCTGGTCCAAGTCCAACTGATGAGACTGGAATCTCTGGTGCTGCTTTCATTGTAATAAATGAATCTGTAGACGCATTAGACTCAGAGGCGAATCCAGGGTGAAAGATCTTCGATATTTCTGCTTCTATAGCATCCATCCCTTCAATTCCTCTGCGCTCTCGATACGCCTCAGCTTTACGCTGATCGCGTTCTTCTTCAGTTCCGGCATTCAGTTCGTCGTTTAATCTTTCTCCGATTAGTTTCGGATCTTAATTCTTTTTCTGCATTTCGGTTTGTAGTATTTTGTTTACTTACTGATTTCTTAATAATATCGGTTTTTTCCGAGAACGTCTCAACACTTTACCGATTAACTTCAGGTTTATTTTTGTTGTATTTTTGTACAATTTCACTTTATATTTAGTGTATTTTTAACCATTTCGCGATTAATTTCTGGATGTTTATTTGAATAGGTTTTAGATGCAGTGCGATGTATTTCCGGAATGTTTTTGTTAATAATGCGTCAAATGTGGGTTTATAAATAACTTTTGTGTCCCGTTTCTTTTTTATTGGTCGTCCTCCATTATTGTTTGTTTTGAAACCTACGAACAGAAAACTTCATTCTTTTTAGTTAAATTTTGAAAAAGTCCACTGGCTGGTATTAACCAGCTGTCTGCCATTGGTTCGATATTTGCCAAATAGTTCCCTACATAAAAATCAGTAGGCAAATCTTCTGGTTCTAATAATGATTCCTCATATTATGTTTTGAGTTGACCTAGAGGTCTAAGGGCTTTATAATGAAGGTCGCCGTGTTCAGAGAAGGGATAAGGGATAAGTATGGCACGAGGGGTTGCTGTACAAAATGTCGACAACGCCCAAGCCCATGCCCAAAAGACTGCTCAGGATTGTGGCCTCCTTCCTCGAGGACAGGAAGATAAGGGTGGCGGTAGAAGACGCCGAATCATCGGAACGCCCGGTGCGGGCTGGTGTTCCCCAAGGAAGCTGCTTGTCGCCTGCGTGCTACGCGTGGTACACCGACGACATCCCAGTGGCCGGTCAGGCCGAGTTGGCGCTCTTCGCCGACGACGCCGCGTACTTTGCCGTCAGTGTCAACGCAAAGTACGCCGCCAAGAAAGTCCAGAAGGCCCTAGACGCCCTGCCTGACTGGCTCTCTAAGTGGAGGTTGTCGGTGAACGTCAGCAAGACGCAGGCACTAATATCAGGGAACACCAACCTACCGCCGCCCTTGAAGCTCTTCGGCGAAGACGTGCCGTGGCAGCCGCACGTCAAATACCTGGGGGTGAAGTTCGACAGGCGCCTTAGCTTGAAGGCCCACGTCGACGAGGTGGTGGCAACGACGAAGATGGCCCGGGGGAAATTGCGTCCAGTGCTTTCCTCCAGTCTCCCGCTACGGACGCGGCTCGGGGTCTACAAGGCCTACGTTAGATCCCGCCTCACATACGCGGCCCCTGCGTGGTACGCATACTGCTCGGAGACAAACAAGCGACGTCTTCGAGCTCAAGAAAACCTTTGTCTCCGGGCGGCCGTCGGGGCCCCGCGTTACGTGAGGAACGCCGTCATCCACCGGGACTTGAAGTGGGAAGGCCTGGACACCTTTGTCTCTCGTCTGGCGAGGGGCATGTACGAGAAGGCGGACTGCTCGGCGCACCCCCACCTCAGGGGGATTGCGCCTTTGCACGCCCGCCCGCCGGACGGCAGGTACACGCCCTCGCCCCGCGATGCCATCATCCCGTTGCCAGCCGAGCTAGGCGCCGCACCAGCAGCGACGCCTCAACCGAACCCCCAGGACTAACGAAGCCTGAAGTGGCCGCCACAGCCACTACCCTGTGACCCGCCTACCGTAGTAGGCGGCGGCAGCAATTCGCTGAAGAGGGCCACAGCCCTGAGCAGCAACCCCGCTCCCGCCGAAAGGCGGAGTGCGAGAAGAACTACACGCAGGTACACCTCATTCTGATAAATTGTGTTGTTTTATTACAAATATCTTTACGGCATTCAGTTCGTCGTTAAATCTTTCTCCGATTAGTTTCGGATCTTAATTCTTTGTTTGTTTGTCTGTTTGTAGTATTATATTTATTTATTGATTTCTTAATAATATCGGTTTTTTTCGAGAATGTCTTAATACTTGCACGATTAACTTCAGGTTTATTTTTGTTGTATTTTTGTACAATGTCACGTTATATTTCAGTTTATATTTAGTGTATTTTTAACTATTTCGCGATTAATTTCTGGATGTTTATTTGAATAGGTTTTAGATGCAGTATGATGTATTTCCGGAATGTTTTTGTTATTAATGCGTCAAATGTGGGTTGTTAAAAATAACTTTTGGGTCCCGTTTCTTTTTTATTGGTCGTCCTCTATTATTGTTCGCTGGCTAGTCCTTACCCAGCTGTCTGCCATTGGTTCGATATTTGCCAAATAGTTCCCTACATATTATCACGTGTTTTCAGTGAATTATGTTCCACGAGACTAGGTCTTTGTTTTCGTTATAGTCGGTTTATAAAAAGTAGACACACTGTGTATGCTTTGACAATTTCATTTGACCATTTAGGTATTACATCATTCGCTCAATTGAGTTTTTAAATTCCATAGTTAAAAAACTGGAAGCCCGTTTATAGCTAGAAAAACAATAAATCTACGTAAACGTGGTTCTGTATAGAAAGCAGAAGCTTTTTTCATACCTAATTCATATTTTATATCGCCATCGGCGAGACCTGAGCCTGAGCCTTAGGAGCTTCTTTTACGGATTTACATATAGGACTACCGAGATTGTAAAGATCTTCGTAACTCCGACATGGAATCAAATTTAACTATAAACGCAAGAAAAATTGTTTATCTCTATTCCGTGAAACCCAATACAACATACATTTATTGTTCCATATTGTATTATTTTATCATTTTTATATTTACCATCGAAAACTGCAATTCTTATCAGGCCAGGCCCTTTGGTAATGTATTTGAATAAATATATTATAATTGTACGTGCTGAAGATACTTCTACATTAATATCAGCAGCGTTATAAGGGACGACTCATAAATCGTTCACTGTAACATCTTTTTTACGGAACTGTATTGTACCTTTATTTCCACTGTTACGACGATAATAAACAAAACCTCTGTCATTATACTAACTAAAGTCAGTTTATTTTTTTTTTGCAAATTTTTATGAACATTTTCGTTTTTTTTCCCTTTTGTCCTTATTAATTGAAACGTAAATTTATTATAGGGCTGTTTTTTGTATTGAGGCATTTTGCATGAATAAATATATTGTTAGTTAAAATCTAAATATGTTATGTTATCGAATTCATCTCCTTTTGGTCGTTTAAAATTTGTGAATAATTCCGAATCGGACCGTTCCCCGGATGGATTTGGATTCATTACCGGGTTTAAAAATTATTGTTTGCCTATGTTCTAGTTGAACAGCCAGCATTTTTACATTCGGTTCTCGAACAACTACATCGAAACTTAACATTCGCCACGTCGCGTCTGAAGATCCTACATGTCGTCTGGAAACGTATTGTATTATTTCATTATTTTTATCTTTATCATCAAACACAGCAATACATATTCGGCCAGGCCCCTTGGTAATGTATTTGAATTTAAATTTTATAATTGTACGTACTGAAGACACTTCTACTTTAATATGACAAATATACTTACGGAGAAGAGCAGCGGTAAAGGGAATACCTATTAATCATTCGCTATTAAAAAAATACGGTTCTGTTTGTACCTTTATTTCTACTGTTACTGCGAAATCCTGTCATTATGATAAGTGACAAGAGTTTAATTTTTCATAAAATTAAAACAATTTTCATTCCTCTTTATATCAACAAAGGAGATCCTTTCTATGATAAGGGACCACATTGACCATGAATCATATGGTCTAGAACAATTTTACGTAGTCTACCGCCGGCTTTTTATGGACTTGGGATATCTGCACTTACAATATCTATGTATGCCTGTGTTAGTTAGTGGTTCGTTATAACTACTTTGACACATGTGTGAGCACGAGAAAGATCAGGTTTTTGGTATTCTATGATATGCAAAATGTATTTGCATTTACCGAATCAAGTACCAGAGCGAATATCATGCAAAAAATGAGCAAATTTTAATGGGAATACTTTGGCACAAAGTGGACTTTTTCATCTACTGTTAGGTTTTGTTGAATTTCAGGCCAATTTTTATGATCACGATTATAAAATAAGTCTACAGTTTACACATCATAGTTATAAAAAAAGTCGGTGGTCCTAATGTATTGACTAAAGCTATAGAGTCCATATATTTAACTTTCAAATAGCAACGAGTTTCAATAAATTAATTCAAAAATTAAATTCGTGTCTTTTTTTTGTTGCGATTTTTCAATAAAACTTAAGTCTATCATAAAATCGCGATTTTGAGAGAAATAGACGATAGTATTCAAGTTGAGTCATCTTTTAAATTTTGTTTGTTTTCTATTTAAATTTCCCAAATTTAATTTATGTTTTCTATTTAAATTTCCCAAATTTTCCATATAGGTACACAACGATAGACGTAACTTTCTTGTTTTGTATTAATAATAGCAGTTACATCCCGTCCGGATGGTAAATCTCCTAAAACATTATCGTGCGTGGGTCCGACGTTCAGAAACAAGATTTGGATCATCAGATTCTTCACAGTTAATAATAACTTTTAAAAAAAAATAATAACCGACTTCAAATCGAAATGCACTAAAAAGCAAAAAATAATAATTATTTATATCAGATGACCCTCAAGTTCTGGGTAAAAAATCTCTATAATACTCATTATTTATTTGGAGTCGGTGCCAATCTTCCTGCCTCAGAGTCCAGTTCATGTACGAGTAATACCACGTCGTAGCTCCGTAGCTCCCAAATCGATGAACCGAATTTGATTTTTTCTTGTTACAAAAGTAATTCAATCGAGAGTGTTCTTTGCTATAGAGCTCTTTTTTGAGTTGTTAAGGCTTAGGCAATTTTAAATTAATAATTACTAATGTAATATTATTTGCAGATAAAATGCGTTTTTCACATAATTTCGATTCCCGTGGCGTATTCTAAAGTACTTCAAGAATGATTTCAATGTTAAATAGGTACTTAGATTGGCACCGACTCCAAATAAATAATGAGTATTATAGAGATTTTTTACCCAGAACTTGAGGGTCATCTGATATAAATAATTATTATTTTTTGCTTTTTAGTGCATTTCGATTTGAAGTCGGTTATTTTTTTTTTTTTAAAGTTATTATTTCACATCTTTTAGCAGGCAGAGAACTAAGCTCATTGCATTTATTTATTGTATGCTGAATGTTTTTTTCTGGAAATAATAAATAAATAGTTATCAAAGATCTTTTCTCCGATCTTAAAAAAAATTACATAGGACCAACCTTGCAATGCATTCTTTAAAAGGACACATATATTTTTTAAATCTGTTCATATTTGACGGAGTTATGAGGTAACATACACAAATATTTGAGCAGCAGTTGTCTGTTAATAAGGAATTTCGGTCTCCAGGTACAAGACCTTTTCTCCGATCTTAAAAAAAAATTACATGGGACCAACCTTGCAAAGCATTCTTTAAAAGGACACATATATTTTTTAAATCTGTTCATATTTGACGGAGTTATGAGGTAACATACACAAATATTTGAGCAGCAGTTGTCTGTTAATAAGGAATTTCGGTCTCCAGGTCCAAGACCTTTTCTCCGATCTTAAAAAAAATTTACATGGGACCAACCTTGCAAAGCATTCTTTAAAAGGACACATATATTTTTTAAATCTGTTCGTATTTGACGAAGTTATGAGGTAACATACACAAATATTTGAGCTAAAGTTGTCTTTTTTGAGGTATTTCGGTCTCCAGGTCCAAGACCTTTTCTCCAATCTTAAAAAAAATTACATGGGACCAACCTTGCAAAGCATTCTTTAAAAGGACATATATATTTTTTAAATCTGTTCGTATTTGACGAAGTTATGAGGTAACATACACAAATATTTGAGGTACTTTGTCTTTTTTGAGGTATTTCGGTCTCCAGCTCCAAGACCTTTTCTCCGATCTTAAAAAAAATTATATGGGACCAACCTTGCAATGCATTCTTTAAAACGAAACATATTTTTTTAAAATCGGTTCATATTTGACGGAGTTATGAGGTAACATACATAAAACATATATACACGTCGAATTGATAACCTCCTCCTTTTTTTGAAGTCGGTTGAAAATGTTTTATACGGATTATTGACATTATACAAAAAGTGAGTAATTGATCTAGTAATATTTGAATCAAGTTGTAATTCTCGTGCTAGTCTTTCGGATTCATCGCTATCATCAATGTATAAAACTATAAACGAATGTTATGTGTCGTTTTAGATTAACCTAAATCGAAAACGCGATGATACGTGCGACCTTGAATTTAATGAAATTAAAATGGATTATAATCTAATTAATTGTAGTCGCTAGTTGTACCCGATATACTTAAACTAAATAATATGCGCGCTCTCATCCTACAATAAATTTTTCAGAATAAAAATCTTCGATTAGCGGTTAGCAATGTTGCATGATATACCGACCTTGCCCGCAGCACCACTGTGAACAACGTTCTTCAAAGAAAAGACGAGCTTTACAATCTTTGCAAATGTACACACCTCATTCTGATAAATTGTGTTGTTTTATTGTAAACATTTTTAAGGCATTCAGTTCGTCGTTAAATCTTTCTCCGATTAGTTTCAGATCTTATTTCTTTTTCTACATTTCGTATATTTATTTATTGATTTCTTAATAATAACTTTTTTTTGTCGGGAATGTTTTAACACTTTACGATTAACTTCAGGTTTATTTTTGTTGTATTTTTGTACAGTTTCACGATATATTTCAGTGTATTTTTAACGATTTCGCTATTAATTTCTGGATGTTTATTTGAATAGGTTTTAAATTCAGTACGATGTATTTCCGCAATGTTTTTGTTATGAATGCGTTAAATGTGGGTTGTTGAAAATAACTTTTGGAGCCCGTTTTTTTTATTGGTCGTCCTCCATTATTGTGCGTATTAAAACCCATAAAAAGAGAACTATCTAAGTTAGTTCGCAAGGAATTGAAAACTTTTTCATAAGTATATTTTTAAGGTAATGCGATCGTTTTATTTTTATTTAAATTTTGAAAAAGTCCGCTGGCTACCCAGCTGTCTTCCATTGGTTCAATATTTGCCAAATAGTTCCCTACATAAAATTCAATAGGCAAATCTTTTGGTTCTAATAATGATTCTTCATATGTATAAAGTAAGTCGCCGCGTATAGAGAACAGTGCTGATTATCAGGTGTTCTCGGTGAATTTTGTTCCGTTCGGAGCGCGGAGTCCCTTATCGCTGGTCCAAGTCAACTGACGAGACTGGAATCTCTGGTGCTGCTTTTATTGTAATAGATAAATCTGTAACCGCATTAGACTCAGAGGCGAATCCAGGGTAAAGTAGATAAAAAGATTTTCGATAATTCTGCTTCTATAACACCCATCCCTTCAATTCTTCTGCGCTCTCGATACGCCTCAGCTTTACGCTGATCGAGTTCTCCTTCAGTTCCGCCATTCAATTCGTCTATATAATATATAATAATTTCTCATATTATGTTTTAAGTTGGCCTAGAGGTCTAAGGGCTTTATAATTAAGGTCGCCGTGTGCAGAGAAAGGATAAAAAGTATGTCGCCGTGTGTAGAGCACAGTTTCGATATCAATTCTAGTTAAATTATTTCTATTAATTATAACTGAATAAACCACATGTTGACATATCCAAACATTGTTCACTATTGTAGATGAAAGAAGTTGATTTGCGGAGTAAGAGTCTAATATATGTAGCTGAGCGGGAAATCTCAAATCCTATATCCGTCAGTTTTTTGTGGAGGTCTAGATGACCTTCACAAAAAACTGACGGTGCAGCAAGAACGACTTATCTCGCTTCGACGTTTCTCATCTACTGAACTTCCAGACATGGTAATATCAGTATAGTTTTGATTAAGTCTTCTTCATTTTCCAGCTGTGGGCGACAGGGATGTGCATAATTGATTTTGCTCCAGGATTTGTAGCAACCAAGGTTTGAGTAGCTTCTTTTTTTTTAATACTTCTTTGCTGCTTTTGGTTGGCTACAAGTTTCTCCAGAATCTTTGTTTGCTTTTTTATCAGCCTCCCAAAACTCGACATATCGACTCTCTCAGTAAGGAGCCCCCGCTTTTTGGACTGTTTCAATTTTTCAATTGTTTCTTGCAAACCGCCGACTTAGTCCGAATACACTGTATGTGTGATTATTTACATATTTACATATGTACAATGATTTATAATTCATTGCCCCAAGGCGCCCTTTGCAAAGCAGTAACGATTCATCCAAGCTCAAATGCTTGTTCGGGACCGTACAACTCAAAAAATTTTTTATTGCAGTGGTCCAAAATGGTTCTTACTTTTTGTATTTTTTGTCGTAACTTGTCAGTCCTGCGCTTATTTTGTCAAAAAAATGCAAGAAATTTGTTATAAATATAAAGCGATCGAGATCGCTTTATATTTATACAAACTATAAGACATATTTTTTGCCTCTAACACTTAAAGACATCAAAATTAGTAAAGAAAAATACTGGTTTAGTTCCCGTAATGTCACATGAGTCCATTACATTTTACAGAATAAAAATTTCCAATGAGCGGTTTGCAATGTTGAATGTTATACCGACCTTGACCACAGCACCACTGTGAACGACTTTGTTCTTCAAGGAAAAGACTAGCTTTAGAATCTTTGCAAATGTGTACAACTGCACACCTCATTCTGATAAATTTAGTTGTTGTAATACTAATATTTTACTTCATTCAGTTCGTCGTAAAATCTATCTCCGATTAGTTTCGGATCTTAAGTCTTTTTCTACATTTCGGTTTGTAGTATTATATTTATTTACTCTTTTCTTAATAATATCAGTGTTTTTTTCCGAGAATGTCTTAACACTTTCACGATTAACTTCAGGTTTATTTTTGTTGTATTTTTTCACGTTATATTTCAGTCTATATTTAGTGTATTTTTAACCATTTCTGGATTATTTTTTTGGTTGTTTATTTGAATAGGTTTTAGATGCGGTACGATGTATTTCCGGAATGTTTTTGTTATTAAGGCGTCAAATGTGGGTTGTTAAAAAAAAATAAAAATTAATTATTTTTAGTTAAAGTTTGAAAAAGTCCGCTGGCTAGTCCTTACCCAGCTGTCTGCCATTGGTTCGATATTTGCCAAATAGTTCCCTACATAAAAATCAGTAGGCAAATCTGATTCTAATAATGATTCCAATAATGATTCCTAAAAAGTAAAAGTACAAAAATGCGACGTTGCCACTCTGTGGACACAATTTTGTTTAAGATATATGCAGTCATAAATGAGATAGTGTGCGCATAACATGCAGTTTACGTGGACAGTAGGCTGAAGGTTAGACATATTTGAAAGTTAAGAGACAAATAAGGTATAAAAACATTTATTTTACTCAATCGTTTTCGCTACTATGATTAATTTCATCAATTCTCGACATGGTGTCAGATTCGTCATCAATTTCGCTCTCAGAGCTGGATTCTTTGCCTCCAAGGGAAATCATATTTCTTCTATTTCTTGGAGACGGTCTTTGTCCTAATACTCTTTTTCCAATCTTTCAATGTGGTTTATCTCTTTCTTTCAATCACCAACCGTATTGGACTTTATCGCCTTCCTCTTAAGATTTTCAATTTCTCTCAGATTGTACCAAAAACCACTGTCAGATTCGTAAAGGTCATATAGGGTAGCTTGTGTAAGTTCTATTAATCGGGATCGCGCCACAAAATAGTTACAAAAATGTACCCATGATAAAATCAAAATAAATTTTTTTATGGTAACTTACATAGCAACACACGGGGCGGCGGACGGCGCGGCGAGGGCGGGGGGGAAGCGCGCGAGTCGCGTTCGCGGCGGCTTGCATTGACCTTGTGAACCCGGCTAAACTTTTTACCAATAGTTTGAGAAAACATGATCATTAGTCAGCTCTAAAAAAAATCTTTTAAAATGTGTAGTCCGTGATAGGGTCCATCATCCGATTAGGGCACCTACAGGTTGACTGCGATGCAGAAACTGTTCCATATTTTTACCACCAACTGTAATACAGGCCGTACATCGTCGCACTAGATTATCACGAACGCTTTGTAAGACATGCGTGTTCGATTTAATTTGGTCAAATGCTGCCGCAATTCGTAAACGCATTCCTGCTTCACTTTCACAAATTTTATTAAAAACTATTCGCTTGACGTGCCCCCCATAAATAAAAATCTAGTGGTGATATGATGCGTTAAAGAATTTCAATAATTATTTGATCATTTCTCGGTAGATTCGCAGTTCCATACAAGATTACTATTCATAAAGCTGATTGAATTGGAATATTACGTAAAGAGATATTATCACGGGGTGCTCTGACTGGTAACACAGTCTTTTTAGATACCCGGTAAGGTGAGCGAGCCCTGATAAAATTATTTATGTGTTCTAACAAAAAGTTACCATGTTGTGTGAGTCCATTTTGGTGCCCATAAGGGGTATTAAATTTGCTGTTACAATATTCTAGCTCAGCCTTTTTAGGACTAACTTAGGTTCTTAATTTGACCACCTAGATACCACATTTTAAATAATTATCTCTTTGTGAATAGTACTACAGTATTCACAGTATCCAATACAATAGAAGCTGAATAATTAATCACCACGGAGAAATACTTGTTTCTAATTACTTTTTGGTTAGAAAATAATAACAAATGGAATGTAGACCGACCTGGTAATGGCAGAATTGTTAAATTAAGAGTCTTGCTCGGAGAACTTCACCTTCTTACAACAGCATGTTCCAAGAGTCCATCCCTCGCAACCAGCGGAAGACAAAACTATATCCTACTATATCTTACTTCCTACTTAATATTATAAATGCGAAAGTGAGTTTGTATATTTGTTTGTTTGTTATCTCTTCACGCTTAAACTATTGAACCGATTTGAATGAAATTTGGTACGAATAGTTTGAGACTCGGGGAAGGACATAGGGTACTTTTTATCCCGGAATTCCCACGGGGAGCGAAGCCCGCGGGTACAGCTAGTATAAAGATAAACTTCTTAAGAGATGAATAAGGAGGTAAGTAACTCAATAAATAAATGAATAAATTAATCCAAAAATTCAATTCAAAAACCCATTCAGCTCGAACAAAGAAAATTTAAATGTTAACCCTTAAATGCATAGAGATTTTTTTATGATGGACTTTAAAACAATAAAAACACTGAGGATGTGTGAATTAAGTTAGCCGCAGCGAGAAGATCGAAAAGAAAACCGAAATTAAAATAATTAATTTATTAAAATGAAAATTACAGAAAATTACTATGTCTAATTAATCTAGTGCTCTATCCGAAGTGAGGAATAAGAGTGGTCGACGCTCGATGTCCGGCGGAGGCAGCGGGCATCGTTGACGCAGTTGCAAGCACGTAGGTCGGTACGTCAGCTCTTCTTACTCGTGGCGCGGTCGTAATTTAACGCGCGAACTCAGCTTCCCTTACTCGTGGAGCTGCTCTACATTCGTGTTGAAATATGTTGACTGATGATTTGGTGGAAATATGTGCTAGGCAATATTGTATCGCGAACCATTAGGTAACAGAAACGATGTATTTCCGCAATGTTTTTGTTGTGAATGCGGTAAATGTGGGTTGTTGAAAATAACTTTTGGAGCCCGTTGTTTTTTATTGGCCGTCCTCCATTATTGTGCGTATTAAAACCCATAAAAAGAGAACTATCTAAGTTAGTTCGCAAGGAATTGAAAACTTTTTGATAAGTATATTTTTAAGGTAATACGACCGTTTTATTATTTTTATTAAAATTTTGAAAAAGTCCGCTGGCTACCCAGTTGCCTTCCATTGGTTCTATATTTGAAAAATAGTTCCCTACATAAAATTCAATAGGCAAATCTTCTGGTTCTAATAATGATTCTTCATATGTATAAAGTAAGTCGCCGCGTATAGAGAACAGTGCTGATTATCAGGTGTTCTCGGTGAATTTTGTTCCGTTCGGAGCGCAGAGTCCCTTATCGCTGGTCCAAGTCCAACTGATGAGACTGGAATCTCTGGTGCTGCTTTTATTGTAATAGATAAATTTGTAACCGCATTAGACTCAGAGGCGAATCCAGGGTAAAGTAATTAAAAAGGTTTTCGATAATTCTGCTTCTATAACATCCATCCCTTCAATTCCTCTGCGCTCTCGATACGCCTCAGCTTTACGCTGATCGAGTTCTTCTTCAGTTCTGCCATTCAATTCGTCTATATAATATATAATAATTCCTCGTATTATGTTTTAAGTTGGCCTAGAGGTCTAAGGGCTTTATAATTAAGGTCGCCGTGTGCAGAGAAAGGATAAAAAGTATGTCGCCGTGTGTAGAGCACAGCTTCGATATCAATTGTAGTTAAATTATTTCTATTAATTATAACTGAATAAACCACATGTTGACATATCCAAACATTGATCACTATTGTAGAGGAAAGAAGTTTATTTGCGGAGTAAGAGTCTAATATATGTTGCTGAGCGGGAAATCTCAAATCCTATATCCGTCAGTTTTTTGTGGAGGTCTAGATGACCTTCACAAAAAACTGACGGTGCAGCAAGAACGACTTATCTCGCTTCGACGTTTCTCATCTACTGAACTTCCAGACATGGTAATATCAGTATAGTTTTGATTAAGTCTTCTTCATTTTCCAGCTGTGGGCGACAGGGATGTGCATAATTGATTTTGCTCCAGGATTTGTAGCAACCAAGGTTTGAGTAGCTTCTTTTTTTTTATACTTCTTTGCTGCTTTTGGTTGGCTACAAGTTTCTCCAGAATCTTTGTTTGCTTTTTTATTAGCCTCCCAAAACTCGACATTTCGACTCTCAGTAAGGAGCCCCCGATTTTCGGACTGTTTCAATTTTTCAATTGTTTCTTGCAAACCGCCGCCTTAGTCCGAATACACTGTATGTGTGATTATTTACATATTTACATATGTACAATGATTTATAATTCATTGCCCTAAGGCGCCCTTTCCAAAGCAGTAACGATTCATCCAAGCTCAAATGCTTGTTCGGGACCGTACAACTCAATTTTTTTTTATTGCAGTGGTCTAAAATGGTTCTTACTTTTTGTATTTTTTGTCGTAACTTGCCAGTCCTGCGCTTATTTTGTCAAAAAAATGCAAGAAATATGTTATAAATATAAAGCGATCGAGATCGCTTTATATTTATAACAAACTATAAGACATATTTTTTGCCTCTAACACATACAGACATCAAAATTAGTAAAGAAAAATACTGGTTTAGTTCCCGTAATGTCACATGAGTCCATTACATTTTACAGAATAGTGTTTTACCCCTATGTACAAAATTTCAAACCCCTACGAAGTCCCAGTGAGACGTTATGAACGAAATAAGTAAAATTTTCTAAAATCTAGACGCCATCTTGGATTTCAAAAAGAATGCCAAATTTGGATTTTTTGGCTCAAAATACACAATTCGCCTTCGGCCTCCGGCCTGAGGCTGCGCCAAGTTACTTGGAGGGCCGTTTGTATGAAATTTGTATGGGGAGAAATTATCCTCGATGGCAGCCATCTTGGATTTTGAAAAAAATCGAAAAACAAATGACGCTCCTCAAATTGCTCACAGCCCCCCCTACATTTTCGAAAAAAAACATGCCCCCAACATCAACCGTTTTTGCAGGCCGTACCCCTTCCACATCAGGTTTCCGCAGATCTTCAAATGTCAGATTTTTCTGGTACTCACTGGAGCACCCTCTATACGACCACACATAAACCTAAACCCCTACCATCCTGCAGCAGAGCAAACAACTATGTCAATTAGTCAGTCAGTCAGTGATTGGTAATGTAGGTTTTTTAAATCGGTCCAGTAGTTTTCGAGTTTATTCGTTACACACACAATAATAATAAAAAAACAAATATTTGAAAAAGATGAAATGTGAGTACCGGAGCCTGAAAATGACTCACAAGAGAGTGATATGCAAAATTATGATGAGGAAATAAGTATGGATGAAGTAGTGAAAGCATTAAATAGTATGAAAATGGGAAAAGCTGGAGGGTATGATAGGATTACTGTCGAAATGCTGAAGGCCTGAAGGCAAATTACAACCACCTCCCTGCAGCAATTATACCAATCACTTATTGTTGGTGCAGATAATTTTTTTTCTGTTTCCCATTTCCAGGGATCTTCATGCATAACTTGAGCATAGGACCAATTATATGCATATGCATACATCGAATAAAAGACGTGGTGCATCTCCAACTTCACGTTTTCAAAAAATGTGCCTTCAGTCCGAGATAATCAAAAGTATTGGAGCCTTAGAGGTGACCCATAAGTCATTAGGGTCGTATCTTAGAATACAAACAAATAATGAACCTCAGACATGGAGCGATTGGTTACAGTATTGGTGTTTCGCTTATAATACGTCCGTTCATACGGCAACGCAATATACACCTTATGAATTGGTGTTTGGGAAAACCTGTAGACTTCCCAGTAATATTTTAAGTAATAGTTTAGAACCATTATATAATTATGATTCATATCCTTTAGAATTAAAATATAGATTACAGAAATCTCAAGAGGATGCTAGGAATAATTTACTTTTAACTAAGATTAATAGAAAAGTTATGTATGATCAAAAGTGTAATCCAATTGTTTATAAGAAAAATGATTTAGTTCTAATTAAGAAACAAGATAGAAAAAAATTAGACCCAGTGTATTCGGGACCATACCCAGTAATAGAAGACAACAATGAAAATATAAAATTTTTAATAAAAAACAAACCTTATATACTACACAAAAATAATACAAAACCATACACAATATGTACATAGTCCATCACTCTTAAATCACTTATCATCACTTAAACAGTTCACCAAACATTTCTTCCACCGACCTTGCCTCCCACTCAAAAATCCAAAATAGGTCAAGGGAAGATCGGCGGATGCTGACGCCCAGGGGTATATGGTCCGGCAATCCAAGTTCCAACTCGCATATGATATCGATGTAATCATCGAGGGTTACCCCCCGGATGGGACACATAAAGTGGTGTCCGTCAGGCGCGGCGATGCACGCCCTGTACACCAGCTGGTCAGCATCACTGACCCCTACCAGTAAGTAAAGATAAGTCAGGTTATGCCTCCGACAGAACTCCTGCGTTAAAACCCGCAGGTAGGCCATAACCAGGTTGGGGTCCATAGTAGTTGTTTTTTTTTTTTTTTTTTTGGAGAGTGTAACTGGCACAAGATGCAACAATACAATGGCTAAAATGCACCATGATTAAATAAGATCAGTTATCCCAAATAAGGAATAGCATCTTCATATTACTTGCAAGTAACACTACCTCTGCATTGTAATGAGAATAAAAGAGACAGATTGGTGATCAAATTACGACGTAAGCAATAATTAATCTATAGATCACCCACCTTGTTCTAATTAATAAATAGGAGTAAGTTATTAATGTTATTGTATTCTTAAATATTCTTAAACATATGTTATCATATTTTTACTAATCAATACACACGTATATCCAGTGTATTCATTTTATGTAATCATAGTTTAAGAGCTCATGTACTACAAATTTGAAAATTATAAAAAATATGTCTATTAGATATATTGTAATGTAAACACTTAATAACAAATAGGTATATTTATTATAAACATAGGTATTTAAGAAATATACTATAGGTGATATATATATATATATATTTTCTCTCTCCGTACAACTATATTATTAGCGATATAAAAATGGAGAAGAATTTGCTGAGTCGATAACATTTTCTTTTGAAATTTGCCAAAAAAAATTCATTGTATTCATTTCGTTTTTTTTTTTAAAAAAAGGGGGGAATGTTTAGAATGAGACCAACCGTCCTCATTATTGTCCTGCTTTAACATTGTAACCTTCTCTATGTCGATCACCTAGATTATATATCCTTGATATGCTTGTAACATCAAGGTACCTATGGCCTATTCGTTTAGTATATAAACCCATGTCTTATTAATAAATAATACAGTTACGAACTAGACTTCGACGTGTTTCATTTAGTACACCCCCTCGTGCTACGACCACCACACCTTATCGTTACCAAATTTGTCGTGACCTCCTAATCTACAAGTAAACTTTTTTCAAAATCAGATGTTCCCTTCTTTTTCTTTTGTTTTGGCGGTGCTGATACTGGCATGGATTGCTGGTTTATCGAAGCCGAAGTAGACGGCAGTGGTGTAAGTGGTTCTGAACTAGTCGGTGACGGTAGTGCCGTCATAGGCGATACTGGGGTAACCGCATTATCAGTTTCAGGTAGCGAGTCATCTAAAATAGAGAGTCTATAAAAGAATGTATGCCGAAACCATATTGCACTCAATGGAAAAATATTGCAGACAATTTTTTTGCCAACGCACAGTTTCCATGCATAAAAAACGTTTAACTATCCAAAACGAAAACAATCAATTCAATAACTTACCATTTCCGAGTTATCCGTTTTGACAAAATCCGAATGTACGAAAATCTCGCGAAAAAGCACTCGCTTAGTAAAATGTCACGTCGTACACGCACATTTACTCGTAGCAATTTGTATTAACTGAAGCGGGGAGCGGTTTAGATCAGCGACTAGAGGAATGTTGCCAGAGCAAAAAATATTGCCGTGTTTGGTAGAAATGAATGATTATTGGAATTACCCGATTTCCGGAATTACCCGAATGCACCTTAATCATTTATTTTTTTATCAATGATTTTTGTATGTAAATGTACCTGATTCGTGATAAAGTAACATATTATATTTATATGTATGTATTTCAATAGTTTTATAGTTAACCTCAATGTCTGACAACTCCACTTCGCTCTCTAGTTCCTCTTCATCATACAAAAGCTCTAAGAAGTCCGCCGGCGGCTCTTTATCTAGGCGCCAGGACATCTTTGCTCAGCAACTAAAAAAAACGGCAATTTGTTTGCGAGGTATTGCAAGCACGCGAACATACATACATACATACTCGCGAAAAACATTACCCACCTTTTCATTAGTATAAACTAATTATATTATTTATAATTAATACATTTTATCTTAATTATATAATACATTTTTTTTTAAATCATCACCACCATCATCTATCGACAAAACCTATCGACACATTCCGTAACTATCGATATTCACCGAAGAAAAAAGGTCACATTCTAATTGAACCGTATTGCCATATAAATAAAGTTCCAAATGGTTTGCTTGAATTTGACTTATGACTTCGCCATCTTCCTTGCGTTTTCTACCAAATTTGCCGGTATTACTTTTACAAAATTACATGTTAAAATGTTTAGATACGTGGTTATATCTAATTGAAAACTACTTGGTAATATTTATTATAGTCATTTTACCGTTTATCATTACAGATATCACTATTAGTTACTCGGAGATGTGCCAATTTAGGTAGTCAGTTTTCAACTTGAATTTTACTGTTATTACGATATATTTCTTGGAACTTACTATCTAAAAAGCTAAAATACAAACATATGATTATGATATAATTCCAATAAAACGGTGTACTTACAATCTTAAAATTGGACAATTGTTTCCGACACAAACACAAAACTTGTTGACACTTGTGATTTGAAATACAGTTTAAAAATCCCCGTTGACATTATATGGGTGCGTTCCATTATGTAGCAAATTTAGTATAATTTGACCATCAAACTTGTTCATACAAAAGTTGCTTCTGAATTTGGAAAGTTAATAAAATAGTGCGACGGGGGAACGCGGCCGTATCCAGCCGTCAAGTATTTGACATAACCATTTCACTGATCACTTAGTGCCGGATCCGGCCGAGAAGCTTGTCAAAGGTTAAAATCTTTTATAAAGTTACGAATATCTAAATCAGATTTAGCTAGAGATTGCGACGGCTGTGGTGGTGGTAGTAGACTATTTACTGTCTCGGAACTATGGACTGGATCTGGTGAGGCATATGACGGTGATCGAGTGGAATGTTCAACCGGCGTTGGGCAAGATAAGACAAATCTTAAAGTAGAACCAGCATTTTGAATACCATCCACTTAATGACTACTTTGTGGTGGTGGTGGAGGACTTTGTAATGTCTCAGGGCTGTAGTTATGGTTTGGTGAGATATATGATGAATTAGAAGAGTATGGTCGTGAGATATGTTGAACAGGAGTTATAAATCTTGCATATAGATTGGCTTGTGGTGGTAGTGGCGGATTTTGAATTGTCTCTGTATTACAGGAACCCTGACTGTAAAAGGAGATCGCTAAACGACTGCCCTAAGAATGGATAAAGATTTTGTAGCATCCTGTAAAACCGAAATATTCATTAATGAATTATTAAGGTTTTATTTTTACCCTTGAACTTCAGTAATATAATACGCAATTATAAGTTTTTTATTTGAGTTTCCTCATTTCCTCCATTGACATCTACCTAAGTGTTGCCAGATATGAGTTTCTATTTGTTACCTGTACTATGCAAGCCAAACGATTATTGAATTTAACTATAATCGAAATAATTAATCATAGGTACCTACTGCATTTCCGTTAAGAAATCACTTTATACATTGTAATGTCAGCAGTAAACGCTCGCCGAGAGGTTCGGCCGAGAAGACTCTCGACGAGAGCATACCCGACACCCGTGCGAAAGACAACGAGACTTTCTTGCACGAGACCCTTTGACCGAGAATATAGTAGATTGTATAAATAATTTAAAAATAAAATCGATAAATAATCGATATTATGCGGGTAATCTGGCAACACTGGTGTTCGTTGTACCGTTGCGTCTGTTGCGTTTTCAAGTTTTCAAAGCACCTTTTTCTTTTTACTTTGACCCTTGTTTGTTTACCAGACTATTGTGTGTGATCGCCTGCCTACTGACCTTTAGCTATTTTACACGGACTTGCCTGCCTATCGATCATGATTAAGAGTTAGCAAAAGCGTTTGTAACCAATCGATCGGGGAAGGGATTTCAATGATTTTATTTTTAAAATTGTTGTCGTTTCAAAAGTTCCTGAAACTTTTTTCACACGAAATATTAATATACAGCTATTCAGCATTACAATACACTAGGAGCCATGTTTATACATTGCTAGGGCAGTCGCCCATACTTCTATTTAGCCATCTCCTTTCATCAAATGTTGCTCTTTCGCATCCATTACGATTTTAAAAATTTGGCGTTGAATTCTAATCTGTAGATAATCAGGTAACTGAGAAGATGTATCACACATACTCAAGAAAAATTTCTCTATCGCAGTGTTTTTATTCTCGTTTTTAGAAGTGTTCTCTATTATTTGTTTTCGTAAAATATTTCTTTCTTCGTGTCTTATCTCTTTATGGAGTGTATAGTCTTATTTCTTTGTATCTTTGATTCACACGAAGAGTCTTGGAAGTCTTCACCTGTAAGGCTGTCTTCAGGATGCTCATATGTGTGTGTGGTTCTGTTCTTCATAAAAGGATGTAAAAACTCCATCTGCTCCTCATACTTTCATTTAGACTTATGATCTGCGGCTTGCCCTGTCGTGGTTTTTTTTAGCATTAATTACTTGACGGTGTCCGCATGTCCGTAGATCCAGCGGGACCCTATGCCTGATTGAATTAAGACCTATTTAGTCTAATTAGTATTCATTTCTACAAATCGATTTGTATATGTTTAAATTTCTACCTCGGTGGATTCACCGTCAAAATAAAAAAAATACAGACTATAGATACTAGAACTATTTCCGTCTTGATTAAAAAAATAAAATTTTTGAAAGGTAGAAATAAAAGGTTCCACGCAAATGTATTTTATTATTCTGTACGCCTTCAATTCACGAAGGGCCCCGCTGGAAATAAAGGAATCATTTCGCCGTTTTTGGGGAAATCTGTTGGGGTAGCAATATAATGTTAGGGTAGTACATAAACCTGAAGGTAGAAATAAAAGGCTGATGAAAAATACATCTCACATATCAATAACCCTACAATCGGCAAAAGGGCCCCGCTGACTGTATGAAGAAGATTTTTTTATTTTGACCGTAAATCCACCGAGGTAGAAATTTAAACATATCCAAATCGATAGGTAGAAATGGATACTAATTGGACTTAATAGGTCTTAATTCAATCAGGCATAAGGTCCCGCTGGATCTACGGACATCATATATTGTTATAGCCTCTCGGTAATAATTGTACCTATCTGCGATTGTCCGGCTTGACACTACTGGACTATCATCGCTGGCTAAACCTTTTTCGCCCTTACATAGAGTCCTTCGCTAAAAGCGTACATCTTTTGAAAAATTAAAGTGATTGGTAGACGTGCATTTTCAATCCACGTCCCAATGGTACGGGACACTTGCTTGGTTTGGCAATTACTTTTCGAGTCGTGCACACTTTGAGTGCAATGACCCCGTCGATGAGTACGTTCCCTACACAGCTGAGAAGCGCGAGCGGCCGGCATACAAAAGTAGACTTTAAGGGCCGCGCTACATTAGATTGGCATGGCATGGCATCGGAAGCGATGCGTCATTTCAAAACAAGCTTTATGTCAAGTGATATTAGCGCCCGAGGGCGTCTTTTCCGCGGGAGTGCGCGGCAGGCCGCCGGCCGCTCCGCGTTCAAGCGGTTATGCATCTTGTATCACTTGACATAAAGCTTGTTTTGAAATGACGCGTCGCTTCCGAAGCCATGCCATGGCTATCCAGTGTAGCGCGTCCCTAAGTTTTAAGTCTAGTGAGGAAGGGCGGTCTCACGCGGCCGCTTGTTGATAGTAGGTAATTACAACTTTTGTTTGGCATAGGAACGAATTTTAATACAAATTCACCCTGTATATGTATTTATTAAAAATATAGCATCGTTTAGTTAGTATCCTATGGTATTTAATAAATATAATAAAATTGATTATTTTAAATAAATGTTTAAAAATTACTTTCTTGTTTTATTTAATTGTACTCTTTTTTTTTCAGATATGGTCTTTAGCCACTGTATTCAGATATTCATCATGGCTTGCATCATAAGTAACGGGGTATTGGATGACAAAGTTTATTAGTTATTCCTCTTCAATCTCTTGAGATTTTTTTTTGGAAACACCTCCTTATTATTTGGCACTGCAACACTGGCTCGCAGTTGGCGACGCTGTGCGTGTGCAGCTGCACGTGCAGTTGGCGGTCGGTAGCGTTGCATAACTATCGATAGTTGACCTGGAAAAACAATCACAAAATCGATAGAAATATCTTTAGTAGTTAATAGATTCAGGTGTTACTTTGCGAAAGTCAAAGTTACATACTATGTAATTTGAATTACTTTGTGTGATTCCGCCACCAGTTAGTTCATGCAAACTTTTGCCGGCCGGCGTCCACCAACTACTGTTAGTCCCAGCATACCTGCCACCACTCTGACTGACAACAACAACGATCAACAAATTGTTTGGTGCCTAAAGATGCCTTGTGAAGAGGCGAAACACGTCGCGTATACGACGTCCGATGTTGCTGCAGCCACAGCGGATGCAGCAGCATGGGAGGGATCATGCATCGACTGTTGGTGGCGGGTGCACACGGGCTGCTGGTGGCAGGTATGCTGGGACTAACAGTGGTGGGTGGGCGCCGGCCGGTAATAGTTTGCATGAACTGACTTGGTGGCGGAATCACACAAAGTAATTCAAATCACATAGTATATCGATAGTATCAATAGTATCATTATTTATAGTTAGCAATACTATTTATGAAAGGTAAAACTATCGATAGTTTTTTATACAAATACATTTACTATCGATACTATAGATAGTGTGAATTAAAAACTATTGATACTATCGATATTGTTACTGTTTTCCAAGGTCACGATAGAGCGCTACATTCCGAATGTAGTTGGATTAGACTATCGATATTTTATACTATTGCTTGCAACACTAGTAAGTGGTTGCTGCACGTGCAGCAACTGCCGGCAGTTGCAGTCGGCAGCTAGGTGCGGAGCACAGAGTACTTTTGTATATACGGAAATAGAGACCTCTCTCGGTGGTCAAAAGAAGCAACAGCCTAGACTACATTTATGGTACTATTAAGTTAGTATTCATAATTATAAGTATGCGTTGGGTTTCGTAGGTACCTATAGCTAGCTAGGTACCGGTTATACTTATATTATTTGTAATGTTTATATCTTGAGGGTTTTTTAAGAAAAGCACTTCGACCTATTGGTTAAATTATTAATATAATTTTAATAATACAGGACTGTTTATACAAATAACTTTAACCAATAGCACAAAGCGCATTTAAATGAAACTAGGTATTGCACTTTATAAGTAGGTAGGTAATTTATTTGTTAATTTTCCTCTTGAAACATTTATGCCAATATTTTTTTGCCTTAATCTGAAAAATATCATCCTCATCATCTGGTTCTCTCCTTCCTGTCATTATGCTGTTTATTATTTTACAATGACTAAAAATAAAAAAAAATTGTAGTGTGCTCTAATAAATATTGTATGACTTCATTTTTATGTTCTGCACATTTTAAAAAGTCAAAATCTACATGTAATAATATTAAAGTCTTTATAAATTCCTTAAGGCAATCTTTGTGTAAATTATTTTTTAAAATACTATAATTTATGTCTTGGATTGCTGACATAGTTAATAGGAGAGACTCTGTTGGACTGCAAAGCCACTGTTGACCAGTATACTCTCTATATTTTATATATTCAATAGGTTGCGGAGCTATCATATCTACATTGCAAGTCCTGCATGTTTTAAATACATTTTTTTTTTAAATTTCGCCCGAAGTAGCCAGTTACATATTGTAAAGGTCCTATAAATCTAGGATCATTTTTATTTTTTAAGTCTGTTATTTCAACCTTAGGAATTTCTTCGAGTATACAGGCCTGTGTAGCTTTGCAGTCATCTTCTACGGGAGTGATAAAAGTTTTCAGATTTTCACAAATATCTTTTTCACAATTAGTGCCTGGGGCGTGGGCACTAGACATATTATTAATAAGTAATGTAGTGTAAGCGCTAAAACCTATCTGGTGTTGGGTTAGTGTTGCGGCACCCGTGGCTTCTAATGGCCCTAAAGAAATTTTCAAGTGGGTCTTGATTTAGGTGCCGCATCCAGACTGATGTTATATTATAATTTTTTTTAGATTTTTTAACAAAACTTCAACACCATCTAGTGTCCATGCCCAATTTTTTAATGTAGGTACACTTTCGACTTTCCCAGATTTGTTTATAAAATTCATCTTATAAATTAGTTTTCTTGCTTCTGTCCAGAATTTTATATGGCAAGAATTTGGTTGTGCTGATGCCAAGAGGGGCTTGCCGTAAGCCTCTTTTTTCTTGAGTGGCTGCCGTTCATAGAGTCGAATAAATTATCAAAAAACAGAAGTAGGTCTGCTGTCTCTTTGCAGTCTTCCTGTAGGATCTTCTTATCTGTAAAGAAAAATATATACATTTTAATTTTTTAGATCCAAAATAAAAAAAATAACAAACAAGTTACTTTCAAAGTTAGCATTGTTAATTTGCCTGATATTAATGTCTAAGAAAAGGTGTAATCATTATTACAATCTGTTTTGTAACAAAAGTTGGTGAGCAATTAAAATTGTTATAGCATTACCTGTGAGGTATCCCATATTTGATGCCACAGTCCTGCTAAATATTTGTGTCGCATATTTTACTTTCATTTTTGGAATCTTATGAGGCAGGACATGACTATCTGTCAATTTTGCTAAAAGTCTTATATTTCTATAGCCAGGATTCTCCTTATGTAGTTCCATTATGTGGGCCCACTTTGCCGTACATTTCTTTCCATTTATGTGGATATATGACAAGTCCTTTGTTAATAAGTTATTTCTCATACATTTTATTAAATGGGGAGGGTCAAATAAAGGCACAATTTCCCTATTATTAACAATAAATACATTTTCTTTTGGTGTCTCATCCTTTCTCAGATACATCCCCTTTGCCTCTTGGGTTAAAATTTTAATGGCATTCCTATTGTTTGATCCTTGATCACATACAGTGGCCACTACAATAAACCCTGCTTCATCCAACCCTTTTATTATATTTTTAATATAAACAGAATATTCAGTGCCTTTTGTGGCTGCTTGCGCAAATGAGTAACTTATTGGTTGTTTGTAATTTTTTATAAGCCCTTTTATCATAAATACCTGGGCGTGGTCTGCATATTCTGCTCTTGTTTCTGAGGCATTTGTGACAAAACCCATTATTTTATCAAGTGACTCTCTATATGTTAAATTAGCTTGAAGAGCCACTTCGTCAAACAACAAAACACATAAGCGTTCTTCTATTTTCATTTTTTCTAAAGCTTTTTTTAATTGGATAAAAGTTTTCGTGTTTATACCAGCAGCTATATTAGCTAGCGATAGTAATTTTGTAAGGATCTGTGTTGCTGGTAAAATGAATATTTTTCTAAAATATCGGTAGCCTTTGGGGCTTTGTTTGAAGATAGAAAGTGCAGTTACTTTTTCTTGAAAATTAAATCTACGACCCTTGTCTTTCTTCATTGCTTCTCTCAATTGCATTAGCATCAGAGTTTTTCCAGGAACAGGAAGCTTTTCCAAAGTACTGAGAAAAGCAGGATTTGAAGTTATCTTTTTTGCAGCTTTAAGGCTAGTTGATTTAACTTTATTACTTTTGCGGAATTTGCTAAGTTTTGATCTAAGGGCTTCAATTTGCTTATACAAATTACGTTCTGCAAGACATTTTGGCCGTCTTTTAGCAAGTGTGGATGTTATTGCTTTTTTGCAGGGCCCTGAAAAAATAAAAATAACTTAATAAAGAAATATTTAATGCAAATAAAATGGAAAGACATAGACAGTCTTTGTTTTACTCCCAGGCCAGCTCTTTTGTTATTATGTTGTCATCACTTACCTATTTCAACAATCCTTTTTTCTGCAGAAGTATGAATTGTTCCCTGAACCACAGTTCCAGTCACAGTTGCAGTTTTAATGTTTTGACAAACATCTATTGAATTATCCTGAGTAATAGCCCCTTTCCCTTTCGGCTCCGTCGCAAAATGTCCCTTTCGCAAAATGCCCCTCGGTCGCAAAACGACCCTTTCGCAAAATGTCCCTTTCTCAAAACGTCCCTTTCTCATAATGTCCCCTTCACAAAACGCCCCTTTCGCAAAATGTCCCTTGGTAGCAAAATGTCCCTTTCGCAAAATGTCCCCTGTACTGAAAAAACACTCTTGCAAAATAAAAATTATAGTTTATAGTTATTATTGAAATAAAACAATTGTTTTCAAAAACTATGCATATCTTTAATTTTACACTTAGGTATATGTTTGTATATGTAGGAACACCGTTTGTTATAATAATTTGGAGACCCCACTGAAAATCATGAAAAAATACTTTTCCACGGTATATATGTCTATAATATATACATTTCAAGGGGCTCACCAGATTAATAATTGTATAGTCACAAAAACATCTCAAGTTTCACATAATAATATTACATATTGACGGGCTGAGCCATCCGGACACGGTTTTCGTTACACAGTGTATACTAAGTGTCTGGCTTTGGAGGAGGCGATTTCTAAGATTATCACCAATAAAATATATTAAAACTAAGCTTTATACTATAACAATTTTGAGACACAATTTTTCACACCTTTTCCTACCGGTTACCTGCCAAAGCCACCGCGACCCAAGTTTCATAGCCTGGGATTGTTCTTACCTCTGTAGTGGACATATACAGAGAAACTTTTAGATTTTATTATTTAACTAAGGCCTGGCCATCGCGGGCTCTTGGGCTAGAAAGGGACCAAGATATTTTAATTACGAAGATGCAACTCAGCATCAAAACCAAACTCGAAAGACGTTTAATACTAAACGGATGGAAGAGCATAGACTAAAGACGGGATACCAGACCATGATTAATGGGCTCGTACACAAAACTGCGATGCGACGCGATGCGTATTCGCAACGCAGAAAATTACGACACGAATTGCTGCGATGCGATTTCGTGCGGCAAGGCGTCTCCCAGGGTGACCATTCCTTCGACGACCGTCAACCGTACTAAACGTATTTTTAAATTGAAAAATAGGTCGTGACATGGATCGTAAAAAGAAGTGTGCACTTTTGTTATTGCTTAGGAGATACAGGAAAAAGAAACAAAGAAGATTTTGGGTTCATCCATTTATTACTATTATGAATCCCGATGGGAACTATTTCCATCTAAAATATGAAGCTTTGAAAACCGACGAAAAAAAATTTTTTGATTATTTTAGAATGAGCATATCTTCATTCGAACAGCTTTTAAGTTTATTATCACCATATCTTCAGAAACGATCGTACAAGGGGAGAATTCCTGTTATGCCTCTGGAAATGATTGGCCTCACTATTCGGTAAGTAAAGTAAAACAACAATTGTTTACATTCGTTTTTATTGTGAAAAGAGTTTTCCAAATATTACAATCGATAAAATTTACGTAAAATCAAAGTCTTCTTCATTTGAAAGTGTGGTTAATATGCTTGAGTTAGAAAAATCATTACTAGGTGAATCAATTTGATCTGGTATGTTACTAGTAGATGACTGTGGACGTATCAGTGGCGTTTGTTGAGATGTAGCAAAATGTTGAGTTTGATAGCCACCCTGGTAGTTGCTATTCGGATAGTAGTAGCCGTGAGGTTGATGCAATTCTGTTAAAATTTGAAGAACTCTGCTCTGAAAGATTAGTGTTTTATTGTCATCTAATCTTTCAAGTGACGGTAGAATACCTTTAAAAAAAGATAAGTGTCTATTCTCCGGTACCTTTAAAATCTTTACAATATCATCTTCAAAATTATCTTTAACCATCTTTCTTTTTGCTGGCTGCTTTTGGTAATGTGTTTTAGATGTACCTTCTTGATTATCTGGCTCATTTTCTGATTCATTTATACTGTTAGTGGTCTCATTTTGTAAATTTTTCTTAAGAAATTGTAATTGTTTGTACAGATGGTATTCTTTTATATTTTTTGATCCAGACCCTGACCTATTTGCATCTTTAAGTTTCTTTTCGTATTTATTAAAGGTATCCTTAATCCCCCTCCATCTTTGTGTTACTGAATTACCTGCAAAAAAATAGACAATATTTAATTTATGTATCTTTATATCGTTCTTTACTTTTCAAGTTTGTTATATAAATTAATCTTATTTTTCTATTTATGTTACAGATTCCTAGCGACCGGAAATGAAATCAGAAATATACATTTAGATTATTATCGAGGTATAAGTACAGTTGCTCAGATAATACGATTAGTTTGTAGTGCAATATGGAAATTTTGTTTAAATGAAAACATACCAAAACTAACGCAACAGCTATTTGAAGAAATTGCTGCGAACTTTGATAAGAAAGCCAACTTCCCTAACTGTATTGGAGCCGTTGATGGGAAACATATTCGAATTCGTAGTCCCTCAAACAGCGGATCACTTTTTTTTAATTACAAGGGCTACAATTCAATAGTTTTGTTGGCTATTGTTGACTCGAAATACAGATTCATCTATGTGGACATAGGAGCATATGGAAAGGAAAGCGACTCCACTATTTTCCACAACACGAAACTGTACGACTTACTGATGAGAGGTGACTTGCCTATACCAACATCGAGGCCTTTACCGGGTTTTCAAGAACCGGTTCCATTTGTTTTTGTCGGAGACGAAGCTTTTTCTATTTCGAATAATGTCATGCGCCCTTATTCTGGCAAGCATTTGTCTGTTAAACAAAAAGTATTCAACTACCGTTTGAGTAGGGCAAGAAGATATGTCGAGTGTACTTTCGGCATACTGGCCAATAAGTGGCGAATATTTCACCGACCCATCAACGTCTCATATAATTTTGCAATAGACATTGTCAAGGCTTGTTGCATACTACATAACTTTGTAATTAACCGTGATGGATTAGATACCCCTGATGAAATGATCATAGATGATTCCGAACTACAACCACTTCAACAAGGGTCGAATGCAGGTAGTCAGGTAGTAAGTGCAAATATAATAAGAAACGAATATTCGGATTACTTTACTAGTGAAGTTGGAGCATTAAGCTGGCAACTACAAAAAATTTAAGAATATACAATGTGGCTTACATTGTTTTTCGCTTTCTTGATAATAAGTCAATACAACAGGAACAAAAGGATCACACTGCAAAACAAAAGAGTAACTCGCTGTCGACACCGTCGACACCTAAACATTGGAAACAATTTAAAGAATATTTTTTGTAATTATATGAATAGAATGTTTGATTTGTAGGTAGTTTTAGTAAAAAGAAATTATACTTAATAAATGTATTTGTCTACTTACCAAGCTTAGTTTTTTCATTGTTTTCTTTTTCCTCAAAATTTGGAAATAAACTTTTACATACGTCCTTCCAAGCATCTTGTTTGATGAATTTGTTTTTATAATCTTCATTACTAGTGTCCCAAAGAACAGGGCGCTCCTCAATCAGTGATATTAAAAAATCAACGTCGTACTCTGTCATTTTTTTACATTAAAGTACACGTCTTGCCCACGCGCAGTCCCAGGGCGAACTAAAATGGCGCCAACAAGTGTGACGAAACATCGCAGGAATGAGCGATGCGAATCAATTCGCAAGTTCTTGCGATGCGTAGAGGGAGCTCGCAGATTTTTGCGATGCGACGTCGCATCGCAGTTTTGTGTACGAGCCCAATAACCAAAAGGAAATAAAATCCGAGATCTTCGCATTTATTCCATTGGAAAAGTTAACGAGCAATGTCAACAAGAAACCGCAAATGTTACTAGTTACATCGAGAATAGTCGGATTTGCTACCGACAATTTAGTTTATACAACACGGTAGTTTGACACAATCTAGAGATTCCAAATATCCATCAGATGTACCTTGTTTTATTAGCTACTTTTGACGCTAAAATAATAAAATTAAGAAAAGGATCAGATTTGATGCTGCGTAATTCCAAAGCCATTTATGATCATACGAACGCACGCGCCGGCTTCATCGAAGATATTTTACGCTTTAATGCGTTTCCCCTGCAAATAAAGATGGCTATTGACGCTTTAGGCGTTATTATTCATGCTGATGATGTAGCACATTTGCCAGAGGTCGCAGCAATGCGAAGGGATGAAGATGGTAATCTCCAACCACGTCCGGAGAACGTGACGCATCAATAGCTCAAGAAAATATATAGTGTCCATAATTCAATTAATTAAAAATATTTTTTCCTTCATCTTCGAGCCGATATAACTCCGTCGCGACTGAGTTTACAAACCTAAACAAATATTGCTTCTTGTATTTTTTTGTAAAAGCATACAAAAATGGTTGACCGCCTCGCTAAAAAGAAAAGGCACCATTCCTCCATACAAAATGGTCATTGTCTTTTCATATGAATATAGTTTGATTCTATGGTCCTATAGTATCAATAAAATAGTTTTAACCTGAAATTTCCACGGGGAGCGAAGCCCATGGGCACAGCTAGTTATTTATATATTTGTACTTTAATTAAAATGACAGTCAAGGTAGGCCCGCTGCCTAGTATGGTTAGGGCGACAATCGCAGATAATGATTTTAACCTACATTTTTCCCGCATCGCGCGCGATAGTTACCGTTGCGAGCATGGTCACGTTCGAGTGGTTTAAATTTTGCTATCGACCTGTCACTTTATCGTAGGCTGCCGACGTTATCTACAGCCTCTATAAGTTTGTCTTCTGTTCGAGCATGGTTACAAGATGGCGGTCGTGTTTTGTGGATAAATTAGCAACTTTGACAGTTTGATGGTGTAAATCTATCGGCGATTTCGAAGACCCAGTTAAGTAGTTTATAAAATTTTTAAGTCAACCATTGTTGCCGAATTAGTTAATTTGCTCCCATTGAGGCTACCTTTAAGTTACTTTTGCTCAAAGTAAGTACTTATTGCCTAGTTACCTACCTACTGAATTTAATTTGCTTCATGAATTATGAGTGTTGTATGTAGATGTCCAGAGGCTACGTGAGACATTTTCTGTCCTTTTGGGATGAAAAGGCGGCAAGGAAGCAGCAAAGGGCAGAAGTGAGGGAACTTGCTTATGTCTGGGGCTTACCGAGGCAAGAATTTATAGAAATTTATAAAGTAAGTCCAGAAATGGTGCAATATTTGTGCGAGGAGCTTGAGGAGGACTTGGCTCCTCATAAAGATGAAGGAAATCCTGTGTACATAAAGGTAAGGAAACTGCTTGGTACTCATTTTATGGTTTATAATTGTATTTAACATAACCTATTCTTACTACCTACTAATTTATTTTAGGTACTAACATCATTAAGGATTTTATTAAATGGCCATTACCAGCGAGGTAATGGCCAAGATCAGACCACGTCTATAGGCCAAACCACTGTTAGCAAATATTTAAAACAGTTTGTTGCTGCAGTATTCACTGCAGCAACAAACTGTTTTAGTTATTTACTGTTTTAGATTTTGTATTCACAAAGTAAGTACCAAAATTTAAATACACACTCATTTGATTTTATTGCTAATGGTTATCTTTCCTTACTTGTTTTTTTAACTTTATAGACTAAAACCAAAATGGATTATTTTTCCTGGAACTGAAGAAGACAGGAGAATGGTGGCTTCAGGGTTCCAACAAAAATTTGGTTTACCAAATATCCTGGGCGCTTTGGATTGCACCCATGTCACAATATTTCCACCACCGGGCTTGGACAAAGTCCAATATCTGAATCATGAAAGGAAAATGACAATTAATGTTCAGTTGGTAAGCCTATTTATTGGATATAACAATTTTTTTGTATTGCTTTTAGGTAGGTATCTTTTCCAAGTCTGGAAGAAAAGAAAACTTAGAATAGGTACCTATTTGATGGGTATTATACTTTGCAGAAGTCCAAGTTACATGCTATTTGATCTAGGTTATTTTGTGTGCTCCTGCCACCAATTAATTCATGCAATTTCCTCCTTGCATTCCTTTGTTTAAAATTATATGAAATTACAAAATTATTTCCGTAGATTCTTTTAGCTTTTTATTATTAAAATTAATTAAGACCAAACAACTTAAATAGATTTTGTTGTTTGGTTTCATTACACAGTTTCTATGCCCTTCTGACTGCATTGTGAGCCCTCCGTGGCTCTCCTTCCATTTTTTATATGTACCTACTTATGCAAACTTTCAAAGAAACTGGGTTGTATGACTTGTATGTAACTAAAAATACAGAAATGTACTTGGGCCATCAAGGCCAACCACTGCCATAAACTATTGAGACATTATTGGATATGGCTGTGATAAAAATACTAATATTTTCAGATTTGCGATGCAGATTGTAGAATTTTAAATGTCAATGCAGACTATCCAGGTCGGGTACATGACCAATTTATTTTCAATACCTCACAAGTGAAAACAGAGCTTCGTAGACTTTATCATAACAGGATTGGAGAGTATTATTTGTTGGGTATGTGTATTTATTATTAAAATAAAAAAAACAATTTTAATCAGTATTATATTATTTTTTATAATTATTGTAGATAATCAAAATATTTTCTCAATCAGCCTTTATTCTCTTTCAGTAACAAAATCAGTCAATAGTGGTAAAATCGTACATAAATATTACTTAAAATGTCTTGTACGGGCCTGGCGCAACCTGCAACAAAGATTATTAGTATTTAAGTAAATAATAAACATTTTGTTTACAGGAGATTCTGGGTATGCACTCGAGCCTTGGCTTATGACTCCAGTTCGAGGAGCAAGGGAGTATACTCCTGAAGCCAGAAAACAGAAGAAACTGGCATTGTCAAGCCAGAAACACTATAGAACGTACAAATGGCCTACTAAAGGGGACATTTCGGCTGCTCGGTTTGGACCGTAATTGCCATTACGCTCCAGAAAAATCATCTGAATTGATTTATACAGCCTGCACAATATACAATATAATGAAATATTTCAGGTAAATCGTTACTTCTTTTACTATTTCTTTCCTTACTCCTTACAATATACAGATGCGAAAGTAACTCTGTCTTACCTCTTCACTTCAAGCTTCACTTACTGATCCAATTTAGATGAAATTTGGTATGGATATAGTTTGAGACCCGGGAAAGGACATAAGATAGCTTTTATCCCAAAAATATGCCATTAGGACAATGAAAAGGAGAGCGGAATTTTGGATGGGAAATCCTATTTTGCCCTACAAAAGTAGACTTAATTACAGTACTAAATGTACTAGAGGTATAATACTGTCACTAGTTTTAAAACATCACCCAATATTTTGATAAACAAATATCCTTTTTTTATTTACAGGATGGAAATGGAAGAATCCCCAGTCGAACAGGAGCCACCTCAGGGAAATGTAGAGCCGCCGCAACTTGATATGCCTACCAATCAAAGGCCATATCAAGTTGCAATTGAAAAACGAAATCAAATTATACAAAGATTTTTTTCTTAAGTAAAAATTAATTATTACTCACATTTGTTTGTATTTCATTCGGCTTTGCAAAAATTTGCAGCCGCCCAGGCAATTTTTGTATGGGAAAGTCTTTTTTTTTAAGTTTCTTGACTGTTATTTAATTTCTATTATGTTATACAGTGATCTAGAATAGCTTGTGGTTTTATTTATTATGGGTATGTCCCTTCCACGTTGTGTAAGTACTTCGAATGTTATCGTTCAAATCATGCTAACTTACTAAAAATGTTGTGCTTACAATAACGAATATTATGAATATGAATGAGAATATATATGTGTAACAGTTCATGTAACTAAATACATAAACAATAAGTACATCTTAGTGTTGCAAGCAATGGTATTAAATATCGATTGTCAAACTATCGATAGTTATGCAATTTTTACATATAAATATGTTATATATTTTTTAATTTACATTCTGCGCTGGTAGAAAATCAGTATATACTGATATAGTGCAAAAATAAACATACAATGTATATACCGATTACGGTATATATACATTAAAATTGTATTTGTTAGGTGTTCACATTCCAAAAATTCGTCGGCCCGACCACCAAGACCAGTTCGACGCGTTGCCGTAGGTCGACTTGGCGCTTGTGGTCTCTCAGCAGCTGTCGACGGCAACGTAAGAGGTGGCCTTTGAACACCGACAGTAGTTGACGGCTGATGATGGTCAAATGCCTGTAGATTTAAGGTCTTTATTAATTAAACTGAATCACATGAACTGGTATCAAAATACGCAACTTTACTAATTATGGTGTAATCCAAATATTACCATGTTTTGCTGTATATGGGATTGTAGTTGCAGTGGGGTTGCAATGGTGGCTACAGGCACGGTTGACTCAGGGGCAGGGGGGTCTTGGAAAATTATTGGAGGCAGTAGGTTCTGAAATGTAATAATAATGTGTGTTTAGTCTAAAGCCACTGGTTGAAATAAAGTAAATATAATTTTTAGAGTAATTGTTGTCATACTGACCTCTGGAGACAAAGGCTCTTCTACTTGACCTTCAAATAGGGGAGCCACATTTGTAACAATAGAAAGAGGCCGGGGACGAGACGCAGAACTCTGAAACAATGAAAATAAATATAAGGCATGGAGCTCGAGTAGGATAGTAATTGTAATGCTATAAAATCTGCATATTGAATATGTTTCCAAAATAAATATATGGGGCGATGGAGACAGTAGTAAGAATTTTAAAAGGTGTCTGTCTGTTATCTGTTTGTACACTCTAATCTCGGAACATACTGTTAAGCCTAGGCAACATACAGGGTATAATTGATTTTGGAAAATTTTACTCCTGATGCAAAACCATAATAGTCCAGCTAAATATAAAAAGATGCCTTGGCAAAAGTTGTCAAACCTGATGAGCATTTTCTGGAGTCATAAAGTCCACGCGAATGAAGTCGCGGGCTTTGGCTAGTACGTATTATATACATTGCTTATGTGCATAAAACTTCTTTTTAAGGTGGCTATGAATACAAGTCACAGACACGTCAAACTCATATCACCTTTCTTGTTCATCGGGAGTAAAAAAATTGTTTAATAATGTATTTGCAACATCTTAATGTATAAATGTATAATAGTTATTATAGTTTGCAATACTTACGCCTATGCCAGTTTCTCCAGGATTTCCTATACCGAAAGCACACTCCTTCCCGATTATGCCTAATATTTTAGTACTGATTTCGGATAGGACAGGAACAAAACTGGCATTCCCAGTCTTCTCTCGTGCCTGCCTTATGCGTGCCCCTTCATCCCGGGCTTTTTTTTTTTAAGTCTAGCCATGTCTGCAAATATTTTAACAAATATGTACATAGATATCATTTATAAAAAATATCAAAAGTAAATAAGTGCTATTTGTGCATTCGCATCAAGAGCTCTAACTGCTCTTTAAGCCAAAGTACGATACACTACAAATAGAGTTATTGACGCTTACATGTCGCCACTGCTCCACGGACTTGTCTGGGCTGTGTTCTGCTAACATGGCTCGAACTTCGCCCCACTGCTTCAACATTTTTTGGGCACCTAATGGACCCGTAAATTCACCATTGGCAAACGCCTGATGGACCGACATGTAGTCCACCCGTAAATTTATTTGTGTATTATTACATCTTAATCTGAAACGTAAAACTTTGTATTATTACATATCCTTTGATGGACGAAAACATTACACGTTTACAAACAAACGTTAACACACAATACTTACTTCTTTTTCGACAACATTTTTACTTATTTGTTATTTTATAGCTTAATTCACTACATAAGTATTTCACAAACTTGAAAAGTTTTTGAAGTAATTTGAAGACAAACTTCCACAAGTTACACAGATAAGTCTTAACGCAAACGTCAAAAACCATAGAGTAACTGATAAAAATGTCAAAAATTGAACGAATGTATCGAATGATTTTCGGCAACACTATTTACCGATTCAGTGTTGTCATATAAAAATTTAAAGAAAAGTTGTGTTTTTGTTTATAATGGCAATGCCATTTTATCCTGTGGATAAGAGCGTGGTAAAATTTATCTGACGTAGAAAATATACAGCGCTGACAAACCATGCTCGCGAGTTAGATAGAAATAACTATGACTTAAAGTTTAAGTCTACCGCGTCGCCTCGCTGCCGCTCTAACCATGCTAGCCCCGCAGGGTATACAATCTCGATAGAACTGAATAAGCAATAAATGACGTATAAGTCTTCAAAAATAAGGAGAACCATAAACTGTATACACTTCGTAGAAAAATATAGCATCTTAATTTTACCGTATTAGAATATTTTTATATGTGCCTTGATCAATAGATGGCTCTAGTAGCGGTATTATAATACCAAATTAAAAATTTGTTATTGTTCAGTACTTTTAACAATACAGCTACCTATTTTAAAATGGTATTATAATCAATGTTATCCAGTGTTTGATAACACCAACAATTATTCCATTTTAGTAGCTTTTTTGTTTATATTTGGAATTAATTAAAAGATAAAATAAATTTGTTATTTAGTATCTTTTCTGTTTCTGATTGACAGGTACCGAATTTTCGACAAAACACTGCGTTTTTGACTATATAAAGTTTACAACCGAAAAACATTTTGACGTGTCAATAATTTAGGGTAGATATCATAATTCTAGAAATGGCAACACTGGTTTAAGAATGGCGGCCCGCGGCATTGGCGGTCCGCCCGGCATAAGCTTTAGAACTGCACGTGGTACTTTTGGGCTTCTCTTCTGTTTGTTTGTTGGTTATTAACTTGCACAAATTAGAAATAATATCGCCCTTGTGCTATCGAAGTTCGTTACAAATCGTTGAGTTGAGAATTTCTCCTCCGATAAAGTTACGCTTTTGGTGTGTGTGTGTGGTTTTTTTGAGACAGAGACTCCAATTTTTGAGACACAATTGTCGGTAGCTAATCCGACTATTCTCGATGTAACTGGTAACATTTGCGGTTTCTTGTTGACATTGCTCGTTAACTTTTCCAATGGAATAAATGCGAAGATCTCGGATTTTATTTCCTTTTGGTTATCAATCATGGTCTGGTATCCCGTCTTCAGTCTATGCTCTTCCATCCGTTTAGTATTAAACGTCTTTCGAGTTTGGTTTTGATGCTGAGTTGCATCTTCGTAATTAAAATATCTTGATCCTTTTCTAGCCCAAGAGCCCGCGATGGCCAGGCCTTAGTTAAATAATAAAATCTAAAAGTTTCTCTATGTATGTCCACTACAGAGGTAAGAACGATCCCAGGCTATGAAACTTGGGTCGCGGTGGCTTTGGCAGGTAACCGGTAGGAAAAGGTGTGAAAAATTGTGTCTCAAAATTGTTATAGTATAAAGCTTAGTTTTAATATATTTTATTGGTGATAATCTTAGAAATCGCCTCCTCCAAAGCCAGACACTTAGTATGGTTCCAACCCCCTGCCAGATACCCTGAAAGTAGGGTTAATTTTACCTTAACTGAAGTAATAGTATTGTAGGTCACTTCTCCTAATCACTGTAATGTCAATGATATGCTTATTCACTACACTAATTTAACCGTCACCCCAATTAAGTTAGGGCGACTCACCAATACCAGCTGGAGTCAGCGCCGTAACAAAAAGAAGTAAGAAAGAACTATTACTAGACCGTCTTATCACAACATTCACAACACAGAAACCTTATCGTTCTTATGGTATCAGAAACGTTCGTATGAAATAACAACAAGTACAGGTGAGTACACAATACATTGGGCGATTTCATTATTCTATGATCACTATGAATTTTCACCTACATAAGTTCCTTTATTCTACTTATTTCGAACCCTTGGCATCTCAACAGTCGAGGGACTGTTGAGCCTCGCGGCCTACGGGAACGCTATAAGTTAAAACGTAGCGGCGGTTTGACAGTACGGCCACTTCTAAGTTTTCTTAGAAAAATCGCTGTCATTTTTCTCGCCCAAAGTTGACTCTTTACTGCCCCCAGGCTTTACAGTGTTATTTGTCGAGGTGTGCAACCTAGGTTACCTTGCGAAACATCAGATTGGCCATCAAAGTTATTATTTAATGCGTAAGCGGGCTTCAACCTATCTATTGATATGTTTGCCTTCCGGTTAGGTAACTGTAGCCTAAAAACTTTATCTAATCGTTTAAGTATGAGATAGGGACCGTCGTATGGACATTTTAAAGGTTTTCTTACCGTGTCATCTCTCACGAAAAATGTGTACACGTTTTCAAATCAGGGTGCACAAAAAATTATCTATTACTACTGTGAGACTGTATCGCTGGTTTATACGCATTTATCCTCTTACGTATTTTGTCTACTAGGTTATCGTTGCTTATACCTGATTGATCTGCGTTATAAAAATCACTAGGTAACCAAATCGTCTTGCCAAAAATCATTTCAGCGGCGCTGACGCTATTGTCGCTTCTCAGCGCTGCTCTAAGACCGAACATTACGGTAGGTATCTCATCGACCCACGAAGTGTTACTACTGAGTCTAGCCATTAAGGACGTTTTAAAAGAGCGATGTCAGCGCTCCACCTGGTTATTTTGCGCATGATAATTACTGGTTCGTTGTCTTTTAATGCCTAAATACTTCAATAAACATGCAAAAAGACTACTTTCGAATTGTCTACCCTGATCTGTGGTAATTTTAACTGGACAACCGTATCGTACTATCCATCCCTCGTACAGAACCTTAGCTACGCACTCGGCCGTAATTTCCCTTACCGGAAACGCCTCTGGCCAACGTGTCTTCCTATCCATTATAGTTACGCAATAACCACACCCACCGCGACCACAACGCGGCCTTTGGCACAGGGGCCAACAGGGAGACGGCCTAAGCCAGCTTCCACCAAGCCGTTGCCACCACCGGGTCCCGAGAGGAAACAGCGTGATGAAGAGGGCTTCGTGAAGGTGGAAAGGAAGAGGAGGAAGCCCGTGAGCCGCAACAACTGCGGAACCGCGCCGCCCGGACCAGACTCTCCGCTGCGTCCTGCCGTACCATCGACGCAGCTGTACGTGTCTCGTCTGCACTGGTCTACGAGGGTAGAGGAGGTCGTGGACTACGTCCGAAAGAAGTCCAACTTCACCTTGAGGGTTGAACGGCTGCAGTCTCGCCACAAAGCGAATTTTAATTCATATGTGTTGAGAGTGCCCACGCATCATCTGCCGACCTTCATGAAGGAGGACTTCTGGCCGCAGGGTGTCGTATTTCGGAGGTTCCGAGGTCGGCTACCCGACGATACTGTGCGTCACACGTCGCCGACACTACGTGTAAATTAGGATAGATAATTATTATGTATGTTAGTTATAAGGTATTTATAATATGGGTCTCTGGCATTGTACAAAATTTGTAAGTACAATGCTATTGCCTGAAATAAAGGAATTTATTATATTATTATTATTATGTATCTCCTTTGAGAATCACGGGTCTTTTCACCCCGGTCCTTTGAGAGGCTTGCGTGGGGATACAGATCCAACACGTAGAGGCCCTTTGGAGAAGTTGTTGTCATGTGGCGCTCCCGCCAAAACCTATTCCTGGATATACCTATGAAAGGTGTACCCTTGAATAGGTTTTGGCAGAAGAAAAATCTATTGCATGTAAAAGGAAAAGGTTTAAGGGTTATGGAATTAATTTGGGATGGACTGATACTGGGTTATTGCAACAGAAACGTCACCTGCCATAATCATGATTACTGACTATTATAGGCAGGTGGTGGCTTGCCGCCCACTAGATGGGCCCCTCAAACGCACCGACAGTAGTTGCCGGCAAAGGAGCAACACCGGTGCGAGCGACTCAGGGGTGTCGAGAGGTGTGCTGCGCTTTCTCCGAAGTTACTCGCGTCGTTATGCCCTTTAACACTTCCACCCCTGGAGCAACAGCTCTAACGACTCCTCTCTGCACAGCCAATTAAGGCAATGCAGAGCTGAGAGCCCTGCGAGCCCTCTTGGGTGTCCACCCCGACCGATGAAGACGCGTCGGGGACGAGGGATCTAACCGGCTCTCTGGAGCACTCGGGTCCGTGGTGTCGTTACTCACCAACAGCTCGCCACAAGCTATTATTATTATTATAACGATACCCATCTGCTGTAGTTAATAACGGTCCAACGATATCTATACAGATGTGTTCGAAACGATCTGCCTGTGGAATAACTTGAAATTCTGACAAAGTATGCCTATTAATCTTCGATTTCTGACACTGTATACAACACTTTGTCCATTTACCTATGTCTCTGGTTATATTAGGCCAAAAAAATTTTGCTTTATTTACTTCTTAGTTCTCCTAATACCTGGGTGACTCAGATTATGAATAGACTCAAAAGCTGTTTCCCTAAAACTTTCCGTTAAATAGGGTCTAACGTTTTCTGTTGACATTTCACAATATATCGGTTTGTCACACCTTGGTATAAACATTTTTTTGCAATACAATGTTGCCATTGTTATTGTCAAGTATGGTTTTAGCAATGTAAGGTTCTTGTTCCTGCGCGGTAGCTAATTCGTTGTAATTCAGTACTGTGGGACAGTATATGGTCTCGACGCGCGATAACAAGTCAGCGACAATGTTGTTTTTACCTTCTACATATCGTATATCCGTTGTGAACTCACAAATAACAACTGCCTAGTGTGACGTGGCGTTTCTTTGTTACTATCTTTATTTCTAAAGCAAAAGTTAAAGGTTTATGATCCGTAAAAATAATTAACTGCTGTCCCTCAAATAGTTTCCGAAAATATCTAACTGCCAAACATATGCCCTTGAAAAATACCCTTTAGGCTTCCAACACCCTCCTATATTTTGCTGTAATACTGCGCCTACGCACGTATCTGAAGCATCTGACATTAAAGCTATGGGACAACCTACCACTGGATGAGATTGTGTAACGGCGTTTTTTAAGCTCTGTTTCCATACTATCACGTCTTTATCCCTAATGGGGCAGACAGAGCATTTTGGGTCTTGCGGTTCTATGCAGAGCCGAGGGCCGCAAGACCCAAAAGCCACTTTTAGCGTAATGGTAAGCTCTGTTTACACTACTCAAAAGCTAAAATTGATTCCTGGTCCCACTCTATCTTAGTTTTGTCTTTCTTTTTAGAGTTATTCAAATATTTATTTAATTTAGCTTGACTTTCTACTGCTTTGGGGATATGTGATCTATAAAAATTTACCATGCCTAGGAATCGCCGAAGATCTTGCACTGTCTCTGGCCTTGGGTAATCTAATATCACCTGCACTTTATCGGACAGTGGCTTAATGCCCTCCTCTGACACTTCGTATCCTAGAAAATTAACTTTTGACTTACCAAAGCTGCATTTAGAGATGTTGATCGTCATGCCAAATTCCTGTAGCCTGCTGAATACCTGCTCCAGGTGTTCCTGGTGCTGTTTTTCCGTGTCTGACACCACTAAAATGTCATCTAAATAATAGAATACAAAATCTAGGTTTTTAAGTACTGTAGACATGAATCTTTGGAAGGTTTGGGCTGCGTTACGCAATCCAAAACTCATACGGGTCCTCTCATATAAACCAAAAGGGGTAATTATGCTTGTTTTCTCAATACCGGGTTCAGCAATTGGAATAAAATGATGGCTCTGTTAATATCTAATGTACTAAAAACTTTTTTACCAGCTAGGATATATGTAAAGTCCTGTAGCCTTGGAATGGCATATCTATCGCGCTTTGTAATTTAATTTAAATTCCGGTAATCACCACAAGGCCTTAAGTCACCATTCTGTTTTGCTACAACTACAATATGTAAGGGACTCTCCCATGAACTTTTAGATGGCCTACAGATCCCTAATTCTTGCATGAGCCGAAATTCTTCTTTAGCTCTCTTATACCGATCCGGCGGCAAAGGTCGAGCTTTGGCATAAACCGGGGGGCCAGTAGTTTGTATGTGATGAACAACATCGTGGCTGGGTGGTTCTCTGAAAGAAACGGGTTTAGTAACATCCGGAAACCTACTCAGTAATGAGTGATAAGGATGATTCTCGTCTACTGTTTTGATATATGGCTCTGTGTAACTAACAACTGACGCATGAACATTTAACTTAGTCAAATTATCGATAAGTTTCCTTGACCTTAAATCTATCAGTAATCCGAATTTTATCAAGAAATCTGCGCCAATAATAGGCTGTTTTACATCTGTAATAATGAAAGTTAATCTTATTCGAGGAAAGAATATCCAATAAAGCTTTACTATTGCCAGTGTCTTTTCATTTTATATAGATTTTCAAAGATAAAGTATTTTTGCTAATTGGGAATAAAATTAAGCTCACGAAATTATAATTAAAATCGACAAAAGTAATAACAGAATCAAGTTACAATTAGAGAGGATCAATTTCTATTTAAAACTAATTTCACAAATAGAGTTTTGTATAGTGCGTTCTGCGAGACATTGGGGCTCCTAATTTTCTTTGAAACATCATCATCATCATCACTGCAGCCGCATAACGTCCACAGCTGGAAATAGGCATCTCCCAAGATTTCTAAAATAACCAATCTAAAGCGGCCTGCATCCAGCGCCTTAAGATTGGTTAATTCGAAGTAAAATTCAAAAATCTAAAATGAAGGTAATAATATTGGAAAGGAAAGGTCTCTCCTTTTGAAAAGAGAACTTTCCTTATAGTCACAATGCCTGGAGACAGGTTGGTGATAGCAGAACATTGTATAGAATATCCGTAAAATTGAGAAAGGAATGTTGAGACGAACTTAAAATAATGAATAATAAATAATGAATAGAAACTAAATTAAAGTTTGCGACCTCTTTACTTGTGATTACAAGAAGTCACCACCGGCTTTTTACTTAGTAAAGACATCAGATATGCGCTCTCAAGGCACTGAAGTTACGATAATATTTAGTCTTTTTAAAACATACTGGTACAGAAGAGGATAAACCATTCTTCTCTCATGCCACCATTGCAGTGGGTCCTTTCTTCGGTCCAGTAGCACCTCATTCATATACTTGTCAAACTCGACGAAGCCAGCTGCCGATGGGTTTTGAGGGACCAATCGAGACACTTCCTCATCGAAAGTGTCCCAAATAGACTTCGACGTCGATGGCAGGGACGATTGATGCGCAGATTGTGGTGCAGGTGGTGCAGGAGGTGGTGGAACGTTTTGTCGGGTTCCGATTTTAGTTTTTAGACTGTTTGCCATCCGTTCGAAGATTCTGGAATCTTTGAAACCCCTATTTTTAAATCTTGGATCTAATATAGTGGCCTCTGCGTACAATATTTGTGTTTCGTACGTTCCAAAACGTTTTTCTAACTCCAAGTCTAAAGTTTCCAAAACTCGAGTTACTTCGGGCAAATGAGGTTGACGCAAGTAATTTCTCACAGCTGAAGCCATTATCCGACATAAAGGTATCACTTTGGAGAGTGATACGTTCTTTTCGGCGCTGATTTCTTCTGTCACTTCATAAAAGATTTCCAGAATTGGAAGTACCGTCTCTATAACATTCCAATCGTTATCGTTTAGTGACAAATCACTGCGTAACAAAGCAGTTGCTGCAACTACCGCATCCTTTATTTTAAACATTCTTGACAACATATCATAAGTAGAATTCCATCTAGTGGCGACGTCTTGCTTTAATTTCAGCTCAGGCTGCTTCATTTGCTTTTGCAGTTCCCGTAGTTTATGCTTGGCATGCGCGCTTCTCTTATAATATTCTACGACCGATTTTACTCTCCCAACTGTATCATTTAACCCGTCACATGTCCATGTTACCTTTGACCAGCCATCTTATAATGTCACCATACATTGAAATTTTCCCCGACTTTTACCAGAAAAAAACGAATTTGTACTTACACCATATAATTATAAATTATCAATCTGATATTGGTGTTACACTGATTAAATGCTCTAAAATTTTATATAAAACTTATTACTATTACATACCTTATTATATCTATAATCATTAATTAATCCTGTAATGTTGTAATTTTTCTACTGCCATTCACTTACTGATTACGCTTTTAATTTACAGAACGATAACTTAATAAACACACATAATGAAGCTTATTAAATAACGCAATAAATAAACATAATTTGACTACAAAAGCACTTAAATAATCTTATCAATTCTTTATTTGTTTATCGGGAACGTAATTAGCGCGCTATTTTCGTTCGCCGTCGCATAATTGAACTGACCTGCCTGACCATGACCCCCACCTGTGCGCTTCTCTGCGGCTCCCGTGACGTAATATGTACCGTTTGCAACAAAAGTAATTGTTTAGTTTCAATTTTTTTTGGTGATTTGTATTGACTGTTTGTTAATTACTATCCATTCATACTTTGACTATCAATTCAGATAATATGAGTTACCGTTTATAGTACGTACTATTCTTTATTACCTTATATCAGCTTTTTGGCTGTACGAATTTCTACAATTAAGATATCGTTGGATTTGTTTTAGCAGCCTGAGTGTCCTAGGTTAAAACATTAGCTGTGGGGATATTTATATTTTTACCCGACTGCGTCAGGAGGGTTATGTTTTTCGAGTATATGTATGTATGTTAGCATGTAAATTTCTTTAAGATGCTCTGCAGCTTAAATAGCTTGATGGATTTAAGCTTGAGAGGTGTCGTTAGATTCGTCTTAGTTCGGAGAGTGACACTGGGTATATAAAAAGGCAGCCGGGATTTTTCTTTTTAATAATAACTTGTTAGTAAACAATCATGTTTGAGTTTTCTTTGATGCAAGTAGTATAAATAATACAAAAAAATCATGTTTGAGTTTTCTTTTGATGCAAGTAGTATATATAATACAAAAAAATCATGTTTGAGTTTTCTTTTAAAATACACGCATTTCAAAGTTACATTTTATTCAAAGAATTTACAAAAATATAACGGCAGACCTCGTTTGGCAGTCACCGGCAACACTTACTTCGTACAGTTTTTTGTAAACGTACATTTTATTCGAAAAATTTAACAAAAATAAGAAAGACGCATCGAATAAATTCAGAACTTAGGCAGTCACAGGTATTTTACAAATAGTTCTTACAATACTACTTGTTAGTTCTTTGTAGAGGTACAATTTATTCAAAATTTAAGCAATAATAAGAAAGACACATCTAATGAATTCTGAAATAAGGCAGTCACAGGCATTTTCTATACAGAAAATTTCCTTAAATTTGTACTACAATATTGTACAAAGATAAGAAGACACAATTTAAAAAAGAATTCTATAACGCGTTAAGGGCTAAAAATTACAACGTTTGAGTTGGAGGAGCCAAAGCATAATCAATATTTAATTGAGACGGTTGAAATCAATAAAATAATCAAATTAATATTGTCGCGTAGGATGATAAATGACAATGACAATGTCAACGTCACAAATTCAAACTAAAAAGAATTCATCTAAAGGTTAATTTCATCACTCGCGTTAGAACACGATTGGCCTAGTGGTTTTGGCGTTGGGCTGTGAATCGATAGACCCCAGGTTCAAATCACATTCATTAATAGTGTTTTTGAAGTTTTGTAAGAAGTTTCTAGATAAATCTAGACAAAATATTTGGAACTGGAAAAGAAAATACGGGACAGAAGATGAGTGAGAGAGAACTCATCTTCTGTCCCATATTTTCTTATCCATTTAGGTGAAAGAAAATTTGTGATTTGAGTGTAGAACGTTGATGCGATTTTGTTCGATTTGGGAGGTATATAAGCAGTACAAGGCGCGGCTTACGCCAGTTTTGGTTTGGAAGTAAAATCCGAAGAAAGAAGAAGGAAGAAGAAAAAAAAAAGTGGAAGCAGTGAGTAAAAAGTGAAGTGAAGTAATAGCGAGTGAAGTGTTCAGTTATCACGGGGTGCCCTGGCTGGTAACAGCACTTCTAAATACCCGGCAAGGTGGGCAACCCCTGATAAAATTGTGATGTAGCGTCTTCCAGGACTCGAACCTCTGGACGCTAGCAACAACACAAATTAGGAGCGAGGATGAGGTGTCTCCCAGGAATCGAACCTGGGTGGCGCTGTCATCTGCCTAATCTGAGAAAGGTCCTTGTTACCTGCTCGGTATGACAAGGATCCAGATATCTATGAGGAGTCCTACAGGGGAGTGGTGAATGGAAACCAAGTATACCAACAGCAACAAAAGTATATTTACAAGTTCTGCATGAACGCTTAAACTAGACTTAGCTTCTAGGTTTACTTTTACTTAATTACAACGGTACTTATGTCTATACGGGTATCTATCTTGAGAGAGTGAGGAGCTTACTCTCAACGGTGTATAATCACGGACGCGAGCACAGCGGCAAGCGATACGGAATAACGGATCCAGGGTGAGGACCCTGGAATAAACGGGGTGCGTGCGAGCACCGGACGGGTAGGTAAGCTAGGAGCGAGACGGACCGACCGGGTGGCCTAATCTAAATGTTACACGCAACGGGTCACGTCAGTGACAGCACCCTGAAGGGGTGCGGAACGGGACGCGCGGGTGCGCGATCGGGAGGGTGGCGCAGGAGTGCCCACCCTACAAGCAGGTACGCAAGACACACGCGGGCGTCGGCGTCGGGACGCTAACCCTGCGGTCGAAGACGCGAGGGGAGCGGGGGGAATACGGGAGTACCCCCTGAGTATAGGAGTACACCCTATAAACGGGACGCGCGGAGGGCGCGAGCGGGGGTTGTGCGGGGGCGCACAACCGACAAACGGATACGCGGGACGCGTCGGTACTGCGACGTCCTACCTCGCGGGGTGAGGGAGGAGGTCGCGGATCGGGCCGGTCGCACAAGGGTGCGCCGGGATTCACAGGACGTGCAGGAGCACGTGGCGTCGTGACGTCCCTTCGCAAGCGGTTGCGAGGGGGTGCCGCGATGGCCCAAAAGGGTTGGCGGGGGTGAAGGATGCTACGTCTCTGAGGTATCTGACCAAGCCAGCGACGTGAGTGGGAGGAGGGAGAAGGTACCTAAACCAGATCTCTGAGGTATCTGACCAAGCCAGCGACCGTGGTTAGGTGGGCAGCCTGGGAAAGACTGACCGCCTGTATGAGGCCTGATCTCGCTTATATAACCGCGGCGGGCGGCGGCGGGCGGCGGTCGCGGGTCGGGGGACGGAGGTATCATTGTAACTGCGCGTGCGCGGATATCGCTTATCGCTGTGTGTGTGTTATGGACGGTTCATGGAATGTTCTCGAAGCGCGTATATGTGTGCGGTGACGTCGGCTAGGCGCGCCGCATCACACTCTCCTCCCTCTCCCGGAGATTTTTACCTGGGGGGAAAAATCACCGTCCTAGTGACATGTATCTAGATCCTTACCATCTCTATGGCTTTACAGAAATATTTACCCTATAGAGTAACTCAGTTAGGGTTCTTGAAAACTTCAACAAAAAAAATGGATTAAACAATTTAACTAAGTTCTCGGAGAACAATTTAACTAAGTACTGAGTACACAAAACATTTATCGGGCTTATTAAACTATTTTATGGTTTCCTATTGCTATTAACTAACGGTACACATAAAATCATGTTCGGTTCTAAATTACTCGTAGCCCTCTTCTTTTGGCGGATATAAACTTATTCGAGCAACTACTTCTAGTAACTGGCTGTGCCACACATGAAACACATTATTACGGGAAAAAACAATGTTCACAACTTATCTTACTTATTTTTAATCACTTATGTAACTTTTATCTACCGGTAGATTTACTATGATGCTTACTAACTAAGTACTATCTACAGTACTGTAAGTATATAACGGAACTTCAACAACGGAATAATTCGGTTACTAAGACCATTTGGAAAAAAACACTTCTTGTATATAATGGCCCACACTAAAAAAATACTTGCTATTTACGGTACATAATACGGTACACTGAGAATATCACACAGAATCGTCTCATATTTATATAATGACTAAAATAAAAACGATAACTAACACTTTAAAAAAACTTTGCCTTTCATGGCCAAAAGTCTATAGAAATAGCTAACATTAATTATGAAAATGTTACTGGCCTTATAATTTTTTTCCGCTTGGCTCTTCTTGGCTCTCCTTGGCTCAGCTTGGCTCTGCTTGGCTTCTCTTCTTGCCGCGACTCTTGCGCGGTAAGGCGGGGTGGCTGCGGTTACGCAGCGCGTCGGGAACGGTGGCGGCGGTGGATCAAGAAATGGCGACAGTGGCGTTTCTTGATGCATGAGCGGTGTTATGGACCGCGAATGCGACGGACGGGGCCGTGAACAACGGCTTGGCACGGTGTGCCACGGGTTTAACGGTTGGGGCGGCATTATGTGCCGCGACGGTGGGTTTTGCCGTGGGTATGGCAAACGGGGCGAACATATGTGTCCCAGGGGAGAATCTCGGGTCGGCGATATACGCCCTGGGATTGATTTTCGGAGCGGCGGTATGTGCCGCGGAAAATTTGTTGGGAGTCGGCGGCGTATGCCGCGGGGGTTTCAACGGTGTGCAGCACTGCGGGAGCGGTTCTCGGGATTGCGTTATATGCCGAGGGTTATTTCGAAGCGGCAGTATATGCCACGGAAACGGTTTTCGGGACGGCGAAAAGTGCCGTGAAGGTTTTCTTCGGGGCGGGCTTATATGCCTCGCGGGTTTAGATGTCGTGTTCCGCCGGGATGGCGGTCGGGGCGGCGATGCACGCTGTGTGGGTGGCTGCTGAGACTGAAGTTGAATGTAGTTGCATGGCTGGTTCCGTGCTACTGGTTGCTGGCGTTTCGGTTTCCCTGTGGGATCTTTGTTGGTCATCCTTGGTACTTGCTTGATGTTTTTAGTTCTTTCCCATTTCAGTGTGAAGCCGCAACGTTTTAGGATATCCATCCCCAATATTACGAATGGCGCGGAGGGCAAGAGATAAACTTCCTGTTTCATCTTGATGCCGTTGATCTCCATGTCCACCAGTCTGCTTTTCTTCAACGGTACTCTGGAGCCATCTGCCAGTGTTACGTTTGTTTTATGGCTTTTACATTCCTTCCCTTGTTCTTTGTATTTTTCCCATGTTGTACTATTTAGGTAGGTACACGTAGAACCAGTGTCGACCAATGCCTTGTGTTCGGAGGTGTTTATTTTCACTGTCACGAACATTCTTTTGTCTCTTTTCATGTCTTGTTCTAACGTGCATGCTTCTTTTCTTGTATCTCTGCAGCAATTCCTGCTCATAACACCTAATTTTCCGCAACCACTGCAAAATATTTCTCTTTGTGCAGTGCATTCTTTAGAAGCATGGTTTGGTTTTCCGCAGTTCCAACAATGGGTTTTCTCATCATATCGGGGGTGTATTTTTCGGCTGAGATTTGTTTCCTTCCCTGGACGGTTTCTTTCAAAATTACTCGGACGGTTGTTCGGATTCTGGATTTGGTGATTCTTCTCTTCATGATATTTCTTTGATCTATTTTCTTCTTCTCTTATATTTTCAAAGTCTCCCGCTATCGCTATTAATTCCCTTATGGTTGTAAAATCTTGCCTCTTTATGTAATACTTGAATTTGGGGCTCATGTTGTTGTATATAATTTGGGTTGACTCGAATTAGCTCATCTTCCAATATCTTCTATTAGTGTCTGCATTTGAGTGAGATAATCCGTGAAGCGCTCATCTGGCCACTGTTTTCTTGCTGCTATACGGCTCAGGAGATTTGCATTGTAGTTTCTTGGGAAGTAGAACAATTTGAAGTCATCTTCGAAGTCTTTCCATGTTTTCCAGTACAAACTATTGTTTCTGTGCCACAACAACGCCTTTCCTTTCAGTAGTTTAGGAACGAATGGTAGTAATTCGTCTTTACTTTTAGGGATTGTATTTATTTGTTCGTCGACCCTTTCGAGGAACTCCACCGCATCTCCCGTCGTGTCAAAACTTATATTCCATTTCGCGATTATTTTCTCCATGTTTCTTAGCTCTTTTGTATTCTCCATCTTCGTAGTTTCGGCTTCTCTGAAGTCTTCTAGCAGTGAATCTTCTTTATTATTTTCTTCTTCGGGATTGTTCTCTTCTTCTCTGATAATCTGTACTAATTTTTTCCTTAATTCTTTTACGGTTTTATCTGTTGCTGATATCCCTCTAATTTCGATTTCTTGAATTAATTCTTCTTTTTTCAAATTTAGGAAAAAATTTGAAAACCCAGGATGTCGGCATTTGTATTAATTTATTTCTTGATTTTATTTATCTAAGTATTTATTTACGCGGGATCGCGGATATGTATTTTTGCCAGTGAGATGTATTTACAAGTGTATTTTTTTATTATTTTGACACGGGGTTGATACTGCAGCTTATTTATGCGGGATTACTGATATGTATTTAAAAACGTGTTTTTTTTTTGACGTGGGCTTACGCTGAAATTTATTTACGCGGGGTGACGGGTTCTGGATCCGGGTTTATTTAATTGATACCTTATTTACGCGGGTTAATGGCTTTTTTTTTGTTTTAATTTGGTCAACAGGTCTATTTATTCGAAACTGTTTATATACGCGGGGTGACGGAGTCTTTGGGAACGGGTTATAATATTTATCTTAATTTAATTTTATCCGAGGTTTCGAATTATTTATTGATTTATTTTATTTCTTATCGGTTTTTATTTTTGCGCGGAATATTTTATTTTAATTAACGGGCTTCGGGCTTTTATTTATATTTATTAAGGGATTCGGATTGGGAGAAATCGGGATTATTTGTTTATTGCGCGGTGTGGTATATTGGCAACCAGTCAGTGGACTCCTGTAGTACCCTTAGACTTTAACTAACTCTCAACGGTGTATAATCACGGACGCGAGCACAGCGGCAAGCGATACGGAATAACGGATCCAGGGTGAGGACCCTGGAATAAACGGGGTGCGTGCGAGCACCGGACGGGTAGGTAAGCTAGGAGCGAGACGGACCGACCGGGTGGCCTAATCTAAATGTTACACGCAACGGGTCACGTCAGTGACAGCACCCTGAAGGGGTGCGGAACGGGACGCGCGGGTGCGCGATCGGGAGGGTGGCGCAGGAGTGCCCACCCTACAAGCAGGTACGCAAGACGCACGCGGGCGTCGGCGTCGGGACGCTAACCCTGCGGTCGAAGACGCGAGGGGAGCGGGGGGAATACGGGAGTACCCCCTGAGTATAGGAGTACACCCTATAAACGGGACGCGCGGAGGGCGCGAGCGGGGGTTGTGCGGGGGCGCACAACCGACAAACGGATACGCGGGACGCGTCGGTACTGCGACGTCCTACCTCGCGGGGTGAGGGAGGAGGTCGCGGATCGGGCCGGTCGCACAAGGGTGCGCCGGGATTCACAGGACGTGCAGGAGCACGTGGCGTCGTGACGTCCCTTCGCAAGCGGTTGCGAGGGGGTGCCGCGATGGCCCAAAAGGGTTGGCGGGGGTGAAGGATGCTACGTCTCTGAGGTATCTGACCAAGCCAGCGACGTGAGTGGGAGGAGGGAGAAGGTACCTAAACCAGATCTCTGAGGTATCTGACCAAGCCAGCGACCGTGGTTAGGTGGGCAGCCTGGGAAAGACTGACCGCCTGTATGAGGCCTGATCTCGCTTATATAGCCGCGGCGGGCGGCGGCGGGCGGCGGTCGCGGGTCGGGGGACGGAGGTATCATTGTAACTGCGCGTGCGCGGATATCGCTTATCGCTGTGTGTGTGTTATGGACGGTTCATGGAATGTTCTCGAAGCGCGTATATGTGTGCGGTGACGTCGGCTAGGCGCGCCGCATCACAAAATATATATAAATTCCTTGAGGACTTTGGTTCCTATGGGGTATTAAATAAAATGTAATAGACCATCAATACTTATATTTTCACAAATAATAGGTAACTAAATTAGGTACATACACTTATATGATATAACCAAATGTAGGGTAGTGCAAATTTGCCGTTACAATATTCTAGCTCAGTCTAAATACACTAATTCAGGGCAGGTTCTAAATTTGACCACCTACATACCACACTTTAAATAATTATCATTTGCGAATAGGCACTATAGTATTCACAGCATCTAGTACAATAGAAGTTGTATGATTGATCACCACGGAGAAATACTTTAAGTTACTAGTTACTTCTTTGGTTAGAAAATAATAATAAATGGAGTGTAGACCGACCTGATAATCGCAGAGTCACCTTGATAAATTAAGTCTTGCTCGAAGAACGTCACCTTCTTACAATAGCATGGCCCAAGATTTCATCCCTTGCAACTAGCGGAAGACAAAACAATATGAAGAAAGACTTCTTAGGAGATTAAATCCAAAATTCAATCCAAAGGAAAATCAAAATGAAAATGAAGATGTAAATCAAAATGTGTAAATCAAAATCCCATTTCACTGTTCTAATTGTCTAAGGGTTTTTTAGAACAACGGATCCCAACCATCCCAGCTCTGCAGAAATATTCTTGAGCAGCGAAACCCTTCTAAATTTCGTCCTGCCAGCAGAGCCCAAAACAAAAGGCTGTTGAGCATACGACGTTTTCTCCAGTCCCATAAAACGTGGAGCGGCGACATGGCTCCGACCTTAGTCTTCCACCACCACACCGGAAATCGCTTCTTCCAGTTGCAGTCTTTAAAACCGATTCTACATTGTCGACGAGAGGTTTCCCCAAAAGCAACAGACGACAATCCACTGCTGGCCTTCTTCGAGGCGAATAAAAATGCAGAACCTGTTACACAACTCCTACGATTTATTTGAATGAACATTTAAATAAAAATATATCTGTATTTTGCAATTTTGTTTACTTATTGTTGTGTAAATATGACCAGACAATATTAATATTCCCACAAATTGAGGAAACGTCATACGTCATAACCCTACAAATGTCAAAGTGACATTTGACGTTGAAGAAGTAAACATGGCATAAGAACAAATTCTATACAGCCACGACCTTAAAACCCATTCACGGTTTCGTTCCGTGAATAAAAAAAATCACAACGTGACACAGTGCAGTATGTAAGTACGCGCGAGTGACGTTTGCGCGCGTGACAGTGCAGTGACGTTTCCACGCGTGACATTCAACAAATCAAGGACTACTTTGGTGGTCTTACCAGCTAAATCTGCACTAGGAGCGATGAAGTCGCCATCATCAGGATTTTTCCCCGTGTAAATTTCAAATCTGTATAAATAGCCAGTTTTTGATTCGCACAGTTCGAAACTCTTAATTCCAATTTGCGCAGCCTTTGACCTGATGGCTTGGATCCAGGACAACCGACCCTTAAATAAGGTCAAAGACTTCGTCGAAGGCTATGTCCTGTTGAAGCTTATATAAAGATTGTAATTTTTTATTCAGAAAAGAAATAACTGGTGCGAGTTTCGCTACTTTTGCGGAGCAGAATTTTCCGTAAATTGTAGAAATTTACTCAACAAAACATAACGACTAAACGATATTATCTTCCTGAACTTGGGCATTTCGAGGAAGCCAGTCGTGATATGATATTCGTGCAAAAATGACCGCAAATCTATACCCATCAGAATTAAAACTGCAATAAGGGGCAGTCCACCGATGTAGTCAAGATGACGGCTTTACATTGCCTGCCGCTATTTTCGCGTCAATCGTCTGTTTGGCGTACCGATTTGTTTTCCTTACGATAGTCTCTATGAATCCCTAGTGAAAATACTAGAAAAAGCTTCATAGGGACTATCGTAATTATGGCACCTGAAAAATCTTCGGGCACACCCTTGAATGATCGAAGTTATCTTGCCAGGAGAAATCTGTTGATATATCGATCACGCGATCGACTGCGTCGTCCATGATCCTACTCATAGCACTATGAAATTTTGCTCTGAGTCCTCCAACTCTCCGCCTTCATCATGCCTATAAATTGCAGCAGCGAATTCTTCCACGTCTAATTCGTCGTCAAAATCCGAGTCGAATTCGCTGCCGCAATTTTCGAACCTTACTTTAGCGTTCACTGTGCCAGAAGTAGATGGCCTAGGTTCCGAAACTTCTGTGATCACGGGCTGTTGGCTGCCAGTAGTCCCTGCTGTTGTATTAGCAGCTGTATTTACCGCTGAAGGCACAGGAATACCGGCCAGCCACTTCTGGATGTGTGCGGTCCTAAAATTGTCTTTCACCTCTTCTGAACCAGATCCATCACCTCTGCTCGCTCGAGAGCTGAGTTGCTATAAAAAAGTCAGTTTTACATTACCTTATTTATAATGTGCTAAAATTAAAATTTCATTTATAAATTTACTTTCTGAATAGACTACTGGAGCGTGGTTCCAAAAATTGGGTTATTCCCAGAGGGTTACTCCCAAAGACCTCCAAAAAAAGTTCCCAAAATCCTCCACGATAAAAATATTATTTTTAATTTAGTTTCATTCTCCTCCATGATAATTTTAAAATGTTCCCAAAATCCTCCACCCCATTTTAATCATAAAGCATTAATTAAAATAAGTACCTGGTATAAGTTGCATTTTACTCCAAAAGAATAGCTGATGTACAGTCAGGATCAAAAGCTTTGCAAATAAAAATTCAAGTATAAAATAAAATTTAATAAAAGACTTCTCAATTTGCAAATCAGTATTTGTTAATTATAATTTAACAATCAACAATAAAGAATATTTATAAAATCAACTAAAAAAAAGCGGTGCTTTCAAATTAGAAACTAAAAAACATGAATAACAAATAATAGGGTAATTCCGGGAGAGATGGACCACATTTTTTTACAAATCCATAAGTTTTGATACGAAGGAAATAAAACAAAATATTGTTTTACATTTGAAAATAGTTCTAATAATGAACATTATCATTACAAAAAATTAGGAAAAACTTTACCATTCTTATATATTTTTGGCAATCATAAAAAAATCGACAAAGTCCATCTCTCCCATACTGTTAGGGTGAGATGGACCACGGAATCAGGAGAGATGGACCAACAACAAAACCGACAATAAAACGAAAAACAATAGAAAATTAAGAAGTAATCAGCTGCAACTTTTAATTTGTGATGGTATCTCCGCACCTGTCGCACATGTCTTTATATTTGGTGCAGCTTTCATGAGACCACCGTTCGCAAATGGTACATTTCAACCAATCATCTCTGCTCAACGTGTCATCATAGTTCTCTTCACAGCCAGCACATTCGTTGTCGTTCCAGTCTCCTATTTCAGGGCTGTCACGGAGAGAAATAACTTCTAAATCTGACTCACTCTCTTCAGAACTCTGTTCTCGTTTCTTCTTCAATTTTTTTGGTGGCATTTTCCTTTCCCTTTTTAAATTTTATATTTAATGTAGATTGTATCTCTTTGTTGCTTTCCTTGCCTTTTCCTTTCTTGACGCTTTTTATATTTTCAGAAGAGGTAAACACTTGACTATCTTGCTTTCTTTTCTTGCCTTGTCTTTTATTTTTGATGTTTTGTATATTTTCAGGAAAATTTAATATTTCAGCCACTTGCCTCGATCTTTGTCGTATGCCGCGCGTCTTCTCCACACAAGGGATGGGAGACACAATATCCAAGATCTTACCTGGTGTTAGGTCCTCACTTGCTTACTCTGCTTGATTGGACGTTGAAGATTGAAGGCTTAAGGACGCTGCTTGATTGGCAGTAGAAGGCTGGATACGAATGAACTCTACTTGGCTGAACGTAGAAGGTTGTGGGCTGAAAAATGCGACTTGGTCGGAAGATGATGGTGCTTCGCAAGAAATGGATGTAGAAGGCTGAGGGCTGGTTTCTTTTGGGGGCTGAAAGCTGGTTGAAGGCTCGTTAAAAGTGCTGGGATTAAGCTGTTGGTTGGATTCATTGCTAAGCGTGTTGGATGATAAAAATGCATACTCTGGAATAGCATTCTTATTAAAAGGTATTATCCCAGTAGATGAAAACCCTGATATAGCATTTTTCACACTAGCAGATTAATACCATGCACATGCTAGAAGTTTTCCAAACTGTAAACGATTTAATTTTCGTGATGGATTCATAGTTATAAATCTGTTACATTCATCATAGTAAAACGTTTTTAAGGATTTAAAGAAAGCTCTATCTAATGGCTGTAAGTATTGCGTTGTATGACTGGGCAAACAAATGATAATGATGTCATGTTGATCAGCATATTCCAGCATTTCTGCGTCACTGCAGTGAGAAGAATGACCATCGAGAATAAGAACACATTTGCCTTCTGGTTTGCGAGGGGTGAAATGATTTTTGAGCCAGTCAAAAAATATGTCAGAAGTAACATATGAAGATTTTTGTGACATTTTCACAACTGAACCAGGTGGCATTCCGTCTTCGTATTCAGATTTTTTGTGCTTTCCTTTCATAATACAATAAGTCGGAAGAAATAAACCCTCACCGCTGCAGCATGCGATCACAGATATTGTCTCACCTTTCTCACCCGAAGTTATCATAGGAACACTTTTTGATCCCTTTGCAGCCACCACCATTCCAGGTCTGTTATTTAATTGCAAGCCAGTTTCATCCATATTAAAGATGGAGCCTGGTTTATTGAACAAGCAATTTTCCTGCATCACATTTTTTAAAAGAGAAAAGTACCTGTCCACACTCTCTTTATCCATACCCTTAGCCCGAGCCTGGGATACTCCTTCCGACATTCTGATAGAGAGTTCGGGGTTTCTACGTAAAAAGCTCTCTAACCAGCCAAAGCCAGCCATTTTTTTTTCGCGCTTAAAATTATGCTTGATTCGGAGTTCCTCAGCTAAATTATAGGCAATTTTCCTTACTGCTTGTCTTAAAGGAGTAAATCCTCTTTGCTGTAGCTTAATAATATGTACCACAATCTTTTTTTCATTCTCAGGAGTTAACACACCACAAGGCCCAAGAACATCTGATTTGGTGAACTGATTATTTTTCAGTCTTTTAAAAGTAGACTTTGGTATACCATACATATTTGCTGCCTCATTGACCCCCATGCCGTCAAGATGAGCTTGAACAGCTCTCGTTAAATCAGATTCCGTCCATTTTCCTCTTGATACACCGCCTTTCCTCTTGTATTGTAACGGCATTGCTGAAAATAAAAATGTACAACCTGCTAAATTACACTTAAAAATTATTTTCGTAAGTAAATATACCTATATTAAAAGTCAAATTACTATGAATAAGTACATTAAAACAAATAAAAAAGTCACTTAAAGTGGTCCATCTATCCTTCTAAAAAGTGGACCATCTCTCCCTAATGTTTAAGGATAGATGGACCAGCCTACAAAAAAAAAGTAGCTAGCACAATCAAAAAGTTATAAATACAGTTTAATAAGCACTAAGACGCAATAATGCCAAGATTGCTAAAGAAAACACAAAATCGTGTACATACCTTTAAGTTACTAACACTGGCTGAAAAATTCTGAGACATCTAAAACCTTTAGACACTGATAAAATAAAAATAACAACAAAACCTCGTTGTTGCTTCGACTCAAATGACGGAAATGGCTGACAGGAATATTTTAGTGTTGCCACTTCGAAAAAATTCAATCATCTTGGTAGTTTTTTGACGGAGGTCCGTCTCTCCCACTGGTCCATCTCTCCCGGAATAATCCCCTAATAGATGTTATCTGACTTAAAATATTTACCTAAAATTAACTATGTAATCATTTGAAATTTTACATAACATTTAAAAAATACTCAAAGAAGCTAAAAGTCACAGTTCTCATAATCTCAATAAAATTTAACACATTAGGTTACAACATAAGATAAAACCAAGGTAATGCAGTATTATGTATTTCAAATCAGACTTAAATAACTTTGTAAAAAATACTTATAAAGCTAAAAGTAACAGTTCTTGTAAATAGAAGTTAACACATTAAGTTACAACATACCTAAGATGATAAAACTAAGGAAGGTTTTATCATCTTAGGACTAAAACTTTTTAAGTAAGACTTAAAACTCTTTTGAGACATATACATATACAATCACATTTTGAATAATTTGCTAATTTGTTGTAATGCTTGCAGCACTAAGATTTTCCACTTTTAGTTGATTTACAATTGAAGCCAGTTTCAGGTCTCTGTTTATGGATTGTCGACTTCTATTTATGGTGGGACTGCAACGATAACGTCCGAAATAAATAGCTTCATCTTTAATAGTTTGTAAAAACTTAAGCAGGCGTGGTTTTTTAGTAATTATATTATTTAATCTTTTGTGCCACGATTCAACCAAGTTAGTCGTTCTATGAAGTTTTCCTTCGCAATTCCATAAATCATAGCCTTCTCTACTGTTCTACAAGCCATCCTATTAAGAGCGGCAACGTCGCATTTTTGGTTCGGCGTGAACCGATTTATAATAACGCAATTATAGTTTGTTTGAGAGAGGCCTATGTCCAGCAGTGGACGTTATGTGGCTGAAATGATGATGATGATGAATTATTTGTTTGTTTTTCGTGTGTGTAAGTGGCCAACACTAATGTCAGATTTTTCAAGGTGCCTAAAGGCATCTGACATAGCTAAACGACTGCCATACAATGATGACAGCCGCGACCAACGGCTCATACGTGCCTTTCGAAGCACGTATGAGCCGAGAAGTTTTACAAATTATAAAATTTAATGATTTTAATGAATGCCCTGCTACACAACATCCATCATTGTCTAAAAAAAATTGCTTGCAAACTTAAAATTGTTAGTGAAGACAACATCCTTCGCATATCATGTAATTTGAAGAAGTTTGTTTTTAAATCTTCTTGCTGAATAATATAATTAAACAGGGTGAGGGCATATAAATGAAAGCATATAAATTTTACAGAATCTGTGGGCAGTGCAGTGACAGTCCCCCTCGTTGCAAGTAATCAAAATATTCATTATTTATACATTCACCTTTGCTTTCTGTTATTGTGGATATGCAATGAATACATTTCAACTTTGTTAACAATTTATGTACTGCATATCCACATATATATATTTGAGCAGATTCATCTATATCATATATCACAAACTTCTAAATAATCGCTTGCTAAAATAGATTCAAATCCATCTGCTTGTGGTAGCGGATCACTACTAGACAATTCTTGATCCTCCTTGAGATTTTTCATTTCTTTTACTATGTCCTCAAACTTCATAACATGTTTTAAATGAATAAGAAGAAACAATATGAACCCCCATTCAAGCAAATTCATAACGAACACATGACATTCCATTTTAGTGGCTGATTCTCACAGCTGTTTTGAAAAAGGGCTGTGCAGTAAATCCTATTTGTAGATGACGTATATAATGGACCTTTGGAAAGTACAGACGAATAGCAAGATTTTTCAACAAGAAGTGTTTCATTTAGGTTGAAAAGCTCATCATTGTCTTCAAATCTTTGCGAATATGCTGAGAAATTTAATAGCTTTAGTTGTTGACGAACAAATTAATAAATAATCCTATGCTTGACGAACAATTTAATAGTGGTTTGCAATTTCCGTTGTTAGCTTTTGAGTTCTAAATGACATAAAACTTTCCTGTAAATGCCTTAAAATTGTTTAGCACTGGGATATGGCTTTTGTGCATACACAGAAATATATTTTTACCATATTTCAACAAAATTTTAGGGTTAACATAGTTTGTCATATGTATTGGTGTTTTTCAACACTCATTATTAAATTCTCGGCTTAGCACATTTTTTTGACAGCGGACGGAGAGCTTTTCATTCGTCATACGTCTACTCGGCACAGCGCCAACGCGATTCTGAATGAAAATTTCCGTACGTGTGCGACGATCGAGCCAAAATGTATGCGAATGCTGCGTTCGGGATGACGTCATCAGGTTTTTTTCCGTTTTTCCAACATGAACGCGCGGAGAAATTCCGAACCGAACGTCAGGTTTTAGGTTTAGGTTTTTTCCGTCCGAAAAAAGTGAGAGCGGTGTGCGCCTTGACATTTTGTATGCACGCGGACCATTCAGGTTTGCGAATCTGAAACCCGGATACGGAAACCTGATCCGTAATCAGTATGTACGCCCGGCTTTAAACACTCCATTGTCATGTCATTGAAGTCGATGTCAACCTGATGTCTTCGATGTTTCGGCACTCGCTCTTCCTCATTGTCACTAGCGCGCTCCATGCGTAAAATTTCCGATTGGGCCTCATCGTAGGTCAAACCAGACCTTTTTACATGACATGTGCTGCTGATCCAGTCGTCACCGGGCTAGGAATCCTCGTTTTTTTTGTAATTTTTTGGATCATTTTCTTAGCCATAACAATATGCTGTCACATTCCCAGCCACTCGGTTAACGAAAGAAAAGTTTTACCTCTTTCAATAGTTTGTACAATCTTAAAAGGCATCTGAAATTAATGCTTACATAAAAAAAGGTTTTTAAAAAGTGCAAGTGTATATGATAAGTTTAAATACCTATTATGTACCTTTTTGCTGAATTCAGGAAGCACAGAAAGCAACAAAGTTTTTTTAAATATTTTTTATATTACTATTATTTACTACTATTATTTACATAATAATATAAATAACTGGGTTATAATATATTATCAAAAATATAAAAATACAAAATTTTTCACAAAATGAAGCATACTGCCAATGGCGATAAACCTATTTTACGATATGTGTGACCCGAAAGGCGGGTTTACCGACCAATATTCGGTGATATCAGATTTGATGCAAAGATGACGGTGAAGAATACGTAGAGCTCGTCCACGTCGATGTCCTTCCAAGCCAACAATCTACTTTGACCGTTTAATTAACCTAGGTTCATTTTGTTTAGGTGTCATTGCTCCGCATGTCTATTGGTCTCTTGAGCAATCGTGGACATGATAGAATGGTCCCAATAGTAAATAAAAATGTCGTATGGGTCATTCCTACCTTTGGGGTAGATCCCTCCTTGCTGGAAGGCAGCCGTGTCTTTTTATGATTTTTTTAAGTTTACATACGAAATGCATGACGAGGGCAAATTTTAATAAATCTTTCTTAGGGGTTTCGGCAAGGGTGCGGGGAAAAAAATATTTCATGTATTCTTTTTCAATTTTCTTTTCCGTGCTTGCATGTATTTCGTCAGGTGGTTTGGTCTATATTATTTATATTTGGTCTATATATATTTTAAGGCTATTCGATTATTTATAATACCCCATATATTTTCAATCGGGTTGAATCTCTGAGTGATACGGAGAAAGTCTTAAGACTTCAAAATCTTTTTTTCTTATAAATTTATCTATTTTGAATGTTATAAAACGGTCCTTGTTCTTTTTGATCAAATCATATAGTTCAATTCTTTTCAAATCATTGTCAAATGAGATACCGTTCTCTGTCAGCCACAAACAACACTGTAAACACAACTGAAAACTGTTTTTTGCCTTTAGGGTCTTTGTTTTGCCACAACCAGGTGTTTTGCCGCACGTGTGAAGTCAAAACATATGTTTTGTCAGTGTACACAATAGGACGACCTTCGGAACTGTTGGTGCTGATATTTTTTTCAGTTTCCCATTTCCATGGATCTTCATGCATTACTTGAACATAAGACCAATAATATGCATAAGCATACATTACATAAAAGACGTGGTGTATCTTCAACTTAAAGTTTTCAAAAAATGTGCCATAAGTCCTTGAAAATCTTGATCTTCCTTTACAGTTTCTTACACCCTATAAAAAACACTTGAGTATAGGGCAGACAAGACTACGTGAAGTCGGGGTTGGTCAGTACACATACTGTGTACATGGATGACATCGTTGTTTTATTAATTAAAAAAAAAAAACAAAAACATTAAAAGCTAGTGTTTTTGTGATGTTTAATAATTCCAAATGTTTGCCTTGGAGGATTGGAGCTTTCCTAAACATATTTTTTGATGAGTGGCACAAATATTTCAGCAGATCTCACATTGTCAGGACACATCTCCAATCTTAAGTCGTCGCTACCATCTTTTATCATACCAATCACCCAATGGCCTTTAATATTTCGTCCTCTACTGTATTTTCTCCTGCCAAATTTTGACTCATCGGTTTGCACCACTTTACCATCCCTTGGCCCTTTGATTTTCTAGCTCATACATTATAATAGGCTCTCGGCATTAATTGTATTAATCTGCATTGTCCGGCTTGACACTACTGGACTATCAAAGCTGGCTACAAAACAGGGCTTGTGACGTCCAGAAGGCAGGTTAGGGGTCTGTTCACTTGGTACTCTGGCTGTTGCAGCAGATAAGAATTTGCCTGCTAGAGTTCGCACTCGTTTCGTTTAACACTACTCTTCTATTGAAGAAGACTGTCATTTAAAACACCCCTCTTTTTGTCAAATGTACAAAAATAAATAACACATACATAAATACTGTGTACCTTCTTGCAAATGTGAATATCATCATCATCATGTCTTTTTGTCTCCACAGAAAGAGCACGACCAGGATTTGGCCTACACTCTCTGTGAACAAACTATTGTATTTATTCTAATTTATTTTTTCGTTAGAATCAACTTGAGGAGCCCTGTTCATATCAGATAAAATAATAATGAATTGCATTAATATTCGAATAATGAACAGAGGCCCCCATTCTAAATAAACGGGCCGCGACGCGGCGCTCCTCCCTGGCAACAGCCGCTTTGCGCCGAGCGTTGACGGCAGCCATCTCGTCTGGTGACATCAGTGGCCGCAGCAGTGGCAGTTCCTCCACTTCCGGTAGCCGCAGACGGTTGCAGAAGCGTTGGCAATGCCGTATGGCCTCCTCCGCCTCTACGGCTTGCGCGGACTCCTCATGCTCCGCCGTGGCCGCCAGCACACCGCCATTGTCGCACCCACGACACCATGCGACGCACCATGATCACCGCGCCACAGTCACCTCGTCGTCCAGCAGGAGAGTGCTTTCAATAATACACCTAAATAAGTAACTAGTTAAAGCATTTACAATTCGTTCCAAAAGAGTAATACCAGCCGCCAATAGGTAATTTTTTCAAACAGCGCACATATCAAACTTGTTACACATGGTATGAATGAACAAATAAATAAATAGGGACAAATTACACAAAAAAAAAAACAAATGAATTCGACAATATCCCACCTCACATCAAATAAAATGATTCATTGCATATACGCTGAAAAAAAAACAACAATTGTACATTTTAAAAGCAAAACAAACATAATTCTTATTAATTTTAACATACCGACGAGCGAAGTGGACCTGAGCTAAATGAAATGAAAGTACCTTCCGATAAGGCCGCCTATTGTACATCTGAATTTATATTTAAATGTTATTTTCATGTGTTTTGGTGCAATAAAGTGTTTTTACTCACTTACTTACTTCCTAAAATTAAAATAAAATCCAATTAGCTTAAAATTTTCGTTACATATATTAAAAAGATATGAAACCCAATATGTAAAATATGAAATGAAAGGTGTCGATAAAAAGACGAATTAAAGAAGATATTTCATTCATATAACATTAGGTACTCATAATAATTATGAAGTTTTCTAAAGCAATCTCCCAAGCGTAAGCCTGGTCGCTTCAGGCAAAGTCGACAATAATATAAAGTCGATAATACGATAAAGTCGATTTTCGCAAATTACTTTTTTCATGAAAATACCGGCTGTCTATTCTTTTTGTTTTACATTGTCATTTTTCGGCAGCGGCTCGGGCAAATGAATTAGCTCGTCCCTATCAGTTTTTATTCCTAATGTCGGTCTGTTAGTTTGTCTAGACTGATTGTTGATTCCTAAAAAATGTTTTACTACAACCAATTGATAATCTAGATATGATATTATTTTACAACTTGGTTCAGGATTCCGCTGCCGATATTGTTAATACAACATATACGAATTTAAAAACATTGTGTCTATCACGTGTTTTAGAATATTTTTGTACCATCGTGTAGACTTATTATAGCTTGTATAATAAAAAGTAATTGGTATTTTCTGTTCCTTCATATACTTATTATACTGCACAATAACCTCAGGCTTTCTTTCGATTTGGCAGCGTGTATTCCTATATTCTACAAAAGAACTATGTTCCGCCGAAATTATCAGAACATTGTTTATCTCCATAATTAACAACATCAACTCCCCGACAATTAAATTTAGACTTTATTTCACCTCTATTCAATTTCAGTTGGTAGTAGCCGAATTGTGCGACCTATTAGCCCTGAGAGTTCGGTCACATGTGTATTTTTTGCCAATAACTTTTCTGAAAGAGACACACTATTATAAAAGTTGTCCATTTATAGAGAATGCCCCAAATTTAGGTAATCTTCCATAAGCATCATGACCACTTTATCAGCATGACCTTTTCCCAGAAGATCAACGTCATGAGACCCGCAATACATGTGTAATTTCTGCGTTATGTCATTTGTATCCGTATGTACATATAATTCAACGCCGTATTTATTCCTCTTTCCCGTTATTTACTTTAAAAATTGTCTTATTTTAAAAACGACCGGGAGCTAATACGACCTTTTCTTAGGTAACTATATTCATTTGCCCGAGGTTTTTGGCGTAGGGAAAATCAGGAACTTCCCCTACGATTGCTAATCGCCAAAAATAATTTAAAAAATTAATAGGTGACTCAGCTGTTCCTATATTCATTTGCCCGAGGTTTTTGGCATAGGAAAAAGTCAGGAACTGCCCCTCCGATTGCTAATCGCCGTCCCCGTTGTCCGAACGCACGTCATTGTTATCATCTTCAACTTTCTTAATTGAAGTGAAAACGTTAGATAACAAGAACGTATTGCAGTACTCAACAGGCTGACAGTTCATGACATGACGTATTGCAACACACAGAATTCTTTCTTCTGATTGGCTAATGACATAAATTGTTTGTTGCTGGTGTGTTCGGATACACTAATGTTATTTCATTAAAGATAGAACATTAAAAAAAAAAAACAGCAATAATTGCAGTATCACCGACGAAATGCTGTGCACTTAGAACAAATATTTTAATCGAGGTTTGTTTTCTGTTACGTTCGATGTTGTAACAATAATTAAATATACAATTTGCCGTGTTTGATGCTCTAACATACTCGAGAGTAAAACTTTTGTAGAACAGAGATATTCTCCACCGCAGGTTTCACATTAGCTACCGCTGGTTCTTGAAAGATTTCTTTTTCATTTGACATTGCGGCAAGAGCAGTATAACACCTTTGCAGCAACAACGATAACATACATTTTGTATGTTATTAAACATAACCTGCAAAGATTAATTGACAAAAGTTAATGACTTCCCCAGTGTGGATTTTTGTTTGTCAACAACACAAGTATAATTATTGCTGAACATAATCGCCGGAACATAAAATCATAGGCATGGTTATCGATAGTCTGCTATCAGAGTACCCGAGATCGTTGAGTCACAGTAACTCTCGTTATCTGCTGGTTCTTGATTGGCCGTCTCCAATTACTGTTCATGTTATGGTTATTATTATTATTAATTTAACATATACCGTCCCACTGCTAGGCAAAGGTGTGGGGTGATGTGTTGATGAAAAGAGTAAAAACCCTTACAGTTTATGTGATATATTCCACAACACAGTACAACAGTTTTACAGAATGCACGGATACACGGATGACGGAAAAGCACAGTTCGAAGTACTAGGCACAAGAGATAAAGCAGAGATAAAGTTTGGAAGTAGAGGACTTGGTCTACACTCTCTGTGAACAAACAATTGTATTTATTCTAATTCATTTTTTCATAAGAATCAGTAGGATTTTGTTTATATCAGATAAAAGTACCTGGGCGACCGAGCTTTGCTCGGTTACATCTCAAACATTAACAATTTTTTTTAAACTTGTCTAAAAACAATGCAAAATAATAAAAAAATATAAACTCTAACATAAAAAAACAAAAGTAAGTCACCGAGTGGGATTCGAACCCTTAACACTCTTTCTAGCGGTCGCTATCCTTAACCGCTGAGCTAAATCAAGGCGGTCGCGGCGCGACGAAATTAGCGACCATATTCTGTGTGGAAAGAAAAACGCATGAGAACTCGAAAACACGCGTTTTCCCTAACATAAAACTAATCTAGATCGATTGTTTACCCCAGAAAACCCCCATATACAAATTTTCAGCGAAATCGTTAGAGCCGTTTTCGAGATCACAGAAATTTATAAATAAATATATATATATACATACATACATACAAGAATTGCTCGTTTAAAGGTATAAGATTTTAATGAATTGCATTAATATTTGAATAATGAACAGAGCCCCCATTCTAAATAAACAGGTTGCTACGCGGCGCTCCGCCCTGGCAACGGCCGCTTTCCATCGAGCGTTGGCGACAGCCATCTCATCTGGCGACATCAGCGGCCACAGCACTGGCAGTTCTTCTGCCGCCGGTAGCCGCAGATGGTTGTAGAGGCGTTGGCAATGCCGTATGGCCTCCTCCGCCTCTACGGCTTGCGCGGACTCCTCATGATGCTCCGGCGTCGCCGCCAACACACCGACATTGTCACGCCCGTGACACCATGCGACGCACCACCACCACGGCCGCCGCGCCACAGTCACCTCGTCGTCCAGTAGGGGAGTGCTTTCAATAATACACCTAAATAAGTAACTAGTGATAAATAGATAAGTAACTAGATATACACAGAAAAAATTAAAATCAAATTAAATCGACGATATCCCACCCCACATCAAATAAAATGAACATGCATTGCATATACGCTGAAAAAGAATAATTGCAAATTTAAAAAGCGAAACAAACATTATTCTTATTAATTAAAAAAAATAAAACAACAAATCAAAGAAAATAAAATGATTAAGTATACATATATGCCAAAATAATCAACAATTTTAATAAAAATTAAACATAGATACAAAAGCATACCGACGAGCGAAGTGGCGCTGAGCTAAATGAAGTGAAAGTACCTTCCTAAAATTAAAATTAAATCAAATTAGCTTAAAAGAAATGAAAGGTTCGTTACATATATTGAAAAGATATGAAACCCAATTTGTAAAATATGAAATGAAAGGTGTCGATAAAAAGACGAAATAAAGAAGATATTTCAAACTATAAAATTAGGTAAGTACCTAATAATAATTACGCATTTTTCTAAAGAATTCCCCCAAGCAAAAGCCTGGTCGCTTCGGGCAATCTCGACAGTAAAATTAAGTCGATTTTCGCAAATTACTTTTTTCATGACAATACAATACAGGCAGTCTTTTCTTTTTGTTTTTCATTGTAATTTTTTTGGCAGCGGCTCGGGCAAATAAATTTGCTAGACCCTATCAGTTTTTATTCCTAATGTCGGTCTGTTAGTTTGTCTAGTTTGATTGTTGGTTCCTAACAAATGCTTTACTACAACCAAACGATAATCTATTATCAGCATGACCTTTTCCCCGAAGATCAACGTCCTGAGACCCGCAATACATGTGTAATTTCTGCGTTATGTCATTTGTATCCGTAAGTACATATAATTTAAGGCCGTATTTATTCCTCTTTTCCGTTATATACTGTCTCATTTTAAAAACGACCCCGAGCTAATACAACCTTTTCATCTATAGTTAATTTTTTAGGCGAAACAACTAAAGTTTTCATTTCTTTTTGTGCTTCCGTTGTCATTTTTCGGCAGCGGCTCGGGCAAATTTCCTCGTCCCTATCAGTTTTTATTCCTAATGTCGGTCTGTTAGTTTGTCTAGTCTGATTGTTGGTTCCTAACAAATGCTTTACTACAACCAAACGATAATCTAGATAGGATATTATTTTACAACTTGGTTCAGGATTCCGCTGCCGATATTGTTTATTTAACATATACGAATTTGAAAACATTGTGTCTATCACGTGTTTTAGAATTTTTTGTGCCATCGTGTAGACTTATTATAGCTTGGGTAATTAGAAAGTAATTGGTATTTTCTGTTCCTTCATATGCTTATTATACTGCACAAGAACCTCAGGTTTTCTTTTGATTTAGTTTCGTGTATTCCTATATTCTACAAGAGAACTATGTTACAACGAAATTATTAGAAGGTTGCGTTTATCTCTATAATTAACAACATCAACTCCCCGTCAATTAAATTTAAACTTGATTTCACCTCTATTCAATTTCAGTTTGGTAGTAGCCGAATTGCGCGACCTATTGGCCCTGAGAGTTTCGGTCACATGTGTATTTTTTGCCAATAACTTTTCTGAAAGAGACACATTATGTATTATAAAAGTTGTCCATTTATAGAGAATGCCCCAAAATTAGGTAATCTTCCATAAGCATCATGACCACTTTATCAGCATGACCTTTTCCCCGAAGATCAACGTCATGAGACCCGCAATACATGTGTAATTTCTGCGTTATGTCATTTGTATCCGTATGTACATATAATTCAACGCCGTATGTATTCCTCTTTTCCGTTAAATACTGTCTCATTTTAAAAACGAACAAAAATTAAAAAGAAAATGGAAGCATGAATAGCAGTATCACCGACGAAATGCTGTGCACGTAAAACAAATTCTTTTTTATGCTCTCTAAATTGTTGAAGACTCATCATTTTGGATGTGCTGGAATTTTTTCTAATGTTTCTGCTAATTGCAGATGGGTTTTCAAATTTTAAATTTTTGCTCTGTTTTTGCATTTACTAAGTTTTACACTGACTTGTTTTATTTTCTTATACGTGTAACTCATGCTCAGTTGGTGTTTCAATAACACGTTTTACATGTTTTTTCTTATCTGCAGTGACTTCTGCTGTTTGCGAGAGCTTGTTTACTAGCTAAATTTGTATAATTGAACGAGCGAAGAAAGTTCTCTGAGTCTACTTGAAACATACTTACATACAATCTGGCGTTTGTTTGTAAGTATGTTTCTTCGATAACCCAAGTAATTTTGATCAGAGCTTTATGAAAGCTAATAACATTTTGAAATTAGAAAATGAACCAAATCTGTCAAGGGATACTAGAAACAATTTGGCTTAAGTCTGAGATCCGCCAATACCAGAAACAATTGTCAAACAATGGAAGCCGCACCATATGGTGCCATGCGGGTCTTGACCGGTTTAAACAACCTCAGCATGTTACAGAACCAATTTAATACGCAATTATTTTATATTGACAAGAAAATAAAACTTCACAAAATAACGTCACTTGTCAATGATCACATTCATTTTGAACGTTATTTTAGATTTACTATTATCTATTTTTTATAATCGATTGTTTGATGGATTTGTAGCTGCAGGGTTTGGAACCTTGAATACTGTTCCTTGGGGGCACTTTCTCTGGCTATCAGCTCCTCCGCATCGATGTTTGCATTTTCCGACATTAATGATTCCTCATCGTGTGATGAAGTATTACACTGACCACGCGCAGCTCTCAGCCTTAGCTCATTCATTTTTCTCCATAACGTCTACCGTATTCTTTTTCACAGAATCGTGCTAAATTAACCGTCCGAGTTAGAAGTTGTCTATTGTAGTTGCAAGGAAGAATGAACTAATAATGAAGAATATTATGAAATGAAGGAATAAGATTTTAAAGATAGAGGGCGCGCTCGCGTTCTGCACGCTCCGCTGCTAGGGCGCGCTCGCGTTCTGTGTTTTCAATATCTGCGATGCGGCACAGATGTTAGGCCTCCGCGGCAAATGAAATCGACAATATCCCACCCCATATCAAATAAAATAAACATTCATTGCATATACGCTGAAAAAAAAACAACAATTGTAAATTTTAAAAGCAAAGCAAATATTATTCTTATTAATTTAAAAAAAAAACAGATTAAATAAAATAAAATGATTGATCAACAATTTTAATAAAAATTAAACATAGATACATAAGCGTACCGACGAGCGAAGTGGTGCTAAGCTAAATGAAATGAAAGTACTTTCCTTAAATTAAAATTAAATCCAATTAGCTTAAATGAAAAGGTTCGTTACATATATTAAACCCAATTTGTGAAATATGAAACGAACGGTGTCGATAAAAAGACGAAATAAAGAAGATATTTCAAACTATATAACATTAGGTACTCATAATAATTATGAAGTTTTCTAAAGCATCTCCCAAGCATAAGTCTGGTCGCTTCAGGCGAAGTCGACAATAATATAAAGTCGATTTTCGCAAATTACTTTTTTATGAAAATACCGTCTGTCTTTTCTTTTTGTTTTTCCGTTGTCATTTTTCGGCATAGCGACTCGGGTAAATAAATTTGCTTGTCCCGATCGGTTTTTATTCTGTCGGTCTGTTAGTTTGTCTAGACTGATTGTTGGTTCCTAACAAATGTTTTACTACAATCAAACGTTAATCTAGATAGGATTTTATTTTACAACTTGGGTCAGGATTTCGCTGCCGATATTGTTTATGCAACATGTACGAATTTGAAAACATTGTGTCTATCACATGTTTTAGAATATTTTTGTACCATCGTGTAGACTTATTATAGCTTGGATAATAAAACGTAATTGGTATTTTCTGTTCCTTCATATGCTTATTATACTGCACAATAACCTCAGGCTTTCTTTTGATTTGGCAGCGTGTATTCCTATATTCTACAAAAGAACTATGGTCCGCCAAAATCATCAGAACATTGTTAATCTCTATAATTAACAACACCAACTCCCCGAAAATTAAATTTAGACTTTATTTCACCTCTATTCAATTTCAGTTTGGTAGTAGCCGAATTGTGCTACCTATTAGCCCTGAGAGTTCGGTCACTTGTGTATTTTTTGCCAATAATTTTTCTGAAAGAGACACACTATTATAAAAGTTGTTCATATATAGAGAATGCCCCAAATTTAAGTAATCTTCCATCAGCATCATGACCACTTTACCAGCATGACCTTTTCCCCGAAGATCAATGTCATGAGACCCGCAATACATGTGTAATTTGTGCGTTATGTCATTTGTATCCGTAAGTACATATAATTTAACGCCGTATTTATTCCTCTTTCCCGTTGTTTACTTTAAAAATTGTCTTATTTTAAAAACGACCGCGAGCTAATACGACCTTTTCATCTATAGTTAATTTTTTACACGGAACAACTAAAGTTTTCATTAAAAGAATTTAAAAAAAGAAATAATTTAAAGGTTTAGTAAATCTGTTGAGGTTACGAGAAAAGTCTTGCTAGGGATCTGTAAAGCTAAAATTACGCAAAATGCTAAGGAATCTATCGCTATTTATAAACCTTTCGAATTAAGTACCTATTAAATCTATACTCCAATAATAGTTAATCTGACTTATCTGTATGTGCGCCCCATGTGGAATAAAATAACTAAAAACTTATATAGTTTAGCAACCTCTATATCACGCCACTGGGTAATCCTAGAGTTTCCGCAATCATTTTCTAGGAGCACCTGTATCGCGTGGGAATTAATGCTAGACGTTATAGAGGTCATAAGTCCGACGGCAAAAAATAATTTAAAGAAATCAATAGGTGACTCAGCTTTTCCTATATTCATTTGCCCGAAGTTGTCGGCGTAAAGAAAATTCAGGAACTGCCCCTCCGATTGCTAATCGCCGTTCTCGCTATCCGAACGCACGTCTTCGTAATCATTTACATCGTTCTTCATTGACGTATTGCTGTACTCAACAGGCTGACAGTTCATGACATGACGTATTGCAACACACAGAATTCTGTCTTCTGATTGGCTAATGACATAAAACGTTTTGCTTGTGTGTTCGGATACACACTCTAAATGTTATTTCATTATTTGTGTTATTACATTTAAAACAAATACATAGCACGAATTGCAGTATCACTGACGAAATGCTATGCACGTACATAGAACAAATATTTTAATCGCGGTGGGTATTAACAATAATTAAATATACAATTTACCGTGTTTGATGCTCTAACATACTCGAGAGTAAAACTTTTGTAGAACAGAGATATATGCTCCACCGCAGGTCTCACATTTGCTACCGCTAGTTCTTGAACGATTTCTTCTGCATTTGACATTGCGGCAAGAGCAGTATAACACCTTTGCAGCAACAACGATAACATACATTTTGTATGTTATTAAACATAACCTGCAAAGAAATATTTAATTGACAAAAGTTAATGACTTCCCCAGTGTGGATTTCTGTTTGTCAACAACACAAGTATAATTATTACTGAACATAATTGCCGGAACATAAAATCATAGGCATGGTTATCGATAATCACCAGAGTACCCGAGATCGTTGAGTCACTGTAACTCTCGTTATCTGCTGGTTCTTGATTGGCCGTCTCCAATTACTATTCATGTACTTAATGGTTATTATTATTATTAATTTAACCTATACCGTCCCACTTCTGGCCAAAAGTGTGGGGTGATGTGTTGATGAATGGAGTAAAAACACTTACAGTTTTATGTGATATATTCCACAACACAGCAGAATAGTTTTACAGAAGGACGCACGGAATACGGAAAAGCACAGTTCGAAGTACTAGGCACAAGAGACAAGCGTAAAGCGTACGAGCGCGGTTGATAGCGGTTAGCACAAAGCAGAGTGCGTCTGCTCTGAACTTGAGTGGTTCACTGTCGTTATTATTGACAGGTATTTGATTTTACGCCTTTACGAGGTCTATTGTCGAGAAATCGCGACATCCAGCAATGTTGTGAGTGAAGCCCCCAATGTGTTTTATCGGGTATTTATCTGGTATGGTCCTCGAGTTTAACATTCAGTCGTTTAACTGTCTCTTCATAAGTCAAATTTTCTGCTTTCGACTTTTCCATCCACAGTTATTCGTTGACTGTACTACTGTGAATGTTAGTTCCCAATTTTTTACGAACCTTCCAAATACCTTTCCTTTCACTGTATGCAACATTTGCTTTCAATGACATTTCGTCAAATACCACAATGCCCAGTTTTTGTATATGGTTTTCACTTTCTCTGTTGCTTTTCTTATCTGGTAAAATACATTTTAATTTATGCAATAATTTGAACTGTTTGGCGATAGAAGAATATATACATTTAAAAAAAATTGTACCCATTAGGGCTTTGCTTCATAAAACTCAGTGCTACAATCTTTTCCTTCAAAATAAACCGTCGTCCCTTGCATTCTTTTTTATGCTCTCTAAATTGTTGAGGAGTCATCATTTTGGATGTGCTGGAATTTTTTCTAATGTTTCTGCTAATTGCAGATGGGTTTTCAAATTTTAAGTTTTTGCTCTGTTTTTTCATTTACTAAGTTTTACACTGACTTGTTTTATTTTCTTATACATATAACTCAAGCTCAGTTGGTGTTTCAATAACACGTTTTACACGTTTTTTCTTATCTGCAGTGACTTCTGCTGTTTGCGAGACCCTGAAATAAAATGTGTTGTAGATATAACACTCATATTTTTCTTATTTTCTATTGTATAATCGAACGAGCGAAGAAAGTTCCCTGAGCCTAATTGAACAATGTTTCTTCGACGATAACTCGAGTAATTTTGATCGGAGCTTTATGAAAGGCAGGCATGTAATAAAAGCAGCCTATAGAATATTAAAATTAGAAAATGAACCACATCTGTCAAGGGATACTAAAAACAATTTGGCTTAAGTCTGAGATCCGCCAATACCAGAAACAATAGTCAAACAATGGAAGCCAAACCATATGGTGCCATGCGGGTCTTGACCGGTTTAAACAACCTCAGCATGTTACAGAACCAATGTAATACGCAATTATTTTATATTGGCAAGAAAATAAAATTTCACAAAATAACGTCACTTGTCAATTGATTACATTCATTTTGAACGTTATTTTAGATTTACTATTATTTATTTTTTATAATCAATTGTTTGATGGATTTGTAGCTGCAGGGTTTGGAACCTTGAATACTGTTCCTTGGGGGCACTTTCTCTGGCTATCAGCTCCTCCGCATCGATGTTTGCATTTTCCGACATTAATTATTCCTTTCGTGTGATGAAGTATTACACTGACCACGCGCAGCTCTCAGCCTGACCTCGTTCATTTTTCTCCATTGCGTCTACCGTGTTCTTTTTCACAGAATCGTGCTAAATTAACTGTCCGAGTTAGAAGCTGTCTGTTGTAGTTGCAAGGAAGAATGAACTGATAATGAAGAATATTATAAAATGAATGAATAAGATTTTAAAGATAAAGGGCGCGCTCGCGTTCTGCGTTTTCCATATCTGCGATGCGGCACAGATGTTAGGCCTCCGCGGCAAATGAAATCGACAATATCCCACCCCATATCAAATAAAATAAACATTCATTGCATATACGCTGAAAAAAAAAACAACAATTGTAAATTTTAAAAGCAAAGCAAATATTATTCTTATTAATTTAAAAAAAAAAACAACAGATTAAATAAAATAAAATGATTGATCAACAATTTTAATAAGAATTAAACATGGATTCAAAAGCATACCGACGAGCGAAGTTGTGCTAAGCTAAATGAAATGAAAGTACTTTCCTTAAATTAAAATTAAATCCAATTAGCTTAAATGAAAAGGTATATGTAACGAATATATTAAACCCAATTTGTGAAATATGAAACGAACGGTGTCGATAAAAAGACGAAATAAAGAAGATATTTCAAACGATATAACATTAGGTACTCATAATAATTATGAAGTTTTCTAAAGCATCTCCCAAGCATAAGTCTGGTCGCTTCAGGCGAAGTCGACAATAATATAAAGTCGATTTTCGCAAATTACTTTTTTCATGAAAATACCGGCTGTCTTTTCTTTTTGTTTTTCCGTTGTCATTTTTCGGCATAGCGACTCGGGTAAATAAATTTGCTTGTCCCGATCGGTTTTTATTCTGTCGGTCTGTTAGTTTGTCTAGACTGATTGTTGGTTCCTAACAAATGTTTTACTACAATCAAACGATAATCTAGATAGGATTTTATTTTAAAACTTGGGTCAGGATTTCGCTGCCGATATTGTTTATACAACATGTACGAATTTGAAAACATTGTGTCTATCACGTGTTTTAGAATATTTTTGTACCATCGTGTAGACTTATAGCTTGGATAATAAAAAGTAATTGGTATTTTCTGTTCCTTCATATGCTTATTATACTGCACAATAAACTCAGGCTTTCTTTTGATTTGACAGCGTGTATTCCTATATTCTACAAAAGAACTATGTTCATCCGAAATCATCAGAACATTGTTTATCTCTATAATTGACAACATCAACTCCCCGACAGTTAAATTTAGACTTTATTTCACCTCTATTCAATTTCAGTTTGGTAATAGCCGAATTGTGCGACCTATTAGCCCTGAGAGTTCGGTCACATGTGTATTTTTTTCCAATAACTTTTCTGAAAGAGACACACTATTATAAAAGTTGTTCATATATAGAGAATGCCCCAAATTTAGGTAATCTTCCATCAGCATCATGACCACTTTACCAGCATGACCTTTTTCCCGAAGATCAAGGTCATGAGACTCACAATACATGTGTAATTTCTGCGTTATGCCATTTGTATCCGTAAGTACATACAATTTAACGCCGTATTTATTTTTCTTTCCCGTTATATACTGTCTTATTTTAAAAACGACCGCAAGCTAATACAACCTTTTAATATATAGTTAATTTTTTAGGCGGAACAACTAAAGTTTTTATTAAAAGTTTTCATTTCTTTTTGTGCTTCCGTTGTCATTTTTCGGCAGCGGCTCGCGCATAAAATTTGCTCGTCCCTATCAGTTTTTATTCCTAATGTCGACCGACATTAGGAATAAAAACTGATAGTTTGTCTAGTCTGATTGTTGGATCCTATCAAATGTTTTACTACAACCAAACGATAATCTAGATAAAACAAACAAAAGAGACACTCTATTATAAAAGTAGTCTATATATATATAGAATGTCCCTTTAGGTAATCTTCTATTAGCATCATGACCGCTTTATCAGCATGACCTTTTTCCCGAAGATCAACGTCATGAGACCCGCAATACATGTGTAATTTCTGTGTTGTGCTGTTTGTATCCTTTAGTACATATAATCAACGTCGTATTTATCCCTCTTTCCTGTTATATACTGTCTAATGGCGGTTCTACATTAGTGGCGTGAATTCACGCGCTAATTCTCGCCATGAATTCACGGTACAAGTCGTGCCCTCCACATTCACGGGATGCTCACAGTCGTTCGTGAAACCCCCCGTGAAATGGACGTAGAAGCAGCTGCTACAATAACTTTGTTTGCTGCTGTGGCAACATATCACTATTTAGACGTCCAAAACAAGAAAGTTATTAGTAAGCGATGAAAAAAGAGAAGAGGGTGGATGACTGAAATACATTGTAACCAATCAAGGCATGTATGCTTGTGTAGTGAATTTTTGGATTGAATTAGTTTATGAATGAACGGGCCGTAAATGTGGATGTGTACGCGTGAACGCCGCGCGAAGGAGGCGCGAACCCTTCGTCGCGGGACAAAATACCGACTCTGATCGGGGAACAGGCTTGAACGCGCGTGAACCCCGCGAAAACCGTCCACATTCTCGTTCACGCCTGTTTACGGAGCGGGCACGGCACTAGTGTGGAACCGCCATAATTTTTAAACGATGCCGGTATTGCCATACAACGTTGTTCCATCATTAGATAGATTTCGAAAAATTGTAACATACAGCCTTGTTCGAGCGCACGCCTCTTGTGCAACAAAACAATGACTATTAGTAGGTCGTTAGATACTAGACGCAAGGAAAACTTAATTCGTAAATTACTATTGTTTCTCCGCAGTAGCTAAACCAATCTACTACTGTCCTCGTTTATGATACAGGGCTGTCTTCACTCGCCAACTCCTTTCTAGTTTGATTGTAAGAGAGCCCCTCGCTGAATGCATACATGATGTTAAAAATGACTGTAAACGGTATTTTAGCATTTTCAAACCACGTTCCTTTTGCGCGGCTCTCTGACTTCTTCCGACAATTACTTTTATGGCACCTAAATTTGCCCACTTCACCGACCGTCCGTGATAAGGACATCTTCCGCTTATGGTAGGAGCAGTGCTTTTTCCTTGGCAAAAGTTCCCTCTCCTTTGCAAACTGGATACATTGCTCCACTGTTGCTCCACTGTTCCTAGCCTGGTGAACATCTTCCGCCAGTTCCACATTGCGCTAAAACAAATCAATAAATAAATAAGACATACAATTATTGACGTATGGTAATGTACTACTAATTAATTTATAATTAGTTGAATTATATATACTAATTTGGAATGGTTACAATTTTTAATTACATAAAATCAATGTAAATTACTTCATGATGAGTAGGGGTTCAGCCTTCTGACCAGATGACCCGGAAAATCGTGCACCCACGGGTATCTCGTCACCCTTCCGAGGATAAGTGAGCTGGCATGACTATGCTTACCATCCCTCTAGGGCCAAATTTATGAACTGTTTGATCATTAACCAATAAGACGTTTTCTTAAAATCTAATTACTTACATTGTAAGACGTGGTCGTAATTGACAGAATTGATTTTTTAATCTCCCATTGACTGTTTCCACCTCTCAACGGCATAACGTAACTTTTCTGGAATAGTTCGTTTGTCGTACACTAAGCAGATACTCATTTACGTCTTTTGAGGCTGGCATATGTTTTTGGTATGTGACTCCACTTCATCAATGCAATCTCTGAAGCCTCTATCTAAGATAAGAACGTCATTTTCATGGATATACCAATGAAAAGGATAATTTTCACTAGTCTACTCAGATTGAATACGAGCATGTGTATAGTGGATATAGTCATCATCATCATCATTTCAGCCGCATAACGTCCACTGCTGGACATAGGACATAGTGGATATAGTGGCTTTATATAATCCATAAATATTCAGAATATGACCATAAGGGCATACTATTAAAAAAGGTTTCACTAAATAAAGGAACTTGTGAAGGCTATATGATTTTCTTTGAAAATAATAGTTACTGCTCTTCTGCAAATAAACATTTGTACCGTCTATTATAATTATGGCTCTACGCTGATTTAAAGGAGTATTTGGATTTCCAAATAATGCTTTTGCGTTAGTGAGACAACATGATATGACTTCTCGTGTCATATGATCATTAATATTTGTCTCACCCGACGCATAAATTTCCCAAAATTTTTTTTTACTTGTAAATATGGTAGATAATCCTTCATCTGATTCTCCGGTGTGAAGTTAAGCATAGACTGTCGCAAGAGATGTTTTAGCCATTTTGCGTGATGATTGGGGTTGCTTACAGAATTTGCTGTGACTGTGCTTTGCCGCAGTATGCGATAAAATCTACGATTTTTCCGGACATCACTTAAAACAGAGTGTTTAATACCAAAACGATTTCTTTTTTTGGGATCAGAATATTCCTTAGACAATTTATTATAAAGCACAGGTCTCTTTTCAACCACAAGGTATAGTTTGTTTGACGATGTTCCTATCTTTAAGATGGACATTTCTAGCTTTTGTCTTGAATAAACTTTGACTATTTCGTCTTCCAAGTATTTAACAAATTCGATTGGTTTTGGGTCAACTGCTTTGTCAACTTGGTGCTTTTTTTTCTTCTTCCCCTCTGATATGACATCTTAGTCATATCAATGTACTCCGGCCCAAAAGGATACAGGCCTCGACCTGCTCGAAACCCATTTTGAACACATTCTTTAGATATAGAGCCTTTTTTTACAATAGGGCAAAATTTTCTTTTTTTAGAACTTGACCAAGATGATCTATTTGCCGATAGAAACTTATTGTTCCCAAGTCACTTTTAATGGTCGAAACACTGCTATGTAACGGATAGGGACTCCAAGAGGCTGGCGGCATTTCCGCGTTGTATGGCCAGGCTAAGCTTTTGGCCGAAATGCGCACCAACTCTTGGGTTCCCAGAGACGTCGATTAAACGTGTAGTGATCTCTCTAAACAGATGACGAGCTACCGGATAAGGGCATAAGTATAATAAAATATTACATCCTTACATATTAAACTAAAAATATTCGAAATTTTGTTCCTCCCATACAAAACTCCACCGGAATTTAATTCCAGTCATCCTCCAAAGAAGAATCCGATATAATAAGCCTTTCAAGCGATGAGTCAATTGATGGGGCATCAGATGACTCATAACCAACATAATTTAGTAGTCTTTCTTTATTTTCTGGTTCAGACTATCCACTTACGTCTGACGAAGCGTTTACTTCAGGAACGAGAGCTAATATTTGTTCGAACATGAGTTCTCAAAATGAAATTGAAGGGTTGCAAGAAGCCATGGTAAACAATAAAGAATAAAATACATTCTCGCTGCTCGCTCTATAGCACAGAATAATGCAACGTGTGCAAACCATCCAACAAACATCCAAAAAAATATTATACCTTTAATGGAGCAGGCAAAAGCACTACTTTATTTCTCACCTAAAATCCAAAAAAAAAATCGATATAATATAAATGTTTATTGCATTTTTGATATGGGCGTATGAAACCCTAAAAAGTTAGTATAAAAATACCTATAGAAATAAAGCATGAAAGAGCAGTAATGGCTGAATTATAAACCTAAAAATTATTTGATTCATATTTTGCCACCTGCGATTTTGTTAAGCATGCTTAACAAACTCTTTTCTAACTAAACTTCCCATCACCGAATTATGTTAAGTATACTCGTACTTAACGTTTGGTTTACAGACCCTGACTACATCCATGGTTTGGTTTGAAAAATACAAGTTAACATCAATTGTACATTATTTAACAAAATACAAATAAAATATTCTTCGAAAACACATAGAATACATATAAAACATTTAATTTCCTGCAGAATCCGCAAAGCGCGTTGTCTCGACGCCATTTTGGCTCGCGAATGTCACACACGGTGTTGCCAGCACCATGAACTATATTTTATACACTTTAGAAATATGATGTTACAACTTAAATGAGAAATTTATTGCAGAATAAATTAATTAAATAAACGACTGGATTTTTTCTACTTTAATGTTGTACGAGCCAAGCTCGCACATTTCAGCTGCACGTGGCAACTATGTAGGTTGCGTGTAAGCTGTTTTTACTTTACATTTAAATCAGTTTATCACAATCAAACGAGACACTATAGAGCAGCGATTGAGAAAGGACCCGTCACACCCAACTCTACATGTATGTAATATTTAGCAATAAAAGTAAAATAATATCGTAATGAGTTTCATGTTTTGAGATGGATTATGGACTGGACTATAAATGTCATTAGAACTTACAATTGTGGGCTGTGGAGAATTAGAAGTACAGCTGGAGTGAGAACGAGGGCTTGCATTATCTGAAGGTTCCGCTATTTTATTTATCAACTCTTAGTATTCCTATTTTGAATTTCAATATTTGGGATCTATTTATCACTAGAAGGTCAGATCCTAAACTCAGTAAAATGTTATATCGTCGTCTTCAACAACGGGCTTATTATTGTTTTTGTTTTTAATTCTTAAAAAGTCTAATATTTGATGAGGAACGGTGTTTTTTTTTCTATATTCTTTATTCATTATATATGTCCACTTCTCGTCTTTCTGACGGGACTTTCATGCTCAGTGGCTGGACGTTTTGATCGTCCGGCTTTGCTGTTGTCTTGCTTCGCCATGTATGCTGGTTTGAGACGGTCGATAGTCACTTTCTGCGTTTTACTATTGACGTATATGTCGAAGGTCTTCGCGTCACGTCGAAGCACCTTGGCTGTGGTGAATTGTAAATTAATATTTTGAATAAGTCAACCCTCCGAATGTACAATGTAGGTACATTAGGATAATTACTCACAATATACCAGTCTTAAGCTAACCCGCTTGTTTCATTGACGCGCCCTTCCAATAAATTTACAAGTGGGCTGGAGTGGTCTTTTCACAGGTCCTTGGCGGAAAAAGACAAGTCGCAGTGCTGAGATCCTTCAGCACGTAGAAGGTCTTCCGCGAACTGGTATGCCATGATGTTAGTTGTCAGCTTCCTCATTCATATTGGATCGAGGTCCGCTGATAATGCTGTTGGTGTCAACAGGCTCTTCTAGATCCGTGGTGAGGAACTGGCCTGGCAAACGTAGTGGTTCACCGTAAACCATTTCTGCTGTTGAAGGCTGCAGGTCATCTTTCCACGCGATGCCTAATAGTACCCATGGTAGTAATTCTGCTCTATTGGAGTTCGTGTGGCATACTATAGCGCAGAGTTGTTACGAAAAAAACATATTGTTTTAATCAGTGTGTTTAAAACACGTTTAAAACTCATAGAAATAAAACATTGATTTTTTCATTCTGTTTTAAACAATGTTTTAAACATGTTTTCAACAAAGTATTTATTGACAAATGAAACAAGTTCATGTTTAGAAAATAAACATTATATTATTATTTTATAATTATCTTTTTACTATCATATACCTTTTATATATATATATATATATTAATTATCAGACACATTAATATCTTTTTACTATCATATACATTTTTACTATATATAATTATCCGACACATTATTAATGATTTATTCTTCAAAGTAGGTTTCTTGATCTTGACTCTCCTACAAATCTAAATAATCATAATGTTTGGCATTTTCTTATTGAGAGACTTAAAAACTGTTACCAATTTGGCAATTTTTTCATTGGAGAGACGGTTTCTCAATTTTGAGTGCACAAAACCAAATGTGGAAAACATCCTTTCTACGCCAGCTGAGAATGCTTCTGCAGTGTGAACTTGGCGTGCTAGATTCATTATTTCTTGGCACACATTACCTTTTAAAGCTATAGCGGCTTTGATTACTTATTATTAACTCTTTTAGTTCGTCTTGGTTCTGAGGCTCGTGCATCTCGTACACCCTTGTTTTATTTTTATCCCCACAAAAAGAAATTGCAGAGTGTGAGGTCTGGCGACCTAACTAGCCAATTTGCAGGCCCACCGCGACCTATCTACCGGTCGCCGTGATGATCGATTAGATACTTCCTACTTGTCGAGCGTAATGTGGGGGTGATCCGTCTTGTTGAAAATAAAAGTTTAGCAAGTACGCGAGTGGAACGTCTTCTGAAAAGTCTGTTATCACACCAATCCATATATCAAGGTATTTACCTCCAGTCAAACGATCCTCAGTAAAATAAGATCAAGAATTCTGTCCCCAGTAACCCCAGCCCACACATTTACACTGAAACGCATTTGAAAGTGGTCCTTGCAAATTATTTGAGGGTTTTTGTACGGCCACCAATGTTCATTGTGACAGGTGTATTGACCAACACGCGTAAACGACTCGGTCCACAAAATGTTCGCCTCCAGATTCCGTCTAAGCCACTCGCAAAATTTACGCCGAGGTCCCCAAGCGCTGCACCAGCAAAAAGTGATACGGTTGTAGCTTGGCGTGATGCAGCAACTTCCACACTGCTGGTTGGCTGACGTTGAATCGCCGGGCTGCATTCCGCTGTTGCTCAGGGGTGTCGCTCTGAACGTGGGGATCTAAGTTCATTAAATGCTACTTGTATGTATTTCAACACGAATTACAATTTAGTAGTGCAGATGGGATCGTCTCCACTTTTGAATCGTAATCCATGTTGAAATACAGTAATGTAATATAAACTTCTGTTCTTTTCTAGCCTTACACTAGTTAGCTGTAGTAGAATTGCAAACGAATCCATAAGTTCAGGATAACTTTCTCCGTCGTTAGGTATCGTATGGTTACAAGTAAGGTTCTTTTGCTGAGACACTATCTCTTAATAGTATCGCGATGTTGAATTTAGGGTTCCACCATTCCTAACAACATTTCTAAAATTTCACTGTCCATTCTAAGATACGTATGAAAAGCTGTCACATTAAAATCATTCGAAAAATTATTAATTTTATAATACGGTGCATGCTTATGATATTTTTTTTCATCCAAAACCTCTTCCTATTTTTCCCCTTTCATCTGCTGCTGTTACATAAAAAACCTATGTTTTTGACGTATTGATAAAACAGGTCGCATTTTATCCTAGTAAGTAAAATTTGGTTATAGTTCTTTGGCTATCGTGGTGTATGTACTTTCTACATTTCTAGATAGAAATATGAGAGTGAGCAATGTGACGGTACAAACCAATATCTAGGGTTCCTGTACGAGTGCGATGGTAATCTCCTTTTCTGCTACTTGCAGAAGCTCGGCTGTTGCTTAGCGGGAACGTCTAAGATTGATCTGGATGATTTTGACTTGTGTGTTCGTTTCCATTTGGAAGAGGTGAGCCAGAGGTGACTTTGGCGCCTTAAGCAATATGTACCTGGGTGACCGAACTTTGTTCGGTCGGTTACATCTCAAACATTAACTACATTTTTTTAAACATGTCTAAAAACAGTACAAAATAAAAAACCTGTGGCGCCTTCAGCATTATAATATACGTAAACGTGCTATCATGTCCCACGTTTGTCGTTTAGACAATGTTGAATACCTGTGTCTGTGACAGGGCAGTCTTGCCAAGAGTGGGCTTCTCTGGGATGTGGACCAAATCCACCGCCAGCATTCGCGTGTGGAGTTGTAGGGACACTTTTAGTATTTATTTCTCGCCGTCTCACCATACTTGACACAAAGATATTTTATTTTTCGCCTTCATGTTGTTATCATATTGTCAAGCATATCTGAAAAAATGCGATGCTCTGCAGCCGGAGGGCTTAAAACATATAATACTCGTATTAAGATATTTTTTTTTCCTTTTTCTGTTTTTAGCTTTTTGTATAAAGCCAAGAATTAGAAATAGCTAGATCTGTCATATGTGATTTAACCTCAGTGGCCACTATTTAGTTCTAGTTTTTTAAGGGGGCAAAATGAAATCATTCGATCGGTCAAGTCTGCCCCACCCATTTAAGAATTGAATTGTTTTATGACTTGTGGCCGCACAACTAATTTATCTGTGAAATTAATTTCATTTACAAATTAAGTAAAATCTTTTAAATTATCATGTCTATATACTAGTACTAATATTAAAATATGCGCGTTAATTTTCATTTTTAATATATTTTTATTGTAAAAAAAAATATTAAGTCTATGGTTTGTGTGTTCGAATGATAAAATTGCGTGGTCCTTCTCTCCGGCAGACGCAATGGATGTTTTTAGACTGAAAAAGAGACACTCATGAAAATTTAAAGATGAAGAAAGAAGATGTTAAAAATCTAGTGTCATAAGTTATAAATTCTTTTGTAACTATTATTATATAAATAATGATAACGGCGTCACAGCTGGTGGTAACTGGCACAAGCAAAAGTCAAATTGTCCCATGAGCCATCGTGGTGGCCGCCTCTGGGAGCGAATGAGATTGACCTATTATTATACAGGCTTATATCTATTATATTCGTTAATTAATTCTTCGGTCTTAGGGTCGCGTATTTGTTTATCTGACTGACATTGTATATTGTATACAGCCCTTTGCAGAAAATACAATTCCCGTTCAATTTGTTTGGGATAGCAACAATGTAAAGCGTGAAATAGTTTAAAGAAGATATCGAAAGCTTTAAAGGGGCTGTCTATGCTATACATTATGTCATCTATGATCAAAAAACACTCAGTGATGTTGTCTGCGTCCGGTGATACTGCAAACAACTGAGGACCAAGCGGAAGGTCCCGTTGGAAACAGTTTTCCTTATTGTGCAGGTTGGTAGGCAGGACTTCAGCGGCAGACTAAAAAATTAAAAAACGTTTGTTAGACACCTTAAAGATTTGGTACGAATTTACTATGATATACTACTTACTTTTACATATTGAATAAAGCTATCTTTAGTTTCCAATCGTGATGGCCTCCATTGTGTTTTTTTCTTCATGACAATATTTTTAATTGGAAGTAAGAATGAAAGGGCTCTCAGAGTTTTGATTTTTTTTCCATCTGCAAATAAAAATAACAGAATCACTTGATGCCATTGTTTCAGTGCACTCTTTCCAGAATAAGATCGTTATTTTTCACACCACTGATAAATACAGAACAACAGTGAAAATACTACTACCATGCCTACCCATCGCCTTATAAACATAATCATTTCTCTTATCACTAGATAAATAGATAGATAGATAACTGTTTATTGTACACCAAAAGAAAAAAATAACAAAGAAATAATTTTACATTAAATGAGTACAATGTGTGGTCTTATCGCTTAATCTCTTACAACAAGTGGATAGAGAGGAATGTGAGAAAGATAAAGATGGTGGTGAAACTGACCAAGTAGGAAAAATAATATCAAAACAAATAAAACATAACACGTATTTAACAAAAATATATTGTACACAATTACAAACTTTAATAAACATAAAATGTAAGTTATACTAACTTGAATAAAAATAGGTAATAGACACATATATATAATATATTATACATATAAAATACATATTACTAATCTACACATATAATAAAATAGCAAAAAAGTGTGTTTGTACATTAAATATATTCCAAAAAAAAATATTAAGGGCGATAGAGACATTGTAATGGAGTAAGAATTTTAAAATAAATGTCTGTCTGTTTGTCTGTTTGTACACGCTAATCTCCGCAAATACATAAAAAAAGTTTCTTCTGAATCCGTCCAGGATTCAAAAGAAACTTTCACGCTAACGAAGTTGCGGCAAATAAACTTACTGATAACTTGATAAGTATTTTAAAAAAAACATTAGGTATATGATAATTATTACGTACTTATTAGGTAGTAGTCTACTACCATTTTCTTAAAAAAAGGTAGAGACTGTGCAGTGCACGCCGTATTAAAACTGGCAATTCATTTTACAGGCGCACTGCTTGGACCTTAAAGGACTTATCATAAAAGTTGGTTTAAAAGAGAAAGAAAGAATATTTTTTGCCGCACTACTTTGCTGCTCGCAGCGATTCTCTTCTGCAGCGTCGCTCTAGAGCAGGTTACAATTTATAACTAACCTGAAAGTACAGCAGTCGTTTATTGCATTCTGTTCTTTTACTGGAATTTTATTCATTATAAAAAATGCCAACGTTGGCCACTCGATATACAGTTGCATTGCAGCGTCAGGATACAAATTACCAACATCCATTTCTAGCTGTGAAAATACAATTGAAATATAATCGACACTAAGCATTCAGTAAAATTACACTAACAAATTCCATCCTCAAGAACAAAATTAGAGCTACGTTTAGGAAACAATAATGATTTGTAAACATCCTGTAATTGTGTTAGTTAAAATTATGTAACTTTTATCGTTCATCTTGTATTATGAACGTCCCTCTCATTTTGTCCTCGAGTGTAAAGAAATAGATATGGAGTAACAACACTCATACTTAAAAAAAACTTCTGCCTTCCTACTAATAACTGTCTTTGTTCTTCTGCTCGACTAAAAGAGAACCCTTCTTGATAAGTTTACCATTTGTACAATTCTTTAAAGTTACCTATGTGTAATTATTGTCCGTTATTACAAAAGTTTTTGAATTATGACCTCGTGAAGGCCGAGAAGGACAAGCTTAGCAAGTACCTTGACTTGGCCCACGCGGTGATTGCTATGAGGGATGTGGATTCAAAGATCATTGTCCCGATAGTAGTATCGCTTGATGGCTGGGTGGGCAGATACAGAAGGCAGTATTTCCTCCTGGACACGGCACGCATTGTCAGGAGCTTTCTTTCTGCGGTCCTAACCGCCGATAGTTTGGGCCTTGACTCGCCGCCACCGGGCAGTTAGACTAGGTTTTTTTATAACATGTTTTTGTAGTATATTTTATATTTTAGTTTTTAAAGATATATGTATTGTAAAACCTAATCTAAGAATCTAAATAAAGTGAATAATAATAATAAAAAAATGTTAAGCAATATGCTTCGCGTTCGGCCGATTATCTAATGTTGAATAGAGGTACTGATACTTTAGCCGTAGGACGTCAAATGAGGTATTCGTATATAAAAGCTTCCTACTACACTTTGAAGTATGTAGTTGTTACTCCTTATCTATTTCCTTCATGTCCCTGAGTATACAAACTGTAGTAAATAGTTATTAATTACCAATCTATAGCCGTCAGAACATTTTAGAGCTGGGAAATTGTCCATGTATTTGTGGATTTCCATTGACCCTTTCAACATGGATAATCTCTTTGATGTTGTGCGTTCCCAGTTTTCAAGGACCAAATTTACCGTTTTGGTATTTTCTAGCCAGCGTACCAAGTCGTCATGCTCTTCTTCTACAGACATACAGTATAATGTATCATACATATAATAAAACAGTAAAAATTGCGTGTCTGTACATTTAATAAATTTATCAAAAAATAGATGTGACTGGACACAAAAAAGATTTCTTTTTTGTCTGTATCTATGTATGTTCACGCTAATTTTCAAAACAACTGCATATTTTCCACATATTTCTCTTATCTAGGGCTCCGTACCCAAAGGGTAAAAACCCTATGAATTCGCTCTGCCCGTCGGTCTGAACACTAAACAGCTGAAATTTTTACAGATGATGTATTTCTATTGGCGCTGTAACTAAAAACAGGATAAACTAAATAAATAATTTCAATTTTGACCAATGGTTGTCATTTCAATAGAAGCAATGTCTTGTGGAGATCTCTGGAATTCTGCTAACCTAGCCTTAAATTGGCTTGTGGACTTCTCCCACTTATTTATTAAGCTAACATTCGTACTTTTTAGTATGTAACATTTTCATATTCTGTAAAATGCGTAAGGAAACGCGTTCTGGGAAATGTGTAAGTAAGTAACAAAATAAACCAATAGTTGAAAAAAAATAAAAATAAATTTATTACGTTTAACACAAAAGAAAAGAAAAATTGGAAGTTCAAAAACGTGCGGGTTAAAAGGTTTCAAATTTAGCAGAAACATTAAGGAATAGAATACACAGAAGATAGTTACAGAAGGCAATGCTGTAACTACATAAAAATATTTCATCTCAGTAATATTGAGATAGCAAAGAATGACCATTCGAGAGAACAAGGATTGTCTATGACAGCAAATGTATGCGTGCGCAACTGACGAAAATCATCGCTTAGAAAATGAAGAGTTCAAATACTAAAAAGTATAACAAATATAAGTGGGAGAAGCTCACAGTCTTTTTAATTCTGCCCCATTGATATCAATGGTCACAGGCATTAGATCCATAATCCTTTTCTGATTGGTGTTTCTCCAATTAATTAAACAATCGTTTTCTTATATTATTTCTTTTATCTTTTCACCCAGCTGTAATGAAATAGTGGTGCTTGTATTAAAAAATTATTTAATATAATTTTATTAAGAAAAACCATACATCAAATTCGTAATTTTATGACAAAGATAGCTGTCGTAGTTTGCTCTTACCTTTTCGCTGGACGTATTAAAAGGCAGCTCTGGACTCTGTGTGGTTTGTTTTCTTCATGCATTTGCATGCCATTTGTATCTAGCTGCTTCAGATAGTCCAGAAAATAAAACAAAGTGTACTAATATGGTTATTATGGTACTGTCTTTGGTAGTACAGACTCCAGGGTTAAGAAGTAAGTTGCGTGAAATGATAGAAATGAAACCAAGTAGATTGACGTACGCTTTATATGAGCGCGCGAGCTAGACTGCTCTTGCGCATATTGAAATGGTTTTTATATAGCGACATGTTACACGACTTAGGTGGTAAGTATATACATATACATGTCCCTACAAAAGCTTTGTTTTCACAATGAACTCTAAAATAAATATCAATTACGAAATTTCGTATCTCGCTACCCTCCTCTTTATAATTTTTTTATAATGCCACAGACAGATTCACAGATACAACAAACTTATAACACCTTGCTTTTTGAATCGGAAGTTATAATACTAATATCAGCTTGAATCCCTATCCTCTTACTCGTTCATACTAATAGGCTGTAGGCCGGCTTAATTCGACCTTTCCTGACACATGGGTTTGCCTCTGGTAAGTAAGAACCGTTATTACTTACCAGAAAACTTTTTCCAACACTTATTATTTTTCCACAGTTACATTTATTAATAACACTCAACAATTTTCTGCTACATTTGTTGTCTTATTCGATAAACGATCGACTTTGCTTTTAAAGCAATAATAATGGTAATGGTAATTTTAATTGGTTATCTTGAATACTTATAAAATATAACAATCTGTATTATAGTGTAGGGATTCATAATCTTAAAAAATAATTATTGTCTTCCCTTACACTGCTAGTGCTACCATTATTTTGGCAGTGCTAAATTTCATGAACATGCGTCTTAATAGACATCTGAAATTAAAACAGAACTTTTACACGTCGAAAATTTGAGTGTACAATAAGTGTAATGTTTATTTATATCAAAATTATTTTTCCTTTTTTTTTTAAAGCTACCGATACAGTATTGGTCGCCTACGCGCCAGAAGGGGTTTCTCAATTTACAAAGATATTGTTAGGGATGATCGATGTTGCAAAAACATCGATGATGGCGTCGATAATGACATCGACAGCTGAACATCGATACTCGATAATTATCGAGCTCTTATAATCGATGTCCGGCAACATCGATGTTTTTTCCCAACGTCATCACGGGCGTCCGTCATATATAATCACGTTTTTTTTTTAATAAAACCAAGAAATTATTAAATTGAAGATATCAGTAGGCACACATTACAAATTCCAATATTTTTTGTCAATTGACTGCAAAAATAATAATTTATAAAGTTGAAGCAGCCTTAGAAAATAATCGCTTCGATGGTGTTGATGTCGCAATAGTGCTCAAATATTTCACCGCAAGTTTTTTCATCTTTGGGTAAGTAGAACCAATGAAACTGTTCCAAACTTGCATAGGATCTTGCTTTAGATCCGTCAAGGGATTTTCAAGAAAATAACTAAATTCTGAGGGCATGTCTAACTCACTTTGCGACGGTACGCAATTTTTTTCTTGGGCTAGTTTATAGTGATCGCTCCATAAATTAAATTCTTCTGGCTGATCACTCTGAGACTTAACTTCACCACGACGCTCTTCTTCCTCAGTGACCTGCAGTTCTGCAGGTAATGGCTGGACGTAGTTTTAAAAATCTCTCGATCTTGTACAACGTCGAGTTCCAGCAGGTTGCGACCTCTGTATCAGTTTCAGATCGGATTGTTTCCAGAGCTCATTACTTGCTGCAACACACTGCTTGAACCAAGTGACTTATTTTTTTAATGGATGCAATCAAACTTGGCCATTGGTTAGTTTTTTCGATAGATTTCTGCGCCACCAAATTAAGCTAATGCGCGAAACAAATTACGTGGACTTTTTTGCCAAAAGCAATATCAATAGCTTTCACTACATTTGCTCCACCATCAGTCACCACTGCCAACACTTTATTTGCATCTATCAGCCATTCTTCGCAAGTTTGAAACAGCAAGGTGTTTTAGGCATAATATCATATTATACCTTAAACAATGTTATCGCAACTGTAATTAATACTCTCATTCTCTCGCAACATTGTGCTGGGGTTACGCATTGATCCACTTCCAGTCGTGAAGCCATCGTCCCAGTCTTTGACTTCATAATGTCGGCTAGGCATCGGTCCACTTCCAGTCGTAAAGCCATCGTCCCAGCCATTGACTTCAAAGCGTCGGCTAGGCGTTGGTCCACTTCCAGTCGTGAAGCCATCGACCCAGCCATTGACGTCATAGCGTCGGCTACTTGTTACTCCGCCTGCAGTCGGCGCTCATCAAGCCCCCGCCGATCCTGCTCAGCCTCCCAAGCCCACCGAGGCTGCGGTATTTCCATGGTACCTAAAACAAGACATAAGTGATATTAAGTATTGATAAGATAATAAACATACAATATCGCTTAGGAAATAAAGAGTTAAAATACTAAAAAGTATGAATGTTAGCTAAATAAATAATTGGGAGAAGCCCACAGGCTTTTTATTTCTGCCCTCTTGATTTCAATAGTCACAGGCATTAGATCCATAATCCTTGTCTGATTGGTGTTTCTCCAATAGAGTTAACAATCGTTTTCGTATCCTGTCGAAGTTTGCTCTTACCTTTTCGCTGGACGTATTAAAATGCAGCTCTGGGATCTGTGTGGTCTGTTTTCTAGTTAAATCGTCCAGCCATTGAGGTCATAGCGTCGGCTAGGCATCGGTCCACTTCCAGTCGTGAAGCCATCGTCCCAGTCTTTGACTTCATAATGTCGGCTAGGCATCGGTCCACTTCCAGTCGTAAAGCCATCGTCCCAGCCATTGACTTCAAAGCGTCGGCTAGGCGTTGGTCCACTTCCAGTCGTGAAGCCATCGACCCAGCCATTGACGTCATAGCGTCGGCTACTTGTTACTCCGCCTGCAGTCGGCGCTCATCAAGCCCCCGCCGATCCTGCTCAGCCTCCCAAGCCCACCGAGGCTGCGGTATTTCCATGGTACCTAAAACAAGACATAAGTGATATTAAGTATTGATAAGATAATAAACATACAATATCGCTTAGGAAATAAAGAGTTAAAATACTAAAAAGTATGAATGTTAGCTAAATAAATAATTGGGAGAAGCCCACAGGCTTTTTATTTCTGCCCTCTTGATTTCAATAGTCACAGGCATTAGATCCATAATCCTTGTCTGATTGGTGTTTCTCCAATAGAGTTAACAATCGTTTTCGTATCCTGTCGAAGTTTGCTCTTACCTTTTCGCTGGACGTATTAAAATGCAGCTCTGGGATCTGTGTGGTCTGTTTTCTAGTTAAATCGTCCAGCCATTGAGGTCATAGCGTCGGCTAGGCATCGGTCCACTTCCAGTCGTAAAGCCATCGTCCCAGCCATTGACTTCATAGCGTCTGCTAGGCGTTGGTCCACTTCCAGACGTAAAGCCATCGTCCCAGCCATTGACTTCATAGCGTCGGCTAGGCGTTGGTCCACTTCCAGTCGTGAAGTCATCGTCCTAGCCATAGACTCTATAGCGTCGGATACTCGCTCCAACGCCTGCAGTCGGCGCTCATCAAGTCCCCGCCAATCCTGCTCAGCCTCCCAAGCCCACCGAGGCTGCGGTATTTTAACGGTACCTAAAACAAGACATATTTTAAGTATTGATAAGATAATAAACATACAATATAGCTTAGAAAATAAAGAGTTAAAATACTAAAAAGTATGAATGTTAGCTAAATAAATAATTGGGAGAAGCCCACAGGCTTTTTATTTCTGCCCTCTTGATTTCAATGGTTACAAACATTAGAACCATAATCTTTGTCTGATTGGTGTTTCTCCAATAGAGTTAACAATCGTTTTCGTATCCTGTCGAAGTTTGCTCTTACCTTTTCGCTGGACGTATTAAAATGCAGCTCTGGGATCTGTGTGGTCGGTTTTCTAGTTAAATCGTCCAGCCATTGACTTCATAGCGTCGGCTAGGCGTTAGTCCACTTCCAGACGTAAAGCCATCGATCCAGCCATTGACTTCATAGCGTCGGCTAGGCATTGGTCCACTCCAGACGTAAAGCCATCGTCCCAGCCATTGACGTCATAGCGTCGGCTAGGCGTTTGTCCTAGTCGTTGCAAAAAGTCACTATTTAAATCAAAAATATCCAAAAAACTAAGAACACGACTGATAAAAGTATATATTTGGAGCATAGCACTATATAGTTGCGAATCATGGACAATGAGAAAGAAGGATAGAGCTAGATTGGAAGCGTTTGAGATGTGGTGCTGGCGGCGAATGGAGGGCATTAGCTGGACGGAAAAGAAAACTAATGAGGAGGTGCTGGCACTTGTTGGAGAGAAACGAAAACTACTACAAACTATTAATACTAGGAGATGGAAAATGTTAGGACACCTGATTAGACATGATGAATTTTTAAAAGTAATATTGGAGGGGAAAATCGAGGGAAGAAGAGGCAAAGGAAGACCTAGAGATAGTTTTATAAAACAACTAAAGAATCAGATTAATGTTTCAACATACAAGGATATTAAGGAGTTGACTTTAGACAGAGAGAGATGGAAGGCATTGGTTGCTCCACAGACAAGAGCTTAGCTCTTTAATAATAAGAAGAAGAGGCGTTTGTCCACTTCTAGACGTGAAGCCATCGTCCCAGCCATTGACGTCATAGCGTCGGCTAGGCGTTTGTCCACTTCTAGACGTGAAGCCATCGTCCCAGCCATTGACGTCATAGCGTCGGCTAGGCGTTTGTCCACTTCTAGACGTGAAGCCATCGTCCCAGCCATTGACGTCATAGCGTCGGCTAGGCGTTTGTCCACTTCTAGACGTGAAGCCATCGTCCCAGCCATTGACGTCATAGCGTCGGCTAGGCGTTTGTCCACTTCCAGTCGTGAAGCTATAGACACTATAGCGTCAGTTACTCGTTCCTCCGCCTGCAGACGGAGCTCATCGAGCGCCCGCCGATCCTGCTCAGCCTCCCAAGCCTACCGAGGCTGCGGTATTTCCACGGTACCTATAACAAGACATAATTATATTAAGTATTGATAAGATAATAAACATACAATATAGCTTAGAAAATAAAGAGTTAAAATACTAAAAAGTATGAATGTTAGCTAAATAAATAATTGGGAGAAGCCCACAGGCTTTTTATTTCTGCCCTCTTGATTTCAATGGTTACAAACATTAGAACCATAATCTTTGTCTGATTGGTGTTTCTCCAATAGAGTTAACAATCGTTTTCGTATCCTGTCGAAGTTTGCTCTGCTTTTCGCTGGACGTATTAAAATGCAGCTCTGGGATCTGTGTGGTCGGTTTTCTAGTTAAATCGTCCAGCCATTGACTTCATAGCGTCGGCTAGGCGTTAGTCCACTTCCAGACGTAAAGCCATCGATCCAGCCATTGACTTCATAGCGTCGGCTAGGCATTGGTCCACTCCAGACGTAAAGCCATCGTCCCAGCCATTGACGTCATAGCGTCGGCTAGGCGTTTGTCCTAGTCGTTGCAAAAAGTCACTATTTAAATCAAAAATATCCAAAAAACTAAGAACACGACTGATAAAAGTATATATTTGGAGCATAGCACTATATAGTTGCGAATCATGGACAATGAGAAAGAAGGATAGAGCTAGATTGGAAGCGTTTGAGATGTGGTGCTGGCGGCGAATGGAGGGCATTAGCTGGACGGAAAAGAAAACTAATGAGGAGGTGCTGGCACTTGTTGGAGAGAAACGAAAACTACTACAAACTATTAATACTAGGAGATGGAAAATGTTAGGACACCTGATTAGACATGATGAATTTTTAAAAGTAATATTGGAGGGGAAAATCGAGGGAAGAAGAGGCAAAGGAAGACCTAGAGATAGTTTTATAAAACAACTAAAGAATCAGATTAATGTTTCAACATACAAGGATATTAAGGAGTTGACTTTAGACAGAGAGAGATGGAAGGCATTGGTTGCTCCACAGACAAGAGCTTAGCTCTTTAATAATAAGAAGAAGAGGCGTTTGTCCACTTCTAGACGTGAAGCCATCGTCCCAGCCATTGACGTCATAGCGTCGGCTAGGCGTTTGTCCACTTCTAGACGTGAAGCCATCGTCCCAGCCATTGACGTCATAGCGTCGGCTAGGCGTTTGTCCACTTCTAGACGTGAAGCCATCGTCCCAGCCATTGACGTCATAGCGTCGGCTAGGCGTTTGTCCACTTCTAGACGTGAAGCCATCGTCCCAGCCATTGACGTCATAGCGTCGGCTAGGCGTTTGTCCACTTCCAGTCGTGAAGCTATAGACACTATAGCGTCAGTTACTCGTTCCTCCGCCTGCAGACGGAGCTCATCGAGCGCCCGCCGATCCTGCTCAGCCTCCCAAGCCTACCGAGGCTGCGGTATTTCCACGGTACCTATAACAAGACATAATTATATTAAGTATTGATAAGATAATAAACATACAATAAGAAATAATAAGATTTTAAAAAATCACACATTCATCCGTCCCAAATTAGGCAAAGCCTGTATACTATGGGCATCACAGACTTATAAACATACCTTAAATGCAAATATAACATTGATGTTGTTGGTAAATGCAAATCAAAATAAACTAACTTGCTGTCCCAGGAGCACTCTTTCTTTTTTTGGTGGCGTGTGAGGCGGCCTCAGCAGATCCAGAAGAGAACATAATGCTATTGAGTTTGTATAAAATGCAGTTTCTTTTAAAATTAGACATATCTATGTAAATGGACAATTACTAAGGGACATAAAATTCCTCCACATTAATGTTCATATTTAACATTAAACACATGGTTCACTTTTTTCTGCATTATAATGTATTCCTCGATATTTTTAAAAAACGGTGCAGCGGTTAAACACACTCAGTAAAAGTTGCAGTTATGTAAAAAAATGAAGTGTTGTTTCACCTGTTTCAACCGGAGGAGCTCGTCTCGTGGAGGAAAGGGGCGACACGAGGTGATAAAGCGGCTCATCATAACCGCTGTCGGCGGGGTGATCCAGTAGAGGGAAGGGGCGACACGGGGTGATAAAGTGGCACATCATAACCGCTGTCGGCGGGGTGATTCACCTCGTGGCTAGGCGAAGGCGGTTCGAAGTCTAATTCAGGCTGTAATTGATAAATAAAATATTTTTTTTTAATGCAATTGCTATTTCAAACTCTACTTTCACTTTAGTAATGAAATGATTGTGTCCCATCATAATCATCTTCTTCTTCATCTGAACGTGTTCCCGGTTGCATCCTCAGCTATACTGCTTCAGAGCCCGGGTGCGCTTTCCCGCTCTTTCTTTTCCAAATATAATGCATCCCAATAGTCACCCAGGGACGAAAAATGTAGGGAATTAGAGAAGAAATAGCCGGATTTTTTTAACGATTTGGCTATAGTTTTACGACCGGCCGCCTGCCTGACGTCAATCGTCCTTGGGAATGCTATTGTAGCACGAGCTTTTAAGTGATATTTTGCTTTGGTTGCCTTTTACAACATTCACAGGAAGAGATGGAGTGGTCCTTTTCTGACTTGGAACCACATTGGTAATATATCGCAAACATATATGCTATAAATACAAGTCATAAGAAATAAGCAAAAAGACAAAACCACCTCAAATGGGATCTGCACATGCTCATCCCCGCATACTGCCTTGGTGCCAATGATGGCATATACCCGCTGCTACCTACCGGTACCCCTCCCCCCTCTCGGACATGCTTAGTTTTTTTGATATTTAGAAATGTTAAAAAATGTTAAATGAAACAGTAAACATATCAATTTAATTTTTTTATTTATAAACATATAAAACACATTTTAAAAGTTCCTCGAAGGCGTCTCTATGATTTATCTTGTTTTTTCTCTTCCAGATTGTTTCAATCAGCTACTCAGTGAAATTTTCTCTATAATTTTCCTTTGCAATTAGTCTCTTCATGACACACCAATGGCTCTCTATTCTCTGCGTGTGCACTCCATCTGGTGCCACAAATTTATTTACTGGGTCGCTATGATTTACCTTCTTGTGGATATAGCCATGTTCAGGAAGGCAGTCATAAGCTTTCCAAAAGTCGGTGGGTATTGTAGTGCCTTCCCGAACATGTTTTTTAATTAGCGGCATCAAAACCTCCGCACTGTTTTTCTGGGCAAACTTCGAGACGGAGATCATCGCTCCCATCTTCAATCAATCCCAGAACCCAGTGTCCTTCTACATTTCGCCCTCTGTTATATTTTCTCCTTCCGAACTTCGACTCGTCGATTTGTACAATTTTTCCAGGACCTCCAATTTTCTCCTGCTCCTCACTATGCTCTAAATAGTGCACAATTATTGCCTCTCTGCAGTAATTAAACCATTCTGCGACTGTGGCTTGAGACAAAACCACATCCCTCCAGTGGCTTGTCTCCTTTCGCACACTTTCTTAAGTATATTCTGCACTACGTGAAGTCGGGGTTGGCCAATTCGTTTCTGGGTTCATGTCAACTCTGTGTGGCCATTTCAACTCGCTCTGCTTTCTAGCCAAGTCTACATAGTGAAAATATTTTATTACTTGAGTAAAAGAATTATGTTACAAGAAAAATATAGACAATATTAACTCACCAAGAGTAGTGAAGACTTTATATAAGTTCCACTGTGACTGGATTTCTGCAGAGTACAAATTCTGCCGTCTCCCACTCGATCCAGTAGACTTGAATGGTTGCGGGTTGTCCCATGATGAACAACCAGCTGCTGTCTCAACAACTCCTTCCGGCTCAACCACTGCAGAAGCATGTGGCAGCGGCTCACTAGAGTCCATCACTACCACACACGGATCAACAGAACTGACCACAAGTGGCTCATTTGAGTCCAACACTTGCACACTCACAAAAGAGGATTTCGATACAAGGGGCTCATTGGAGTCCGGCACTTGCACTACACTCAACTCTTCTGGAGACGATGGGGCGAAAAGTGAAACCTGGGGCTTCGAAGACGCCATTGTAGTCATAAAAATATCGACAGGAGTACAAATACTTACTCTCAACTGCGCGGTTATATGATGACTAAATGCAAACTGTCAAGTTATTGTCTTATTTGACTAGCGTCCAAAATGGCCGCCGACGAAACATTGCGTTTTGTTACTCTTCATATTCACAGTATTAAAATGATCAAAAAATAATAAATTAACAAATAATAAGTAACAAACCCACATTTCGTATTAATTACATTATTACAACGATAATGGTGATATTTTTTGACAACAAAGTTTTTGAACATGTCATATTTTCTACCAAAAATATAAAACAAAACGCAATGACACAACACTTGCCCAAAGCTGTCAACCTTTATAAAACCAAAAATGGACATAACAAATATTTTTTGAAAGTGAAATATCAAAAAAACTACGAGTTTCGGATTGCTAAAAATCTGTAAATAGACTAATTAAAATATTATATTTCGAATAATAAATACTGGAATTGGCAAATCGTGGGTTGTTAATCTAAATCTGAGCCATCTTGGAGGCCCGCCACGTCCTTTCCATCGACCGGGATAAGTCCTATTTAAATGGTCTCTTAACCTGACGCCCATAGTGCGCTGGTACGCCGTCATGTTGATAGTACATAACACGTAAGTCTGCAAGCAGTATGTTTTCTTCCAACTCTGATAGCGTTTCGGTGAGAAATTGTATGTATGTTTCACCATTTAGTCTTATCTACAAACGGGGCCCAGTTACGTAGAATTTATTATTCCCGCCCAAATATTTACGCTAAATCTGTGTTGAAAGTTATGTGGTCTGGGACTCTGGGTACGTGGGGATTTTATAAAACCACAAATGTTCATTTTGCGTATTAAATAAACCCACTCTACCAAATGTAGCTTCATCATTCCACAAAACTGTAGGACTTTATTAATATCAAATATCAAACCGAGAGGCCCGTACACCGCACCGGCTCCTCCCGCGACTAACATCAGTGTGTCGCGAGCCGGTGCGGTGTACGGGCCTCTCGGCACATTCGCCCTGATGAAGACCTCCGGATGAGGTCGAAACATGTCGGCAGTAGCTGACTCTATACGTGAGTTACCCGTGTTTTAATATTAATAATGACTGCATCTCACGTTAGTTTTAACCAAAAAAACTGTAGGACGTTCAGTAAGTAACCAGTTACAAAAATCCACTCGTGCATGTTTGTCTGGGTCGGTGAGTTCCTGGACACGATGAAGATGGAAAGGATATTTGCCTTCGTTGTGAATGATATTTGCCTTCGTTGTGAATGACACTCCACACGAAATACTGGTAGCGGCACGAAACTCTAGCGCTGACCTTGAATAGGCAGAAATCGAAAAGTAATATTGTATCCCCTCTACAGCGCTAAACTTACGTGCCGTGCTTGCGGCGGAATTATCCTTAAATAACTCCAGTTTCTTGTTCCCGTACTGAGTGCCTCGGTAGACGACCGCTGTCACTAAACCTTGGCTGGAACTGTCGGTAATCTCGTAACCGCTGTGTGGCGGATAACATCGTTGCCCGGCTCGGTGTAGGTAGATTTGGAAACCTTATTGCATACTGGCGACAGGCTTCCGCCACATTATCGTCACACCTGGCAAGCATCCTGACCATTTCCGTGTATTCCACATTGGAATACCGATACGGCATGGCGATACACAGAATAAAGATCGACGCGACACGGTAACGCAAAACACAAGGACGCGTGGTGTGACGCGCGCGCATCTAAGGTACCGACTGGCGGCGCAAACAAAAAGAAATGGAATTTGTTAAAGCAAACAAATCTGTGATGATTCAAATCTAGTTCTTCAGGTCGAGCTTTGTATAGCGCAAGAATCAAACGTTCGCCGGCCTTTTCTATCTCTTCCGAGGATGAATTCGGATTATTGAAAACGGCAGCAATGTAGTGAAAGTCCGGTCTATTGGTAATAGTTGTATTATCTGCATTTTACCTTTTCCATAGAAAGCCGACGTTGTTTCACAACCACTTACAGCGTGTAAGAAAAGAATAAACTCCTTGATGTTGGATACAAATTAGAATTCTGTCAGTCTTTGGAACTGTACATTATTTTTATTGCTTTTCCTTGAGCTTCCTTTAGCATTGCTATATTTTTATTGTCGGGGGTTAATGCAATTAATAAAACCAGCAAGTCAATATCTTGTCCAACTACAATAACTTGCTCGTGTCGGTCAGATTCTTCAATGGCAGTTGTAACTGTTATTAAATCAGCGTCATCTTTGGCAAGACATGTACGTATGCAATTTTCGTTCAGGATGTCAATGAGTTGCGAAATAAATCTCTCTTTGTTTTCGAGATTAGAGAGAAGTTTTTCCTGTGGTTCTACCAGAGTAGTGTCTTTGGTGAAAGCGATTTCCGGTGTTTTGCGCTGTACAAGTCGTCTTTGTCGTTCTATACTCTTTGTGCTTAGATGATTTTCAGAGTAGCCATCAAATACGACGACGACCGATTGACCGTAATTTAATTTTGACGACTGGCTGTACAAAAAATCACACGATAACAGTGAATTTTCTTAATAAAAAATGTTTATACATAACTAAGAAAAATTGAATTTTGAAAATAATATTCCATTAATTACTTTAGTTATTCATTCAGGGATATAGACGTGAAAATGTATCTGTATATTCATGCTTTTGTCGTGTTTGAAAGAAAACTAGACTTTTAGTAAATAAATTTCATAAATACGAAAAGTGTTCATATTCAGTGGCTGATTTTTCGTAAACTATAAGTAATATGTCTTTGGTGTGTATGAAAGATTGATAGTAAATATAATAAGGATCATTTTGTTCGTATTTAATGTGTCATGTACGGTTTTTTTTAATGAAAAAAACTGGTTTTCGGTTCACTTTCAGGGGCGCGGGGGTTTGACGCTCGCCCCGGGAGAGGGGGGAAGACTGGATGAATTTTAACTAAGATATAAAACGAACATATTCCGATAGATAAAATCACTCCATATATTTTGCCAAATTTTCCATACATTGCGATTTATTCTTGAACTAGAAGGCGCTAGCGCCGAGCCGCCCCTGCCCCGCCCCCTACTCGTTCGTCGAGTTTGTTTGTCAATAATTTTCAGTTTAAGTAACATTCATGAAAAATAAATCGCCGTACAGACATTGTTTAGACACGTCATACCATGTATATCAGTAATTTTGTCGTTAAAGCTAATGTCTATTTCTTCAATTCAAATTATTTCAAACTATCGGCGATGAAGCATTTCCTTTATCAAGTTATATGCAACGACCTTACCCGGGAAAATATTTATCACTCTAACAAAGAGTGTATAAATATAGACTAAGTCGTGCAAGAAGGTACATAGAGTGCAGTTTTGGTATCATGGCAAACAAGTGGAGAATTTTACATAGACATTTAAACGTCTGATTAGATTTCAGTGCAGAAATAATAAAAACTTGTTGCATATCTCTGAAATGAATATACCACCAAATTCTGCCATAGTGGATAGTGAAAATATCCATCCACAAGAAATAACAAGGTTATCAACAGGTTTCGCTGAAAAAAATAAATTTGCTAATTTATTTTTTGGTGACGGAGCATTACCATGGCAAGATAATAAAATTTAAACAAAAGATTAATTAATTCTTACCCTCTTCATTTTTTTCATTTGCTGTTTTTGTTTCAGACTGTGGAGTAAACAATGTGCATATTTCCTCCCAAGTCTTTCTTTTCAAAACACGATCGCTGCGAGGCAGATTTTTTTGACAGTCAAAACTAACAGTGATCATATCTTCTTTTTCCTCCCCAAGTTTGTCGAAAAAGGCTTTTGCTCTCAATTTACGGATGCGTAGTCAATCATAAGTTTTTGATTTTTAGCCGAACTCTTTTAATGCTTTATTTGTTCCTGTAACTGCAAACAGGTTGAGAAGAAAAGAATTGTCTTTTCTTGGGGTTCCCAAACCAAATTACGGTTAAAAACTTTCCTGAAAAACGAATGCTTTACAGACATTCCTGGTGAAGCTTGATCGTTGTAAATTTGATACACTGACAATGGACATGGCTAACTTTGAAATAAATTCGAATTTTTAAACCGGTTTTGTATAAAATATAAAGTGATTTTTGATGAGAAAATAAACTCTAAAACTGTCAAAAGTGGACTTGGCAGATTTTGAAATCTATCGACTCAAACAACATCATTACAAGGTACCAAATCTCCAATGATAAGCGGCAAGTAATAGGTAAATCAATATCATCATTGCTTAAGCACTTGTGTGTAACCTTTGATTTAAATAGACCTTCTTAATTCACAATAAACAATTACACACAAATAATACTAACATTTTTTTTTTCAAAATGTGTCAATCAATATGCCACTCCGAATTATATCCGGCTCAAAGATGCCGATTATACTGGCTGCGTCTCTATAGATAGCGATATCCTTTGAACCAAATACCATGCGGAGCGGTGGTCTTAACATTGATCGAGGGGAAAATATTTGTTTTGCATTAAGTATATATAGACAGTGGGACCGCGTTCATATTTATTATAAGTAAGTAATATCAACACTAAAGAGCTATGGCAGATTTTTAGTTAAGTGAACTAAAAGCGTCTTAAAAACTCATTGCAACCAAAATTCATAAAATATTTTTATGTGATTTTCTATATTTTAGTCGAATTTAGATAAAGCCAGGTAAAAATGTGTAAAATTGAAAATAGCTATTATGTTAATCGGTTTTCTGTAATGGCCATTTCCTTGGTTTGACAGAAAGCCACAAGGTTGCCAGACTAAATAATTATTTTTCCAAGATAAAATCATGAATGTTTTTTATAGATCAAGAGATTTAAATTGTTTAATAATATAAATAATACTATTTTTGCTTGTTAATATTTATTTTTATACGGATTCAAATAACGTACAGCATTAAAAACTACTTTCGACATTTAAAATGGGACATGGCGTTGCTTAACTTGCGCAATTGTTGATAATGTTTACTAGTGGACATAAAAAGCATTATGCCATCGAGCTCTTTCAGTTTTATTTATTAATAAATGAATATTTGATGCAGAAATGTACTAAATAAATGGTCAATAATTACATAACCTATAAAACTTCTAAACATAATAACTCAAAAACCTGGCCTCCTATAATAACGTAATTTTTACATTTAGAATCAGCAAAATGTGTTCTATTAAACAAGGTATATTTCATTCATAGACGCTAACTTTGGTTATTAACTAAAATGATGTATGGGAAGCTGCCATAGCTCTTTCCTGTTTCATGAAGTTACTGATACGAGTATGACTGCGTTGAAGTATTTAGCCCCCTGATATAGAAGGTAAATAGGCGAATTGGCTGAAAATATTCATTTTTATACTAAAGATATTGCATAATATCAGCACTTAAATTTCCTGTTACATGAAGTTACTGAATTAACACTGATCGAGGGGAAAATATTCGTCTTGCATTAAATATATAGACAGTTGGACCGCGCCCATTCTTATTTGCGGCAAAAACTCTAAACTGATATGACTGCGTTGAAGTATTCACCCCCTGATATAGAAGGTAGGCGAATGGGCCGACATGTTGAGAACGTGAAACAAAGTAAGTTTTTGAAAATATTCATTGTTGTACTAAAGATATTGCATAATAGGGTAAACAGTACAGTGATTGGCACTCTAAGATGACCTTCAACATATAAGTAGTCAATTCTTTGTAATATTTTTTTTTTAATATAATCTAATGTTTATCAAATAAAAGGTATATAAGTATAGATTAGAAATATTTACATTGGTATTTAAAAAAAAATGCTTTATTGCTTAAGAACTAACATAAAACTTATTTTTATGATATTGCACAATCATTGGCACAGAAGTATAATTATTGGCACAGTGAATTTGGTATAACGATTGGCAGTTGTATTTACCAATGTAGGCACACCTACGTGCCTAGTTCCATAAATAATCTCGCTTAATCATCTTCCAACATTTTTAACAATTCTTCATCTGTCATTGGTCTCAATCTATTTACTTTAACTTTAATCTTCTTATCATTTCTAGTTTCCCTTGAATCTCGGAAAGTTATGTTCGGAGGTTTAAGTTCATCTAAAATTGGTCCTTTCTTTAATTCTTTTTTGACCATCAGTACTTGTTCCGATTCCTTAAAGCTTCTTTCAACTGCATCTAAAATTGGTATGTTTTTTATTTCCTTCAGGGCAGTAATATTTGCAGGTTTAACTTCTTTCATAGGTTCTTGTTTTATTTCCTTTGTATATTCTCTTTCTTCTTCAATATCACTTAAGATTCTATTTGCAGGTTTAACTTTGTTGATAGGTTCTTTTTTTATTTCCTTTGTATATTCTCTTTCTTCTTCAATATCACTTGGGATTCTTTTTGCATGTTTAATTAAGACGTTTGATTGGATAACAATTTTTGATTTGATGCTATCAGAATTTGGTTTACTTTTCTTAATTACATTAAAATTTTTGGCTTTGTTCTTTTTATTAATAGTTTCAGCTTGTTTTTTTTCTTTGAGTAAGCGTTTCTCTTTGGATTTTTCTAGTCTGGCTATTCGTTTGTTCTCCTTTTCTTGTATTTCTTTCATCTTTTTTTGTTGCTTTTCTAGTTCTACAGCTTCCCAATCTTTACTCGTTAAAACAAAAGAGCGATGTTCTATACCAGCTTTTTGTGTTTTATTTGGAGTCTTTGGTAACTTTAAAAAATCTTTTATATTTTGTTTCTTTATTGGACTCTTCGAAGGGACTTCGGTTGGCATGTCATCCACTAGTACCCATTTGTCTCCAATCAGCTCTACATTTTGACGACTGGTGGATGGAATAGATATTGCATATATTGGTGTTTGTTTTTCTTCTTCGCACTCAGAAATAACCTCAACCGTTTGAACAGCTGCTGGTACTGAATCGTTTGTCGATGTAAGATTTATACAGGATACATACATACATACTATCACGTCTTTATCCCTAATGGGGCAGACAGAGCATTTTGGGTCTTGCGGTTCTATGCAGAGCTCAGGGCCGCAAGACCCAAAAGCCACTTTTAGCGTCATGGTGGGCGAGAAGATGGAAAAGCAATCAATACAGTGATGGGTTGCTAGCCGCATCGCCTGTTAACATGATTTGCATTTTTGCCCATTCCCTCGATCGGCTTTTACGATCTGCGTGGGAAGAGAAGCAGCTGGTACATTCTTTTTTTTTTTATTTCTCCCAGACCAGCATGGGAGTTGCATTTATACAGGATGCCAAAGGTAATTCCTCAACCCCCTGATGCTGAAGTTCAACATTCAGAAGTTTTTCGTGTCCTGAGGTTCCTAAATAATTGACAATCATCGTGTTTGTTTCAGAAGTGCCAGGGTCTTTGGATTGAGGTTCATAAGTTGACAGTTCTGCTTCATTTGGCAAACGTTCTACTTCTGTTGGCATTGTTGTTAATTCATTAATGGGTGCCATTGTGGTCAAATCTTCTGAACCGTCGTTGTTTTGTTCATTTATATTGCTCCTGTCCTTGTGTTGCATTAGTTCCTTAGAAGTTGTTTCTATTATTTGCGACGATGACTCGTGTGATGAAATTTTTGGTACGAGATATTTATACAAGTCGTGAAGCTTTTTAGCTTCTATCGATTTGCCTACTACCTGATTTTTCATCTTTCTGATTAACTGTGCTCCAACTATTTCTTCAAATGTCTGATAGTTGAGACTTGTAGAACAGTTGTCATCCAAAATTTCTTGGACTGGTTTAGACGGCATTAAACATTTTGTGTAGTCTACTTGATCTGGATTAAATGGGCATAAACCACAAGCTTCAAAGCCGTTCATCAACGTAGTCTTATTTAATTTGGGTAAAAGCTTCTTCAATATAGGTGCAACATCTGTTTTTAGTAACGATTTTGTTAAGTTCTCTGTTCGCCATTCTAGGACTGCTTTACGCCACATTACTTTTATTGGGCGAAACGCCGCTACGTCTGCTGGTTGTAAAATCCGTGTCGCGTTAGGGTATAGAGCTATAAGTATTATACCAAGATTTTGACAAAGTTGAGTAAGCTGAAGTGTTGTGTGGCTTTTATGTCCATCCAAAAAAAGAATTACAGGAAAAGTAATATTCATCTTTACCAGCGCTGGATGCAGAACATTCTGAATGTACTGGATGAAGAGCTCGGCCTTCATCCATCCATTATCTGACAAGCCAATACCCCAATCGTTAGGCACAGACTTTTGAATCTCGGGTCGCATTCTCTTTAAGGGGTAAATAATCATAGGTGGTGTTGTTACACCATCCGCCGAAAATGTGAACATTACAGTAACACATGATTTAGCCTGAGCGTGATCAACCTCATACACATTTTAGGTTCCCTTTAAAGCGATAACTTTGGTGTTCTTTGGGCATAAAATGAAATTCGTTTCATCCCCATTATAAACTCTAGATGGATCACTCAAAATATGAAAGAGATCATTTTCTTTCAAATATTCTTCTATTTGTGTAAACCAGCTTCTAATTTGCTTCTCTGACAACTTTGAGCTTGCTGCAGTTACAGCCTCTGATGTTCGTATAGAAAGCTCAGGATGCCTCTTCAAAAACAGTTTATACCATCCCTCGCCTGGTGTCTATAAAATTGTTTGGTCTGGGATGTTCATCCAAATAAAGTTTGACGCTCTTTATGACATCCTCTTTACGCCGTGGAAATCCTTTATTACAAGCTGCAATTATCCATTTTACTATCTCTTTTTCTTCTGCACTAGACAGAACTGTATCTGGCCCAGGTCGACTTTTAACAAATTGGTTGGATAGGCGAAACTGCAAAGTTGCTCGTGGAATATTAAATTTATTTGCTGCAGTTTTCTTGCCCATTCCATTTTTTATGGCTTGCAAGGCTTTTTCTACATCTTCTTCTGTATATTTTTTTGTGTATTTTATTCCATTCGTAACCTTCGGCATCTTAGAGCCGGGTAGGTAGGTAGGTACCTGAAAAAGATGCAGAAGAAGAGGAAACCTTAGCTGGGTATAGTCATTGGCACACAAAAAATGTATAATGATTGGCAGTGCCATGAATTGTAATATAAGCAAAAACAGCCTTATTTAGCAACCCAATACGGTCTATATTGATGGAAATATCATTTAAATATGAAATTTAACACATGTCATCAAAAAATTAAATGTACAATCATTGGCATCCAAGCCAATCACTGTACCACAATACAAAAAAAAATACAGTGATTGGCACCAATGAAATTACCGGTACGCTTATTTTTCAAACTTTAAAAACGATAAAAATAGCAAGATTTACACTAATTTAACATAATCAAATATAAATTATTGTAGAAACTTACCCAAAAATCAACTTTTCACGTGCTCTTCTATCCTCCAGTACTAAACTTTTTTATAAAAAAACAACACGCTCACGACGACTTGGTTTCCTTTTAGGCTCATAAACAGCTGTGAAAGAAAGATGGCTGACAACAGTGTTGCCACTAGAGATTATTAGATATTCTACCAAATAAAGCATTGCAATAGTAAATAAACAGGAATTGTCTCTTATTATTTGAATTTTTAAATCAGAGTGCCAATCACTGGGGGGGTGCCAACAATAGTATGGTTTACCCTATCAACACTTAAAGAAGGATGCCCACCGCCCATACATCGATTGACCTGTCACTTTAAATTTTTAATCCATGATGTATATAAATGGAAGATGTTTTAAATTGATTTTATTAATGTATAAACACAATCGTTTAAATATGATGCGAATTGAACATTAGGAAAAATGTTATTTTGTAATCAATTGTTTGAGGTTTTGAGGTTATATTCTATGTGTCAATGTCAAATAAACTCGTAACAATGACAAGTAGGTAACCTCACTAACCTTTAAATGTACAATAAATCATTTACACAAATCTATCCAACCACAACCACTATTTTCATGTTTTCCTCACGCATATTTTGTTGAAAAGTCGAAGAATAAATGCTAGATGTAGTACAACAGTGGGTAGTAGAAAGCTGATGATGATAGTACAAACCCAAGAGTTGGCTTGTTGATATCGCCACTGTGTCTACGTTATATTGTAGAAAAAAAGGAAATAAAAAATATCGTATTATTGGTGGGGTCACACCTAAAGATACCGAAGTGGAGAAATAAGTAGGAAAGTGGACCCTGGGCTTCGACTATGCTGAGGATGCAACCGGGAAAACGCTTAAATGGCGCGAAGGTTGACTGTCAGAATGAAAACCATAATGTGTATTTGTAAAATATTTTTATTCTAAATCCTCTCTTATAATTACACTGTCTAAAAATCCAGCTGGAGGTACAATATTATCTTGATACCTTGCCCATCCAAGGTACCACACCAATGTCATGACATGCGCACAGCAACCTACTGTGCGCCGGCCAACTAGGCAGCTGCAGCAATATTCTGGTATGGCTTCCCGACCATTTCTATTGTTTTCAATTAGGATATAAACATAATATTGCCGCCTGCCAACATGCCTAGATTTTATTTTTCCTCTTATCAATGAATTATCCCCACTGCCTCTGACATTGAAGTCGTCCATATTTATATTCTCTCTTTAGACTTCTATTCTATATCCACCATGGAAACGTACATGTTCACCATAATAGGAACGTGCTTGGCGTATTTGGTACGTTCCCAAGGCGAATAATATTAATTCTTCATATTCTAGCCGGGGGAACAAAATATTACTATCATTTGCTGTAATGCTTCTAAAAAAGGATGACCTTCTATTGAGATTTAAATTCTCCACAGCATAAGATAAGTTATTTTCCAAGGTCATCCTTTCCCTTACAATATTAATAATTTGGACAGCATCAACCCTATCATGAAGGCGAACACCAAACTTATTTATGAGTGCTGCAGCTATTTGAAAATAGACCATCATATTTGGCACTGTTTTATTAAAGTGGTCAAATCTTAAAAGTCTATAATCTCTTTTGAAATAACCATTGACTGCTTCTACCACCCATCGAACTATTGTTACACATCTGCTTTTATTTGCTTGGGTGGTAGATAACTGATGTTCACCTTCATTTACAGTTTCTGGCATATACGCCTTATAATTACAGCTCTCTAATAAGGGGATGCTGTCTCTGAAGCCCCGGTCTAGAATAAATATGTCATTTGGTTGAAAATATTGGCGCAGTGAGGAATTTTCATTTTAAAATAATGAAATCATTATTTCGGCATCTGATGTGGTAGCCTTATATGGGCCAAAACATTCTAGAATATAGCCATCACTTAAAACTAACATAAAGGGCTTTAACAAGTTTCTATATTTGTGTAAGGAATATGTGTCCTTTTGAAACATATAATTACTACTTTTATTTAGATAAATATATGTGCCATCACAAATAACAATACTTTGCTCATTATTTTCATTATAAATACCATTGGGTATTAATAAATTATGTGTTAATGTTTCTTCCCTAGATAAATGCTCTAAACCTAGGTTTCGAGGTACGAAGTCCTGCAATAGGATTTCCCTTACATTCCCCATTATTCTTTCGATTGTAGTACGTGGTACTCGCAGTAAAGTCGAAATTCTTTCGTCAGAATCTCCTGTACGCATTTTTATCAAAATACAGGCTAAGCCTAAAATACCCCTGTGGGTTTCCAAAATTCTTGGATTGTCGTATAATAAAAAGATAAAATTATTTTTGGTCATTCCCATCCAGTACCCAAACAAATGATCATCGATTCTTTGTATTGACTCCATGCTTTCAAATTCTAAAAATGGCTGTGGTGATTTTAAATATGACAGCATATGTTCAATTTGCTCGCCGTTTCCTCGTGGTCATACTAGTTTGTCATACCAGTATATATATAGGGACCAATTACACTGATTGAGCTAGCCCTAAGGTAAGTTCGAGACTTGTGTTATAGGATACTAACTCAACGATACTATATTTTATAACAAATACATATATAGATAAACATCCAAGACCCAGGAAAAATTGAAAAAGGCCATTTTCCAACTTGCCCTGGCTGGGGATCGAACCCAGGACCTCCGGGTTGGCGGTCTAGCGTGTTGACCATTACGCCATGGAGGTCATGGAGTATGACTACGAGGATATACATGTCCTCATAGTCATACCATCATTTTTGCACCTCCTGTAAATAAAAATATAAGAAAAGAAAAATAAACGAAAAATAAGGAAGCCTTTATTGCAATATATTGCATAAGTAAAACCGGCCAAGTGCGAGTCGGACTCGCGCACGAAGCGTTTCGTACGTTGTATGGGAGCCGCCCTTAAATATTTATTTTATTTTGGTTTTAGTATTTGATGTCATTAAGCGGCAACAGAAAGAAATAATTTGTGAAAATTTCAACTGTCTAGCTGTAGTGGTTCTTGAGATACAGCCTGGTGACAGACAGACGGACAAACAGCGAAGTCTTAGAAATAGGGTCCCGTTTTTACCCTCCGGGTCTTCTTATATTTAAGAGCTGGGCTCTTGTCGGTAGAGTGCTTTCCATATCTCTCTTTCTTCCGCTAAGTTCTTAATCTCCTTATATGTTTGCACGTTTAATTTTTCTTTTATTTGGTCTATAAATTTTCTTCTGGGTTTTCCTACTCCTCTTTTTCCTTATATTTTCCCTTCCATTATTGTTTTAAAGAACGCATCGTGACGTAGTAGATAACCGAACATTTTCCCTCTTCAAATTTCTATAATTGGTAGTTTTTTTTTTCTCTTTTTCTCTCTCATGTCCTATTATACCTTTTCATTTGTATTTTTTTCTGTCCAACTTATTTTTTTTCATTCTCCTCCAGCACCATATTTCAAATGCTTCTAATCTATCTCTACCCTTTTTGGTCATCGTCCACGTTTCACATCCATACAAAGCAGTGCTCCATATAAATGTTTTAATAAATCTTTTACGTAAACTTTCTTTAATACCAGAACAAAATATAATAATAATCTTAAAAATATTGTTCATTGCTTCTATTAACTTCTCTAATTGTTGTGAATTGCTTCCAAGGGCTGCTATGTCATCTGCAAATCTTATAAAATGTATCTTTTCTCCATTAATACTAACTTCTCCTAAATCTTGGTCTTTGATTTGAGATATTGCTGCTTCTATAAATAAATAATACCCTCCGGGTACGGAACTCTTAAAAAACAATACATATTTCTCCATGTAAGTACAGGGTGGCCAAATAACAGGTATACACTTTAGTTTTGTAATTTTATTCTATGAAATATAAAATATATCAAGTATTTCTTGTTAAATATAATATTTAGGGCCGGCAGTTAAACATGGAAAATAGTCAGACGAATGTCCACCTCTAGCAGCATCACAGATGTGAACCCTTTTCATCGCGTTTTTCATCACATTTTCACACATTTTCTGCGTTATCTCAGTGACTGTGACTCGAGTATTTTGTTTTAATTGCTGGAGGTTCATTGGCCTGTTAGCATAGACACGTCCCTTTAGATAGCTCCACAGAAAAAAGTCAGGAGCTGTTAAATCAGGCGATCTTGGGGGCCAATCAATGTCACCGTTTCTTGAAATTAATGGACCGGGAAACATACTTTTTAATGTTTCGTAAATCGTTTTAATAATTAAAACACCTTGTTCCGTCGTAAAACGCTCCATAATAAATTTAATACTACTCAAAGTAATATTCATGCAACTACTGTCATATTTACCGCCAAAACAAAATGGCGGCAAAAAAAGTTGTATACCTCCAAGTTGGCCACCCTGTAGTACATAAAACAACAAAAAAAATTTGAACGAAGAATAAGGCTTTATCGCAATTTTTCTAGAAAAGAACCTATATTAATTTCTCCATGTAGGAGCTCCATTTAACAAATTTTATGAAATCGTCCCTATCAATATGCTCCTGGCGTCTTAATTTAGCCTGTTCACCAATGTTGTTTTCCATTTCATTTAAAATATTAAGTAATCGCAGTATTGACACTGGTGCTCTCTTTTTTACTTCTTTATTAAGTTGGGAGTGCCAACTTTCAATTACATTATTGGTTCACATTGGTGGTATTATGGCGTTCACCATATACAGACCACTGTTTTCTAGATTCGGTTTTAAACCAGGTCGTGTCCATATACTTCATAAATTTTGTTAATTTCGGAGTTTTACCACAGTTGTTCTTTATGTACTCTATTCCATCATCAACGTATATTTCAGGCAACAAAGGTAATGCCGTACACAGACCTACAATTCTCCTTTCATTTTTGGAATTTAGTTTTAGTTCTTTTCCCTTTTTCCACAAACATTTTGTAAAATGGTAGTAACATTTTTTTAATTGTACATTTGGAAATGCTTGCAATTAAGCATTAGAAGCCGCCCTTTCAAAATCTAGGTGAATTTTTTTTGGTGCCCATCCAGTAATTTGTGATTTTATCATCTCAAATAACGCCCTGTATGTCTCTTGTCTTTTGTCCGACATTAAAACGTATAATAGTGGTACGACATTGGTTTCCATTGATGATTTACCGATATCTCCATGTATGGAATAAAATTGCTCAAAAGGTCTTGGACAACTTTTGAAGGTTCCATCCATAAAAAATTCCTCTATATCTACAATCTGTCTTCGAGCTTCTTGGGAAGCGAATATTATGATTCGAGAATTTACGTCATGATAGTCTGCGAGAATAAAACTTTCATGTTTTTTATTAATTGATACATCGTAAATATCTTTAAAACATGTTTTATTCCTTTGTGTGTATAAAGATGTTTTCACACTTTTTAGCGTAGGTAGTTGCTTTATGAAATGTGCGCCTTGATTTTCTAAACTTTTTATTCCCGAATTGTAGATCTGAGGAATCGGGATATCTGTAAGTCGAGCTTGCTCTTTCATGTTGTCAATAGTTATATCAATATCGTTTTGAGTAAAGTCGGCCTTACAGGTGTGGTCAACAGATTTGACCACATGGTTACCCTAAAAAATTAAGTTGATTCATTTATCAGGCATTATTCAAGAGTACCTATTCAAAACCAAGAAAGATAATAATCTTCCATCTATTATAATTAAAAAAATAAAGATTTCATTGTTTGTTTATTTGGATCAAATAGGCTCCAAAACTACTGAACCAATTTGAAAAAATATTTCACCTATTACGGGAAGCTACGAGTAAAGAAAACAGCTAGCGAATAATATATTTAAAAGAAATAAACTTACTAAACTTACGCACTTGAATAGTGACTGAACCCCGACATTTAAGTTTTCTCACGCGACTGCAATTCCAAATAGTTGTTCCATTTTTATAACAACGCTGTCTGTAATGCTGGCGGCCATTTAATAGCAAAACTTGCCCTTTTTTTCTTTTCAGGAAAACTAATTCTTCTTCCATTATTTTATTATTTTTACAAAAATATGAAGTTTAAAATATTTATGTAATAGCACAATATTTGTATAAACTTTGACATTAATTCAAAGTGACAACAATATATTTACATCGTCTAAATATTGTCTATTTATTCTGTTAGATTCACGGGAAAGTATGTATATAAATGGAGTAAATTATTTATACATATACAGGAGGATGTATACAGTATGACTAGTACACAGTATGACTACGGGGACATATATATCCTCGTAGTCATACTGGTATGACAAACTAGTATGACCACGAGGAAACGGCGAATTTGCTGAACAGTAAAAGTCCTTATACTATTGTCAGAACTATAAAGAGAATCCCAGCTGTTCTGGTTTAAATGGTCAGCACAGACACGAGCATGTATAGGTACGGAGGGGTGCACTGAAAATTTCGGGAATCAAGGAAATTATACAACATTATTAGTAAAAAATATATTTATTGTTTTTCGAAGTATTCTCCTCGAAATTTGACACATTTTTCCATTCGATGGAACCAATTATTAAAACATTCATTCCATTCTGAAGTTGGGGTACTCAAAATGGCCGTTTTGTAGGCGTCTACCGCTTCTTCAGGTGTCGAAAATCGTTGACCACGCAATTTGTTCTTAATTTTGGGAAAAGTATAAAAATCATTCGGGCTTAGGTCGGGGCTGTACGGCGGATGGTCTAATAATTCAATGTTTACTTGCTGTAAATACTCTTTTGTTCTGTGGGCGGTATGGGAGCTCGCATTGTCGTGATGGAGGATGATGCGGCGGTTGCAGTTCTCTTTACGGAGTTCAGAGACGACCTGCGGCAAACAAATGCTAGCATACCATTCTGCATTGACCGTTCTTTGTCCCTCAAGAGGAATAGTTGCAACATGGCCGGTTTTGGAGACAAACGTGGCCACCATTTTTTTTGCAACGCTCCGCGAACGAATAACTTTTGTTGGCTTTAACTCGTTTTCGAACACCCAAACTCGTGATTGGTTTTTCGTTTCGGGTTCATATGCATATATCCAGGATTCGTCACCTGATACGACGCTGTATACAGCATTTGAAGATCCTCCATGGAATCTCTCAAGAGTTCTGACGCACCAAGTAACGCGAGCCGCTTTTTGCTCCTCACAGAGTGCATGCGGGATCCATCGGGAAAACAACTTTTTTACACCTAATTGCTTATGCAAGATTATTTGTATTTGACTCATGCCAATGTCTAAAGTTGCCTGAATTTCGCGATATGTGACATGTCGATCTTCCTCAATCAGCTTACGCACGGCATTAACGTTATCTTGGGTGATTGCAGTTTTTGGGCGACCTTGACGGGGATCGTCACTGAGCTTGACACGTCCACGTTGAAATTCCGCAAACCAGCGATAAATTGTGGTTTTAGATGGGGCTTCATCACCAAATGCAGAAAGCATCCGATCAACACACTGTTTAGGCGTCAAACCACTTCGAAAGTCGTAATAAATCATTGCTCTTGAATTTTCTCGAGTCAATTCCATTTTCACACCGACTTTACAAGTTTGACAAGACCAAAAGACAAAACCGCGTTCTTTTTTCAAAAATATTTAAATGGTATTCGATTAATAAAACCAAGAAGTTTTAGATTATAAAGACATTATTATGCCAGGTACAATGTAAATATTCCATTCCCGATATTTTTAGTGCAGCCCTCGTATGTAAAAATTGTAATTTACCAAAATCGTCCCTCTTAGTACTTCAGACACTGTTTTTAAATTAAAATTGTCACAACCATGAAACATGCAATGTGATGCAGTGTTGGCAGCTCTTCTATAATTATTTAGTGTGGTTTCTTGTTGTGACTCAGAACTGCTAGACTGCGTTCGATTTCCTGAATTCTCCTGTTGATCTATTAAAGGCTCAGGTTCAGGTAGCAAGTTGCTTGCCATGTCATCCTCCTGATTTTCAGATTCATTGTCCAGATTTCTTACTTCATCAACTTCCTGACTCCGAAGAGCATTCCTTTTATAACGCATGTAACAGGCATGACATAACATGTCTGTTGGTGATATCTGCAATATAAAAACAAGAATTAAAATATGTATAACAATCACTTTTTAAAAAGTCTATCGCAATCACACAACACATCTGCTTATAGCCAGAATGGCTGATTGCAAACATAGAAAAAAAATATTAACTATAATATTTAGTCAGTCAATATGTATATTTTTTGATGGTATAATATATGTAAAAAATATATGTATATGTGACATCTGTACCCTAATAGAAGTTGAAAAATAATTAACTTTGGGGTTGATGTTATCAAAAAATAATAAAAAGGATAACATACAATACCGCTAACACTATGGGTACAATAGACACAAAACACAATAAGCACAGCACAACCCGGAACAGCAGACAAATGTCCTGTTCTCACAGAAAAAGTATATTTGCCCGCACTGGGAATCATCATCATTTCAGCGGCAAGCAGTCCACTACTGGACGTAGGCCTCCTCCAAGGATTTTCAGAATGTATGGTTGGAACATTCCACTGCGAATGGAATCAAATGTCAATTTTGTAGGAAGGAACATAATTACCTGCCGAGGTGCAATTTTATTCTCTATCAACTGAATGATTTGTCTGCCAAGCTGTGTCGTTTCCCTCATAATAACATGTCTTTGTCGATTGGCCACTGATCGCCCACACTCTAGGCAGACTTCGATATGACCACGACGAGATGGGCCTGCACACAGATCATTACCACTATCTGCATTGAGCTGGTCATTTACAGCTTGTATGGCCAAATTGAAGCATGCTTCACAAATGTAATCCTCTTCAGTGACCTAAAAAAATTATGGCTTTTATTAGACTTTATTTTAATAGACCTTTTAGAATGGCTATTGATTTCTGCCAAATATACATATATTACAAAATTACAACTATAGGTTATTCAATGTCAAAATGTTTAAGTAGTAATTTTCAAGGTATTCTAGTGTATTTGTATTTTGTGACATAGGTACCTAAAGAAGTTAGTTGATGTAGTCATAATTAGACAAAGATAATTTACTTAAGTTTAAATAAATCCATGCTAATGCCAAATGGGATTTAAGTAGAAGACATGAAGTTAGAGAATAGAGAGCAAAATAATGTAATATTGCTAAGGTATTGTAATAGTATGGAGGAGTACATAGGCAATAATATAAAAAAATATGTTAAGTACTTACAATGACAGGAGAGATCCAATTACTGATCAACGAGATTACTCGTGTATTTTGTTCAAAAACTAGGTATCGGTTTTGTGTTCTTGGTAAGTTTAGACGTATATTGCAATTAACGCAATATAGCTGCAGTGACATGATTGTAGTAGCTCCAATATCACAGAACACGAGTCCAAACCGTAAAGCACACAGGGTCCGAGTAAAACAAGCCAAAGTCGTCAGAAGCGCAGGATATCGAAGTCCGTTATGAATGCAAGGGTCGTTGATAAGGAGATAGACGATAAATCGCACAGAACACATCGACGCAAATGCAAACGAAGGACTGCAAAGAATCAAATTCAATCCAACCAAACATAGCGACATTGTTTCGTTCTTTGACAGCTGCGTTTGACAGCTCTCCTGTTCCGAAAATGTTGCCATTCATTTTCGATTATGGGTCGAATTGATAAGTATGGGTTTTTGAAATATAAATTATTTGTGAGTCTTGTGGGTATAAAATCACGTAAGTTTTCTAATAATAAGGCCTTAACTTATATTTTGATAATAATTAATTATATAGAAAACCTCTAAAATAACAATAACATTAAAATATTAAAAATCAGTTTAATCGATTAATAATATTGATGTCGAATGACTAATAACAAATGGCAACACTTTGAACATGCATGCGTTTGGTAATGGTTGCGTTCAAAGAGTAAGAAACAGAGCTTTCTCTGTCTACGGTTGCGTTCCTGTCAAAATGTTTGCAGTAACATATTATTTTAAAATAATAATATCTTTTTTTCTACATTCACGAAAAAAATATATATTGTTTTGAGAATAATATACTATTTTTTAAGATAAAAGGTATTACTATACATGTAAAATATTTGTCTTTGTCAGGTCAGATGTGAACATCATTCTTTCCTGTTACATGAAATGAAGTTACTGAATTAAACACACAGTATTTGGGTGACCGAGCTTTGCTCGGTCGGTTACATCTCAAACATTAACTACATTTTTTTTAAACTTGTCAAAAAACAGTACAAAATAAAAATAAAATATATAAACTTGAACATAAAAAAAAACAAAAGTAAGTCACCGAGTGGGATTCGAACCCGTAACACTCTTTCTAGTGGTCAGCATCCTTAACCGCTGAGCTAAGTTAATGGCGCGCGGCGCGACGAAATTAGCGACCATATTCTGCGTGGAAAGAAAAACGAATGAAAACTCGAAAACACGGTTTTCCCAATCATAAGACTACTCTAGATCGATTGTTTACCCCCAAAAACCCCCATATACCAATTTTCAGCGAAATCGTTAGAGCCGTTTTCGAAATCACAGAAATTTATAAATATATAAATAAATAAATATACAAGAATTGCTCGTTTAAAGGTATAAGATTCCTCGCCAACGCAATACGGGTGTATTGCGTGGATCATTTATAAGGTCAAGGATCATTTACTAGGTGCTTCAAGTTCATAAATAGAAACAAGCTCGGCGAGAAATTGTTCTTGAGATAAACCTCGACGAAAGTTTTTGCAATAAAATATTCCCGCGTAAGCTCCATTTTTCTCACCGACTTGTCAAATTCAAATGGTCAATACTCTTTTCTTTTATACTTTCTTTAAAATTTAAAAATGGAATTGTGTTCGAAATTATACTACATTTCAAACACCAAAAAGGTTTTACTCTAATTTATTCCTAAGTATTCTATTCCCGATCTTTTCGGTGTGGCCCTCGTATGACGTGTCTCGGCACTGAATTGGCTAATTAGTTCTTCTCTTAGATCGGCCCAATCTGGTAATTTATAGGCATTAGCATCAGCCCAGGTCTTGGCGCGGCCCTTAAGACATGAGAGAGCCTTCATGAGAGTCAGCTGTCGGTCGTAACCACGAAGACAAATAAGAGAATCAACTTGCTTGCTTCATTCTTCAACTGTAAGGTGATTGTCATCTGGATCGAAGTTGGCGAGATAAATCTCAGACAATTTCCTCGGATTTTGCGGAGGTGACCTATGGTTTTGTTGGCTTAATAGTTGTTCCATGAGTCTCAGTTGTCGCCGAAGAAGTTCCAGCTCAGTGCCTTCATGATTTATTCTGTCACGCATTGGCTGTTCGCTAGCCCTGTTAGGATGCTGTAAAGTTGGCGAGTATCTTGACAGGCTTAGTTGTTCATCGTTTTCTTCGATAGCCGGCGAGTACATGGAAGTACTTGGTTGGGCGATATTTCCGGGTATCTCCTCTTCTGATGTTAGAGCGTCCGGTGTGTGATGATTGAAAGACATAATGATTGTACAATGAATTTTATTTGAGATCGTTACACAATGGCTGTTCAACGCAAACTGAAGTTCCGTGCAGTCGCTCACACCTTTTTATAGTCGGACACAAACAACTGACACGTGTTCGCTTTGAGAAAAACACCACCTGCTGTTTACATTTTGCTTAATTAGATAAAATCATACAATTGTGACTTAAACTCAACTTATTTTGTTAAAAATAACATTATTTGATTAAGTTTTTACTAAAATCAACTTTTATTTAATAGAAATAATAAAATAGATATTAAATTATATTTTAATATAATTGGGTAAACAAAATTGTGTAAATGATCAATAACAAAATTAATACATAGAAAACAATAATGAATTTATAAATAATTATTGCATTGTTGACGCGCTATCATATATATAGTTTCTCTAAACAATTATTTTCACCTGTGCAAAGCCAACCTCGGGCACTTCTACCAAACCCATAGCAGCCTGCGGATTCATTATTTGTAAAACTCTCTCCTCTGGAGGAGTGAGTTTTGTAAGGCAAGCTGGTCCACCACCAGTTCCAGTTGCAGCCCTGTGTATTTTAGCTGCCTTTCTCTTAACATTATTTTTTAAGTCACTCCAAAAATAGAAGTACAAGACGGAAAAAGCAGTGAAAATTGTCCTTAAAAAGCAAAATGATTCCTTCACCTATGGTAATGGGGGAGCAGCACTGAGTTATCATGCATGTTATTTATGGAAGTTATTTACTTTTTTCCACTTCTCCTCTGGATTTGAATCCCCAGTTGGATCCGAATTTGTAACATAAGTAGGTACCTACCTATCCATGAAGGAAACCATCATCTCAAACTGGGTAGCACTGGTATTCATTTTCAAGAATTTTTTTCCGTGTATACATAGGTACCTAATTTAATAATGTTTGAAAAAAAAAATTACCCGCGAAACTACATTTTCAAAAGAAGGTATTAAAACATTCATTAAAAACACCGCCAAATTATGTATACTCCCAGCTCCTAAAAACATATTCAGCGACGAAGACTTAATTTTTCCGTATTATAGTATGACACTGACACATTGCTTTTTTAAAATATTTTTTCCAACATGGATACACATGTGTTTTGCATAATCGACTAGTATGAAATGAGCCTCAAAACATAATTCATAACCATAGACAATATGCTTAACTACAGTAGCTATCGTCTATTCGATAGCGAGTCTCGTAGCGTTACATCAAACTCGTGGTAGCAAGTTCACGTTAACGATCGCGTTTGCGTCTTTACCGTAACGTGAATAGTTACGTCAAGTGATTTTATTACAGCAACTCCCGGTAGGGGTAAAGAACGTCATTCTAGTAATTTTCCCTAGTGCGCAATAATTCATCATTCTATTTCCATTCCACAATCATTGAATCTTTATAAGCCTTGCAAATTCTGCAGTAATGTTATTTGAAAAAGATTTAGAAAACTCAGAAAACTCTAGTGCAGTATTCAAGCCTAGGTTGTTACCTAAAGAATTACGTAAGTACGTAAGTTTTAAAATTCAATTTAACAGAACTAGGACCCATAACACTACCCCTTGATGTTCCAAAATGTTCAAATCCTTTACAAGTTCACGAAATATAATCCCATTGCCAAATGACTTGACAGGCCAAGTGAAGATCCCCATATGAAAAAGTCAAGGCAGTGAGGTCTGGTGACCGCGTTGGCCATGCGACACTGCCATCTCGCTCTATCCACTGGGAGAAGCGAGTATTTAGGTGACTTCGCACATAACGAGCGAAGTGTGCTGGAGCACCGTCGTGTTGAAATATCAGATTGTTGTTCATCGCGAAGTCGATTTAACTAGACACTAGCATCATAGTTAACTCCTCATTTAACGTATCACTTAAAAGCTATAATTATTTTTTACCATTTAAAGTTTGTGGCTAAAAGTATGGTCCAGTGACAACATCTCCTACTATTTGTCCGCCACTGATGATGAAATGACGACTCATTTGCCATGGTGGAAATTATGATATTGTGTATTCTAATCTAACGTGTAAAGTTTTAGAAAACGTTATACTACATTTTTTGTTCAATGCATAATATTTAAGAAGTTTAAATTTAGATATTTTTAGTAACGTTTGCATATGCATTCTAATCCTTTACCACACAGTCTTCACCTAATTTTCGAACAACGCCATTATTAGCAATAACAGGCCGAGAAGGGGTACTGCTTCGTGGTATATTTTTAATTTCAGAAGGTCCTGGCAAACTCAGTTCTATATCTGGTAGAGAAGGAGTACTGCTTCGTCGTATTGTTTTAATTCCAGAAGGTCCTGGTAGATTTTTCTCTTTGTCAGGCAGTGAAGAGTTGATGATACTTCGTGAAGCATGGATTCCAGCAGGCTCAGGTTTGCCCTGATCAGTAATCTTGTTATCATGTAGATCAATACCAATAAACGCATATTCTGGAATAGCATTACGATTATATGGACAAACACCTGTCGCTTTAAAACCTCCTACGGCGTTGTCATGAGTTGCTGCTCTGCTCCAAGCTCAATAGCTTGGTTTGGACTCTTCTTCAGTTTGGAGATTTGTTATCAATATAACAAATCTCCAAACTGAAGAAGAGTCAGGCGTCTCTCTGGATTTCGTTTCTGCCATAATCGACACGCTTCGTAATAGAATGATTTGAGTGACTTAAACACAGATCAGTCAAGAGTCTAAAGATAATGCGTTGTATGGCTAGGAAGCGTAAACAAGCAAATGTCATTATTAGCAGCGAATTCTAACATCTCTACCGAATTGCAATGGGAAGTATGGCCATCTAATATTAGTAATACTTTTCCAGGTGGTTTTCGTGTTAAAAAATGCGTTTTTAGCCATTCAAAAAATATGAAACTATTAATATACGCAGATTTTTGGGACATAAAGAGCACGGATCCAGGAGGCATTCCATCCTACCATTCTTGTTTTATATTTTTCCCTTTCATAATACATGTTGGTGGGAGGAATACACCTTCTGCATTGCAACATGCGATGACAGTAATAGTCTCTCCTTTTTCTGTTGAGGTTTGGGAGCTTCCAGCTTTTGACCCTTTTTCTGCTAGTACATTACCAGGTCGCGGATTTAAGTGAAGGCCAGATTCGTCCATATTAAAAATTCGGGATGGTTTATCAAATAAATCATATTTTTCGAGTAAATCATAGAGAATATCAAAATATGCATTTACTTCCGTGCGATTCAAACTTTCACAACGCGCCAAAGAAACACCTGCCTTCCTTAATCTTATAGTAGGGTTTTTACTTAAAAAAGACTGCAGCCAAACATATCCGGCTTCTTCTTTATCTATAATAAAATAATGCTTTAAACCTAATTGTTCTGCAAAATTATTCGCAATGCTCCTTAAGTCCTTAGGAGTTAATGGGAAGCAATGTTTTTGCATATTTAATATATGTTTGACTAATCTCTTTTCATGCTCAGTACCGAAAACAGATGATGGACCCATAGGACCTTTAGTAAAATTATTTGATTTGGGGCGCCTCTCCAAAGTTTTTCGAGGAACACCATACTCTAGGGAAGCCTGTCGAACGGATACGTTTCTGGAACTTACATACAGCTTCCATTGCTTGAGTGGAATCTTCTTGAGTCCACCGGCCACGGTCAGTTTTTCGGACATACTGATACTGCATCTGAATGAAAAAAAAATAATTAAACATCCTAGTAGAGATTTAATGCAAAAAATATTATATTTTAGGAACAAAAACCAACTAAGCGCGTGTCAGGCCACACATCGAATATAGGGTTCCATAGTCATCCATTTAGCAATTTTACATATTTATTTATTATTTTGTTATGTTTGTATAAAGTCACGCAAGTAACCGCATTTCACAAGTTAAAAAAATCATCTACACCTTTCATGTGCCCCAGATAAAACATATTTGTCTAAATCTTATTTTAATACTTTGTCTACGTTATACACATATCCATGCAGTTTCACCATAGTAGCACCTATCGTTTGGATGGTAAACCAAGGACGTGTGGAAGGTCATGACGAAACATAAGGGTTCCGAGACGTATAACTACAGAACCCTAAAAATAATTAGTTATATAATGAAAATAAAAAAAATTGTAAATATCAACCCCGTTGGGAAAAAAAAATAAAGATTTAATCTGTTGTTTTGCTAAATAAGGTATGAAATCAAAAAATTTAATAAGGAGAGATGGCCATGGCCGTCTCACCTTGAAATAATTGGCCAAGTGCGTGTCGGGCCACGCGCAGTGTAGGGTTCCGTAGTTCCGAATGCCAACTTTGAATTTATGCCACTAAAAACGTTTAAAAACTTATTATCTATTGAATTTGTATAAATTCCTTTTTCCGAGTACATTTTACAAGTTTATCGCCTATAACTTTTTAATTTGTATACCCTACTTAGCTCTGATAGTTTTCCTTTAAACTACATTATATATACTATAGCTGTGAATTTGTTGCTGTTTTTCACGTGGCCATATATAACCGTTTAGCAGATAGAGGGGGGGGGACACTTGCCTCCAACAAAAATTTTCACTTTAAACCCAAATATTTCAGAAACGGATCCCTAAATCCAAAAATGGTGTTAACAAGCTCACAATGTTTTAGAAAGACCTATTCAACGACACCCCACACAATGTGTTTGTCGAGAAAAAAAAATTGACTCCATCTTTACTTGTATGGCAGCTAACCTAAAAAAATATATTTTTCCAGATTTTATTTTACGACTTTTTCGCCATGATTAATATACATATCCATGCCAAATTACAGCTTTCTAGTACTTGTAGTTTCTGAGTAGGACCGCGGACAGACAGACAGACATGGCGAAACTATAAGGGTTCCTTGTTTACTACGGAACCCTAAAAAACGGGCCTTCTCTCCTAAAACGAATTAGAAGCAAAGACCGCTTGTCACTTAAAAATTTACAATGAAAGCACCGGTACAATTTAAGGTTATTTGATACATTGGAACATGTTTTCCAAAATCGTTAAAAAAAGATAATATAATTATCGTATACATACCTTAATTTGTTGATCAAGAACACCTTTCTAAATATTTTACACGTCGAGTACAATTAAACTGCAATTTTCTCAATTTCTAAATATTTTTTCCTCCCAAAAACATGCACAGTGTCACCAGAACGATAGCGAGGGTCGAACTAAACATAACGTGCTGCCCTCTCTGAAATAGTTCCGGAATTATTTCGATTAGCCATCTGTCCTCTATGGCCATCTATCCTCGAATTACCTTACTATATACTTCGTTAGGCCTATGTCCAGCAGTGGACGTTATGCGGCTGAAATGATGATGATGATGATGATACTTCGTTAATAAGTGTAAACGGTAGATTAAATATAAATATCAGCTTAGAAAATGTATGATCTTGTTCAAAGCACCATAAAACTTGACAAAAACAACTATAAAACTTATTTAAAAACCAAAGATAAGGATAAAGATAAAGATAAAGATAATTTATTTGCCAAACATGTGTTACAAGATATTAGTACATTCAGTTTCGTCCAATCATGTTTACCATCACCGGTGTGCAAATGTGGTCAGAAAGGCTATCATCTATACCTATGCTACCTATATAACTATACTATAATAATATACTTAATCTATGGACCTTATATATAAACTAAAATCAATTCACAATTTATCAGATAAGAAATCCTTAATACTATAATAACATTTGTCTATCAAAAATGACTTAAATTTTTTCTTAAACAAAGTAACATTTAATTCTTTATATTGTTTTGGTATTTTATTATATATTATCGGTGCCATACCTAATACACTATCATGTAATAAAGCAGTTTTGGATGGATGTATGCACAATTTGTCTTTACGTCGGTTTCTTTCTACTCTATCAGATAACTTAGGAAACAGGTGAGGATTACTTTTTACAAATATAGCTGTTTCTATTATATATAATGACGGAAATGTTAGAATCTTATGTTTTTTAAATAGCGGTTCACAACTATCTGTACTTTGTAGTCCGAACATTGCTCGAATACAGCGCTTTTGCATTTTAAATACTATATCTTTATCGGTGGAATTTCCCCAAAAAATTATACCGTATCTAAGGACTGATTCAACAAGGCCATAGTATGCAGTTATTAGTGTATCAATATTTACTTCATTAGATAACCTATATAGGGCATAAGATGAACTACTAATCCGTTTACAAAGACTTTCAATTTGTTCTTTCCATTTTAACTTACAGTCGATTATTATTCCCAGAAATCGAGTAGATGGAACATTAGATACAATATTGCCCTGGTATTCTAAGTTAAAATTGTTCGCCTTTTTAGGTCTTTGAGTAAAATGCATAATGTTAGTTTTATCAAGGTTTATTTTTAAATTATTATTATCGAGCCATGTTATTATTGAGGCTAATGTCGAGTTTACGTCCAATTTATATGATTTTTTGTCCGTGCATTTAACTGTTACTGTACTATCATCAGCGAATAATGTTATACTATGTTTAATATTCATAGGAAGATCGTTAATATAGATAATAAAAAGGAGAGGCCCTAAAACACTACCCTGCGGAACTCCATATGATACACATCGTTCATTTGATGTGTAATATTTTTCTGTTTTACATTTAAAATCAAATTTAGATATTTCTGTTACTTGACGACGATCTGATAAGTATGATTTAATTAATTGTAAGACATTACCTCTAATTCCGTATGCTTCAAGTTTGTCTAATAATATTTTATGATGCACATAGTCAAAAGCTTGCGTCATATCACAGTTGATAGAACAAACTGGATTTCTTTTGTTAACTTCAGTAATAACATTCAGTAAAAAATCATAAATTGCCATATTAATTGTTTTTTTACGACGAAACCCTTTTTGTTCTTTGCAAAATATTTTTTTCTCTTCAAAGTAGGAGTTTAACTCGTTTGAATAGTATTTCTCAAATATCTTTGAAAATATTGAGTTAAGGGCAATGGGTCTAAAATATTCCATACGTTCCCTGTCCGTTTTTTTAAACAAAGGTTTAACTATAGACAATTTTAAATCTTCTGGAAAAATACCTGTTTGAATACTGAGATTTATAATATGACTGAGATGATGACAAATGTGTTCATTTACGGCTTTAACTATTTTTGTTGCAATTCCATCATAACCAACACTGTTTGTATTTTTAAGATTTTTAATAATTTTATATATATCTTGTGGTGTGCTTGGCGCCATAAACATAGAATTTGATTGGTGTCTAATATTTGACGTAACATTAGATCCACATCTCTTTACAGGTTTAACCTTATCAATAAAGTAGTTATTAAAAGAATTTGCTATTTCATCGGGGTCTGAAACAATTTTATCATCAATCTTCAGTCGCGTTACTGGTTCATTTGGTAAATTAAATTTGGAGTCATTGATAATTTGCCATGTCGTTTTTGACTTATTTTTTGATGTGCTTATTTTATAATTATTTTGACTCAGTTTTGTCAACTTAATAATTCTTTTGAATAAGTTTGCATAGCGTTTATAATTTATTTTATTAACTTTTGTAGGCCTTAATCTGAACGTCCATAGAAGGTTTCTTTTCTTTTGGCTGCATTTTTTTAACCCTTTGGATATCCATTTTACTTTACGACAAGTATGAATAGTTATTTGTTTAAGAGGAAAACACTGATCATAAAACAATTTAAAAGTATCCATAAAACTTCGATACGCGAGGTTAGGGTCTTCAGTATCATAAATTTCTGTAAAACTTAGGTTTTTTATACAATTTTTAAACTTTGTTACATTTTCTGCGCTGTAATCTCGCACTGTTTTACGCCAAAATTTTAATTTTACGGTTTTTTTAACAGGTAATTTAATCAATATCAAAGAATGATCCGACACTCCAAATTCTACCACTTCCGTCGCACATTTGGTTTTAAAATTATGAGCAAAATTATCCAGACAAGTGTTACTAGCAGGCCTGGTTACTTCTTTTACAGCTAATTTAAAGTCATAATTTGACAATAGACCTTCAAATTCAATTTTATCATTACTATCTGTTAATATATCAATGTTGAAGTCACCAGCAATAACTACATTGTTAAATTTATATTTTGGAATATATCTCAAAACTTGTTCTAATTTATCTGTACATGTACATCCTGCATAGGAATCAAGGTTGAATGTGGCCCTATATCATAGAGTGGCTCATCACGGGGAGGAGTCTCTTCCGTGGATGGTTTTAATGCTGAGGAATTAGCCATCTCAGTCTTCTTTTCTTCCTTTTTAGCCTCCACCTTTTTCTTGAAGTTAGCGGCACGATTAGATGGCCGTCTGGTGGTCCGAACTCTCTGCGGATCAAAGGCTGGCGCTTGGTAAGACCAGTCTCTAAGCATCTCGCGATTGGTGTTATATTCGTAGGCTCTCTGGGCATCTCTAAACCCACGGCGGTTACCGCCGGATTGGTTTTGAGGATTAAACAATGGACGTCTGTCCTCCATAAGGGAAATAAATCTTCGCGTTTGCGGTATTAAAACAAAAACGACCAAGTAGACTTTCTTATGTAAATTCAACAATATACTTACATATCGCTGCTTCACTATGCTTACTGAGTTTTAGTTACTTAAAACAAAATAAAATCACGAGTTTAACAATTCAGCTAAGTTTTTAACTTCAGTTTTTAGTGAAAATGCACTTGAAGGCTTTGTTTCGCCGGGCGGTAACATGACGCGAGAGACAAGAAGAATGGTGCCAGTGGCGCGACGTGGTCACACAAATGATAGTTACGTACAATACAAAGAGATGGCGCTGCAATCAAACATATCGTTCATAAAACAACGTTGTTAATGAGCGATGTATCGATGTTTTCTTGTTGTCTAACATCGATGTTTTAACATCGAAAATACACCCACATTACGTTAATTTACTAAAATACACTAATTAATAATTCGTTGCTGTAATAATTTAAGGGTTTTATATTCACAAAAAAAAAATGAATAGACGGGTATTTATTTTTTAAAGGAAATCATAAAATCAATTACAACAGTAATGATTATTTACCTATATATATTCATTTGTTCCCTCGATTTTGTATATATTTTTTTTTTATCTTCTCACTCATTTGGTGTATTTCCGATGTTACAGATGTGCATATTGTTTGCAGCGATCAGTTAGCAAATTCTCGGCCTCTTGGGTTTGTTTTCTGGCTACTCCAGGAGTGGTGCCACCCGTTAAAGTCTCCTCCTATGACGCAACATACACCCACATTTTTATGCAATAGCACCTCGAGCTTGTACAGAGTGCTGTCCTCGTCGATGTTAGGTTCTGCATATAGTGATGTTATAATGAAATTTTTATGTCCTATGCTAAGTTTAATGGTGTTCATATTTGGGCTAGAGTATTGTGCCATTGTAATAAAATTGGTAATTGATTGTTTGATTAATATACATGCTTTGACTCTATTTTCGTTTGTTGATTGTTGGCTAATTTGAATTCCCGGGATGTTTTTTACTTTGTTAATATTTGCCGTGTAAGGTTCGCTTATTAGCGCTATTTGAAAATTGCTTTTAATAAAGTATTGTAGAAATTCATCTTGCCATTTTTTGCATTTGCTGGGATTCCATTGTATGATTCCCACAGAGTTATTCGCCATGTTAGTGGTGTAGGTTTCGGCCCTATCTATTGCCCGTAGTATGTGCTGGAGGTTGCATTGAATTATCTTGAGGTGACTAGTAACCATAATCGGTACTTTCTTCAAGGGTTTTAACAATTTCAATGATTTTTGGGCATGTTTTGTTATCTAGAGCAGAGTGATTTGTGTGCGTTGCATTTTTGTTTTGCTTACAATTATAGCACGATTTCTTGATAGCGTCAGACTTGACGGGGCAGGCGGTAATGTGGTGTGTGGTAGATGCGCAGTGGCCGCATGGGTAAAATTCAGCAGTGCACTTATTGTTTGTGTGCCGAAATTGAAGGCACTTGTAAGGCACTTGTAACATTACAAGAAGCGACTGAAGTCTGCGACGTGCACACTCTGGCGATCCACATTTACTCGCTCGCCCTCCACGGCGGAATGGATATCTGGAATATTCATCTTTTACTGTTAAAACATAACGATTGGATGTACAACTAGGTATAGGCCAAATCTATATTAAGTCTTTCAAAACAAGAAGTTGCTTTTATAAATCTGCCTTGTATCTGAATAAACCTTGGTTTCATTTGAGAACATGTAGGAATTTTTTCTGTTGGAGAACTCTTATGTCATTGATAGAATACGGATTTTTTTTCTGACGCACCCAATGTGCTATTCTTGCTTCTTCTTATCGAGTGTGTTAGTGACTAACACTAGTGTCAGAGTTTTTAAACCGCCTTAAAGGCCTCTGACATGGTTTTAGGTAACGACCAATGTCAAAGACAGTGACCGGGACCGACGGCTTAACGCGCCCTCCGAAGCACGGATCATCTTACTTATCAGACAATCAGGTGATCAGCCTGCAATGTCCTAACCAAACCAGGACAACAACACAAAGTCGTTGCCCCCGCCGGGAATCGAACCCGCGACCTCCGGGTATGAGCCGAACGCTCTAACCACTACACCACGGAGGCAGTTTATTTAGCTATTCTTGCTACTACAGGATGACTCAAGGAATCATCTAGTCTGTACAGTTTGTCCGTAGTCTCCGTTATCAGCATAAAATAACAATTTACCTATTTGATGATGTAGGGCATTCCTAGTTCGTTGTAAATAGTTCCTTAATTTCACAGCTAGATAATTTGCAAATATTTGGCTTTCGTCTAGGGAAGTAGTGGATTCGGAAGTAGTCATTACTTTTGCTGCGCTGGCATTGAGCACAGCAAATGCTGACTGCAACATGTGCTGGTTTTGCATGTGCTAGACATAGAAACATAAAATTAAAAGCAAAAATTGTTTATACATGTTTCTAGTAGTTTTTCAAATCAAAACATGGTGTATTTCCTAACATTTGTTGAATATAAAGAATCTGTTCGCTGTTTCGTTTTTACTAGGTTAATAGCCGAAAAAATACGCTCAACAGCTGCACTTGTATGAGGCAAGCACATCAATTCTGAAACAAATCTGCCTAAAGTCGGGTACAGGATGTTCTCGTCAGCTGGATTGGATTTTTTGCATCTCCACTCACAAATTCCAATTGAGTTCACAATTACACACACAACACAAACAATTTACAAAATAAATGTCGTGAAAGACAAAGTAAAAGGGGAATAAGCTTGTAGATTTAACGGGTTCGCTATAATATGCATGCGAAGGGATGTTAAATTATTTTGAATATGTGATTGCTTAAGAGGCATAGCATTTATTTGGACAGCGACACTCCTCCCAAAAATATCGAACTCGTTCTCGTTATTTGTCGTTGGGGTTTGAACCATCTCTCCAACAGCTTTGACTTTGTTCACTAAACTTTCTAAGCATTTTATGTTTCTTTTGCGACTATACACAGGTTTCTTAGCAGCTTCAGTTTCTTGTGTAATGAGAGAATCTTTGCTAGAATAGCAACTTCCAGGCTGCTAGACTCGTAGACAGGTGTAGCTATCCCTTCAACTGTAGCCTCCGCGGAGTTCTGAAAATAATACATGAATACTAGTTTCTGTTTCAGGTTCCTAGCGATGAAAACCAGTGGAAGAAAATCGCAGAGGGTTTTGAAAATAAATGAAACGATGTTGTGACGCTATCGATGAAAAGCATGTTGTTTTAAAGGCGCCGTTAGAAGCAAGAAGCTATTATAATCACAAACATCAAAATAGCATAGTGCTCATGGCCGTGCTTGACGATGACTACAAATGTTCATATATCGACGTTGGTTACAACGGCAGAGTATCTGATGGAGACGTGTTTCAAAAATGTAGCATCAGCAATCGATTGGAAAGTCTGCTACCAGAAAATCACTGTATTGTGGGGGACAATGCTTTTAAGTTGAAAACTTATTTAATGAAGCTGTATGGCGAAAGCAGTAACATGACCACTTCTCAGAAAGTATTCAACTACAGTTTTTCTTGAGCCCGTCGTATAGTTAAAATGTATTCGGTATTCTAGTCAGTCGTTTTAGAAAATTTGAAATACCTTTACCATTTTATCGTCTTGCTCTGCTTTACATAACTGGCTCAGGTATTTAAAAAAACGTAGATGACTCATTGACAATCGACGAAGAGATAAGCGGCGGAGGACGCTTAGAGATTTCGCGCGCTTTCTCGACGAAAACCATTGAATCTTATGTAAAATACACCCAAATGTAAGTAATTGTATTGTTATTATGTTATTTTTGTAATTATGTTATGTTTTTGTAAATATATTCTTAGGTATGATCTCACGCTGGTTATCGTAATAATATTTATAATTGTTGAACTCTGCAGACAAATTAAAAAAATATTTAGCTGACGCGTTAATCAAGAGAAATTGCCCTTTTAAATGGTGGCAGCAACATATAAATTATTTGTTCAGCATTGTAATATAATGGTAACATCCATTCCATGTGAACGCATTTTTTCTAAATCTGGTTACGTGATTAGTGACAGAAGAACTCTCTGTCGTCGACGAAAGTGGCGCAAATAATATTGAAATAGCCAATTGCCAAATGATTCGACTTTTAATTGTGGATAGTGTGGATAATTTGCCTGCGTAATTGCCATTTTATATGTTAGAAACGAAACTACACTAACAAAATAAATTTCGTATCTACTAGGCGTCAGCGGCCTATGACCTATGAGAACTTCTCTAATATTTATGATTAAAAGACTGATGCCCGTTTTCACCAACAGCACCTAAAATTTAAGTGTCCCCTAAGCTAACATAAGGGGCACCTAACGCAAGTTTTGTTTTCACCAACGGTTAAGTGACACCTAAAGCATTAGGGGACTCTTATAATTTAGGGGATGAATTGACGACCCCGTAACTTTTAGGTGACGTTTATTTTTAGGTTATTTTGCAAACCGTCCCTTGCACCGAACAATAAAATAAGATAAAAATGGATATTGACCACGACTTATTTAAAGATTTAGAAGCCATTGAAGATATAGAATTATTAAGTGACCGAAATATATTTAGACGTCCTCGTATTTACCGTGAAAGATCGAAAGATTTTGAAAAATATGATGAAAAGGACTTTTTCATAAGATATAGGTTATCAAAAAAGAGTGTTTTATTTATATTGCAAAAAATTGAACATTTATTAGAATTCCACGATGACAGGTAAGCCACCTTTAAAGTGAATCGGTTGAATTGAAGTGTAACCTTACCTACTTAAGTACTGTTTACTCGCATTGCGAGTAGGTAGCTGTTTACTTAATTTATAAGGTTACAAAGTTATATAGGTAGTTAAGTAATGTCACTTTCGCTTATCGCGACGGTCACACCTCATTAGTATTTTAAGACCGTTTCTAATATTTCTTATGAATATCTTAACACTGCAACTTTGTATGACACTTATCTCATATTTTATTGTTAATAATTTCAAGAAATACATTTTACGATCATTTTCTAGGACTATTGCATCACTCATATTTCCAAGTTTCGATTCGTCACGTAACCGTGACTCTCGATAAGAACTTAGTATAAAAGAGAGGAGCTGCGTCTCCAGATTCATTCTACTCCGGGCCTTCAGCAAATCAAGTATATTATTTTGTTCTCAACTTATATTGTAATAATTGTATAACTATTTTCTACAAATTACAAGAAGTGATCAAGACTAAATCTTTTATTTCTCACTATCAAGTGAGTGGTGGCAGCATCTACTACGAACCTGAAGAATAAATTACCAACCCTCTCAACCACGAAAACTTAATTGGTGGCAGCGGTGGGATACAGCACGAAGAAGCATCCTCAGCAGTCGTTTCCAGATAAGTAACATCAACCCTCAAGTAAGTGGCAGATCTGGACGGTTGCCTTTTCTTTCAAGAATTAAGAGGAGGAACCCCGTCATTTTATTGAGAACTTTGCAAACAAGAAAAATTTCAAGGAAGGAATTTTTCGTCGGAGTAAAATCGGGAGGTTCTATATACGAGTGATATCATCGTTTCCCTTCCTTACCAAATTTTACCCTACATAGACACAAGCGTGTTATTAGGAAATTTTTAAATATTTCTTTGACTATTTTATTGTCTATTTTACTGTCTATTTTATTGTCTATTTTATTGTCTTATTATATTGTATTTTCTTAATGCTATTCTCGCGAGATAGATATAAGTATTGAAATTAATGATTGAAATTAACGCAAAACGTGAATTTAATAATTGCTGCGCAGTCGAAGGAATTGAATACCGGGACATACCCGAAGATTTATATTGCGAATACAAATTTTAGATTGGTTTAGCAAACCTGACCAAAATTGCTTCTAAATTGGTTAATCGGCAAACCTAACCAAAATTGCCAGTATATCGCAATAATATTAAAGAAAATTTTGTGGTTACGCAAACCAGAATAAAATTGCAAATTTATTGTAAGGAATTATATGAATACATATACTATTATATGCGGACCAGACGGACGTGATATCAATATATTATTTTGTTTAAAACAATTTACAATTCTAAAAGGTTGTAATTTTTCCACCCCTCAAACAGTATATTATAAAATAATTGCCGTAGTAATCATCTTAGTTTACGTTCAAGGAGAACCACGGGTTAGAACTGCTACTGTGACTTATCTAAATCAATTTATTTTATTTTTCTCTTTTCTCCTTGAGTATTTTGTAAATCTTTACATGAACAATTCAACCATGAACTACTTAGCAGATTTGGCCCAACGAGAATTAAATCAGGTAGCTCAGCAGGCTGTAGGTCAAGCTAGAGAAGCAGCTAGGCGTGAAATCGAGCGTGTAACTGATCAAATTATAAGAGAACGCGTTCCGATGAACGAACCGACAGAAGAGTACCATAACTCTCCCCCATTGGCTAGTGGAATGGACCATCCACCTGAGTCTAACCAACCAGAGATGCCTCCATTAGTAGAACGTTCGGAAAGGGTAGAAAGAGGAGCGGAACCTCTTGAACACCCAGGACCTAATTTTCCTACTTTCCCTAGTTACGTAACTCGTAGCGAAACTGGTAATATGGCCAGAGAAAACGCGGATAGTTTTGGGTACGGACGGTCACCCCCACCAACGTTTGATGCAACTTATCCTCCTACTACTTTGCCTATACCATTTTTACATCGTCGAAATGCACGATTAATGGTCACTGAACTGATCGATGTTATTCCCACTTTCGACGGCAACTCGCGAATGATTAATTTATTTATAAAGAAATGCGAATATGTTTTGTCTATTGTTGGAGATTTAGAACCAGCTGAATATAATTTTATTATGCAAAAAATAACAAGTAAATTAATGGAAAAAGCAGCGACCTTAATAAGTGAACATGATTACGCATCTGTAGATTGGGCTACATTAAAAGATTTCTTGATACAACACTTCGGAGATCAAAAATCAGAAGGCTGTCTTGTTCTCGAGCTCGAACAATTAACTATAAAAAGTAATGAATCTTATCAAGATTTTTATAATAGAATTCAATCTGTAAAAAGCAATTTATTTTCAAAAATCATTGCAACCAATGAAACGGCAACTCGGCAAGTCAAATTAAATATCTATAACCATTCTGCATTACAAGTATTCCTATATAATTTACCTCAGTATCTTCTTCGTCTCGTGCGGATGAAAGAACCAAAAACCCTTGAAGAAGCTCTTCAAATTGTTCTAGAGGAAATGAATTTCCAAAAACAATATTCGCTCCGAAATGAGCAAAATTCTCGAGCTTCACCAAGAAATTCTGGTCATTCATCTCAAAATCACCATAATTTCAGACCTAGAGGTCAACATCAGAATAGAAATCAACCCCATCGAAACCCAGAATTTAATAACTTCCGATCAAATGAATTCGAAAGACGGAACCCATTCAATTATCATTTCAATAACAATTCACGACCCCAAGGTGAAAATAATTTCGCTCCTTTCAATAGGAACATCCCTCAATTTAATAGGAACAATCCTCAATTTAATAGGAACAACCCTCAATTTAATAGATACCAATTCAATAGAACTTCGCCATTTACGGCAAATCAAAGAGCCGGAAATAATAATAATTTCCAAAACCCAAGTACTTCTAGGCAAACTAATGCTCCTAGAACAAGTAATGTTAATTATTTAAATCAACCAGGATCGGTCGAAACTAATGTAACGGAAAACCAAGAGTCCCAACCAAATTTTCAAGTCCAAGCCTCGGAAACCAACCCGACAATTTAGAAAAGAAAGATCAATACGATTCACTACCATATGTAAACATTCCCGAAATAGAATCAAAATTACTGTTAGACACCGGTAGCACTAGGTCATTCTTATGTAATAAAATCGCGATCAAATATTTTAACAGTCATAAAAGTTACGAGCCGTTCGAGGTCATCAGTACGCATGCGATTAGTAAACATAATGAAGTATTAAATATTCCACTTTTTAAATTATTCAACACTGACCTATCGCACAAATTTTATGTTTACGACATTGATAACTGCTATGGCGGATTGTTCGGTATAGACTTGTTAAGGAAAATCCAAGCAAAAATTGATACTAAAAATAGATGTCTGATAACGCCGAAAGTGAAAATACCAATTCACTTCGACGAGCAGAAGAATGCCTCGTTTACTAACATTGTTGCAATAACTTTAGAACCGAGAATGGAACAAAGGATTAGTGTGCCTACGACCTTGGAAAATGGAGACGGTATACTAGACTTTGTAGAATTTTACGATGGCGTACGCATGCCTTGTGCCCTAGTTAAGTGTGTCAATGGATTTGCGTATACCATTGTGCAAAATACAACTGATAAATTTATTACCATTAAAATAACTAAACCATTTAAAGTAGAACCATCATTACCAATTTTAAAAATTCATACTAATTATTTGCCTAATAATGAACAACTTTTAATAGATAATTTGAAAAAACTTAGATTGGAACACATGAATGAAGAGGAAAAGGACTATATTTATAGCTTATGTTATGAATATAGGGATCTTTTCTATCATGAAGACATTCCTCTGTCATTTAGTAACAATATAAAACATAAAATTAGGACAACTTCTGAAACTCCCATTTGTGTAAAGCCTTATAGGTTACCTCCTTCACAAAATGAAGAAATTAAAACTCAAATAGAACAACTTCTAAAAAATAATATTATTAAACCTAGTTTCTCGCCCTGGAATGCCCCTATACATCTAATTCCAAAAAAATTAGATGCAAGTGGTGAAAATAAATATAGAATGGTAGTCGACTATCGGAAACTCAATGAGATAACGATAGATGACAAATACCCATTACCAAATATAAATGACTTATTTGATAAATTAGGAAACAGTACTTACTTTACTACACTAGATTTAGCTTCAGGTTATCATCAACTGGAAATTGAAAAGGACGACCAACCAAAAACTGCCTTCAGCACTCAATTTGGACATTATGAATTTCCTTTTGGACTAAAAACTGCGCCTGCTACTTTTCAAAGAGCAATGGACAGTATCCTAAGAGGATTACAAGGAATTCACTGTTTGATTTATTTAGATGATATATTAATTTTTTCAACCTCATTAAAAGATCACATCCTAAAGTTAAAATAAGTTTTCGACACATTAAGAGAAGCTAATCTTAAAATTCAATTAGATAAGTCTGAATTTTTAAGAAAAGAAGTGTTATACTTAGGCCATACTATAACTAAAGATGGACTTAAACCTAACAATGATAAAATCACTGCAGTACTTAATTATCCCCTTCCTAAAACGCAAAAAGAAATTAAATCATTTCTAGGTTTAGTAGGATATTATAGAAGATTCATTAAAGACTTCTCGAAAATAACCAAACCAATGACTTCGCTTCTGAAAAAGAATACTAAATTTATAATAACAGATGAATATATCAAGGCCTTTGAAACATGTAAAAATTTACTAACCAATGCTCCCTTATTACAATATCCTGATTTTAAAAAACCTTTCATATTAACTACCGACGCATCCAATGTTGCCCTTGGAGCTGTACTATCACAAGGAACTATAGGACAAGATAAACCCGTAGCTTATGCAAGTAGAACCTTGTCAAGAACGGAACAAAAATACAGTACGACAGAAAAAGAATTATTAGCAATTTTATGGGCAGTTAAACATTTTAGACCCTATTTATACGGTATGAAATTTTCAGTCTTTACTGATCATAGACCATTAGCTTGGCTATATTCATTAAAAGAGCCCAATAGCAAACTAACGAGATGGAGACTTCGTCTTCAAGAATACGATTTTGACGTAATATATAAAAAGGGAAATCAAAATACTAATGCAGACGCATTATCTAGAATCCAATTAAACACTTTAGATGTTTCACCTTCAACTTCAGATAATACTTATGAAAATATACTTGATGTACCTGACGATATTTCACAAATCACTATGACTGCATTCGATGTTGAATCATTAGATAATATTAATGACTTTGATGATGATGAAGATAATAATAATAGTATTCCTATATTATACGAAGCAGTAGACACAAAACCTAATCAGATATTAGTATATCATTGGTATAGAGACGAGGTAAAAGTTAAAGATATATCTAAAAGTAAAAGAAAAATTATAGAAGTATACACCTCACTTAATCCCATATTAATAAAAAACTTTTTAAAAGAATATATAAATACACATACAAAATATTTCATTTATTTCAATTCAACTAATTTAAAACAATATTTTTATGATGTAATAGCGGACCTCTTTGACACTAACAATATTCAAATAATAGAGTGTACTAAAAGAGTAAGTGTTATTGAAAACGAAGATGAACAAAAGGAATTAGTTCTTAAAACTCATGAAGGAAAGACATGCCATAGAGGAATAAGAGAGACTCTGAATAGATTAAAAAGAAATTATTATTGGTCTGGTATGAAAGAAACAGTTAGTGCAATAATAAATTCATGCGACATTTGTAAGAAAGCCAAATATGAAAGAAAACCTTTAAAGCCTCTTATTGAATTAACCCAAACTCAGAATAAACCTTTCGAGGAAATATTCATGGATTTATTTAAAATCGACAATATAACTTATCTTACAATTGTAGACGCCTTTAGCAAATTCGGACAAGCCTTTGAAATAGCTAATCGATCCACTCCAGAAGTAAGTAAAGCCTTATTAAAATATTTTTCTTATTTTGGAACGCCTTTAAAAATAAGTTGTGATCCAGGTTCTGAATTTAACAATCATTTAATAAGAAAACTATTACTTCTATATAAAATAGATTTGCATATTGGTACCCGAATAATCCTAACTCTATGGGTATCATAGAACGATTTCATAGTACATTAATAGAAATTTACAGAATAATTAAAATTCAAAATTCTTTCAGTAATACTGAAAATAATATGTCATATGCTATATCAGCATATAATAATACTATTCACTCAGTTACTGGATTTACACCATTTGAAGTAATTTTCGGACATACAGATTCCAGAAGCGTATTTGATTGTAACTATAACCATCAGTATATGCAACAATTAGTGCGGGATCATAAAGAACGAACTAATGTTCTATATAAATATATAACTGATAAAACTATCGAATTTAAAAGACAAACTAGGAAACGATTAGAGCCAACTGCATCCACAAGTAAAGAATTGCAAAAAGGAGACACAATTTATACAAAAATTGTGAACAAAAGAGCAGCAAAGGATAAACCTAGATATCAATCAGCGGTAATTATGGCGTGTGTACAAATCGTCGGGGTATATAGCGACCAGGAAGGTAATAATGAAACCCATTGGATCTGGTTCGATCCATCACCGTCTACAGGCCAGGAGTGGCAACGGGATAGTGGATAATTTATTTGATTATTGCAGAGTATTTATACTAAAACATTATACAGTGTTATATTGAATCTACACGTCCAGTTAGTACGTGATGCGCTAAATTAACAAAATATATAACTTGCTTATTAATTAAATATATATCCTAGTTGACATCACGTACAACTTTATGGATGCTGCCATAGTAATCACCGGAGATATTGAAAGAAATGTGGTTCCCATAGTAACTAAAGATCGAGACACTTCGGTACCTCTTAAGAATGTTAAGAGACCTAATAAAATTACTACATTAATGAATAAGGGGATGGCCTACTTAACTAAAAAATAATTACGACTTTTTAGAAGTAAAGAATTGTAAAGAATTTTATTTTTAAGAATCATAGGGAATTTTAAAGGAATATTAGAGTTAAACCACGTAAGGAACAAAAACTAAGAACTAAATTGCTATATGATATAAATTAATATTATTATTTTATAGTAATATGACATAATCACTATGTTAAGTAAAAGATATAATATGCAACTCGTACTTAAACTAGGAATAGGAATAATGGAAACTAAAAATGCATTTTACTTGGTAGAAATTTAATGATAAGGAAAAATATATAAACTCTATTAAGTATTGTAAAGCACGCTTCACTGTCTAACCCTATCCTAAAAATCTAGAAGATCGCCGAGAAGAACATGGACTGCTTGATATTGGCACTATCAGTTCATCTTACTTGGACATACAAGAGATCAGGTCATAATGTCAAATGCCTTGCTTCCTTACGTCAGCAAATTATAATACAAGATGTAAAGAAACCTATCAAGTGAATAAGTGAATCTTCATGTTATAGTGAAACCAGTGAACAGACACTTCAGGTGCACATTGTGAGCTGTGAACTAAAGGACGATTAAAGACTTTAGGAAGTGAATAGTGAAGTTTTATAGAAATTAAGTACCAATTGTATCACTAACATAGTAATTAGAATTGTAATAATTACTAACCTTTTTGATCACTATATTGTATGTAAAATTTTCGTTCCACTCTAATTTCACTCTTGAGGTGGGAGGAGTTAAGTAATGTCACTTTCGCTTATCGCGACGGTCACACCTCATTAGTATTTTACGACCGTTTCTAATATTTCTTATGAATATCTTAACGCTGCAACTTTGTATGACACTTATCTCATATTTTATTGTTAATAATTTCAAGAAATGCATTTTACGATCATTTTCTAGGACTATTGCATCACTCATATTTCCAAGTTTCGATTCGTCACGTAACCGTGACTCTCGATAAGAACTTAGTATAAAAGAGAGGAGCTGCGTCTCCAGATTCATTCTACTCCGGGCCTTCAGCAAATCAAGTATATTATTTTGTTCTCAACTTATATTGTAATAATTGTATAACTATTTTCTACAAATTACAAGAAGTGATCAAGACTAAATCTTTTATTTCTCACTATCAAGTGAGTGGTGGCAGCATCTACTACGAACCTGAAGAATAAATTACCAACCCTCTCAACCACGAAAACTTAATTAGGTACTTACCTAAATATTTATTTACCTACTATATAACTTTGTAACCTACTTGCTTCTTATTTTTACAGAAATAAATCTGTGGCACCGATTAACCAACTACTGTGTGCCTTAAGATTTTATGCGACAGGCAATCAGTTATTGTCTATAGCAGATCTAAATGGCATCAGTATTTCTACTTGCTGCCGAATCATAAAGAGAGTGTCTGATGCGATTGTGGGTCTGCGAGGCGAAGTTATACAATTCCCAGACACTGAAGAAGAACAACAAATAGTAAAAGAAGAGTTTTACAGAATAGCTCGATTTCCAAATGTTTTAGGATGTATAGACTGTACACACATAAAAATTCAATCACCAGGTATTATCTTTTAGTTTTATGTGTCTTATTTAATTGTATGAATTATAATTTTATTTATCTATCTGTGCTTAATTATAGGAGGAGATGATGCCGAACTATTCCGAAATAGAAAAGGCTACATGTCTATTAATATGCAAACAATAAGTACTGCAAATTTATTGATGACTGATGTGGTGGCACGCTGGCCTGGATCTACACATGATGCTACCATATACCAAAGTAGTCGGAGATATTCAAAATTTGAAGTAGGTGACTATAGAGGAAATTATTTGTTAGGAGACAGTGGATATCCATTAAAGGTAAAAATTAAACAAACGTCTATGCAAATAATAGTAAAATTTATTACTACTAAAAATAAAATAAAATAAGTTTATAAGTAAATCTATATATTAATCCTTTTCATTGTAAACTCCAAATAAATTATTTAAAGAGAAACCTCCACCTGAAACAAATAAAAGATGTATTATGTATAAAAATGTCTATGAAACTTCATAACAATTAATATTTCACCAAAAGCGGGCAGGGCAGCTACTAGCCAAACGGCCAATAAATAATTAATAAATTTATGAAGACATGATTTAATATTTAGAGCCATCTTCTGACTCCTTATCTAAATCCTGTGACATATGGTCAACAAAAGTATAATGATGCCCATATCAAGACAAGAAATGTTGTTGAACGGCAATATGGAGTCCTGAAAAGAAGATTTCCAGTGCTAGCAGTGGGTATCAGACTACGATTGGAAACAGCTATCCGTGTTATGCTGGCATGTTGTGTTTTACATAACATATGCATAATTCGTAAAGAATCTGAACCCATAAATGACGGTTCTATTCCAAATTAAGAAAGTCTAATTAATGATGATCAAATTCCCCGTCCTCCAATTACCATAAGTGATCCTGTCTATGGCTTTCAAAGAAGTCAGATGACTCAATACTTTGATAGTCTGTAATTTTAAGTATAATATGTATGTTAAAAAATAAACATTTACCTTTTATTTGTTCTAAAATCGCAGTTTTTATTTCAACCTCTCTTGCTGCTGCTTTTTTGTAAATCATACAATTTTTTTTTTAATTCTAGTTCCTCTCTCAATAACTGTTATTTTAAGGCTTCTACAGTTTCTCTTTTTTTGTATACATTTTGTATGCTATTTGAAACTGAAGAAGTTGCCTCACTCCGCTCATTAGTTTTTGATATCTGTGGCCGCCTTCTTGACCACAATGGAGCTTTAATAATGGGTGTCTTCTGAAGTTCTTGTACATTCTAAAAAATAAAATAATCAATATTTTATGTTTGTATCTAAGCCAATTAACAAAATAAAAGAAAATGATTACAGTTTTTATAAGTGTCTTGTAACTATGCTTACTTATTATGAAGAAAACATAAACAGTTCTTTCTACTTACATCAGCCTTAGGTTCTTCAGCGAAGTGTTCATTTAAATTAATACACTCTATTTGTGGCTGGGTCGTTTGTGGAAATTCTGTAATTACCTCTTGACTCTGAAAAATAAACAGTTTCATGAAATATAGATTATAACAACAAGTTTAATATAATTAAAAAAAAATTAAGAGTGTTAAATATACCTGGTATTTTGGTTCCACATTTGATTGCGCATTTATATCTTCTGCAGTTTGCCAGTACTCATTTTGGGTGCAAATTACTTTTACATGCACCCTTTCCATATCCTGTCCAGTTTCAGCGTCACAGTCTGGAACTCCTAATACTCCAGTACATCCTCGCCCAAGTATGGCACAAACCTGTTCCAGTACTGGATCAATTTTTAAAATAGATGGGCCACCCCCAGTCTGTGTATTATTATTTTTTATTTGCGCATAATACCTTTTGCTCTCACTTTTCATCTTCTCCCAGATTTTCATGAGTCTTTGCATCTAAAACAAACAAGAAAACAAATAATTTTGTAGATAGTACCTAGATTTTAAGGTTAAAATGGTATATAATAATATGTAACTTCTATGAATTTTGAAATTATGAAATAATAAGTAGATACATAAGTAACGTTTATTTCTCATACCTGTATTTGATGTTGAATTGAAAGAGTTTGTGATGGAAACCCATGCACTATTTTTCGCCTCATTTGTGGCTCCATCGGTCTTCTTATTTAAAATAGTGTCCTTATGCTGCAGCAGTAATTTTATTAACTTATCTTTATCTTCGAGTGAGAAATTTTGCGCACGCTTCCTCTTTTCTGCCATTATTATATTCAATTTTGTAATTAAACACCGAACACGAAAAAGAATACGCAACAAATATACAGTAAACAGGAGAAATGATTGAAATGAAACAGGTTGTCACTGTCAGTAGTAGTGTACATATATTTAGCTAGGTATTTATTAGAGTATCCGTAAAATTACATCCAGGAGAAAAAATATGTCTTATCGCGAGAAATTGCAATTGATGAGATACTAACTCTGGAAGGGGAGGCTTGATATAAAATACGTGCACTGTTTCAAACAATTATTACCTACTGGCAGCTTCTTTTGGTACTAATATGTATATTTTTTTATTATTTTTATTTTCATATTTTACATTTTTTTAATTTTTACTTTTTTTATATTTCTTAATTCCCTTTTTATAATTTTTAAATTTTCTTTTTTAAGTTGTTCTTTTCCTTCTTTCTATTTGTTCTTTGTTAAGTTTAGACCGGGGTGGTGTGGCGCGGCGGCCGTGGTGGTGGTGGTTCGTCTCATGGTGTCGCGGCCGCGACGATGGCGGTGTGATGTCGGAGATGCCGTAGCCTCCCAAGGAGCCCGCGCAGGCTGAAAAGCCGGAGAAGGAGGCCATGCGGCAGCGCCGCCTTTACCAACGCCTGCGGCTTCCGGAAGCGGCACTTCAAGCGCCTCGGTCGCAGATGTCGGCAAGGAGATAGCTGCCGTCAACGCTCGATAGAAAGCGGCCGTTGCCCCGGTCCGAGCACCACGTGGCAGAACGGAGCTCTGTTCATTATTAGAATAATAATGCAATTCACTCAACATACCCGTTGTATTCGACACCGTAGCAGTTCAGTGAATTGCATTAATAGTATCTGATATGAACAGGGCTCCAATAATTTAGAATAAATTGATTTGCAGCGCTCCCCTGCTGGACGGAGTGAGTGGCGCGGCGGCCGTGGTGGTTGTTGGTGTCATAGTGCCACGGCCGCGACGATGTCGGTGTGATGGCGGCGATGCCGGTGCCTCCCTAGGAGCCCGCGCAGGCTGAAGAGTCGGAGGGGGCCATGCGGCTTCGCTGAGCTTCTACAAACACCTGCGGCTACCGGAGGTGGCAAAGCTAGCGCCTCGGCTGCGGATGTCGGCGGATAAGATGACTGCCGCCACCGCACGGTAGGAAGCGGCCATTGCCTCGTCCGAGCGCCGCCTGGCGGCACGTGTATTCATATTGGGGAGCTCTGTTCATTATTTGAATATTAATGCAATTGGGTAGATTGGCTGGGCCAAAAGTAATTTATTTGGTACAGATCATAACGTCACAAAATAGTGTCACTTTTCATTGACCGTAACCATTTTCAACATAATTAATTATGTTGAAAATGGTTATGGTATATGGGATACATTTTTTTTGAATCATGATGATTTTAGAAAAAACTAATATAAAAAGCGCTATTTGACTTCAAAAAAGCATGACGTCACGGTTTCGTATTTCCTGTGGTGTTTGTTTTGCTATCCCACTTGTTGAGGGTATGGGCTCGCATGCCGTTTCTGATATACCTTTATCAGGATGAAGCATCCCTATAAGCGTGGCGTATTGATCAGCAAAATTGTCAGGATTTACAGTTCCCGCTGCAGCAAATCCATTCACTGCTTTATCTGAAGTGGTAACCTTTAAATATGCCATACTAAAAAGAGGTTCAAATAGGTGCTAGCTTAACATATTTGTTAGTTTTTATACGAAGGTTACATTCTTTGTGAAATTGCAGCTTCAGTGGTCAAAAAAATGTCTAGTCAAGCTGTTGAGTCCGGTATGCCGTATGAGGCGCTATCGTACTAAAACTTGTGAACGACCATATATATAGACCATAGCATATCTGCCAGCAGATTCGTGGTTCTACTTTCTGCTTAAAACTTCACAGTTTTTCATACCTGAAAAATTGAGTCTGACATAAAGTCTGCAATATTTGACGACACTTTAGTATTATCCAAATCGTTTAAGTCAGCTATTTTTTATAATCTCCAGTGCTTGAGTGAATTTGTCTGCATTTAGGCCAAGTCCTTTGTACCGAGTGTGACGTAGTGATTATTTTGAAAGAAACAATATTTAAAAAGACCAAACTCTTTAATTTAATTTTTAACAATTATACAATGAGAAATTAGTCACAGATAAGGGTCGTAGGTTCACAGCCACGAGATTCGTTGTTCCAGAAGAGATTTCCAAAAGTACTCAGCTTTGAAGCAGCCCGGCGTCCAGTGGTGGTCGAAAGAGGACGAGGCTCCTCACGCCTTCTTATTTATATGGCCGCGCGGGGTGAAGAGCGGGGTAAGGAGGGAAGCACCAGTATGGACTTCATGACACACCCACCTCGTTGGGACAGAATTTTCCTGCCGGAAAATTCGGCTTCATCTGCTCGCTGGCTGAAGCTGGCAGGATACGACGGGGTTGCGGACTCTGGAGACCCAGGAGGAGCAGGACAGCTGAAATTTAGAGAAAAGGAATGAGTAACATTCTAGGTATTGCAGTTAGGTTACCTGAAAAGTTAGAAATACATTATACGAGCCGAGCCGAGTCACCTCACAGAGCAATTTTATTTTTTTATTTTATTTTTAGCACCAGAAACAATAATTAAAATATAGCGCGCGTTAGATGCGATGCGATATGAAATAACAATGTGAAGCGATCATTATAGTTATCTATTAACAAGTGTGCGTGAACAGCTGTGGTATGCACAACCGGTAAGCCAAGGTCAAGAACCGGTCGTAGCTTGCAAGTGTCAATGCGTTCAATAGCGAATAGGTGAACACAATATCGCCAGTAAATAGAATTCAGTTAATGTTATAAAGACAATTCGAACCTGTATACTTGATTCAAGCGAGAGACTTTTTTACCACTAAACCATAGGGTACAAGAAAAAAATGTTATACATTGGTTATAGAAGATAGTATTTAATTTGTTTAAATTTTGATTATATTTTGATAATTATTCTTTATAATTTATTTGTTTTATATCTTTAATATGCCATTCGCCCAGTGGCTTACCAGACATGTCTGAAAGTTTATACACCAAAGGAGATTTTTTTGATACTATTTTGCATTTTATAAATTTAGGGGCCAATTTTTTTGAAAAATATTTGTCTTTATCGCTTAAATAAAATGTTCGCTTCCAAACAATATCGCCAACGTTGAATTCGGCCGGCTTACGGCGAAGATTATAAGACTGACAGTTACGCTCGTGGGCCGATAACAAGGATGCATGTACTTTGTCGAAGATAGAAGACAAGTGACCAAGGGACTCCGCATAACAGTCACGTGGTTCGTGAATTAAGTTCGGATCAGAATCTAGATAGTGTGAACCGCAGGTTATTAATTCGTGACCGAAAACAAGAAAAGAGGGCGTGTAGTTTGTGACTTCGCTTACCGCACAATTGATAGCGAATTGGATTTTAGGTACTAGCGTATCCCACACTCTGTGATCGTTCTCAATGAATGCGGAGATAGCTGTAGTTATAGTTTTGTTATAACGTTCAACCGTATTAACGTGAGGCGTATAAAATGGGGTATAGTGTGTGTTCGGAACTTTATATTTAGATAATAAGTTTTTAAATTGGGCACTAACGAATTGTTTACCGTTATCTACTATGACCGTAGAAGGAATGCCGTGAACCAAGAAAACATTATCTTCGAGTATTTTTGTTATTATTTCTGCTGTGGCACGCTTTATAGGGAAAAGCAAACAATACTTGGAGAAACAACAACAGACAACGAAAATATAGTTATTTTGTTTTATGTAGGCGGAAGGGGTCCGATTAGATCGATACTTATCGTTTGAAACGGCCTAAGACATGACTTTGGTCCGCCCATATGACCGAAAGTGGAGTGAGTTTGATGTTTATGAGCGATACAATCATCGCAAGAATTGACGGCCTTAACCACGTCCGCATACATACCTGGCCAATAGTAGTTAAGGGCCAAGCGCTTGTATGTTTTAGAGATGCCCATGTGACCGGCTGTTTGTGCTAGTTTTTTATCGATTCTACCTTTTCGGGATCGGCATGAAGGCCTTCCGAATCCACTACATAACCCAGGTATTTTAATTTAGTACTGAAAAAGTTACATTTGTCGAGATTTATAGTGAGGTTCGCATATTTTAATTTTTCTAGTATTTTTGACAATAGTGTGATATGGCTATCAAACGAATCTGAGACACAAATTACGTCGTCGATATAACAAAAAACCCTGTTTTCAAATTCTGGACCGTAAAACAAAATATCTGCAAGACGCTGCTGGGTGGCTGTAGCGTTAGTTAATCCAAAAGCCATAGATTTAAAATGAAATTTACCACGCGTAGGAATATAAAATGACGTTTTGCAACGATCCTCTTTTTTTATCAAGGTTTGCCAAAAACATTTTGAAATGTCTAAACTAGATATGTATTTAGCATCTCTTAAGTTATCCAAAATCTCAGCAATATAGGGTAAACTATAAGCATCTTTTTTTGTTATAGAATTTAATTTCCGACTATCCAGACAAAAACGCAGTTCGCCATTTTTTTTAGGGGTCAAGATTACTGGATTAGACCAAGGGCTCTCGGAAGGTTCAATCACGTCCTCTTTAAGCATTTGGTCGACATGTTTTACCAAAATGCGCTGTTTCTCTGGTGACATGCGATAGTAACGCTGCCGAATCGGTGGGTGATCACCTGTATCTATCGAATGAGTAATGAGAGAGGTACGGCCGAGACCGCGTTTCTGATAAGAAATATCGATAAATTGAGAAATAATGTTTTTGGCGGTAGTTCTTTGATCGTCAGTTAAATTATCAAATGAAATTAATTTACTAACGGTGTCCTTCTGTACTACCGAGGTTCCAGATTCGTGATTATTTTGAGGTGAGATGGTTTCCAAATTAGCCGGAAACAGACCAAAACTCCTCCAAAAATCCATACCCAGAATCAAGGGATTTTTGATGCCAGGAACGATATGGGTAACAAGAGAAACAGTTTTATTTTGAAATTGGAATGGAATTACCACTGAGCCGAGTGAAGAATATTGCTCGCCACCAGCGGTGGTAAAAACCAAGGGCTTAGAACCACTTAATTCCAAATTTTTCAAGAAAAGAAGATGAGAATTATTACCAAGTATAGTTGCGCAAGACCCAGAATCAAGTAAGCCAATGGTGTTTTTTTTATTTACTACTACAGGGATATAGGGAGGTTGTGTGTTTGTATTTACGATTGAAGAAAGTTTATGGCAATTTAAGAAATTGGATACGTGATGTAGCCAATTGTGCCACTCAGTTTTACTAGTTCGACTTTTTATTTTAGACTTTCCCCAATCGGAACTTACAAGTTTTTTGAAGGTTCATTGTTTTTATTACAGTTTGTACAATTAAAGACTTTAAAACCTTTCAAACCACATTTAAAGCAAATAAGAAAACGAGGCTGAGTGCAAGATGATAAATTGTGCGAGTCATTTCTACATCTAAGGCAGAATTGTTTATTATTAGTAGTATTAGCAACGGCATTAATTTGACGATCCTTAGAAAAATTGTTAGAAGAAGCCGGACTGGAATTTTTAAAATAATTTCGATTTCGGAAAAAGTTTTTATTATTATAAGTTTTATTTACGATGGCGGAATCGGAATCAACGTAAGCCAGTTCAGGCGCCAAAGTACTAGAAGTAACCTTAGGTGGTTCAGAAAAATCATTACTACGACTTTGATATTGTTCGAACTTTCTGCAAATGCTAACCAACGAAGAAATATCTGAAACAACCCCAGTCAGAAGGCAATTAGTGTAACAAGGCCTAATGTTATTTAACAAGATGTTCAATTTGACAGACTCGCTGACAGGCTCATCCAAACGGGAAAATAATCCTTGCATTTTTGCTATATATAAGGTTATGTTCTCTTTCTCGCCCTGAGAACGAAGTCTTATTTCTGCCATTAGTTTATCGTCGTAATTATGCGGACTAAAATCACGCTTAAGTAATTTACAAAGATCGTCCCAAGTATCAACGCTGTCTTTAATAGAACGATACCAATGGAGTGCATCGTCTGAAAATATCTCAAAAGCGAAAGAAAAGATTTTGCTATCTGGAATGCTTCTACAAGACATAAATTCGTTAACTTTTTGGATAAAGGCGCGCACACACGATTTGCCGTTATATTTAAATTTACCGAGTTCAGAAAATAATTTACGATCGTAGGTTAATGCATCAAAGAATTTTTCATCAGAGTTCTGTGACTCGACTCCGCTCGATACTACAGGTTTAGAAGAAGTTAAGGACGAGAGAATTTCGGAAATGGAATGAAACTCGTTCCAGACCGAATTAAATTTTTGTGTATCACTAATTGAGGTGACGTCAATGCGTGATAACCTATGAAAAACGTGGCTGAGAATAGATTCAGTTCTAGAGTAAAGATTTTTATCAAATTTAGATTGCAAGGCTTTCGCGTTGTTTTTCACTCGTATTAAGGAATTATTTACCGCGGAAATATCCTCTTCGACCGTAAAACATGATTCTAAAATGTCCTCTGAAGGAGAACTAGATGAAAGTTTGGTAATTAAATTACGTAACTCCTCCACAGTATTGAGGGGTCACCACCTCTTATTTCTACCTCATATTCGAGTTCCGATTTATTTAATAAAGTAAATTTTATGGTATAGGCCATAGTGACCAAAAAAAAATGTGTGGAGCAGCTACGAAACCAGAAAAAATATGTGGAGAGAAAAGAAAAAAAAATCAATTTGATTCCGTCCAAAAGGGTTTAACAGCAAGGATATTATTACGTGAGATTAATTAAGTTTAAAGTGGGATATGATATACCACACTGCGCGAACGCAAAAGCACGTGGACGGACGATAGCACCGCGTGAACAAAGGAATTAGATATGTTATATAATTATGCACTGCACTGCACTGAGTACGGAATGAAAACACCAAAAAAAAATAACACACTAGTACATACCCTTTTGAACGAAATAAAGCACTCAAAACACAGTTATAAAATTTAGAAGATCAACGAATCTCGTGGTAACTCCTCTGTTGTGGCGCCACTGTGACGTAGTGATTATTTTGAAAGAAACAATATTTAAAAAGACCAAACTCTTTAATTTAATTTTTAAAAATTATACAATGAGAAATTAGTCACAGATAAGGGTCGTAGGTTCACAGCCACGAGATTCGTTGTTCCAGAAGAGATTTCCAAAAGTACTCAGCTTTGAAGCAGCCCGGCGTCCAGTGGTGGTCGAAAGAGGACGAGGCTCCTCACGCCTTCTTATTTATATGGCCGCGCGGGGTGAAGAGCGGGGTAAGGAGGGAAGCACCAGTATGGACTTCGTGATGACACGAGAATGAACTATTTTTGCTGCAAAATGTCTGTGATAGCTGTCTTTATGGCGTGTTTGTCTTGATCGGATATAATATTGCTCTAATTTAAATCGTTTTCTACGGGTTCTTGAGCAATTTTAAATATCAGCGGCACATCTGAGAGAAGAGCGTTATTAGCTTTGATTTCTGAATCAGATTGCTAAAAGAAGTGGCTTCAGTATTCGCGTCACCTGTTCCCATTAACTAGAGCGTTTGGCTCATACCCGGAGGTCGCGGGTTCGATTCCCAGCGGGGGCAACGACTTTGTGTTGTTGTCCTAGTTTGGTTAGGACATTGCAGGCTGATCACCTGATTGTCTGATAAGTATGCTTTTGTTTGATAGTTTTAATTATGTGATTTACTTTTCTCTGAATATCCCAGATGCCTGTGTTGTTTGAAACATCCTTCAAAGTTAAATTCAATGTATGGGACGCACAACCTACGCAAAAAATATGAGGATATTTTGATTGAACTTCTTTCCAAGCAACCTTCATGTTACTGGCATTGTCAGTTACCAAAATTGTACAGTTTGTCGGTCCAATTTCTTCCAATATTACAATGATCTTCTCTGCTATGTAATTTCCACTTTCCTTTTCAGTCCCAGGTACAATAGACTTGTAAAAGAATGGATCTGGAGTAGTTATTATAAAATTAAGAACACCTTTGCCATTGACATTAGTCCGCCCAACGACTGTAATGGCAAGTCTGACTACAGGTGTGTTTTTTACCTCTGAATGGCTTTTGACACGAGCATATTCGGTATTTAAGAGTTCATTTCTTTACTTAATAGTTATCTAAATGGGGGTTCCTACTATAACAAAATGAACAACTGCATTGATGCTAGTTGCAACTTGCAACAAAACCTTCCTTAAATTTAAATGTTAGAAATGACAATATTGTCGAGATTGAGCTGTCTAAAGGTCCTCATTGTAGTTTCGTCAAAAGATAACCCACAGATTTAAAGCACATTCATATTGCTGTCTTGTGATAATGAGGCGAGTACTATGTCGTCTGATGGTGATAGTATCCCTATCCTATAAAATGCCCTCCTGATTATTTGGCTGAAATCAACGTAAGTTTCTCGTACAGACGACTATAATCTCTAGAAGGAGAAATGTAAGTCGTAACGAGGTGTTAAGGTAATTTGTTCATTTGGCCATAGCTCCAAACAAAGGATACCATGGCTGTCAAGGCCACTAAGGGACTAATACATAAACTGTTCTATCTTTTTTTAGCTTTTGCAATACTTAACTTATAAGGGCAAATGAGATGAAGGCAAAGAAAATGATTTAATCCCACTTTGAGGTAAAAGCATCAATAGCATATGCGCCTGTGTCTGAGGACTAAGAGACATAATTTTGATTGAGACTAGTTTTTCTAAGGCTGGTTTCACAGCTATCCGGGATATCCGTACGGGCAGTCCGTGCGCGGAAGGCCCGTACAGGTCACGCCCGCACCGCTCTGAAACGGGGTTTCATTTCATTCAGTTCAGTGCGATACGGTTGCTAGCGGGAGACAGTCGCTTACAAATATGAATACAAACGTTTTAAAAATTATGTGTGTATATTTAATTTGTAAAAGACGACGACGACAGATAAAAAGACTATGGGCCCATCCCATCCTCGAAGCAAGATATTTCGAAAGTGCATTTGTCAATTTAAACCATAAACTCAGGGACGATCCGCGCAAATTTTTCAATTATTTTCGTATGTCGGTTAGTAGTTTTGATGAATTACTATCAAGGTTGGAGAATAGAATAAAACATCAAGACATTTATCGTGCTGCTATACCTCCGATTGAAAGACTGGCGCTTACTTTGAGGTAAATATATTTTGTTCAATTGTTACATTATTTGTTTTAAGTATTTATTTTAGAAAAAAAGAAAGAACATTCACTTGGCCGCAAACAATAAAGTACACTTAAAAAATAATCGCTTATTACAAGTTTTAATTAAACATTTAGAGGTATTCGGGTTGCATTTCGGTCGAATCGTTGGTGGACACGCTTGATGGAGATGCAGTTGGTTGTACAGTGTAAGTAGCTGCCGTAGACTGGTATCCGGGTTGCATTTCGGTCGAATTATTGAAGGACACGCTTGATGGAGATGCAGTTGGTTGTACAGTGTAAGTAGCTGCCGTAGACTGGTATCCGGGTTGCATTTCGGTCGAATTGTTGATGGACACGCTTAATGGAGATGTAGTTGGTTGTACAGTGTAAGTAGCTGCCGTAGACTGGTATCCGGGTTGCATTTCGGTCGAATTATTGAAGGACAGGCTTGATGGAGATGCAGTTGGTTGTACAGTGTAAGTAGCTGCCGTAGACTGGTATCCGGGTTGCATTTCGGTCGAATTGTTGGTGGACACGCTTAATGGAGATGCGCTAGAATTTGACATCAACTGAATACTCATGGCAGAATTTAATACCTCCGATCGAAACAAAAGCTTTTGATATGTCGTAAATTTCTTTATAATTGGTCCCAAAGACTGAAAAAAAGACAAATCATCACTGTCAATGTTGGTTACACTTTGATTCAATAGGGCGAGTATTTGATTGTCGAAGTCACTATTTTGCTGTGGTTGTCCTCTTTTACGTTTATTTTGTGAAAGCCATGGAGCACTGCTGTTCTGAGATACACTTGTAGGAGTCTGAGTTACTGTTTGAGTGATGGGTGCCTGAGACGTCGACGACGAGGTTTGAAATGTTTCTTGATCGAAGTTTTGTTGAGTAGCTAAGTTTTGAGAAGTTGAATTGGTAGATGATGGACTGGATAAAGATTCGTCTGCTTGGTTTTGTATAACTTTATCTAAGAATACCATTTTTGGTGCCAACACAAATTTTTTCTTTGGCTTTGCTCCGCTGCCCGAAGGAGTATTTTTTTGTGAGGCCTTAAATTTTATGTATCCGTCTCGTACTGTCCTCCACCGTAGTTGGATGTCCTTGACTGAAACAATGAAGTTAAAAAATTTAAAATAAGTTGTAGAAAATAAAATATCAGTCTACATTTCCGTGCTTCTTTATAAGCCGCGCGCGTCCGAATAATCGCAAGGAAAGGAAATCAGCACCTTTTGTCGCTCGATTTAAAGTACAAGTTGAATTAGTTAAGATGCCTAAGACCGCGCGCTGCCTACGACTGACACAAGGCACGGGAGCCTACATTTAATCAAAGTGATGTAACTAATATAAACAGTGATGATTTGTCATTTTTCAGTCTTTAGGACCGATTATAAATAAAAAAAAGACATATCAAAAGCTTTTGTTTCGATCGCAATTATTAAATTCTGCCATGAGTACCTATTCAGTTGAAGTTGATGTCAAAAAGTTGACCTGGATACCAATTAACGGTAGCTACAACCAAAGCACTTTTACATTAAGCATTTACAACGATCAATACGGTATTTGACCGGTATTGAATTTGATGTATTTTGTGGAATAATATAAAAAAACGCTTTATATGAAATAAAAAATGAAATAAAAATTTAAATCGATCAAAAAACAAAAGAGATATAAGCGTTTGAAATTTTAAATTAGACAGAGATGACGATATACGATTGTGACGTCATTAGCCTGGACCGCCATAAGAACTTGTAGTAAATTTCGTTTTTCAAGAAAGAGATAGAAAATGATCTTTAATAGCTTATATCTCTTTTATTTTTATAGATATTCAAAAAGTGGTTTCTACTTATTTTTAGGACTGGGAGAAGTTTTATTAACGATATTAAAAAAATGTAGTCAAATACCCCATAAACCCCATTATATGTCAATGCAAGATATACGGGAGCTACTACAGTGTACAATCTATCCCTATGGGGGAAACAACGATAAAACCTATATAATCTCATCTCATAAAAGTAAACTAATTGTATATTTTCAGGTTTTTGGCGACCGGAAGCGATTATGCGGACTTGTATTACACATACAGAATGGGAGTTTCTACGATCAGCGGCATAATAAAAGAAGTCTGCACAGCAATATGGGAAGAATTACAAGATGAATGTTTGCCGCAACCTACTACAGAGAAATGGTTACAAATTGCGGCAAGGTTTCAACAAGTAACTAACTTTCCAAATTGCATAGCAGCTATTGACGGTAAACATATTAGAATAATTAATCCCCGCGGGGGGGGATCAATGTTTTATAATTATAAATCTTTTTTCTCAATTGTATTGCTGGCGATGTCTGACGCTAATTATTGTTTTACTTATATAAATGTTGGATCATGCGGTAAAAATTCTGATTCTAGCATATTTAAAGAAAGTGCTTTATTTAGAAATCTAGAAAATGAAAATATGCATATTCCGGCAGCTAGATCACTGCCTGGGACTGATATTGCTGTTCAACATGTGATAGTCGGCGACGGTGCGTTTGGAATATCAAAACATGTATTAAAACCCTATTCACGGATCAACATGACTTACAAAAAGAAGATTTTTAACTATAGGTTGAGTCGGGCTCGACGATATATTGAGTCAACATTTGGGATCATGTCAAATAAATTTAGAATATTCCACAAGCCAATGAATGTAAGTTTTAACTTGGCTAAAGATATCGTCAAAGCGTGTTGTATTTTACACAACTTTATTAGAATTAGAGATGGTTACAACGAAGAAGACACCCTTACAATTGTGGGCTTAGAAGACTTAGTCAGAAATGAACGAGCTAGGGGAGGAAATGATTTTCGTGATTTATATGCTAATTACTTTATATCTGATGCAGGGCGACTTCCCTGGCAGGATAATTATATATTTTAAGTATATTAACGTATAGGGAGTGCCTCCGCTGCCGGCACCGGTTCCCAAAAATATCACTAATGGGAACCGGCGGTAAGTATACTGCCGGCAGCCGAGATTTAAATTAACGGCTGCCGGCGCCGGCACTCAAGATGGCAACCGGTGACATGACAACTGACAATGCGCAAAAGGCTGGGTTCCAGTGCCGGTAAACAAATATAACCTCAAAGATTCGACTATTCATCGTACGTACGTTTATGTACTATAACACTTTCAGAGTTTATATTACGCAAATATTACGACGAAAAAGTAGCTTTATTTCATTCACCAATCATACAAAACAACTAGTGTATAATATACCTAAGTTAGACGGCCAGTATGCCGGTAGCCAATTCGGTAACCGGCGCCGGCAGCCTATGCGGCAACCAGCGCCGGCAGCTAGTTTGGTAACCTGCGCCGGCAGCGGAGGCACTCCCTAACGTATAACATTTATTGTTGATCTGTCAACCAACGCGATGCAGACAATACATAAATTATATAATTTCCCTGGCCGATTTCGGCTACGGTGACTGACAATTGACTGACATAAAACCATTGTTCGCGAAAGCAGGATTTCCACGTGTTGTTTGACAGGTTAATCTGGGTTATTTAATAGTTTAACATTTTTAAATAGAATTAAACTTCTACTTACCAAGTTTTGGTTTTTCTTCTTGTGACAAACCTTCAAACATCTCATCACAAATATCTTCCCACGCCTGAGCCCGGGCATCTTTGTTTTTATAATTTGTATTCGACGCATCCCATAAACAGGGTTTACATTGCACTAAGTCCACGAGCAACCCCGTGTCAATAAATCGTTTCATATCGACTGTACAGAGTACTCCCGGAGCACGTGAGTTCCGTGTCGCTGTGAAACGATGAATGAGCAGCGACGAGATCGCGGCAGCATACGGGCGGGTCCGGGAGCGGGACGCGGGTGGCTTTGTACGGGCTCTCCCCGGAGCGGGTCGCGTCCGCACCAATCCGCGTCGCTGTGAAACGATGTTCTAGTTCCTCAAGTGTGCTCCCGCTCCGGGCGCCCGTACTGACAGCCCGTACGGATATCCCGGATAGCTGTGAAACCAGCCTAAATGATGTCGTGTAATTCAGTGTGCCTCTTGGCATAGGCCTCCTCTAACATTTTCCACTGTCTTTGTTGCGCGCTACCCTTCTTCGGTGATGTACTGCCGTGAGTTTCAAGTCACTGATCCACCGCCGTGAACCTCAAACCGCCGCAAATAGCCGGTTTGAGACTCACAGACTTCATAAGTTTTGATCCCCACAGTTGCAGCTTTATTAGGAATGAGTTGGTTAATGTCTAACCAACCTTTCCACATAAGAAGACTTTCATCGAGAGATATATTTTGATCTAAGTGATACAAATTTTGAAATTTATAATTCATATGTGGTAACACTGGTTTAATTTTAAATAATTTTGCCTTAGATTGATTTGACTCTAGCGCACACATGTCGTCATTGTTATTAAAGTGAAGGCATTTGTGTAATAAAATGAATCTGTTATATGACATGTGTGCGCTAAAGCCGGGTGTGTAGAATATGTCAGGGGTGTGCGACCAATACTCCTCTAACCTTGACTTGTACACAACCCCCATCGCAAGATTAATCCCAAAATATGTGTACAACTCGTCGAGATTAGTATCGACCTATTTTGTAATGCTACTATTGGAATGGAGGTTGTGATCGCGGAACATCTGTTCGGCCACCTGCTGAGCATATCTATTTGTTTCCGAAGCAATGTACTCCATAAACTGCCTATCCCATATGGCAACAAAAATATCATATGGGTCGACATGTGGAGCTGTCGGACCAACATTTCTCTGCGAGAAGCATTCGCGCCATGATTCAGGCTGAATCGGGGTGGTAGGGAACGCTTCCCACTGAAAATCATGAAAGCTCCAAGGCTGGTCCGTTGCCGTTGGAGCTACCTGTAAATTATTGGTACTGGCATTACTGGTATTTGCGGTGGTGACTGTGGCTGGTTCGATGGCAGCGGTGGTGGTTGGATGGGCGACGGTGGGGAGTTCATGGGTAGGTTTGTCCGTCTCCTAGGTCGTATGGCGTGGCATCCGACAGATGCGCATATCCCTTTAAATGTCGGACGCCCGGAGCGGGCGTCTAATGTATTGTTTTACTATTGTGTCTGCTATGTCGACAGTCGAAGGGATATTTTTTGACACTCTAGAACATGGCGTCGTGACGGATGAAAGGTTAGTGTATTTTCCGATGTTGACAAATGTTTGACACTGACATATAAAATATTTTTTGCGTTCATTCAACACTCAACATACCATATGCTTCTTTTAACGTGAACTCTTATAGCAGCTATTTTCTTTGTTTTCAAGATTTCCTTACAAAATTACTATTTCAAAAGTACCATGCACTTCCACTATTTACAAAATGTACACTATTTAAAATGATTGGTCCTGCTCCTCATCAATTGTTGCACATATCCACCTTGTTGGTCCATGAAAACTAAAGCACGTTCCAGGCCGTGCCTTCTAACTTTTGCCATCACAGTACTTTCACTTCGCATTGTTTCAAAGACCCTCAATATCCGAACACGTAGCTCGTCAGCTGCTTGTATGGTGTGGCCGTCGTGCCCATACACCAGGTCCTTGGCCCTATTCCACACTTTAAAATCTAAGGGCTTGAGATCCGGTGAGCGTGGCTGTTATTGGACGCCGGGTCCGCCGCGCCCAATCCAAGGCCCCTGGAATTGTTCAGTCAGGTATTCCCTGACTCTCCGTCTGTAGTGAGCCGGCGCGCCGTCGTGCTGGTAGTAGAGCCATCGGCGATCATGCAAAGAAACGTTGAGCAGCAGTTCCGTCGAGAGTGTTTTGTAAAAAGTCTAAATAGCTTTCGCCGTTTATGCGCTCAAGGAAAACAGGACCGAGTAATTCCTCATTGAGGACGCCAGCCACACATTCACACTGAATCGGTGCTGGATGTGGTCGGGCCGTACCTCATGAGGACTTACATCACACCAGTAGTGGGCGTTGTGGATATTAAACAATCCAACTCTGGTGAACATGCACTCGTCAGTCCAGAGGATGTTGTGATTTCTGTTCTTCCGCAACCATGTGCAGAAGTCCAATCGCTTTGCATGATCGCTTCCACTGGGGAAGGTCCTGTACCCACATAATATGGTAAGAATAAAATTTCTCTACATGCAGCACGTCTTGTACTTAGCTTGCCGACACGTTAAAGACGCGTGCAGCGTCAGTCGTGCTTGCCACAGGATGGCATAGAAAGAATTGCAACACTTCTTCTTCCAGACGTGCAGTGTAGTATTGCGGTTTTCTATCCGAGAGCGGAAGCTGCCTGTCTATTGATGGCGTTGCACTGCGCCGAGGATGGTACGTACCTTTGCCCAAAGCCCACATCGCTGAAGGAATAGTTCTCGAGCTGTTGTGAGAATCTCTTCGGCATCATGGTAACATATTACCATGACCAGGTATTACGATCGAAATATCGGTAAGGCATTTTCGCAATGCAAACCTGACGTCACACGATTATGAGCTATAGATTTACCATATACTCTACCCTATTCTACCATATTATCAGGGTACAGGACCTTCTTCCAGCGGACCATGCAAATCGATTGGACTTCTGCAGATGGTTTCCTCGTCCCTTTCTTTATAAATCACTTTCATATCTTTATAAGTATATACTATAATATTACAGTATTTCCTTCCTGTGCAATACATTTGTCCCTGAATTTGATAGTAGTATGGAGTTTCCTTTTCCTATTTAAATTGACCATCAAAGTCGCCTTTTATCAAATATGGCACTGTTATATTATTGATTTCTTTATTACTCGATGCATATGGACACTTAACCTCTACTAGAGTCTCATTGCCCAAAAGACCATCTGGTATTAATCCCAAATAAGGCCGTTCTGGGGAAAAAAATAGCCCACACTTTATTATTTGTAGACCAGTCTGCTCCATATATATTGGAGGGCAATATTTTCATCAATTATGCCATAATTAGCGGCTCTGCAAGTAAATGACCTAGAACTGAGCAGCTGTTTGGCAATTTTTTTTCAATTTGTAGTTTTTAATCTACAAATTGTATGAAATTTTGAAGCTGTTAACCGTACCAGCTGGTAATCCCTCCAATTTTTATTTTGAAATTGCTCACATGTCTCTTGTTTTATTTGTGCAGCCTTTTCAGGGATGGTTTTTTAAGGTCAAAGCTATTCAAAAGCTTACTTTCAGCACTCTTTTTGCAATAAATATGATCCCATTTTACCCCATATGGATTCGCTGGCTCATATAACTGCTTAAATGGCATGTTTGATGGGTGGGTGCTGGGTGATTTAGAACCAAACTTCTGAATTTCTTGTTGTATTCCTTATTATCCACCTGCATAGACCGCGGGGAAAATATTGTGTTTTTAATTCAAAGGGGCAGTAAAAACGTATCGTGGCACATGAAATTTTTGTAACTTTTCAGTTGGCACTTGTTGTTTTATTATAATTTTTTAACGTAACATATTCTCTATGGCATAGAGCACAATAGCTACATGCTTGCAGTGGGCATTTGTTCCACTACTTGCCACACATTCACATGCAGATTCTTCTATAGAACCGCTTGCATGTATTTTTGCATTAACTTGATATTGAAGTTTTTTCATAGAAGCACGGGTTACGCTTTTCATAAAAGTGTGTTCGCTTTGTGACTAAAAATCTGGCTTCATATAATTGCAGCCCATCATCTGGCTTTTTATTGTATCTGTAATGAAAAGGAGGGAGAATCTTATTTCACTACAAATGTATTGGTATAACTTTCATTATTTAAAAGGAAAAAACTTACTCATTGTAATATAGTTAAATCTGTCGTTTTGTCACAGGAGGAAGGCTTGTGCTTGCATTATTATCTCGACATAGATCCATAGATGGTAAATCCATTTTAGCATCATCCGTTTTGTAAACTTGCTGTATACCAAAATTTAAATTCCGAAAGATTCGAGCCTGTAATAAAAAGTAAAAGTTTCTAAGTAAAACAAAAAAAAATACATATTTAGTAATATTAACTAAGCTTTAAGGTTTTGTTTTGGTAATACCGAATTATATTCAAATGCACCAAAATGCTAAACATTATAGGAATTTGTATCAAATTTCCTGGCATGCCCTAATGCTACACATTGCTCAATAAATTTAGAATATTCTTCCAGTAATATATTTTGTATTAAAATGGTTACAAAGATAAAAATTTTTGAAGAGCAACTGAGAATATGTCCTCCAGCTGTAACTCGGCTCAGTCGCAAAACGTCCTTTCTCATAATGTCTCTTTCGCAGAATGCCTCTTTCGCACAATGCCTCTTTTGATCTTCGTTTCATCCTTTTGACAAATAGACGTTTTCTAAGTCAGCTAGAAATTTTCCGTGACATTTTATAACTTTCTGTTATTACAAATCACTAATATTGTTTAATTTAATATTTAGAGTGTAGTGTTCAAGTGGAGCAGAATTTACTGATGTCTCTGTCACTTCTGGATCATTAACCAGTTTCGTAACGTTAACTCCCTGGAGTGTGTATTCATACAGCATAACATTTGCCTCATCCAATGTAATATTTGACTGAAAACAAAGGAAAATTTAAATTAATTAATAATGTGAACCTCAGGGATATTGATACATAATTTACGTCAATACAATGTGGGTAAGTAAAATAATTCAGAACTAATATACTCATGATTTTTTAGGTACTTACAGCGACCAAACTTTCTTGATTTGCATTTATGTTATGAAAGCATTTTCCATTATTTCTTTAAGCAATTAAATTTGTATGGTAAATTCTGCACGGTATCCTATTACAGGCACTAAGTCTTTTAAGTCTGCGTCTGACAACATTTGTAATCTCCAGATCAATTGCATGTTCTTAAAGAAATACGAATATAAATAATAAAAGGTAAAGGGTTTTGTTTTCTGACCTGAGGACAGGAATATTTTGTTTCTCTTTAAGAATGGGTTGAGAAAGACATTAAAAATAAATTAAATAACTTCAGACAATTAAAAATCCATATTGACATACTTATTATATAATAAAACTTTGAAAATGCTTTTCCTGGAAACTAGGTTATTTACTATATAGTCCCTTCTATAACACAGGCCTAAGCAGTAAACATATAAATTTCTTAAATGTTCTTAAACGAGAGTATTTAAAAAATCTTAAAATAATTGGATGTGTAAGTTTTTGTAATATTTAATTAATTAAATTCAAGACATGCTTAGACAGAATTAGACTTGTCCGTTTTCAATTTTTTCGCTTTGAGATGTCATGTGAAATTTCAGAAAAATCTTATAATTTCTTCGTTCATATAACTAGTTTTTACAGTTAAAATATAAATCTAAAAGAGAATATAGTGTATTATACGAGTATAATTTTTGATCATCAGTATGGGAAACTTCTACAACCGTATATTTTATTTCAAGTTCATATTTTACGTTTAGAAAACTAGTTATGTGAAATTTATTTGAAAATTTAAACTCTTGAACGCTGTCCGACTTACTCGAATAAATAGTAATTAATAAGTCGTGTTAATTATTGGTGATTTTCATAAATAAAACTATGAATACTCAGAATACTCTTTTATTTTCGTCCATTTTTTTTCATTTTCGAACATTAAGCTTAATAAAACCGCTCCTATTTCTTATTCTCTACAGAATAAGGGCATTTTGAGGGCATGAGGTTACGCTTTGTACTTTCGACTGTACTGTACCTAAGTAAGACATAAGTTAAAGAAAAATTGCGCCTATTCCCTGATTTCGTCGTGTAATCTTTTCAAAATTTTCATGACTCTTAATTTTAAACCTAATGGTTTTGTCTTTGTCTCTTCTGATCTTTCTCTAGTATTCCTATCAGAAGAAGAGGAGACTTCGCTTTGATTCTTTTTTAATTCATTAAACATTGCCGTAAACGCAGTAATGCTGTGCATATGTGTGCGCGTAAGTGTGCGTGTTAATATTTACGTTCTTTACCTGTGGGTTTTGATGTATATGCCGAATTTGAACTCGTATCAGATCTATTGCACATATGGTAAAAAGCAGTTGTGATTCGTTTCCATACTGTCACTCGTTCTCAAGCAATAATCAATATTATTTTATAATGTTAACCTTACATTACACATGTTGTATATTTGTGTCCCTTTTACGACCAAGTGTCGTCTTAATCCCAGTTGATAGAATCAAAAATACGTCGATAGTTACAAACCAAAACTATCGATACTATCGAATCGCGTCGATAGATAGTCGATAGTATCGATTTGTTGGCAATATTATCGATAGTGTCGATAGTATCGACAAATTTCAATAGTATCGCCTCACTTTTTATCTTGATACTATCGATAATATCAATAGTATTACAGCATTTCGATATTTTCGATAAGATTATTCACGCTATCGACTATTTTTCAAGGTCAACTATCGATAGGGAAACTATCACTATTGCAACAAAACTTTCTATATTATCATTTGACTTAATATGAATTAGGTCAGTTCCGTTTTAATAATTTAAATTTAATGCATTGTCTTTTAAGTATTATGTCATTTTCGTATTAGAGTTAGAGTAAAATGTGTTTACTAATAAGTCACTGATAAAAATTGTTTAGTAAAAAAACAAGTTTGTGTTAAAGTTATTTATTGTATTCTGAGAACAATACATTTTCTAGTTTCTTTCAGAGATCAGCCTGCATTGGCATATATTTCTTTAAAAAATCAAATTATTTTCTTCTGGCTTTATTGTAGCAGTATTAATTTGCTTTAAAATAAACTTAAAACAATTAAAAACCCTTCTCAAATAAAAAATATTGAAACACTTGTTTAGTAACTATTTCTTCAACGCCAGGCATCTTCTTCTTTTTGTTTCTCATGTTTACGCGCTTGTATTTGTCTTCTGTGTAACTGGTCTTATAATAAAAAACAAAAAGTTCATTTTTTACAAACCTTAAAACGCGTATATCGCCCCATAAAATCTGCTCCCTATCTTCATCGTCTTGATTGAAATTGTAGCCCCACCCGTTTTGCAAAACTTTCAAATCTTTTATAGCATCATCGCCTAAAGCATCAGTTTCTGTGGCTATAGTTGTATAGGTGTTTCCTATCTTTAGAGTTGTGGGTGGTGTTGTAGGTGGTAGGCCTAGGTATTTCATCGACGGTTTTACCTCAATCTGAGCACCACCAACTTCTATTTTAAGATTTAATATTAAATCAGCAAGAGGTCCTCGACGAGGGCCATGGAAGCAAATTGCCTGTGACTTCTCCAGGGCCACTTTTAGGCCAAGACGACGAATTTTAGCCACGACTTGAGCAACACCAGCTATTACAAGCCTGACTGCATGCCTGTGTGTTTGCCCACTAGCTAGCAGTAGGGTATCATCGGCGTAACATACTACATCAATTCTAGTCATCGTGTTACCACGTAAGACCCAATCGTAACCGATGTTTCATAGGAGAGGTCCTAGGACTGAGCCCTGTGGAACACCGCACGAAACTTCCCAGCGACACAAGCCATCCCGACCCGGATATATCACTTCTCTCTCGGAGAGGTAGGAGCACAACAATCGGTACGGGTACATTGGCACTTGATGGTACTGCAATGCTTCTTTTGCATTTCATTGCATTAGATATATCAAGTGATATCCCCAGCACCACTCCACCTCGGGCCGTAGCATCATCCACCAAGGCTTTCACCTTTAGAATCGCATGAATTGTGGACCTACCCCTTCGAAAGCCATACTGGTTTTCTGATAGGTCAGGCCCGTCATTTCGAAGGTGTGTGACAAGGCGGTCGGCAAGGATCCGTTCGAACATTTTGTTCATCAACACCCACCACCTCATCCAATATCACCAGTGGGCAGTATGCCGACGGCGAGTTAGTCGGGCGCCCTTCTTTCCGCAATAAAACTAGGTGACCAGTCCTCCACAAGCATGGGAAACGCCCAGCTTCCATACATGCCGTGAATAGTCCACGGAGACGGTCACCAAGGCTGTCCATGGCTAAGACCCAAGCTTTTACTGGAATCCCGTCCGGACCTGGAGCCCTGTTTTTGTTCGCAGGCGCTGGACAACCATCCTCATTTCATCATCACTGACACAGGGCACATCCACAATAGGCAGAGAAAGACTCGATGCCATTTGCGGGGGTGCACGGAATTTCAGCGAAGGGAAAAGTTGGGACACAACTTGCTTTACAAACTCGGGTTGTAGGCTCAGCGTTAATGGGGGAGCCCACCGGCGGAGCTTTCCTCTTGCTACTTTATAAAGACAGTGATTCACCTAACCGAACCGCAACCGCACAACCTATCTACCAATCTTTAGCGGTGTACTGGTTTTTCTTTTGTCTTCTTTCCTCTAATGTGCTTTCTCTTTCCAGGTCCACCTGGGTCAATTACCACGGCAACCTCAAGGGTCCCTGCTACTTTTGCTGATTGCCCCACAACTCCGGAATCCTAAACATTACTCGCAGTCATTTAAAGGAGGAAGACGCCGAGGACCAAACGAGTTACATTTTTTTTCTTACTCGACGATATTCTCAAATCTACATCGTCACCATCCTTAGGGAACCCACTGTTCATTACCCCTGTCGATGAATAAACTCTCTTTCTTTGCCTTTTTGTGCCAACATCTTTCAATATAGAAGAAATAGCAGTTTAATGACTGAATTTCATTTGGACGACTGTACTCCACTGACTTATTTATAAGTATTTTTCAGGCATTACTATAACTCCTCGTTTCCGAACTTGCTTTTTAGTTTGGGCAAATAACCTGTCTGGTGGAATGAATGCCCTACAATAGGAGATACCAGTTCTAAACTGACTACACAGCTAGGAGCAGATGCTGCTAGACATTTTGGAGCACACAACTACCATAATAGAATTTTTATCTTGCCCTCCGCAGCCATCTGCTATTAACCTGTATTAATGCCTGTGAAATCAGTATTCATATATGGTAGATTACGGAGGATTTTTTTTTGATACTTTTTCAAACTGATTTTCTGTCTAGCAATATGCAAAAACATCGTTTGGTGTCAGGGTTGCCTTAGAACTTCCTACGCCAACTGCGCAGTTGTCGTAGCGGATATTTATAGCTAAAATATCAGCAATATATGGAACTGGATTATCAAATTTGGTATAGATATTATAGACACACTGTTGAATAATGAGATAATTTTTGATAACGCGCATTTAAAACATGATATAATTTGAAAAGAATTTCAAATGCTTCTGTAACTGAGGCAAAAGTATATCTAATTTTGCTTGATATACTTTTAGCAGCGTTCGAAGTAAAATGACGTAAGGTTGGTCTTGTAATTTTGGCTGTAAGTGTTTAAATGTTTCTTCAAATTTTACGTGTTACTTCCCACTCGTTTTAAGCACTTTAAAACAGATTTTACAGGCTGCCGTAGTTTGGTTAACCTTTCTGAAACTTAGCCAGACATCACTGCTTCCACCAGGAGACGGCATTTTGGTTTCTAGACTTTCACACAGTTCAATAATTAAATTATAATAATTTAATTTCTCTTCTGAGCTAACTTGCTTATCTTTAACATATCTGGAGGAAAATATTCATCGTCATTGTCTAACTCGTTTTCAATTAATTCTAACATTGGACGATCAAAATAGGACGTACAAGAAAAAGTTTCTATCGCGGGAGTTGACTTGCATCGCCGGTGATATTTTTTTATGTCACCACTCGATAATTCAGATAAAGAAAGAGACCTTACTTTCGTAAGAGCATAGTCTAAAAGTCTCATTACAGATTCTTGCATACAATCAATGTTGTCTTCGAAATCCTAAAATAAGGTTTCTTGTCGACATGATCTAAAAGCCTGTCTACGTAAATTAAGCTCAGGAGAGTTTGGCTCGTTTTCTCTTACTGACTTTAGATTATAAGGCATTGTCATCTCAGAGTGCATTTGAGAAGAGACTGACGCACTAGAATTGTAACGTCTAATATTTTTTGACTTAGTTAAGATGTCCAAAGTCAAGTCAGAAAGAGATACAGCTTTTGTGCGAGATAATGGAACTGACTCCGAAACTTTTTTAATTAGATCCTCATCAGTGAGTAACGAACTTATGGAATTGTCAACAAATATGCGATCATTTGATATATCATCCTGTTTTAGGATTGTAGCTTGTTTTACGGCTAACCCTTAATTTGGCACAGAAAAAAAACACATTTTTTTTATTGAAATTGGGTTTTAGACGTAACAAATGATAGCGGAAAAATACAAAAAAAAACCAGTCATTACAGTTTTTTTGAAAATATATGTATGCCACAGCATACATTGCCAAATACGTTACCAATGATGACTTCAATGAGCTGTATGCTGGGACATACATTGCCAAGAATAAAACACAGTGCTTTTATGATCGAATATGATAATCAAGTTGTCAGTTTCTAGAACTTTTTCCAGTTACGAAACAAAGCCGAACTTGGCACTTTATACATATAACCGTAGTCAATTTAGAACATAGCCTACATCGACCTTGAGTGGTCATTGTCATAAAATGACCAACATTGTCATATCGTGAGGATTCTGTCGGGTTGGCCTGCGGTACACGTTTTTTCTGATTTCAGATTTTTCTGACTGTCCACATTTTCTCAGACCATCAAAAATCTCAAATCTAAAATCTTTTAGACTCAAATGCCGTTTATGTGACCTGGAACAATCTTTTCTATGCAGTAGCCATGCATTATTTATGCAAATATCCACTATCTGAGCAAATATCCCAATATACCAACGTCGAGTCTTGAAAGGGGTTTTATAAAGTGCAATAAGCATATCGGCTAAGTCAACCCCGCCCATATGCTTATTGTACTCTTTTACAATATGGGGACAATCAACATCGACTTTGCTTTTCGATTCTTTACAGTATCTCTTGATTGTGCTTACAGGCTCGACACCCGCATAAGAACTTATCAGTGTTACTGCTTTATTATCATTCCATCTTACAATTGCCAATCGATTTTCGTCACAAACTACTTGAGCGTAACTACCACGGGGTTTCTTTTTCATTTCTTTTTCAGTCGGCAGAACTGCTTCAGCTCCTCTCAATCTATTATTCCTGATAGTACCTAAGGCAAAAATTCCGTAGTCTTCTCTAAGAATATAAAATAGCTCAGGACAGGTAAAAAAATTATCACAAAAAATGAAGGCTGGCTTAGATTTAATACTTTTACATAAAGCTATAACAATCTGAGCTCCAAATCCAAGAGAGACTTCCTTGTCTGTAAATGTATTAAATCTAAACGTATCCTCCCCACCGTACAAAAGAAAATCATAAATCATGCCAGATACCCCAGCACGAACATAATTTTTGAACCCCCACTTGTTGGGTTTATCTTTCATATATTGACGCCTTATGATGATACCTTACAAAGGTACCAAGGCAGGTATGCCTTGGTACCTTTGTAAGGTATCATCATTTCATCGATGCTATACTTCTTTTCAGTGTCGTATGCTAAACAATTTTCTCTCACTTTTTGGATCAATGGTCTAACTTTAAAATATCTATCAGAATCTTGCATATTATTGTCTGCAAAATGTAAATAACGGCGGATTTGCTGATAGCGTTTCAATGGCATCACATCTGCTATTAAATTGTATCTGTATCGTAAGCTCCAATAATCAGTATATGCAGGCATACTTACGACACCCATAATAATATGTATTGCTAGAAAATCACGTAGTTCATCTTCAGTCAGTCCAATTGAACGTCCAGTATTTAATACTGCGTAAGCATTAGTTTGTGAAGTAATATCTCCTAAAATATCTAAGGAGAAAAACTTGTGAAAATATCCCACTGGATCCAATTGGTCTGGAATATCATTATAATCAGTGTCTTCTTCCGTAGTAGCGCTATGTTGAAAAACAGCTTTCTTCCACTGATAGCTCAAAGCAAATTTTGGAACCCTTTTGACTCTTTTACTTGCAGTAACCGTGACAGTGGACCGACGTGATCTTTTACTTCGAGTAAAACGAGACATAGAGGGCATATTATGTGGTCTTATGGAACGCATATGTGATCTAGGGGTGGTACCATTATTAGCAGATTGTTCAAGTTGTGCAGGTATGACGGGAGATGCTGGAGTAGCGGGACTAGTCGGAAGCGTAGGTATTTCACTTAGTACAGGGACTTCATTACAATTAGGTTCTAAAGAAGGGCTTGCGTAAACGGTGTCGAAAATAGGTGTAAGTTGCGCATTTTCACTGCCAGATTCTTCACAATCATCTAGAATATTAAGATTTTCCAAAGAACTATCTATGGAAGGTGCAGGGGAACTTGTGGGGGACTCAGAAAGCGGGCTGTGCAGGCATAATTCATCTTCGGGCTCAGACTGTTCACTGTCGTCAGAGGGTGCATTCACAGCAGGTACAAGCGCTAAAATTCTGCCACCACGAGTATGAAGCTTTTGCTACCGAAAACAAATAAAAAGCATGCTGTTATGAAAAACCCAAAGCAAGCAAAACTAAACCCCTAACCTGGCGATGTATGCCACGACATACAAACCATATGGACAGTATTGTGTCAGCCACTTGGCAGTGTATGTCACACCATACATCAAGTTAGTAATGAAAGAACTCTGTAGCAAAGTGAAATAACGTCAAAGTTTTTACGTTTAGCATTCAGTTATATTATCAAGATTATATATTTACCGCCACACAAGTCAAAAACTATGAAATAAAAATAATATAAAATACCTTGGACAGCACAGTTAACATAAATTGTACCTTTTTTTACATATAACATGACAATTATTTCATTTGTCTACATTAAAGTAATAAATAAACTACAAAAAATATCAGGTAATATTTTTTTTATAAAAAAGCCTACCTGTTTTCATATTCTTGTGCTGACGCTACTGCAAAAACTATACGCGGGCGCTTTCGCTCGGCAGCACGTGCGTAATCATACTTTTATTGTCGCACATAAAAGTATCGTATATTCTATCTCGCTCTGCAAAATGGCGATATAAACAATAAGCTAATTTACAAATATCGTAAGAAATTTTAAGTTTTCGTGTACTTACGAGTGAAAAGTGATTCCATGAGATTTGTTTCCTTTTTGAATGATTTGTACAGCGCATAAAAGCACACGAAGGCATTTTTGGTAACGTTTATCCCGCTTAAAATATTAGAACTTTATACCCACCAAGTATCTGTTGCATTAAAAAGCCATCCGTGGTACAGTGAGCAGCTTCATACAGTTTGGATGCTGTTAACCTTCCTTGCCGTAGTATATTATGCCAATATTTGCAGTTGGTCTGACCTTCAGTCTTCTCATTTATATCATTGATTACATTTTTGTCTACCACTTCATAAGTACATTTTAAAATTTGCATAATCATGTGTTACGTTTTTTTCAACAAATGAAACCATTAAATCAAAAATGACATGCTTTTTATCTTGGATATTTCTGTAGAAAAAATCACAATTATAGAATTTGTAATATGTTTTCGTTAACATTCCTTAGTCCATTAATCGCTCAATATGTACTCAAATTTGACGTTTTAAGCTTTGCTTGTATGCCTTTATAGGACTTTGTCATTATTGGTTTTAAAAACTAATCCTTGTGTCGCGTATCTTAATGTCTTTCAACAATGAAGAGGTGCTAGGTCCTGGTTCTTCACTGATTAACAATTCTTTAGGCAAGATACTGAGTAAGTCTAAGTTTTTGTTTAGGCCTCCCTTTGACAGTTATTCAAAAACGGTAACGGTTTTCCATATCATCCACATAAAGCAATTTTTGTATTTCTTCAATAATAAGCGACAAAAAATATTTTGTATTTTTTTTCGGGATTAGCAAAGAAAAACAGAGGCGGTATTATTAGTTTGAGGCCTTATTAAATATAAAATGTTGTCAATTGGTAGCAGTTTTGAAAACTCCATCAGCATTGTTCTTTGTGCACTCATAAACTTGTGATGCAGTAACTCTTCCTTGTCTCAAAATATGCCACAATTGACTGTGAGCTTGGTTGCGTGTTGTTTTTTAATTTCATCAATTACATTTTTTGTTAATTTGTTTCCAGCAAAGTTCTTCCATTTTGCGAAATCTGATAACTCGTTTTTGAATGTAGTATTAGTATACTTATCCAGTAAAAGCTTGAAAATCCAGTAAATATCATTAGAATTGTTGTAGTATATAAATAATGAATCTTGTATTTTCCTCTTCCGACATTCTTGTAAAAATTAAGCTTGAGTAGCGAATTAGGAAGGTTAACTGTTACTTGGCTACGTTTTCCCATTTCTTTTGCTAAAATGCATTTATCTTGAGTCACTGCAACGGACTAATGTTACCGAAGGTTCTTCAGTGCGCTAAAAAAGCCGAAACACATATTAAATGTTTGTAGCCAACCCTGACTTGCAGCGCAATCTTGGCATCAAGTTTACTTCCAATATTGTTTCCCTCCTCAATGCTAGCTATAACTGAGAGCATTTTAGTACGAACTCTGTGGTCAGGAGTTACTGTGCCCTTGATTAAACATACAGCATTTTCGCGTTTCATCTGCATATAGCGGACAGAAGTATCTACGTAAGCATCCCTTAATGATAGCAAAACCTTTGCCCCCCGAATGTCTGCAATGTTTTCTTTTCTTTTATAATTTTCTTTAATAGAGAACTCAAAACTTGTTTTTTTTTATAGTTTTTATAACATCCACAATCCACGGCTAAGTCAACAATTTCGTTGATAAGTTCACATTGTAATATGTCATGATTTAGTAGGTTTAACGCGTGAGCAGTGTTGCCACCTCAGAATTTTCCTTTTACCCTAACGCTAGGCGAACTTACCCTAAATTAGGCACTTTTATGATTTTTTTACCCTAAGTATATATTTTAAATAAAAACATCTTACTTTACTTTTTTACGTTTTATTTTTTCTTAATCTACGCATTCTTAATCTAGCATTTCCAAACATTCTTGGAATGTATCCATCGTCTGGGCTTCTATGTCATCTGCAGTCATTTTCTTCTTGAAATCGTACATTTCATTCGAAAACTTTTTCAACATTGCGTCTGTTCTTCTTCTTTTTAAGCTGTACCTCACCATCATCAAGTGTTGCAACATTTCTACAGATAATCTATTTCGAAGCTTATTTTTTATGATTGACGGAGAAAGCTATTTCCACCGTTGCATTTGATAGTGGCATTGACAATACAGCCAAAGCAAATTTTGAGATGGCAGCGAACCTCTTATTTCCTCCTGCATCTAAATCGGTATTAACCTCGGCCCAAAATGAAACGCTGGACGACGTGTTCCTCCATTCTTTGTGATGCAAATTGTGCCATTCAGATTCGGCTTCGGTCTTATTCAAGAATCAATGTTCAGAAACACGTATTCAATCAATCACCGAAACTTGCATGGATTTTTAAACTTTCTCTAAAAATTCCCTATAATATATTTTATTTTGCCCTGAAAAATGCCCTTAATAATTTTGTACCCTAAACAAGTAAAATTGCCCTAAATTTAGGGTAAAATACCCTAAGGTGGGGACACTGCGCGTGAGCAAAAGTGAGAAAATTGTATTATAGTATGCGCGTACAGACCCCCAAAAGCTGACTTTAATACTTTAGAAACTGTAATTGAAGATGTTTTGAGAAAATTAAGTTCATGTCGCAAAAACATAATATTGTGTGGCGACTTTAACGTAGATTTATTAGCGTCTGATAGCACCGAATGTATTAGATTTTTGAATTTATTTAAGTCATTCAATTTGTTCAATTTATTTTTAGAACCAACTAGAATACAAGGCGACTCTAAAACATGTATAGATAATGTTTTCTGTGATTGCACTGCTGTTGATAAAGCTATAATTAAAAATATAACATCTGATCATTTTGGTCAGTTCGTGAAATTTGCCAACAACGCAGTAGAAGTAGAATTACCTGAAATAACCTACAGAGCTATTACTAAAGATAAAATTAAAAAATTTAGGGATACAGTTTCGAAAAAATTACCGTTAATTGAAGAAACTCGGGATGATCCGGATATTTTGTATAATAAAATGTTCGGTGTGATTGAATCAGAATTTAATGATAATTTTCCAATATATACAATTGAGAGGAACTATGCGTGGATATTTTTTTTTCTCACAAATTCGAAAGCTTTTGAATGTTTCTTCTGTTATCTCCAATTAAATTTACAAATTTGGATTCGCCATAAGTACGTATTATTTTAATTAGTTCTTCGCTTAGATACAAGTATGTCTATTATCTTAAGTTTACAAACTCTCAGCAAAATTAATAAAATTAGGTTCTAGGTTTGAAATTATAAAATGAATTATTCCTTCGTTGTTGACATTGGTCCACGCATCACATTAGAGATGCTAATAGCTCGTGCTGTTATAAAATATGCTATGAATTAAAGTATTAAAATTAAAAGTACAATAGTAGCTGTAAAATAATGTGTCCTATGTTTGACAATATGTGGGCTTTGATGTTCAATAGCCTCTAAATCGTTCAAAAGGGACTTAATTTACGTATTACTTTTAGAACTAATTCATCTAAATCTATATTATGTAGATGTACAGGGGGTACATCTTTTATTACATTTAACATAATTTACTTACAACAAGTGTCATTGATTTGGCTACAATCCGAAAATGGTTAATAGAAGAAGTTATATTTAAAACATTGTATTTTGATATCAGGCTAGTGCTTTTGCAGTATCTTGTAGTGCTCTTATAGTTACCAACGGTACTTTTAAAACAAATATAATCTTATTTTTAACATTGTAACAGATTAACTTAGATATGCTTAAGATAACATGTACAAAACTAATATCTAAGGTTACAGGCAGCTCAAGGTCACTGGGCAAATGTCTGTAGTTATCACCGAGCTCTTGATGTAATTGATTAGGAGTTATAATTGCGGGGTGTAAAGTGTTTTATTACTTATTAGTTTTATTACTTAATATAGTGTTTTATTACTTAGTAGTCAATGATTACTTAATAGTATACTGTTAATAATATCTTCTGATTGATATGAAAGAGTAAGGCTTATATTAATCGACTTAATTTAAGGCACTTTGGCCTTTAACAAGTAGCTAATCAAGCAGAGATACCTTACGCATCAATTCGGCCTCCTTATCCATCTACCAAACACTGTATGTTTGTTTGTAATTTTTTTAAATCATTTACTGTAATATTTTTGGGCTTTAACCTGGAATCTGTCCTCGTCATTGTCCACATCCCTCCTTCTAGACCTTCTTCTCATATTTAAGAGCTGGGCTCTTGTCGGTGGAGTGCTACGTTACCTTCTATATAAAATGTTATTAATAGTTTTACAATGATTAAATATAAAACAACTAAAACTAAATACAATATTTATTGAATAATCTATTAATAAATCTTTAAACATTTATTAAATCAATACTTACTAAAGTTACCATTGCTGTTTTAATTACTATTTTGAAACCTAAAGTGGGGTTATTTGGTACAAAATTTATCGAAAAAATTATATTGTAACGAAGTATGTACATCTAATCCTATTTTGATATTTGTTTTTGACAGATCCTACAGTGATATACCAGCGGCTAGCACTGCCAACCCTATATGGATTAAAATACCAAAGATATTTATTTTTAAAAGTGCTGTTCCAATTATCGTAACATGGGGATTTTTTGGAATTTGATACAGATTGTTCTTTTGTTTCAAAAGATTTTGGAGACTTTTAATTTGAGCAAGTTAAGCGATATTCGGAATTACAATACGGTAAATGACCTTTTAAACTAATAGAGCTCTTGTTCTTTTACCTTGTCACAATCCAGTTTCTTTCCGAATGAAAGTTTACCATATGAATAGAGTGCCACTATATTTGGGGATATTCGGAATTAGTATAGTCATTCGTTGGAACTTTAGTTGGCAAATGTAGGATGTATTTGGAATAATTTAAGAGGAAGTCAACACAAAAAATAAAAAAAATCAATACTTTTATATATTTTTATTAACTGAAAACATAACCTTACGGAAAATTTTTCTTAAGACAATGAAAAAATATTTAACGAAAATCGAACAAAAACATATAGACACGTATAAACCGTTGGTCCCGGTCGCTAAATAGCCTAAAGTGGTTTTTGAGGCAGTTTAAAAACTAAGAAACTAGGGACGTAGGGTCGTTAGACCTCACTAACCCACTTGACAAAACGATAGAAAACTTTGGAACATAAAAACAATTTTTGTCAATTCAATGTAGCCTCAATTTAATAAAATTAATGTGTAAAGACTAAAGTTATCACAAAATTAGGATTTCGTAATAAAATTCACAAAAATAAAAAGGATCTTAGAAACATTAACCAGTAAACATTTTTTAAAAACAATCTGCATAAAATCACTTTGATGACAATTAAATAGGTGCGTAGTTATGTCGGCACATTAAAAATAAGCAACACAATGAATAATTGGATAGACGAACTGAAGAGGGTGATGTGATATATTTTAACTAAAATATATCATATCACCTTCTTCAGCAAGCAATAGGTCATTACAATTGTTTGGCGATTCTTTTAATGAAATTTGTTTTACAATAGAAACATTGTCAACTATATCACGATCAATTAATCTTGTCTTGCGAAATAACAGAACAGGTTTTTTTACAGTTTTGTAAAAGAGTATTGTATATTTGTGTTGCCTATTAATGTCCTTGGTAATTTCTTGAACAATACCAACATAATATGTCCAATTTTTTCTACTAAGGTAACGCACCAAAACAAAATCATTAATGCAATATGAAGGATCTTCATTTGGTTGATCTAAAAACATCTCTTCTTCATTGTTATCTCTATAGTTTTCTCTTATATTTGTTATTTCACTTAAAACTACTTTTTTAGTATTATTCTCTAAGTCAGTCTCTTAAGTTGCATTATCTATATCAGTCTTATTACCAGTTAAATATGTTTCATCAGCCTTTGAAATTGAGTTGGCAACAAAAAAAAAGTCATCAGCCTCTATGGTGGCGTCGGTAGCATACTCGCATATATCAGAGTCACTGTGGGTACTCATAATATCACAATCTGAATTGCTTGTAGATAAATCCTTTGATTTTCTTACGCGTCTTTTATTCGAAATTTTAGTTATGGCAGTATTGATAAGGTCTTTTTGGGTAATTCCAAAAGATTTTTCTTTTATTTTACTTGTAGATGCAGTAATAGCTTCAGCTCCTTTAGCCACCTGCTTCTTTTTTGCCGTAGTATTTTCCTTGTTTGCAGTAATAACTTCAGCTCCTATAGCCACCCGCTCCTTTTTTGCCGTAGTATTTTCCTTCTTATCCTGGCATACTCTTTTAAGTAAAAGTTCTTCAAAGCTGATTTTTTCATTGGAAATGATATTTATTTTTTGAGTTTTTTTGTAGGTTGATTATCATGACTGGATTGTAAGCATTTTGGTAAAGTCTGATTGGTAGCAAAAGATTGATTCTGTTCATCTGTTTTGGAAAGGTTTGACAAAAAGACCAGATTTTCTTCACCAGGATTGTCACTTTCTTGCACTGGCATACCTATATCATCCTCATATATTTCTATTGAATTCTCACTTTGCTTTTTCTTATTAATCAATGTTTCACAAGGTTTCGTTTTCTTTCCGATTCCTTTACCCTTACCAATGTAATCTTTTGTTTGCCTTAATACAGGCATTACAGTATGAGTACTTTGTTCATACGAAGATTTGGAGTGTCACTGTCATAAGTTTCTATGTTGTTTGTGTGGTGTAGTCCAGAAGGACCGGGAACGGGGTCAACTGGATCTAATACTACTTTGGAAGTAGACTTATTCTTTTTTCCCGACCGCTTTGTTCTAGAGTCTTTTTTTGGCTGACATTTGACTAAATCTTCTGCAGTTACGCTCTTACCCGGTTCAACAACTAATCTTTTTTTCCTCCTTACTCCCTCTGGAACCTCAGGACATCTCATATTGGATAAGATATCGCGTATCACCGAAGACGCAGTACTCTCTATATCTGTTTCAGAATTGGATGTCTGGGATTGAGGCAATCTAGATTAAGGTCGATTAGGATCAACAGGGTACAGTCCGGACTTATTGAAACCAGCTTTTAAATTGATAGATTCGGCATCATTTTCAATTAGTTTGTTTTTTAATTTACATAATAGTTTAGGAAATGCACTTCTTATTAATGTTTTATGTTTTCTTTCCTCAGTCAGTTTCCATTTAGTGAGAACGTCTCTCCAATAAGCCTTCAATGGGGCAAAAAACGCGACGTCCAAGGGTTGAAGAAGATGAGTTGTTTTAGGTGGTAGGCACACAAATGCACTATTTAATTCTTCACAAGTCTTTAACACGCTTTCTGAAAAGTGCGATGATAAATTATCACCAATTAAAACCTTTGGACCGGACTTATTTCGCACATATGGGACAATAATAGTATAAAACCAGTCTTCAAAGCATACAGAATCGAACCACCCACTTTTTGAGCGATTATATCTGGTGCCCTCTGGTCCTGCCTCCATCCATGTGTCCCATAGATTTTCGGATTTATAAACAACGTACACAGGTAACAGATGCCCTGATGCAGTGCCAGAAAACATAAGTGAAATTGCCGTTTTTGAGGTGTTAAAGATCCGCTCTGGATATTTGCACCCTCTTTTATCAATATAATTTTTGTTTCCAGGGTCATCAGTCAAATTCGTCTTATCATAGTTAATTATACAATCTTCAGCAACCCCTTCAACTATTTTTGCATAATTTTCAAAAAAAAAACATCTAAATCTTGTGGCGTAAATCTTGCTCGATCACGAGAAATAATTCAGATTTGCGATTTGAGATTTGTGACTTATATCTTAAAAGAAAATTACGGGCCCAATCCACCCCGGGCATATTGTCTCTAAGCCCATATACTTTTTTACCAGTCTTATTAAGGTATTTCTGGGCAAAAATACGGAGATCAGTCGAATCAAATGGAAAGCCCCACTCGCCTACTACTAAAATAAATTTAACGAAAATTCTCTCCTCTTCAGGTGAAAATAAGGTCGGATGACCAGCCTTCTCTTGCGTGCAGTTGATATTCCTAGTTTTTCTACTCAGGGTACTCTTTGGCACACCGTACGTACTCGCTGCATCTGTAAGACTCATTCTTCCTTCTTTTACACTATTGATGGCGGCTTGTAAGTTTTCCGGTTGGTAGTTCTGATACGGTAGATGTGATTTTCCATTTCTTATATTTGAATATTTTCTAGTGTATGTTCGCACCATGGTTTTAAAACTGAAACAAAAATGCAGAACATACCCTTAAATAATAAAAAAAACTACTACTTGGTACTTGGGGCTATTTGGTACATCATTCATACTCTAAGTAAAATAGTAACCAGACATAGAAGGGGCTATTTGGAATTTCGTTTCAAATAGCCTCAAAACTGTTTCAAAAAGCCCCATTTAGAAAAAGATAACAAATAAAGTGTTTATAACCTCTTCAGAAAAAGCCGGCAAGAAGCATTGAAATCACAACAAAACACATGATAAATGACAAATATTATATTCAACTTACCTCCAAAATCTTGTCGTAAACAAACAAAAGTAAGACACGCATAAAAGCACAATTTTTGACTTTTTTTAAACAATCATTTTGCGACACACGCAATGCGTTATAAACGCATTGCGTGTGACCTCAAAATGTTGTCTCGTACTACTGCTTTAGTATTAGTGTTGCCAGATGATACAAAATAATATTCTATTGGTAGAAAAAAATTAAATATCAGTTCTCAAATATTTTATTTCTAAAGTTTTGATTAACCCCATGGTTTCCAAAATACCCCAATTTACGGAACTTTTTTTACAAATATTTTCTGTTAATTTTTTTTAGTTATTTCTTGCATTTTCGAAATTAATTGTACCATTTCATTGCTAGGCTTATATGTCGTCGACCAGCGTATTCCCTGTATTTAACCTCTCAACTGCGCGCGACAGCTGACAGTCGCGCGCCTAACTGGCGCCCTCTGTTTTCTGAAACCGCGAACCGTGCGTCGTGTTTTACAAATTTAACAATATCTTAACCCTAGAACCACAACATCGGGTCGTGGATGACCCCACGTCTTGATTTTTTAAATTATTTTTGCGAGAGGTAGACATATAAACTTGCGCATCTCAGTACCTTCCGTTTTTAGTTATCAGTAGCCCGTGCCGCTTAACGAAGTGCACACGTTCATTCGTTTTTGAGTTATCACCTATTGGGGTCACCCGCAACCCGTGTTGTGATTAGTGCCACTATTTTTTTGACCGATCGTCATTTCGTTTTTTGTTTTTTTACCAAGTAGTGTAAACAATATGGCGTCAACATCACTTCAACAAAGAAATGACGAAATAGAGGACATTTTGGAACAATAAGATGGTAGCTTACTCAATTATTCGGACTTCTAATTGACACATTTGGCTATTTGAGTTATTCTAAGACCACTACTCGGAAAACTCGAAGATGGCCGATGAGATTTTTTAATGGTATGGCGGATGCTGGAGGTATAAACTCATATGTCATATTTAAGGCTCCCCTAAATAATTAAAAACTCAAACAACGAACATTTCTGAAAAATTTGAGCTGTCAACTAGTCCATCCATTTATAAAACCTCGTTGGATACTGTAAAAAATTTACCTCAAATGTTTAAGAGTTATAATGCTTAATATTTTGGGGGAAGGAGAAAGTAATGCCGTCCATGTCCCGCCTAGCCATCGTACTTCAAAAGGTCGCTGTTATTTATGTCCTAGGTCTAAAGACAGGAAGGGCAGAGAGCATTGTGTGAAGTGTTCCAGAAACCTACGTGCACAGCACAGGGTACAGATTTGTTCCCAGTGTGTTTAAAAAATTGTGTTATTCTCATTTTTTTTGATATTAAAAGTTCCTTAAATATCCAAAGATAAGTATTTTGTTTGTTAAAGTCATTCAAAGATTATAGTATTCTAGAAAAACGGTTTTTTTATTTGGGGTCGCTGGTAACCCATGTTGTATTTTGTGAAGCAAAATAACATGTTGTGGTTCTAGGGTTAAAAACTAGAAGAGAACAATGAATATGAAATATATCTTTGTGTTCAGAATAAAATATTCTGTCCATTTGTTTAAAAAAAAGTATGATCAGAGCTGAAATTTTATAAAATCACAGGTAAAAAGTAGGTACACCAGATAATTTCTGGTGTTAGGTATCAAATCCTTTATAAATAAGAAATAAATCACATTAATTATTATTTTTTATATCAATCGTTCATAATAAAGTATAAATAACGATTATTAGAAATCGGGTGCCCAATAAAAGAGGAGATGCTAAATGATTTGTTTATTGTACTAGTCTCAAGAGTGTCGGCAAATGGCCTCCTGCGTCCTTATATACTTGGGTTCAGCGCCACGGTGCGGAGGTCCGATACCACAGACATAGATATAGATAGACGACTTAAATGCACCTACTTCGCGTGTAAGTTCTCAGACAAAGCGTCGAGGTTGGCCGCCGCTACTGACAGTCCGCCCGTGTCTGTGATTGCAGCCGGACGGCAGCGAAAAATAAAAAAATGCCTCGTTGCGTGATAATAAACTGCATCAGCCCAAAAATTGCAAGCGCCCAAAGTCAAGGACATATTTCCTATCACAGTTAAGTTATTTTTTAAAAAAATTATGCGTCAATTCATTTTTAAACAATTTTTTAAGCATTCTAAGCGGTGATTCCAAGATTATACCTAAATAAGTATAGATTAAGGTTTAAAAACTACATTCACATTACATTGCCGCGTTTGCTTTGAGTGTTTGATCCGACGTTGTGTGTTAAGAAGCAATGAATATCGAAATAAGCGAGACTGTCGCGCATCGCTACGACGTCGTGGTACCGGCAATTTCTCATTCGTCAGTAAAATTTAGCGACTAGTGTTGTTCGTTTTACAACATATGCCAATAATCGATTTTAATCGATATCGGACTGACGAATGATATTAACTATTATTAAAGAGCCAATTTAATAGATATTGATATAAACAAGCTCATTTTCCTAATTTACACTTTAGAAAACGAGGGTAATATTTTCAGAGTTCATGTATGTAATATGGTCGCTCTTTGAACATATACTACTGGTCACACGTTGGTGAACAAAACCGCGCGTGCGTCACTGCTCACTGCTCGTTAGTGAGTCGTCCCTACTGAATTTCCCCCATTGAAGCGGTATATTTTCGATACCTCTACGCGGAGTGAGACAAGCCTGACATGGCTAAGAACGACCGCAAGGGAAGTTGCTTTAACGTTAAAAAAAACGCATTGAAATCGGTCCATCCGTTCGAGTGCTACGATGCCACTCTTTCTTCGGGGTAAAAACAGAATAATATACAGATAATATAGTACGGAACATTTCGTTCGCGAATTCGACTCGCACTTGGCCGATTATTTAAGAATAATAATAGTTTTATTTTAAGAGTTCAATGAAAATATTTACATTATTTGTAATTTTTAGTTTTAATTTAAATTTTAATAAGTTGGTATAGTTTGAATTTCAGTTAAATTGAAATTAATTATTTAAGTACAAATATTTATTCTTTATTATCAAACAATTTTCCGTTTAGAATCAATTGTTTATCCAATTTCATATCATTCGTCAATCAGAAAATCGATTGTGATTTTTATCATAAATCGATTAACTTGAAAGTTAATCCATCGTATGGTTAGCGAGCAAGACCACAGATATAAAATCTATGAGTATGAGCGAGACGATCAGGGCGGCGGCGTGCGGCTTTGAATCGGTTTGAATTTCCCGTCACTAAAATTGCCTGTGACGTCACAGTAGGCATTAAAAAAGTTGGCACGCTTGGTTTCGATACAAATCTTGATACGGGCGTTATCTATTACATCTATTTCTGTGTCCGATACACTAAAATATAACTTTGTTCAATTTTAGTTCTTTATTTATGCTTGATCGCGTCTTATATATATCATTTTGGACCTTTCCGCTAGATAGCGCCTAACCCAAGTTCACAGTAAGCCATGTAGATGGCGCTGTTAACAGTATTTTTTTACGGAAAGCTAATCAACATTCTACATACAATTCTAGCTTTCCGAATGCAGTACATAAAACGGGGCCAAGAATATAGCCTGGAGGACGCCTTTTTCATATAAGTATCAGTACCTGGGTGACCGAGCTTTGCTCGGTCGGTTACATCTTGATTATTAACTACATTTTTTTTAACTTGTCTAAAAACAGTACAAAATAAAAAATTATATATAAACTTGAACATAAAAAAATCAAAAGTAAATCACCGAGTGGGATTCGAACCCGAAACACTCTTTCTAGCGGTTAGCATCCTTAACCACTGAGCTAAGCGGATGGCGGCCGGCGCGATGAAATTAGCGACCATATTCTGCGTGAAAAGAAAAACGAATGAAAACTCGAAAACACGCGTTTTCCCAAACATACGACTAATCTAGATCGATTGTTTACCCCCAAAAAACCCCATATACCAATTTTCAGCGAAATCGTTAGAGCCGTTTTCGAGATCACAGAAATTTATAAATATACAAGAATTGCTCGTTTAAAGGTATAAGATAAGATAATTATCGTTGCTTACCTTTAAAGCTGCTACCATTGACATCACTCCACTGAAGTTTCACACACTTATAGTATTTATTTTAAAAGTTATGAGTAAAATCACACAACACATCAAAACACTCCTTGAAAAATCACAGCCATTGTTTTAGTTAGTTATTACATCTAATGCATCGATTATTTTAAAAGTTTTTATGACGTGAATGAATATAAAACATCACTCATAGTTTGTTAAAAACAAATTAAAGACTTTCATACAAAAAGTTTGCTATAAACTCATAAAAATGTCTACAAACTTTCGCGTTAGTTTTCTACTAAGCGCGTTCATATTTTGACCGAAATTGAACGAACAATTGACCGTGACTGAGCTAGGTACTTCCGTCACGCACGGCACGGACGCGACGCACAGTGGGCTGAAAATCGGCTTTCATAGACATACAGACTTGAAATTTTAAATTTCTTGTCTTTTGATGGATATCGCTTTAGTTAACTATAACTAAGTAAAATATAACTTGCGAGTTGATTTGGAACAAAAATGAGAGACATATAATTTTTTTTTCAAAATAAAAAATCCAATTATCTTTGATTTTGAAAAAAATGACGAAAATTTTCATACATATAATTTTTTCCTTTCGTCATTTTTTTTTTAAACTTTCGCAGCTTTTACCGCTTTCCGGTACCATGCATTATTTATGCAAATATCCACTATCTGAGCAAATATCCCTATATACCAACGTCGAGTCTTGAAAGGGGTTTTATAAAGTGCAATAAGCATATCGGCTAAGTCAACCCCGCCCATATGCTTATTGTACTCTTTTACAATATGGGGACAATCAACATCGACTTAGCTTTTCGATTCTTTACAGTATCTCTTCATTGTGCTTACAGGCTCGACACCCGCATAAGAACTTATCAGTGTTACTGCTTTATTATCATTCCATCTTACAATTGCCAATCGATTTTCATCACAAACTACTTGAGCGTAACTACCACGGGGTTTCTTTTTTATTTCTTTTACAGTCGGCAGAACGGCTTCAGCTCCACTCAATCTATTATTCCTGATAGTACCTAAGGCAAAAATTCCGTAGTCTTCTCTAAGAATATAAAATAGCTCAGGACAGGTAAAAAAAATTTCACAAAAAATGAAGGCTGGCTTAGATTTAATACTTTTACATAAAGCTATAACAATCTGAGCTCCAAATCCAAGAGAGACTTCCTTGTCTGTAAATGTATTAAATCTAAACGTATCCTCGCCACCGTACAAAAGAAAATCATAAATCATGCCAGATACCCCAGCACGAACATAGTTTTTGAACCCCCACTTGTTGGGTTTATCTTTCATATATTGACGCCTGGTACCTTTGTAAGGTATCATCATTTCATCGATGCTATACTTCTTTTCAGTGTCGTATGCTATACAATTTTCTCTCACTTTTTGGATCAATGGTCTAACTTTAAAATATCTATCAGAATCTTGCATATTATTGTCTGCAAAATGTAAATAACGGCGGATTTGCTGATAGCGTTTCAATGGCATCACATCTGCTATTAAATTGTATCTGTATCGTAAGCTCCAATAATCAGTATATGCAGGCATACTTACGACACCCATAATAATATGTATTGCTAGAAAATCACGTAGTTCATCTTCAGTCAGTCCAATTGAACGTCCAGTATTTGATACTGCGTAAGCATTAGTTTGCGAAGTAATATCTACTAAAATATATATGGAGAAAAACTTGTGAAAATATCCCACTGGATCCAATTGGTCTGGAATATCATTATAATCAGTGTCTTCTTTCGTAGTAGCGCTATGTTGAAAAACAGCTTTCTTCCACTGATAGCTCAAAGCAACTTTTGGAACCCTTATGACTCTTTTACTTGCAGTAACCGTGACAGTGGACCGACATGATCTTTTACTTCGAGTAAAACGAGACATAGAGGGCATATTATGTCTTATGGAACGCATATGTGATCTAGGGGTGGTACCATTATTAGCAGATTGTTCAAGTTGTGCAGGTATGACGGGAGATGCTGGAGTAGCGGGAGTAGTCGGAAGCGTAGGTATTTCACTTAGTACAGGGACTTTATTACAATTAGGTTCTAAAGAAAGGCTTGCGTAAATGGTGTCGAAAATAGGTGTAAGTTGCGCATTTTCACTGCCAGATTCTTCACAATCATCTAGAATATTAAGATTTTCCAAAGAACTATCTATGGAAGGTGCAGGGAAACTTGAGGGGGACTCAGAAAGCGGGCTGTGCAGGCATAATTCATCTTCGGGCTCAGACTGTTCACTGTCGTCAGAGGGTGCATTCACAGCAGGTACAAGCGCTAAAATTCTGCCACCACAAGTATTTGTAGTAAGCTTTTGCTACCGAAAACAAAGAAAAAGCATGCTGTTATGAAAAACCCTGATATGTAACCGAGTTACATATCTGACAGCTGTCACGCTCATGAATCACTTGCTTTTTTAGCGTGAGAGATTGCTTACTACATGTATCTTTTGATGAATTTATATTTATTTTCGCGTTTCAAAAGTATTTTTATGCCAGGGAGGTCTTATTTGGCTCGGAGAATGATTGCTGAGTCTGAATTAGCCTACGAGCGTGAACAGTAGCGGACAAATGTGGCTGATATGCGGGCACTCCAAATACCGGTTGAATTTTTTACTGACGAACGATTTCTGTACCTTCCTTTCTATGAAGGAAACCATCAACTAAAACTGTGAAGCACTGGTTTTTATTTCACGGTTTGTTTTGTGCGTAAGGTCATATTTAAGAGAAGAGAATAGCTTTCTATGAAGGAAACCATCAATTAAAACCGTGAAGCACTGGTTTTTATTTTACGATTTATTTCGTCCGTGAGGAGGTGGTATTTTGTAGGAGAGCCTGCTTTCTCCAAACTTCTATAATTTATCATTTCTTTTAATTTAACGGACTTCTTAGTGCCAGTTCTCTCACACAATTCTATGAAGGGAATTATTTACGGGCATATTTTTTCATTTGCAGCTGTAAATGGGCATTTCACTTATATTACACTATCATTTCCAATAAAGCCATCAGGAGTGCAAGCCAAAAACTGAAGTTCTCTGTGAATGATGATGCCCCTTCCTTAACTTCTAACCCTGTTATCTGTGTGAATTTTATTAAACCTTTTTTTCATTATTTCTCCCATGTCAAATTACTGGAAATGAGAGAAAGAATTACTTCAAAAGAGATTTAGCAAATTCAATACTCTTGTTTCTTTTATTTTAAAAATTTGTCAAAGTTTAAACTGAGTCTTCCTTTTTTTAAATTTCTCATTTTTTCTAGTTGTTTCTTCTAATTTTTCTTGCTGATCAGCTGTCAATATTATATCCTTCAATAATGTTTCCTCTTGTGTTTTTTCCATATAAATATGGTCAGCATACAGTGCTATTTTATTGGCTGCTGTTGTGATTTGTAATATGGGCATAGAACTGCTATAAATAGCTGAAAAGTTTATGCCTTATTTGTAAAATAATGAAATAATATTGGCATTATTTCTTTTTATTTTTAAATCTTCTGCTATGACAGGCCTTTATAAAATTTTCTTGGTTGGTAAAATGTTTTTAGAGTAAATTTAGAGCTAGAGCCCAAATTAATGTTTTTTTTTACTAAAATTTATCAACCCGTAAAGTGCAGTGACTACATGTTTACATTGGGCATAGGTATAGGGTTCACACCAGAGGCACATTCACACTACGCTTCCAACACAGTATTTGCTTTAGGCTGCGTTTCCACTGAAGCGGAGCAGAGCGGAGAGGAGCTTAGCGGTGCATGAATTGACCAATCGCAATGCTCGAAATCTCCGCTCCGCTTTAATGGAAACAGTGGAACGGAGCAGAGCGGATTCTCATATAAAATTAAGAGCATGCGTATGGTTCGGGCGGATTGAACGGAGGGCTCCGCTCAACCGCAGCGGAGCGGGGCGGTGCGAGGAGGAGCGGGGCGGTGTGATGAGGAGCGGGGATTTTTTGATACCCTGTATGAATTTTCAAACATTTTATCATCACAAATTCGAAAGTAAGTTAAAATTCTCCATGCTCCATTTTCTCTTTGAATCTAAAAGGTCGAAATAGTCCATGCCACTTCATCTGATTCGTTATCTTCATCTTCAAATAGAGAAAGGTATAAAATAATTGTTCTCTTCTTTTTTAAAGACAACATGGCGTGCGATCTCTCTGAGAAATGGACTGTAACTGATATGCACCGGTTTTGTATTTACTCCGCTCCAACCCACTCCGCTCGGTTTAGCTCCACTTCACCCTTCTCCGCTTCATTCCTTGCTTCACCCTACTCCGCTCCGCTCAGCTCCGCTCCGCTTCAGTGGAAACACTCACCTCTTTTCACGTCTCTTCTTCTGTCCGCCCTGCTCCGCTTCTGTGGAAACGCAGCCTTATACTTAATATGTTATATTGCAAAGAAGATCTCCAAAATATAAAACTTTTCTGCTGCTTAATCCAATAATCTGCAAACTAGTTTCGATTATCGATGCTGTTAAAATTATCGATTTTTAAGCCAAGCGCTCTTAATATCGTATCGACCAGCGGTCGAACGACTTTCTGGCCAGGTAGAAAACTGGTTAGCGATTTAATTCCTGATGCGACATATCCACCAAGGGTCGCCGATCTATTTTCTGTATTCCTCTTCTTTACAGAAAATCTCTTGCGGCGTCTATTATTAGTACCGGTACGAAAATTCATATTTGGAGCCATAATGTGTATTTATTTGATAATAGTGGTTCTAAAAGTTGCAATTTTATGTAGAATGCTCGCAGGCAGCTGAGTTCAGACTTGAAATCGGACACTACACGAATAGATGAATATTTGGGGTAGATAAAAGTTATCTACACAGAAAGTAAGTAAAGTAAGTAAAAACACTTTATTGCACCAAAACACATGAAAATAACATTTAAATATAAATTCAGATGTACAATAGGCGGCCTTATCGCCAAGGCAATCTCTTACAGGCTACCTTTGGGTGACAGGATTGGCAAATAGAAATAATAGTAATGAGTGGTGCGATAGTGAGCATAGTACTAACTAAATTTTATTTTTATTTTATTTTATTTTATTTTATTTGGAAAACCATACAGTTCTAATATCTAAATAATAACTCTTTAAGGCCATACCCAAATTTTCCGGGGTCCAGTGGCGCCACCATTTGAAATAAATCATTTGAAAGGAAACGGAGATATAATTTAAAATTGTGTCTTGATCAAGCCCTAGATAACCTTTAAAACTATTTTATGAACTACTGTTTATAGTTTAAAGTGAGAACGTGAAGCTTTTCTACGCACATTAGCCAAAAGTGGCCGTTTTTCGCAAATGTGCGTCGAAAAGCTTCACGTTCTCACTTTAAACTACAAAAAGTAGTTTAAAAAATACTTTGAATGGGTATCTAGAACTTGACTAAGACACAATTTTAAATGATATCTCCGTTTCCTTTTAAATGATTTATTTTAAATGGCGGCGCCACTGGACCCCGGAAAATTTGGGTATGGCCTTAACTATCTAGGAACACAATTAACAGGTTTTCGCATAATAATAACAAAACTTGCTTACTATATGATACTAAATATTTAAACAATAATAAAAGTAAGAACACACAATACTATCTGGGTAAGTTTTAAGGAACCTGATCGAACCACTTTTTAATTAAAAAGTTCTTAAATTTGTTACTAGTGCAGTTAAATAGATCTAACTCGGGAACGTCGACTATCTTATTGAGAGCATCAGCAGCACAGTTAAGGAACGAGTTTTTCCTATAATTAGTAACACAATTCGGAATAAATAATGTAACGGGATGTCTGAAATTCCTGTTAGGCACTCTGAGATTGATCTTTGTGAGGAGATAGGGGGAATCAACTTTGGACTGGGCAATTTTTACAAGTTGTACAATATCAGCGATATTTCTTCTCTCAGATAAAGGCAGAAGATGAAATTTTTTACATCTTCTATCATATCCCGTGATGAAGTTTTTGCATTTATACTGTATGTACTTTAGCAACCTGCGTTGAATGGACTCCAGCCTATTAATATAAATATCATACTGAGGATTCCATACTTGCGAGCAGTACTCAAGAATACTGCGCACGTAAGAACAGTAAAGAATTTTAATTAATTTGATGGTCGAAAATTGTGAACAAGATCTAATAATGAATCCTAGAGACTTACTAGCTTTTTTTACTATGTAATCGATATGTGACTCATAAGTCAGTTTGGAATCGAGCAAGACCCCTAAGTCCAAAATTTTATCAACACGATCCAGCTCAAGCCCTTTTAGTTCATAATTATAATTTGTAGGTTCCAATTTTCGAGTAAAAGTAATAACATGACACTTTGAAACATTAAGATCTAGTTTATTTTGTTCACAATATTTTTCAACACGTTTCAGATCTTGTTGCAACAGGAAGCAATCATATATATTACTTATATTTTTAAATATTTTCATGTCATCAGCATATAACAAGAATTTAGAATGATGAAAACAGGAACCTATGTCATTAATAAATATATTAAATAATAATGGCCCAAGCAACGATCCTTGTGGAACCCCAGAAGGTATAAAAATCCATTTAGATGTGTATCCATTCACCGCTACAGCTTGAGACCGATTTTCTATGTAGGACGTGAACCATCTGAATAAATTACCGTGTATACCTGCCGATTTAGCTTATCCAAAAGAATATAATGTACAATACGGTCAAAAGCCTTACTGTAGTCAGTGGAAATAGAGTCCACCTGCCCTCCAGACTCCATGTTAGCTGTTAAATATTCCGTAAATGATATTAAATTTGACGAAGTTGAGCGGCCTTTCAAAAATCCGTGCTGTTGTTCTATAAAACTACTAGACAGGGCATTATAAACTTGGGCATAGACAACACTTTCAAAAATTTTATCAAAAATACATAATTTAGAAACCGGTCGATAATTACTTACTTCACTTTTGCTGCCCTTTTTATGAACAGGGGTGATAAATGCGGATTTCCATATTTTGGGTACAGTACCTTCGCTAATTGATCTTTTGAAAAGTATACATAACGGCTTCGTTAGGGCTTTTGCACATTTAACAATAAATAATGGAGCAATGTCATCCGGCCCAGCCCCCTTACTAAGGTCGACCGATTTCAGCAGCTTGTAAATATGTTCTGGGTCAATTTCAATATCACCTATGGAAAGAACATGATTAACTTGAGAAGCATTGTCAATAGGTACTGCATTATTCTGATATGCAGTGTTATGAGAGAACGTAGACTGAAAATATGTAGCAAACATATCGCATACTTCTTCACCAGAGTTAGCAGAGTGTCCATTATACTTCATAGTAGCAGGCAAAGAATTGCCACCTTTTTTATTTGACTTTATAAATGACCAAAACATCTTTGGATTTTCACCTATGGTATTTTCTGCTTTCTTTATATAATCTTCATAACACTGCTGTTCTAAAGTTTTAGCTCTTTGGCGAAGAAGAGAAAATGTATTATAATCTGCTGTGTAGCGGCGCGTGTGTATATATTTTTGGCCTTTGAGTGCCTTTGTGATTTGCCGTTAATGTTGATAATTAGTTGGTGAAATTAAAATGCAGTGATCTTTTTGAGAGTTGAATGATAAGTGTATTTCGATTTTTAAATTACAACGTCATGGATAAAAGGAAGTGGGAACAATTGTTGACCAATAGTACATGCGCAAATACGGAGTAGGCAGAGCCTCATTGGCTGCCACAGCTGACCGTTTGTCACGTGATGACGATGGGCGGATGGTTGTGGTGTTCTTCCGTCAGGGGGCTCTCCAGCAGTCGGGTTGCCATTAGCGTAAACATGCCCGCGGCCTTGAAAGCATCAGCTTTTAAAAAAGTCTTTATGCGTCTTCATTTTCTACGAGAGGACAAATCTTCACGTAAGGGCGTCTGATGATGCCTGAGGACGTCTGGATGTCAGCAACTCGGGAGATGCCGTCTTTTCCGGGTATGCTTTTGACGACTCGACCAAGTTGCCATTTTAAAGGAGGAAGATTGTTGTCCTTTACGACGACCAATGTATTTGGTTGCAATTCAGCCGTGTTTTCCCTCCATTTTATGCGCGTCTGCAACTCGGAGATGTACTCCTTCGACCAGCGTGACCAGAACTGCTGCCTACACTGCTCCACCCGTTGGTAGCGATTGAGGCGATGCACGGGAGCGTCCTTGATGTCCTCAGCGTAAACGGGAGTGGTGAGAGGACGACCGATGAGGAAGTGTCCTGGACTTAGTGGCTGCAGGTCGTCTGGATCCGTAGATAGCGGTATCAGCGGACGAGAGTTGAGCGCTGCTTCTATCTGGCTGAGTACCGTAGTAAATTCCTCGAAAGTGAGGTGAGCATTGCCTATTACACGTCGCAGGTGATATTTGCACGATTTCACCCCGGCCTCCCATAATCCCCCAAAATGTGGCGTTTGAGGTACTATAAATGAAAATTTTATGGACTGACTGTGAGCGTATTCAATAATATCAGAACTACATTGAGAAAGAAACTGAGCAAAATCATTACGAAGACCTACGAAGTTACGACCGTTGTCTGAAAATATTTCGGACGGTTAACCTTTTCGCGATATGAAGCGCTTAAGAGCAAGTAGATAAGCGTCAGTAGTGAGGTCACTAACTAATTCCAAATGGATCGCACGCGTAGCAAAACAAATAAATAGACAAATGTAACTTTTGACTAACTGGGCACCTCTGCCCTTACGGTTGAGAATGAAAACAGGACCTGCAAAATCACACCCAACTCGAAAAAAGGGAAAACTAGACGTAGTTACACGTTCCTTGGGAAGATTACCCATAAATGGGTTTAGCGTCTTTCCTCTTAAGCGCGTACATATAACGCATTGATGAGACACTTTGCGAGCTAAGTTTCTGCCAGACAAAGGCCACCAATTTTCGCGTATACGATAAAGGAGTGCCTGTGGGCCTGAGTGCAAAGATTGGATGTGCTCATATCTAAATAATAAAATAGTGAAGTGGTGTTTACTACATAAGAGTATAGGGTGTTTTTTACAGTAGTCAAAATCGGGAGAATTCTTTATTCTGCCACCAACGCGTATTACATGGTTATCATCCATAAATAAACTTAAACTAGAGAGCTTGTGTTTTGATTTGAGACCCTTTCCGTTATGTAGCAAATTGTAGGTATCTTTGAAAGACTCTCGTTGTGATAACTTTGCGAGTGTGTTGCCTGCATTCCGGAGCTCATTGACAGTGATCGCGCTCGACAGCTTACCTGTTTTGTTACGCGCATTATGAATAAAACGAAGTAAATAAGCTGTAGAACGTAAAATGCGATTGTATTGCGAAAACCTATGAAATGGAAATAATGACACCTTTTCACTGTCATTAATTTTTACTACTAATGAATTAACTGAGTTTGGTTTTAATTTTAGCTCAGGTAACTCGGACGGAGAAATATTATTTGAGTTATGATTAGCATTATTAATAAATTCTGCTCTTTGTAAAAAATCGGGTCCGTTCCACCACAGGCTTGATGAAGAAAGGTCCTCAAGACTGACACCTCGCGAGACCAGGTCTGCTGGATTATCCTTCCCGCTCACGTGACGCCATGTAAATTCACTCGTCAGATCGTGTATCTCAACGACGCGATTTTGTACGAAGGTTTTGAGTAAAGAAGGTGACATGCGGAGCCAGCCTAAAACGATTGTGGAATCCGTCCAAAATATTACGTCATCGATCGTACGAGTCAGTGAAGCGCGGACCTTATCATAAAGCCTAGCACCTAGTAAAGATGCTGTCAGTTCTAAGCGTGGGATACTGACAGGGGAAATCGGGGAAACTTTTCCCTTCGAGATAAGAAGGCGTATGACTACCTGGTTTTCGCGTATTGTACGCACATATATACATGCACCATATGCAGTTTGTGAGGCGTCTGTAAAAACATGTAATTCCGTCTTTGTGGGATTGAATTGAAAGGCATGACGCGGTACAGTTATATTGAATAGATAAGACAGACTATCGAGAAACCGGTTCCATTCTCGCACGATATCAGCTGGGAGCGGGTCGTCCCATTGCAATTTTAATAGCCAAAGTCTCTGTAACAGCACTTTACCTATCATGACAAATGGACTTAATAAACCCAATGGGTCAAAAATTTGCGAAACAACTGACAAAATTAAGCGCTTAGTAATGGGTTTGTTATCTCTTTGATTATGGACAAGCGTATTAAAATTAAAATGGTCAGTGGCATTACAAAAACCCAAACCTAATGTGCGACATTGGCTTTGTTCGCCTAGATTTAAATCTTTAAAAGTACTAGCTGAGTCTAAGGAGTCACATGAGTCAGCATCAATTGGAAAATTAAATTTCCATTTGTGCAATGGAAAACATGCTGACTTCAACAATGCCACTGCGCCTTTACAATTATTTAATAACGCCTCTTTGTCATCATCAGAGGTCAAAAGGTCATCCACGTAAAAGTCGTCTCGAACAAGCCTTTGGACTTTAATGTCAGAGCATTCGGCTGCTAGCTGTTTTAGGCATCTAACGCTAAGATAAGCTGAGGAAGCTTGGCCGTAGGTTACAGTGTTTAGGCGATAAAACTGGAGAGGCTGAGATGGATCCTCACGCCATATGATGAGCTGGAGGTCGCGTTGAGAAGGTGTGACTAATACCTGCCTATACATTTTTTCGCAATCTGAAATAGCGGTGTACCTAAACTGCCTAAAGCGTAACAGTATGGCGAGTAAATCACCTTGTATAGGGGGTCCTACCATCTCAAGGTCGTTTAAAGACTTAGAACTACTAGTTTTTGCGCTTGCGTCGAACACAACACGTAGTTTTGTCGTTGTGCTATGTTCGCGAAACACTCCATGGTGTGGAGTGAAATAGTGAATTTTAGAAGGTTCGCTAACTTGAGTCATGTGACCTAGCTCGACATATTCTCGCATGAAATTAATATATAATTTTTTATAACTATCAGGTGCGCGTGATAACCTGTTTTCTAGTGCAAGGAACCGACGTTTTGCTTGGGGAAGTGATTCACCCAAAACCTCAGGTGATTCTTTGAGAGGAATGTAAACAATAAATCTGCCCTCACTGTTGCGAATAGTAGTGGTAGCAAATAAATGCTCACATGCCCGCTCTTCATCTGTAAGCGTATCAAGAGGTTTAGGTAACTCCTCGAGCTCCCAGAACTTACGTAATTGTAGGTCAATAGACTGTGAAAAGTTACATTGAACCTGTCCATTTTTGCGCGTATTGTGATGGATGGGTCCCGAAATAATCCAGCCTAGTTTGGTATTTTGAAGGAACGGACCGTTTGGTAAGCGCATCTTGCCATCGACTAACAAGTCCCAAAACTTATCAGCACCTATCAAAATATCAATTTTTTGACAACCTAGAAAATCTGAATTTGCCAACTGTACATGGTCAGGAATCCTGAACTGCGCGCTTTGTTCATGTATAGCTGGTAGTGTAGAAGTTATTTCTTGCAAAACGTAACACTTAATGCGCATCGAGTAGGTACTTAGGCGTGATTTAATTCTAATATCGCAAGTTTGCGTCGACTGTGATACTGAATTACCTACTCCCCGTATCTCAGTGGTGGACTGTATTAATTGAATGTCTAAAAGTTTGCAGAGTGATTGAGTAATGAAACAGCTCTGGCTACCACTGTCGAGTAAAGCGCATACCGTATGATATTTATTGTATTTATCTCGGATCTCGACTAGTGCAGTAGACAAAAGGACTGGTGCACTACCGCACTGTGTACTTGTGTGAGTGTTCGTATGGATGTTGCTAACTGGATTGTCAACTTGTTTTTTATGAACGATTTGCGATTGAGTGGGGCAATGCGACGGTGCATCTTCCGAGGCTACCTGTAGTTGGGCAGTATGGATCGCGTGGGAACTTGCGTTACAAATAGAAGTGTTATGCGTATTAGGATGAATTAGTGTGTTGTGCTTTGTGTAGTGTGATGTGCTTATTGACGACATGTCCGGAACGCAAGCAATTCTCACACAACTTGTGATCGCTTACGAATTTAATTTTAGATTGTAAATCTGAGTTTAAAAATTGTGTGCACGAATAAATTGGATGCTTACCCTTGCACATCAAGCAAGCTTTGTGTGAGAATCGCTCAGAGGGCAGTGTCTTATTTGAAGAAACGTTGCACTGTGATAAGTGGGATTTAGTGTGTGTATTTGACTTTTTGAGATCAAAATTGCTCGTACTATCTTTGGTATGCGAAAGTGCTAATGTTTCTAACAAATCAGACCTGTCCCTGAGAAATTGCAACAACTGATCGACCTTCAACTTGACCTTCACATCAGAGTTAGACAATAGCGTGCCTTTATGCTGCTCCCACTCGCGTTCAGTAGTTTTATCTAATTTAGTGACTACAATGTATATGAGCAGCGTATCCCAATATTCCGTAGGTTCACCTAGGGTTTTTAGGCAGCGTAGGTTATTAATAATAGTGTCAATGAGTTTGCGCAAAAGTGAAGGTGACTCTCTAGTCAGTGCTTGTATCGAAAACAATGCTTTGACGTGACTTTGCACCAATAACCTAGCGTTATCGTACCTATTTAGTAAAAGTTCCCATGCAACCGCGTAGTTGGCAGAAGAAAGTTTAATCCCACTTATGACTAATTCGGCACTGCCTGTTAGCGAAGATTTTAAATAGTGGAACTTTTGGATGTCGCTAATTTCAGTGGAATTGTGCACTAGTGAAATAAATGTGTCCCTGTAGGACAACCAAGTTTCCAGTGACGAGCCATCATACGATTTTAACGAAATGGTAGGTAATTTTACAGATGACTGTTTGCTAGAACAAGTGCCGTGATTGCATGATTTGGATTCGTTAGTAACCTCACTTTCATTGAGAATAGATTCAGCTCGAGCTAGTGTACTATAGTAGCTATCCTCGAACTGCTGACGCTGATCTAATTGCTCATCAATATGACTATCAAAAACATTCTCCTCAATTTTAGATTGAATATTATCGAATTCAGAGAACAAACGATCTGTGCCTTTTATGCGTAATTTTAAATCTATTTTCGATTGAGAATCTGAGGTCGTAACACTAACGGTTTCTAGGTAATTTGAAAATTTGGTAAGCCTACCCTTTATGATACCCCGTTTTTTAATCAGATCACGAATGATTTGCTCAGTTTTTTCATCAGAAGAATATCTAAAGGGGGACCTATCACGAGATTTAGGAACATTTTCAGTATCAGACATTAAGGGCATTTTGGCGGATTATGAGAAGACGAGGTACTTACGTGCAAATATCGTATGCTGGTCAGGACAGCTTGTGCTAGCAGCGGCACACGGCTGTAACAGACCCTGGGTAATAAGCAACACTCACCACACTCACTGGAATTCACTCGGCACTCTGAAGATCTGGAGATCCGTAGGTGCTGGTTTTAGATCCGGCTCGAAGGACCAAGTTATGTAGCGGCGCGTGTGTATATATTTTTGGCCTTTGAGTGCCTTTGTGATTTGCCGTTAATGTTGATAATTAGTTGGTGAAATTAAAATGCAGTGATCTTTTTGAGAGTTGAATGATAAGTGTATTTCGATTTTTAAATTACAACGTCATGGATAAAAGGAAGTGGGAACAATTGTTGACCAATAGTACATGCGCAAATACGGAGTAGGCAGAGCCTCATTGGCTGCCACAGCTGACCGTTTGTCACGTGATGACGATGGGCGGATGGTTGTGGTGTTCTTCCGTCAGGGGGCTCTCCAGCAGTCGGGTTGCCATTAGCGTAAACATGCTGTATTACCATACTTTCTAAATTTTTGGTGAAATTTATGTTTTTCCTTTAGGACTTTCTTAAGAGACGCAGTATACCATGGAGGAAAGGTAGTAGTATAGATGTATTTATGTGGTATATGTTGATCTCTTAGATCATATAAACATTCGTAAAAATGCACAACAGCACTCTCTAAATCTTTCTCCATCAAGCAAACATGCCAGTCAATTTGGTTTAAAAGTAAGTTAATATTATCATAATCCCCTGACTCATAAAAATATTTAAGTCTAGGTTTAACTTTGGCAGACTCAGTGATAAGAAAGTTTAAGTCGATGTTGAGGGTTTTATGGTGATCATCCTCTGGAACCAATGGGTCGTCACAATAAGCTACAGACAAGTCAGAATTACATAATGCTAGATCCAATATTCGATTTTTACTTTTATTACGGAAAGAATTAAATTGAATTAAATTACACTCCAGAAGCGTATCGAAAAAATAAACTTGGCTATTACCAGATATACCCAGAGGTCGTAATTGTCCGTCTTTGCAGATCCAGTCAACATTATGTAAGTTAAAATCGCCTAATATTACAAAATAATCATCAGGATTGGAATTTACTATTAATGATAATTTATTTGCAAAATTTAGTAGTTGAACATTAAATGAATGGCCATTTTTCTCGTCACATAAATATAATGTACAGAAATTAATATTTTTTAGTTGCCGATTACTCGTCCGTTGCGTAACTGTGACCCATATATCCTCGGCTGAGGAACTCCATTCAGGTCGAGCCACCACAGGAATATCGCGGCGCACGGCCAGAAGTACCCCACCACCAAATAATTCGCCAGTACGTGCATAGTCCCTGTCCCTACGCCAAACTATATACCTGTCATCAAAAAGCTCATTGCTACTAATACTATCTTTCAACCACGTTTCTGTGATCGAAATTACGTCATACTGGCTCATCAATATATTACGTTTAAAAGTATGTGTTTTGCCTCGTAATCCGCGAGTGTTTTGGTAGTAAACACTTAGTTTATCAATCATTGATATAAGTTATCCAATAACTACGGCGAAACATTATAAGGCAAAACACAAAATTAAAATTAATGATGACCGATAATAGGCATAACAATGTAACAGATCGATTTAAATAGGAAATAACCAACAAACAAAGGTTCCTATCAGCGCAGGCAGTCTGAAGCACATACAGTAGTAGTTTATAACATTTATAATAATATAAAACAAACTTATCATTGCTGCTTAGGCAAATTAATATTAATGTTAAGAGCCCGCTGTAATCTTTTGCACGCTGGCAGCGGGCGCACGCACACAACGACATGCCGCTCACACACACAGAGCTACGTAGGCGACGTAAAGCGCGGTGTAGTGCGCTCAGCGATCGTTGATGTTTTTTGGTTAAATATACTGGTGGTACATTATGTTTTGGTGCAATAAAGATTTTCTAACTTACTTACTGGTATAAACTAACAGATATTATTCAAATTTTGGTAAAAGTTTTATTACAAATGCAATCCTAATTTAAATGCGAGTAATAATATATGAATATTAAATCCTTGAGTGCTTTGGATTACGGGTAATTAAAAAATATTATAATAAAATAATATGATAAATCGTGAAGGTGATAATAATGGAGACTTCTATTCTTTAACTTATACCTTTAAACGAGCAACTCTTGTAGGTATATTTATTTATTTATATATTTATAAATTTCGATGATCTCGAAAACGGCTCTAACGATTTTGCTGAAAATTGGTATATGGGGGTTTTCGGCGGTAAATAATCGATCTAGATTAGTCTTATATTTGGGAAAACGCGTGTTGTCGAGTTTTCATGCGTTTTTCTTTTCACGCAGAATATAGTCGCTAATTTCTCCGCACCGGATGCGGACCGCTAGAAAGAGTGTTACGGGTTCGAATCCCACTCGGTGACTGTTAATGAGTACTTTTGTTTTTTTATGTTCAAGTTTATATATAATTTTTTACTTTGTATTGTTTTTAGACAAGTTTCAAATGTAGTTAATGTTTGATATGTAACCGAGTAAAGCTCGGTCACCCAGGTACTTTAGCAAAGTTGAGTATTATTTAATTTGTATAGAAACTTAAATAAGGCAAGTTTTAGCAAATTAGGTAGTGCAAAGTATTACTTATCATTGATTGTAAGCCATATTACTCCGTATTACTCTCTACATGGTGATTTTTCAATGGTTTTAGTGCCGAAAGCCACTTCATAAGGATCGTTATTAATACCTAAATAGCTAGTTAAAATAAAAATTCAGAAACAAAAAATCGTGAGATCAATTAGTATTACCACCACCTGGCCGGCCCGACAGAGTTCATCGAGCTCACGCGGCAGTTTTGGTCAGGCGCAACTACTATTAAGTATTACTTTTATTTAAAACTCTTAGATCTGTTGTAGCTAATAAGTATCACGATTTGTAAACAGTATTGGCAGTTGTCATAAGTGTTGCTAAATTAATAAAACCTAAGTGGAAGTCGATTGATACAGTTGGTACGTTCGTACGGTCGGGTATCTGTGGCAAGTTGTAACGAACAGACGGATATTTTAAAAATTGGCAGCACTAATTGACCGGTTGGTGAGAATTCATTCAGAATAAATAATGAAGGTAGAAATTAAATGTCTTTGGTGAAAATTTTTTTACAAGATTCTGGGGCATTGACGGTGGAGATAAACACTTGTCATGGAATCTATGCGAATCTTTTATTTAACACTACGTGGTCTCGATCAGAAGTCATTTTCGCAACATTTTTGTCTTGTCATACACAAATATGTATAGAAGAATTTTTTTACACGATGACATTTTTTTCCAAAACCAATGAAAAGTCAGCGTGTATATCGAATGAAAAGGAGTTTAGGGAGGTAGCACACGGTGAATTCTTTGGTAGCTATGCAGTCGCTGGTCATAAACCGATGGAGAATGTTGCGATGCAGTAGCGCGTTCATGAAACACACGACTGCATCGCTAGAGTAGAAGTTGCCTTCCTTATTATCGAATAAAATAAATTAAACTGTAGAATTAAGAAAATTGGTATAATTTGTCTGAGTATACATTTAAAAAGTACACATACAAATCTGCTTGACAGGAAACGCTACATTTGCTTCTGATTTTCGATTAAAATTATTGCAGAAAAGCCTCATGTTAGCACACAAATCTGACTACCGTTTTAAACCTTGCGTGCTCAAAACAAATAATATCTAACATATAAACGGATTTCGATGAAATTTAGCACAATGATGAGAAATAGTGTCGCAAAGCTACTAGAAGTAGAGAATTCCAGAAGAATTAGCAAGTTCTAAAATAATGTGGAATGTTCTAGAAATTTATAGAATAATCCAAAATGATGAAGAATTAAAAAGAAGGTTGTGGAATGTTTGAGAATAATCCCGAGTTCACATCGGTCAACCAACACTAACATTCTAAGTCGGGGTGACGGAGGGTCAAGCACATGAATTTTCTAGAAATATCTATTCTCGTACCTTGGCAGGCGTATATAAAAGTGGTGAGATAACTTCAAAGAGATTTAACAAATATTATCGGCGCGTAACCTATACAACTTCAGCGACGAATTTTGGACTATGACTGCATGAAGACTTGGACAATGGACGTTTCGAAGACCATATTAGTGTGTCAATCTTTGGTTGCATAGTGAATAAATTCCCTAAGAAGAGTGTTGGCATTTTTTTTTCAAATCTCAAACCCCACTTTCGTAACAATAGCTAGGATACTTATTGAAGGTACAAGCACGTATTAATTATAATATAGGGCTAATAGCTGCAGGAGTTTCATTGAACGACATTTAGGCGGATCGATGATTTCCAGTAGTAATAATTTATGATAAAAATTTATCAACCGGTCTTACATTTTATTTTCCCAAATCTCATCGTCTCGCCTGATAATTTCAGTTTTAATTAACAAATCAGGTCCAGTCTAGACACCAAACTGACAAACGTCTTGTCTAGTGACTTACTTAAGCTTACTTTTTGCCTTTTGCAGAATTAGTGGCACCATAGTATTTATTTTTCCGTTTCACATTATCAACGTTCTATTTTTAGCTCGTTTGCTCATTCTATTTTTTTTTTCGTCCGCATCCTCCAACATAATCGGAGACTGTATTCTCCAAATTAAAGTTTTTACTAACAAATTTTTGGAATAAAAATGAATTTAACTATTTTTTATTGATTTTTCAAAATTTGTTTCATCTTAAATTTGGGGTGTGGAGGACGGCATCCGGTGCCAGCACTCAGCTGCCGTGCTACACTCCCCAAATGAGTACGGCAAATTAAATATAAAAAATCTTTCAATAATTATGTTTGGTTACTTAGACGATATTAGTGAAATCGCATTTTCATGTAAACTGAATTTCTTAAAATGGCCGCTACATCGCGTCCCTTTCCACCGCGGAGCAGACAGTGCCTGCGCATATGGCCTAGGGCCACACCAGCGCTGAACACCACCGCCCAGCGATGGAATGGGAGCAACATCTTCATTTTAGAAATACGGGGCAATTAGGGAGAACTTGATAAATTTTCTATTTCTTTTCAAGTTTGAAAAATTTATCCGATAGCCCATTATATTTACGACAGTACGTTCAACGACACAAATAAATTACTATAAGTAATCAAGTTTTCCAATGATCAAATCCTATCAGTCACTCTATGGTTTGCGCACGTCATCGCACAGTGACTACGAGGTCGGCGTTGGCGCAAAGAAATACGTCCTCTCGCTGTAAGCGCTGCGCGCGGACTGCCGTCGGAGGGTAAACCGCATCCTATTTAAATAAATTTTTATGCGATATGATTTTATTTTTTTACATTATTTAAAAAAATATAATTATGATGTGTTTGACATATTTAAAAAGGGCATGAAATGGCGTTTGTAACGTTATTTTTATTTTTCTAAAATAGGAGCTCAAAACACAAATACAAGCGACTTTATTTACATCGATTTCGGCGAAAATTACGCGACTTGTTGATTTTTTTTCCTTGTGAATTTAAATAAAACAATGAAAAAAGCTTCACTCATGTCAGAAAATACTTATTCAGCTATATTTGTGTATTTTTTTTACCGGGTGTTAATGATTAAATCATTTGAAAATCTCGAAAGCCCCGCCACGCGTCTTGCGAAATTTGGCAAAACGCACGTTGGATTCCAGTGAATTATACTAAAACAAGCAAGTTCATAGGCAAAATGGTTCACTCATGCTAAATAATATGATATTATCTTTCATAATATATAAAAAAAATTAATGATAATCCTGTAGTTTTCTCAAAAACACGACGCAAAGTTGAGTGAAATTTGTCAAATTTAATAGACGGCCTCTTAAATGACCAACAACAAATAACAATTGCCAAGCCGGACCGTAACACGCAATAATGACCGGAATTGCAACGATTACGCATGCACGCGTAGATGAGATTTGCATATAACTCCCCGTACTTACGCTGTTTCGGTGAGTAACCCCACTACCTGCTGCTCTCAAAGACGACGTCGAGTCCGATGCACGTAAACAACATAAGGTTCCCAAACTATGTTTAACCGATACATTTAATATAAAATTAATTTTAGTAATTATGTAAACTATGCAATTTTTAATAAGTCCTTTTCGTTTTTTATATAAATAATAGGTAATGTTTCCGATTTTCTGGCCATAATTTTGCAGTGCTTGACCCACACAAATTGGAAGTTTTTTTCTTTAGCCAGTGATCTAGCTTTCCTAAGTAGCTCCTTGTTGTACAGCGTCAAGTGATCATTGACATAAATATTTCCCGCAGTGGAGAATCCCAAATTCAATAAGTTGAGTTCATTGCTCTTTCTTGCTAATGCCACAAACTCTTCTTTAGTATAGCGATTGTTAAGAGCCACAACTATGGGCTTTTCTGAAGCCGGAATCCTGGTTGGCACGCGTGCAATATAATTTATATCTTCTTTTTTTACTGTAAAGTTGCACAGTGAAGCTATCTTCCCAACAATCTCATACAAATTTTCATTTTTCTTAAGTGGGATTCCTCTAATTTCAACGTTGTTTGCTCTTGCCCACTGGTCTTTATCATGTAATTCCCTATTAAGCCTGTCAATCTCAGCGTGCAGAACAGGCACTTCCTCCGCTAGGCTATGTATTTCAATAACCTTCATCTCTAAGGAGTTGACTTTGTCGCAGGACGAAGTAATTCGCTCGTGTGCCAATTCCACCGAATCTTTGAGACCCCCGACATCCTGTTTTATGGCCTTGACATCCTCTACAAGTGATGCCAATGGAGTAAGCTGGAACATGATTTTATTCAGTTGTTCTTGCATCCTATCCAACTGACTGGGCTGCGGAGATACTGATCCCGACTGAGCTTGTCCTGATTTACACTTTGGACACCTCCATGCGTTTTTTCTATCTCCTAACTTTCGGTATCCTGCCTCTGTGACACCCGAGCACGGGAAATCAAAGTGCTGCTTGCAAACACTGCAGATCGTACCCTCAGTATGCTGAACACCACAACTCGCACAAGTATACATTGTTAATGTTATTACAATAAGATTGAGAACCACTGATTTATAGTAAGCAAGCGTCTATTCACTGTCGTAGTCAGAGTGGGACTGAATGATGAACTTATATCATGATATGACAGCAAAAATAAAAAATATATGAGTAAAATAAACTAAAATACATATAAGGTAATACGGTAATAAATAAATATTAATTATAAATATATAATATCAAATATAAGTATATATATACATACAAATATAAACATACACATACATACATAAATATATATATATACATTAGAATACTAACAATAAAAATACATGTCATACACAACGGAAATAAGACCGAAGATTATGTTCATATTAAAATGTATAGAAAATAAGCTACTGTGTAGTTGAAAGAAAATGCGACTTTACCTGGTTCTTGAAACTTGCCAATGTCTGAGCAAAGTGGATGCGGGACGGAAGGGCATTCCAAAGAAGGGCAGAATGTACAGTGAAAGAATTAGAATACATTGCAGTGGAGTGAGGAGGAATGTCAAGCCTAAGATTTTCTGAACTGCGTAAATTGCGTTCATGGGCATCTTTAAGGAAAACGAAGCGCTCCTTAAGGTAGTTGGGATAAGAAGGATTAAAGAGGATGGAGTAAAGAAGTGATAGAATATGCCAGTCTCGGCGGAGTTGAATAGGGAGCCACTTGAGTTGAGTGCGAAATTGAGAGACGTGATCATACTTCCTCAAACCGAAGATAAATCGGATGCAAAGGTTTTGGAGACGCTCAAGCTTGGTTAATTGCTCCTGCGTAATGTCTAGGTAACAAGAATCGGCATAATCCAAAATGGGGAGCATTAAACTATGTGAAAGCGCAATTTTGGTATCCATCGGCAGGAAGTTACGCAGTCTGCGTAGGGACGCAGAAGCAGCAAACAATTTTTTACTAACCTCGGAAAGTTGAAAAGACCAGGAGAGAGTTTGATCCATGAAAACACCAAGATTTTTAACGCAATCACTATATTCAATGATTGTTCCATCGAAAATGATACGAGGAAGATCAGAAATTTTTATTCTGGAGATATAATATGAGCTACCAATAATTATGGTTTGCGTTTTGTTTGGATTTACAATGAGACCATGGGTTTTACTCCAGACAGATATGCGTTGCAAATCATCATTAACTGTTTGAATGGCTTGTGGGAGGTCATCAATGGTCGACTGCGAGTAAATTTGAAGATCGTCTGCATAAAGGTGATAGGAGGAGTGAAGTGATAGAGTTATAGAGTTGATAAAAAGTGCAAATAAAATAGGAGATAATACGCCACCCTGCGGTACACCGGCCGATGTGTAACACCATGAGGAGAAAGAATCCTCAACACGTACACACTGTCGGCGCCCAAACAGGTAAGTACGAAACCAGTCGATTACTGTCGGAGATATGTTAAGAGACTGCAATACCATAAGCAGGATATCGAAATCGACAGTGTTGAAAGCATTACTAAAATCTAGCAATGACAACACCGTGACCTGCCCTCTGTCCATACCCAAACGAATGTCATCGGTAATTTTTACTAGAGCAGTAGTCGTGCTATGACCAGGACGGAAACCGGACTGGCAGGAATTCAGGAGATCATGTTCAATAAGGAAATCAGTTAATTGCTGTTGGACAATACGCTCTAACACTTTAGATAGAAATGGAAGGATGGAAATAGGACGGAAATCAGAAAAGGATTTAGGATTTCTGTTTTTGGGAAGAGGTATAACATGGGCTTCTTTCCAAGCTGATGGGAAAACGCCCGAGGATAAGGAGAAATTAAAGATGGAAGTTATAATTGGTAGAAGGATATCAAGGATAGGAAGAATCATGTTACGACTAACACTATCATTACCGGTGGCATTCGAGGATATTGAAAGAACCGCTTTTCTAACATCACAATCAGTAATCGGACTAAAAACGAATTGAGAGTAGTCAGGGGTTGCAAGCTTAGAAATGGAACTTAAAGTGTTTTGTTTGATATTATTATCAAAAACGGGAGAAGATGAAAAATGGGCATTAAGGCCGTTGATGTCAAGGTTGTTAGGAACATTCGATTGATTGGCCTTGCCAACCCCGAGTGACTTAAGGAATTTCCATACCTTTGCAGGCTCACCGTTTTCAACAGAATGATGAATGTGGCGACGCTGTGCTTCCCTACACGCCTTATTGCAGCGATTTCTCGCGGATATGTACAATTCACGATATCTGTTTTTATTCAGAAAGGAAAAGAAAAAGTAACTAAGATGCCGCATCTTGGAAGTTTTCAGGAATGCCGAAAAATTGTGCCGTTTCGTAGCCGTGTGGTTTCTGGCAGAGTAGAATAGGGCCACTCCAAGTCCCGTGGATGTTGTAGAAGGCGACTTAGGAAATACAAGCTAAACAAAGCTTATAAACATCAATGAGACTTCTCCAACCCATCTGGCCAGCGTGGAGAGTGTAGACCAAGTCCTCTGGCTGCTCTGGCTAAGTATGGCTCTGGTAGTGAGAGAGAGTCTTGCTCCTGCAGTGAAGACAAAAAGACCTGATGATCGTATCATATGTTACACTCGGTACATTTGTACACCGACTTGGTATTACATCTACCGAACCGGGTTCACCGAAGGCAGCTGCGGCGGCCTAGGCTGTTGCGATGTTTCACTGTCTGCCGCATTTCCTCGGTTATAGTTATCTTGCGCAAGAAATGGCGCAGTGAGGCGTTCAGATTAGGGTTGTGATTGACGTTGTGGTCTGGTTGTTGTTTTTATACCAAAACGCGCTGCTTTTGTCTTGATATATTGTTTAAAACGTACTGGACCTTTCCACAAAGTTAACGATTCATTTATGCAAATATTTTGGCTTGGCTGATATATTTCCTGAAAGTTTTAATTTAAGTGATCCAGAATTGGACCCATCGGATGCAACAGGTTATTGGGGTCAGTCCCCTCGTTCAGATGAAATGATGCATTTACGTCCCAATGAATGAGACTGAAATAGACTAGGCATACCTATTTGACTCGCGTGCAATATGAAACATTATGTTCTCTGTCCAAAACGAATATAATGCCATTATACGCATTATTAATAAAGCTGTGGGGACTACACTTGTAGATGCCGAGCATGACTTATGTACTATATAATGCTCATTATATGAGAACAGCACCCAACAGTTTGTTTTCCTATTATACATGTAAAATAATAGTGGCCAATTGTTCGTCTTCCCGAGAGTGATTTTTTCTATAACAAACAATGTATATGTAATATATTTTGCAATCTCCCACGAATTATCCATTATTCATTTTCATATACTCTGTCTGGTGTTCATCTGTCAGATCATTGCTGAGCTCAGTTGTAAAGGATCTGTTGGTTAGAATATGTTATGTAATAGCTCTTTGCCTGCTTTAATCGGTTTATGCCAAGAGCGAACAAAAACAACGCGGGAAATTCTGCGAACTCTTCCATATCAGCTGTCATCACCCTGAATTGAGCACTTCTACGGTTGTAAATGCCCTTCTACGAGTTCTGACAATCTGTTTGGCATATTTATTATTTCATTAATAATCGCCAAAATGTCTCTAGCATGTGGATTGTCTTTAATTAAAAAGTGAGAGCGATTAAATATGGCTGCCGCGATTCCAAAATAATCAAACATGCTTCTTAGGGCTATTATTGTAAATGTTACGTAGGAGTCGAAAATCTCGTTTAAATCTCCCGTTGACCACTTCAACTACCCAACGACAAATCGTAATTAGTCTTGAGTAGTTAGTCTAATCTGTGGTTAACTGAGTCTCATTGGGATACTTCGTTTCTGGCATATGTGTTATATAGCCCCACGATTCAAGATTTTCCACTGAATCTTTTCACTTTCACTTGGCACTTTCACTTTTGGACCAAAAATGTATGAAAACCAGATGATGTTCAAGGATTACCAAAGTCTTGACTGGTCTTCTCTAAGAATTTTACGTCGATATTAAACTTTTTTTATTACAGCAGCAGTATCAAGATGAACACTTTTATTATCATTTGTGAAATTTACAGATTCACTTTCCAAAACATCTTTTTCACGATGGTCAACTGGCCGCTTTCAAAATGTTTCAATAAATCCGGATGTGTTTTTTACAAATTTGCCAAATCTCTTAGGTGTACAGATAGCCATCTAGAGTAATTCATATGATCGGCAAGATTCTTATAGAATCCAAAAAGCCTTTGTTGTTACCTTTTCTGATGGAACCAACGAACTGTAAACTGTAATATATCAACAGTTCTAGATTTAGTATGTTAATTGTGGGATGCCCGTATTTTTTCCGAACGCCAATCTTCAAAGGTGATTGACGACCCTTGAACTTCATTTTCACTGTTCAGCTGAGCTTGGTAAGCTTACGCACAGCTGCGGCAGTTACCTAAAAAGAAACAAGTCTTCTTCTGCTGTGCCACATTTGGAGCCGGATGGATTTTGTGAGAAAAACAAGTAACATTACCGATAACAGATGTATAGGAATCATATATGCAATTTCCCAACAGTTTCTTGTCTTTAACAGTAGTCGGTCCAGTCCTGTTCAGAATGTAAACAGCTGTATTAACTAACTCAGCCCACAATTTCTGAGGTAATTCCTCATGAGCATACATCATTGAGCGTGCGCATTACACGACAGTGTGATTTTCACGTTCACTAATACCATTGTGCTCTGGAGTATATGGCATCACTAGGCTTGTCTCGAGCCGTATTCTGCTAATATTTTCCTTACTCTCTCATTGTCAAATTCACCTCCATTATCACTCAAAAGCTCCTGCACAACATGTCCAGCATTCTTTGCTTCAGACAACATTTGCTTTAGCTTTTCTGGAACCTCAGACTTCTGTTTCAAAAAGAAAACAAATCTAAATTTTGTGAATTCATCCTTAATGATCAGAAAATATCTATACTTTGAATATGATTCAGGAAATTGACCGCAGACATCTGTGTGTAACCTTTCACCAGGTTTCGTAGCTTTTTCTCTAGTTCCAAATTTGAATCTATGCGACTTTTCAAAGATACATCCATCACACAACTCTCTTTTGTCTGTTGTTTTTATTCCAAATTTTCAATCAAACGACTAACATGCCTAACATGCCTTTTCAATCAAACGACTAACATGCCTTTTATTTTGATGTCCCACACGTTCATCATATAACTGTAATATATGTTCCTTCTGTTCTGTCGCTACAATGAAACTTTTGGTGGAACAGCCTTACAGTTCAGTTTGTAAAGACCTCCATTCCTCATACGTTTACCCGTAATAATTAGTTTTCCATCAATCTTAAATGTGCAAGATGTAACACGTGACTCAAACATGCTTGGAGGGTTTCTGTCTTGTGCAGCCAGTACTGAGAATAAGTTCCTGTTGATCGAAGGTACTGTTACGGAGCGGGTCGGAAGATAGTTTTAAAAAAAACTATTTAAAACGCTAAAGAAAATTTATTAGAAAATAATTACACAAAATTAGGGTGTCCGACAAAGTCCAATCCAAATCTAAGAAACTATCGTAATTTATTAATTTAAATAACATCGTATCTTATATGTCCTATTGCATTGACGTCAATGCAATAGGAGATTCAGCAGTTTTATTTTATATTTGTAACCATGCTGATTGCGACATAACAACCCCCCCGTTAAGATCGATCATCACATCTTAAAGAGATGAGAGATATCAACGCGATCGAGTTAAGATTGGATTCCGTTTGACATTACAATATAGCTTTATAAAGAAATAAAGTAAGTATGATTTAAAACTATGTAAAAGGAATAAAGAAAAATGGATTAAATATATTCAGAAAACATCATTACAACACAAAGAAACAAAAGGAATATAATTATCTAAAATACTAAATAATTACATTATGCAAAACATCATGTGTAGTGTCTTTATAATAATAAGTTTTAAGAATCATGAGATTTAGAAATAAGAATATTCCTTTTAACAGGGGTTGGTGTTATATGACTAAAGTTTCTAGATTCAGACTTGTTGCGTAAACATAGTTATTGTTGATATATATACGTATTTTAATAAACTTTATCCCCAGAAAGAAAAACGCGGGCCACCACTAACCTGCGTATGTAACATCTGCCTTGTCGCAGTATCATCCGCTGGGGGCCCCCAATCTGCTTTGCTTCTCTTCTTAGTTCTGTTCTGTTCTTTTCTTTAGAGTATTCACTTAGAAATATGTGGATATTACAAATTACAACACAGCTCACAAAAACGCGTCCCGGCTCCCAAGGCGGGAAATTGAAGTTCTTTTTTTGAAAGGTGTCATCTTGACATTTTTATTTTTTTATTTTTGTGGTGACATAGATAATCAGTTAGTTCCCTAACAAGACTCAACATCATTTTCTATAGGTGTTACTGTATCTTTATAGATAAGAGCCAGTCCACACGGCGCGTTGCGTTGCGTTGCGTCGTCGCAACGCAAATATTTTGACGCATAGCCGGCCACACGGGCGCTGCAGCGTTGCGCTGTTTACTATGACGCTCCGTCGGCGCAGCGGCGACGCACAGTTGCGGCAAGTATTTTGAAAAAAATTCGCAGTCAGTCTATAGCAAATCATGGATCGGAAAAGACGTCTAGCATTGCTCCTATTACTACGTCACCGCCGAAATCGACGCAAGATCACAAGACGGTACTGGATCAGTCCTGTCATTTCATTAAGAAATCGTGATGGACAGTTTTTTTTTTTAGAATATCGGGAGTTGCTATTAGACGAAAAGAAGTTTTATAATTTTTTTAGAATGAGTGTATCCAGCTTCGAATGTTTATTGAAGTCCTTAGAACCACACATACGAAAAAACTATACTAATATGAGGAATCCAGTGGAACCAGTAGAAATGCTGGGAATCACTTTAAGGTAACTATATAAATATATTTAAGTAATAAAAATATAACAGTTTTTTTGGTTTGTTTAATTAGTAATCAACTCACAAATAATCAGCAATTGTCATAATTTTAAATTTAGACATTATTTAAGAGAGATATCATCCAGTAATTACAAATTAGAAAAATCGTATTCAGTTTCTTCACTTGCTTGAGATGTTTCTGGAGATGTAATTGAATTATTATAATCAGAAATGTATGTACTTTGAAAATTTGCTGTTTGATACCCATATGGTGGTTGGTGAGACGTTGATGGGCCACTCACATATGATGATGTTTGTCCATACCGCATTTCATCTATAATTTGTATAACTTTACTTTGGAAACGGAGAGTTTCTCGGTCGGAAAATTCTTGAATAGATGGCAATATAGCTCTGAAAAAGGACATATGGCGATTTTCCGGCTCCTTGAGAAGTTTTAGTCCTTCTCTTTCAAACTCATCCATTTGCATTGCCCTTTTGCGCGCGACTGGAACATAGCGCGGAGTGTTGTCTGTGGTAATGTCATCATTTGTAGACGTAGATTCATTGTTGATTTCTCTAGGCGAGTCTAAGCTAGATTCGGTGGCATTTTGTTCCACTTTTCTCAAAAAAAGGAGTTGATTGTATAAATGATACTTCTTCAGTTTCGTAGCGCCCGAGCCCGATTTTGATACTTCTTTTAATTTTTTTGAATATCTGAAGTAATTATCTTTTACACTTCTCCATTTTTTTATTAAATCATTACCTGCAAAACCAATAGTAAACATGATTTAATAATTTATACATAGTGAATTTCTCGATAAAATTTAATGACATATTCAGATATCATTAACAAACACTATGTGACCGACTCTGGAATCGTGAAAATATAACAGCTGTTACATACAAAAAGCAATACCTACTGAATCAAAATGTATGCAACAGCTGCTATTTTTTTCGCGATTCCAGAATTAATTGGTTACATACAGAAAGTTATTTGCTATCGATGTCTGAATATGTCAGTATTTTTTTTCGGGTATCTATCTATCTCATAAATGCATATTATAATAATTATTTTCTTTTCAGATACCTAGGAAGTGGAAATTCAATAACTGATTTACATTTCAAATTCAAACGGGGAAAATCTACTATTGCATATATAATACAAAGAGTTTGTCGTGCTATATGGACCAATCTTCTTCGAGACAACATCCCTGAACTGACAACTGAAAGTTTCCAAACAATAGCGAGGGGTTTTGATGTAAAGGCAAATTTTCCTCAATGTGTTGGTGCCATCGACGGCAAACATATCCGCGTGTGTAATCCTGCAAATAGTGGCTCACTTTTTTTTAATTATAAAGCCTTTTTTTCGATTGTGTTGCTAGCTATTGTGGATTCAAATTACAAATTCGTATTTGTCGACATCGGTGCATACGGAAAAGAATGCGATTCAACCATATTACAAAATTCTAAACTGTACGAGCTAATGATTAACAACAACTTACCACTACCTCAACCCCAGCCACTCTCTGGTAGCAATATACCAACCCCGTATGTATTTGTGGGTGACGAAGCTTTTGGACTGAGCAAACATATTATGCGTCCATATGGCGGTCAAAATCTCGACTTACAACAAAAGGTTTTCAATTACCGTCTAAGCAGAGCCAGAAGATATGTCGAATGCGCTTTTGGGATTATGGCCAACAAATGGCGCATTTTTCACAGACCGATAGACGTGTCCTATGACTTCGCTACTGACATTATAAAAGCATGTTGTGTATTACACAATTTTGTCGCTGATCGAGATGGTTTTAGACAAAGAGATAAATTTGCTATAAGTGTTGATGAATTTCTCCCAATACAACCCGTACATGAAGAACAGACAGCACCGAATGTCATAAGACAGCAATATGCGACCTATTTTATGACTAGAGGAACTCTGCCTTGGCAGCTAAATAAGGTATAATTGTATTATGAGGGTTTTCAAGATTTTCTTGCACCGCCAATTCCGCGATCAGTAAAAAAATAATATTTTATACCTACTCAGCGTAGTCTAGGTTAGTTTTGAGCTAAGTAATAAAATAGTACTCACGCTAATCTAAATTCCCTAAGTTTTAAAATTTTAGAGTGTCGAGATATTAATTTTGTACTGATCGCGGAATTGGCGGTGCAAGAAAATCTTGAAAGCCCTCTTAAATAAAAAAAACATAAATATCTGTACTGTGAACTCACCAACTTTGTTTTTTCGTTCAGCTGTGAAATTCTCATAATCAGGAAATAAAACTTTTGATATGTCTTCCCAGGCTTTTGTTTTTAAATTTTTATTTTTAAAATCTACGTTTGACTTGTCCCATATAATTTCCCTTTCCTGTATCAATGTAATCAAGTAATCTATGTCAATTTCTTCAATGGTATTCATTTTACCCTGCAAATAAAACTAATTACCCTGCAAATAAAACTAAATACAAAAACGTAAACGTAAAACGAAATGAACTTCCGTGTATCCTCCCTGTCAACGCACAAACAACTGAGCGCTGACGCTCCGACGTCGCACGAGTACACCCCCTCCCGCTTCGTCTCGGGGGCTGCTGTCCGTCATGTGTGCGTTGCGACGACGCAGCGCGCCGTGTGAACACCTTGGTTATTTGTATGTAAAACAACGCAGTGGTAGCGCTGCGTCGACGCAACGCTGACGCAACGCGCCGTGTGGACTGGCTCTAACTGTATGAGATTCTGGAACTGAGATATTCTTAGTATTGTGACATTGATTAAATATCTGAATGCAACATGGGGGTTTTAAACAAAAATGCTTACGACACATATACAATAGGTATTTAACAATCAGGCTAGTACTAAATAAACTTAAAGACAGATAGTGAGTTCCATATGTCTCAAAATGAAAGGGGTTCTCAAGTTTATTAATCTCTTCTTCAAAAGAGTCTAAATAGATACTGGCATGTAGCAATGCATCTAGGTTAACTAAATTATTCAACTTTGAGAAGGGCAAGCGATCTAGAGTCTTATTTAACTTAGATCTCTCACAGCAATCATCTTGTAGGATGTTAAAATCAGACACCTTATTAGTAACATTACTGATAATCGTTTTACCAACTGCGATAAATTGTAGAGTTTTATAAAACCCTTTACAGGTTTTTGGCAATGTCCGGATGCCAGTTCCAAATAAAATAACATCAAAATTTGTGTTTTTATCAGTACAGGTTATATGACATTTCCCTAGCTCAGATTGTACATGAATCCAACGATTAAATGTTAACTTATGAAATAAATCGATAGAGCCGTGTATTAGCTTAGTAACACATACGTCAGGGAGTTTATTGACCACTTCACTTACTAAGGTTGTTTCACACGTAGGATTTGCGATCACTGAGAACACATTTACACACACATAACACTTCTCACTAATAAGCTTGCATTTGTGAATGTCCGCTATCAGTGAGTAAAACATGCGATCAGCTATTATTGCTACGTGAGAGCTAGATGGCTCGACCAGGACATATGTATCGGGTTTCGACATATCGTAAGGGACAGGTAAAGGAATAATTCTGTTGACGAGCAGCAATTTTCCAGGATTTTTTTAGAAATTAAACTCCGCAAATACTCCTTAATACTCTTAGTTTATTTCTCTTCGAAAATCAGAACAAGAATGACCCCTCTCTTACAATGTTGGCACTTATATAGGCGCCATTTCTTTGAGGTGGGGCAACTGTCATGATGTTTACAATCGTTTAACGATTATTTGATAATTAAATATATTTTAGTACAATAAAAATATTACTAATAATTATTATAAAATATAATTAATTAATTAATAACAAAAGAAATATTTATTACCTATTTTTATGTAGGAAGTAATGTATGTTATCGAATGTCGGTACAATGTAAACAATTGGAAAACCATTAATACAAAAATGTAAATAAGCATTTGTAAATATGTATAAATATGTAACGTTACATTAATATAATAAAAGTAAATGCCAAATTCTTATAATTCTATATAAGTCATAGACTTGTGGTAATACTAGAGGGATTTTAACAACAATTATAATTTTATCTGAGTGAAACCAACTCTGTTTTCTACAATGGATGCTAAAGCCCAAACTAATGACGTATAGAGTCGGCTAGGCGTTGGTCCACCTCTAGTCGTGAAGCCATCGTCCCAGCCATTGACGTCATAGCGTCGGCTAGGCGTTGGTCCACTTCTAGACGTGATGCCATCGACCCAGCCATTGACTCTATAGCGTCAGCCACTCTTTCCTCCGCCTGCAGACGGCGCTCATCAAGCGCCCGCCTTTCCTGCTCAGCCTCCCAAGCCCATCGAGGCTGCGGTATTTCCACGGTACCTAAAACAAGACAAGTGATATTAATATTTTTTGATTAAAACTAACGTGAGATACAATCATTGTTTTATTAAGTGAACGGGTTACTCACGTATAGAGTCAGCTACTGGCACCGGCTCGCGACACACTCTCACATTAGTGTGTCGCGAGCCGGTGCGGTGTACGGGCCTCTCGTCACATTCGCCCTGATGAAGACCTCCGGATGAGGTCGAAACATGTCGGCAGTAGCTGACTCTATACGTGAGTAACCCGTTCACTTAATAAAACAATGATATTAATATTGATAAGATAATAAACATACAATAAAAAATATTAAGATTTTAAAAAATCACACATAGCCATCCATCCCAAACTAGGCAAAGTCTGTATACTATGGACATCACAGACTGATAAACATACTTAGACTAAAATATAACACCCAGATAAAAACCATTGATGTAGTTGGTAAATGCAAATCAAATAAACTAACTTGCTGTTCCAGAAGCACTCTTCCTTTTTTTGGAGGCGGGTAAGGCGGCCTCAGCAGATGAAGATCCTAGAACATACAACAAAAGAATTATAACTTCACTAGATGAAATTATCAATTCATAAATGCTATTGAGTTTTTTTAAAATGCCGTTTCTTTTAAAATAAGACATATCTATGTAAATGAACAATTAGCTTGTCAACTAAGAAATATAAAAGTGTTAAAAGTGATCGAAAATATAGACAATTTTAAGAAAGTGATTTAAATAAAAAAATTCTACGTGTTATCAGGATTTTTTAATATAATTTTAAACAAAACACCGGAAGTGACGACACACTGCAATCGAAGTTTAAATTTAGCGCCAAAAGAACAATGACATCTGTCAGCTGTCAATGTCTACTGTTTAAATTACCGTCATTATGTTGGTTGTTGTCAAGTTGTTGTGTTGGTAGATGACAGTGACAATGACACATAATACAGTGGTACCATTTTTAAAACGTGGAGTCACTAAACGAACGGTTTTTGTATGGAAAAACCAGTCATTTAGGTGACATCGCGTTTCAAAAATGGCACTTCAGTACAGTACTGAAAGTGGAAATTACCAACTTTACTCAAAAAATCTTCATCGTGACATCACTTCCTCAAATAAGGTTGACCTTGCTTGAAAATAAAGGTCAATGGGTTTTTTGCAAATATCTAAATAAGTAAGACCTTATTTTAAAATCTGATTTGAGAAAGCTTCTCCTAGAGGCTATTCCTCGAAACGGACTGCGAATCAGATGTTTTTGAAAATTACTTGACAAGCCAATTACTGAGGGACATAAAATTCCTCCACATTAAGGTTCATATTTTATAATATTTAACATTAAACACATGGTTGACTCTTTTCTGCATTATAATTTATTACTCGATATTTTTAAAAATCGGTGCAGCGGTTTAGGCCCTAAACACACAGTAAATGTTGCAGTTATGTAAAAAATAAAATGTTCTTTTACCTGCTTGAACTGGAGGAGCATGGCTTGAAGAGGGAAGGGGCGACACGGGGCGATAGAGAGGCACATCATAACCTCTGTCGACGGGGTGTTCCACCTCGTGGCTAGGCAAAGGCGGTTGGGGGCTAGGCGAAGGCGGTTGGACGTCTAATTCAGGCTGTAATTGATAATTAAAATACATTTTTCACATTATGAATGTTTCATCATATATCTTCTTCTTCATCTGAACGTATTCCCGGTTGCATCCTCAGCTATACTGCTTTCCGAAGCAGGGGTCTACTTGGAGAAAAGCCAGAATTTTTTAAATTATTTGGCTAAAGTTTTATGAGCGGCCACCTGCCTGACGGCAATCCCCTTTGGGAATGCTATTGTAGCACTAGCTTTGAGTGATATTTTGCTTTGGTTGCCTTTTACAATATTCAGGAAGAGATCGAGTGGTCCTATTCTGAGAACCACACGGGTAATTTATCACAAACATATTTGCTATAAATAAAATGCATAAGAAATAAGCAAAGACAAAACCACCTTAAATGGGATCTGCACATGCTCGTCCCCGCACACTGCCTTGGTACCAATGATGGCATACACCCGCTGCTCATGCTCGCTCAAAGGGGCACGAGCAGGGGGGCCACCTCCTGTCCTTCGCCTGTCCACCACCAGCTCGCCAGCCTTCTTTTTCACCCGATATTTCATATCCCGCCAATACTAGCCCACACATCATACATGCAAAAAAGCAGTAAAATTAAAAATTGCAAAAAATAACATAGGAAAATATTAGGTGCACCAAAGATTTATTTAATGCAACAAGCATCACAGAAAAACATTGTGTTAATAAAAACAAATCCAGTTAAGAGACAACACTTAAAAATATATACATTATGGGTCTATGTGCACCGAAGATTTAGTTTCGTTCAACAAGCATCACAGAAAAACATTGTGTTAATAAAAACAAATCCAGCTAAGAGACAACACTTAAAAACATATACATTATGGGTCTATGTGCACCGAAGATTTAGTTTCGTGCAACAAGCATCACAAAAAACACCGTGTTTACAAGACACACTTAAAACATACTCATTATGGATCTATATAGGAAATGAATACCCTTGTCACAAAGCACAAATAACACACTTAGAAAGATTTGTATACACTTACGTCCCGCCACTCGGAGTGTGTTTTATGCACCCCCGTGCCTTGGGCGTTAAGTGTGGCCGCCAACTCCTCCCACAGCCTCCGGACTGCGTCCTTGGCCCGCGAGTTATCGACGGCCTGCCCCATCGCCACAGCAGGGTGCTCCTCCAAAATATTCAGCAGGATCTCCACCTGCTGAACACTAACTTTTCTCGATGCCGGCATCTACAAATTATAAAGGAATAAAGTCCCAGAGGTCTGTGCTAACTCTAATGCACTAACTAAATATGTTTTATCATATAATAACAAAAAAACAAGTTATTTACTTACTGTTTTTAATTCACGTCCAATAACTCCAATTGTCACAATAATATTCACAAAGTGAGGTTATATGAGAATTTGGTAATTGTCAAATACTACCCCGTTCGGTTTTACGGAACGCATTTGTTGATAATTTGATAAAACACAATTAAATATATATATACGTTATTGTACCACTTTCCAATCAAGTTTTTTTACTTATTTAATCAAAATTATACCAACAATTGTTGTTTTTCAACATTACTTCAAAATTAAAAAACAAAGTACAAAAAAAAAATATTGTACTTAAATTGAGTGAAACGGATCGCAAACCGACGGTACTTTTTTCATTCGTTCAGTATTCGACGGTCGCCAAGACGACGCCGCTAACTTTGCGCGGTACCAATGAAATGACACCGTCGGCATCGACGTCGAAATCGGAATACGACGTCGGCTTGAAATCGACGCAAGATACGCGGTAGACCCACTGGGCATGATTTCGCAGTTTTATTTTGATATATCACGAAAACTTCGAAATGCGTATTCGCTTGAAGAACACGATTCCAAATTGGTGAATTTTTCAATAGTGAAGTCACTTTGTCAATTTTTTTTTATTCGTCCCATAAGGCAGGCCCACTTTCACAATCGAGTGCCACTCAATGGCGATAGAACGTAACTCGTCGATTTCAAATCAATGCATCCAGTGCCCCACAAGACAGGTTTGAAAAACCGCGCACGGAAAGGGATGCTAGCATCCCTGCGTCAAGTAAACGGTTACAAAACCAGGATGTTAGCATCCCACAATCACTTGAGGGGCCGCTTGAACGCGGAGAGCCGGCCGGCGGCCAGCCGCGGCCTGCCGCGCACTCCCGCGGAAAGACGCCCTCGCCCTTACTATCTCATTGTTAAATTCACCTCCATTATCACTCAAAAGCTCCTGCACAACATGTCCAGCATTCTTTGCTCCAGACAACATTTGCTTTAGCTTTTCTGGAACCTTAGACTTCTGTTTCAAAAAGAAAACAAATCTAAATTTTGTAAATTCATCCTTAATGATCAGAAAATATCTATACTTTGAATATGATTCAGGAAATTGACCGCAGACATCTGTGTGTAACCTTTCACCAGGTTTCGTAGCTTTTCTCTAGTTCCAAATTTAAATCTATGCGACTTTCCAAAGATGCATCCATCACACAACTCTCTTTTGTCTGTTGTTTTTATATTCCTTTTCAATCAAACGACTAACATACCTTTTATTTTGATGTCCTATACGTTCATCATATAACTGTAATATATGTTCCTTCTGTTCTGTCACTACATTGAAACTGTTGGTGGAACAGCCTTACAGTTCAGTTTGTAAAGACCTCCATTCTTCATACGTTTACCCGTAATAATTAGTTTTCCATCAATCTTAAATGTGCAAGATGTAACACGTGACTCAAACATGCTTGGAGGGTTTCTGTCTTGTGCAGCCAGTACTGAGAATAAGTTTCTGTTGATCGAAGGTACTGTTACGGAGCGGGTCGGAAGATAGTTTAAAAAAAAACTATTTAAAACGCTAAAGAAAATTTATTAGAAAATAATTACACAAAATTAGGGTGTCCGACAAAGTCCAATCCAAATCTAAGAAACTATCGTAATTTATTAATTGAAATAACATCGTATCTTATATCTCCTATTGCATTGACGTCAATGCAATAGGAGATTCAGCAGTTTTATTTTATATTTGTAACCATGCTGATTGCGACATAACAACCCCCCCGTTAAGATCGATCATCACATCTTAAAGAGATGAGAGATATCAACGCGATCGAGTTAAGATTGGATTCCGTTTGACATTACAATATAGCTTTATAAAGAAATAAAGTAAGTATGATTTAAAACTATGTAAAAGGAATAAAGAAAAATGGATTAAATATATTCAGAAAACATCATTACAACACAAAGAAACAAAAGGAATATAATTATCTAAAATACTAAATAATTACATTATGCAAAACATCATGTGTAGTGTCTTTATAATAATAAGTTTTAAGAATCATGAGATTTAGAAATAAGAATATTCCTTTTAACAGGGGTTGGTGTTATATGACTATAGTTCCTAGATTCAGACTTGTTGCGTTAACATAGTTATTGTTGATATATATACGTATTTTAATAAACTTTATCCCCAAAGAGAAAAACGCGGGCCACCACTAACCTGTGTATGTAACATCTGCCTTGTCGCAGTATCATCCGCTGGGGACCCCCAATCTGCTTTGCTTCTCTTCTTAGTTCTGTTCTGTTCTTTTCTTTAGAGTATTCACTTAGAAATATGTGGATATTACAAATTACAACACAGCTCACAAAAACGCGTCCCGGCTCCCAAGGCGGGAAATTGAAGTTCTTTTTTTGAAAGGTGTCATCTTTATTTTTTTATTTTTGTGGTGGCATAGATAATCAGTTAGTTCCCTAACAAGACTCAACATCATTTTCTATAGGTGTTACTGTATCTTTATAGATAACTGTATGAGATTCTGGAACTGAGATATTCTTAGTATTGTGACATTGATTAAATATCTGAATGCAACATGGGGGTTTTAAACAAAAATGCTTACGACACATATACAATAGGTATTTTACAATCAGGCTAGTACTAAATAAACTTAAAGACAGATAGTGAGTTCCATATGTCTCAAAATGAGAGGGGTTCTCAAGTTTATTAATCTCTTCTTCAAAAGAGTCTAAATGGATACTGGCATGTAGCAATGCATCTAGGTTAACAAAATTATTCAACTTTGAGAAGGGCAAGCGATCTAGAGTCTTATTTAACTTAGATCTCTCACAGCAATCATCTTGTAGGATGTTAATAAAATCAGACACCTTATTAGTAACATTACTGATAATCGTTTCACCAACTGCGATAAATTGTAGAGTTTTATAAAACGCTTTGCTTGGCAATGTCCGGATGCCAGTTCCAAATAAAATAACATCAAAATTTGTGTTTTTATCAGTACAGGTTAAATGACATTTCCCTAGCTCAGATTGTACATGAATCCAACGATTAAATGTTAACTTATGAAATAAATCGATAGAGCCGTGTATTAGCTTAGTAACACATATGTCAGGGAGTTTATTGACCACTTCACTTACTAAGGTTGTTTCACACGTAGGATTTGCGATCACTGAGAACACATTTACACACACATAACACTTCTCACTAATAAGCTTGCATTTGTGAATGTCCGCTATCAGTGAGTAAAACATGCGATCAGCTGTTATTGCTACGTGAGAGCTAGATGGCTCGACCAGGACATATGTATCGGGTTTCGACATATCGTAAGGGACAGGTAAAGGAATAATTCTATATAAGTCATAGACTTGTGGTAATACTAGAGGGATTTTAACAACAATTATAATTTTATCTGAGTGAAACCAACTCTGTTTTCTACAATGGATGCTAAAGCCCCAACTAATGACGCTATAGAGTCGGCTAGGCGTTGGTCCACCTCTAGTCGTGAAGCCATCGTCCCAGCCATTGACGTCATAGCGTCGGCTAGGCGTTGGTCCACTTCTAGACGTGAAGCCATCGACCCAGCCATTGACTCTATAGCGTCAGCCACTCTTTCCTTCGCCTGCAGACGGCGCTCATCAAGCGCCCGCCTTTCCTGCTCAGCCTCCCAAGCCCATCGAGGCTGCGGTATTTCCACGGTACCTAAAACAAGACATATAATAAAAATAAAAAAAAATAAAAAAAAAAAGCCTTTTATTTCTTGCAATTTGTTACAAGTTTACAAAGTAGTAAAATTAAGGATAAAATGAACTAAAGTGAAAAAAAATTAAAATAATGATGTACAGCCGCAAAAAAAACAAGACATAAGTGATATTAATATTTTTTGATTAAAACTAACGTGAGATACAATCATTGTTTTATTAAGTGAACGGGTTACTCACGTATAGAGTCAGCTACTAACACCGGCTCGCGACACACTCTCACATTAGTGTGTCGCGAGCCGGTGCGGTGTACGGGCCTCTCGTCACATTCGCCCTGATGAAGACCTCCGGATGAGGTCGAAACATGTCGGCAGTAGCTGACTCTATACGTGAGTAACCCGTTCAATTAATAAAACAATGATATTAATATTGATAAGATAATAAACATACAATAAAAAATATTAAGATTTTAAAAAATCACACATAGCCATCCATCCCGAACTAGGCAAAGTCTGTATACTATGGACATCACAGACTGATAAACATACTTAGACTAAAATATAACACCCAGATAAAAACCATTGATGTAGTTGGTAAATGCAAATCAAATAAACTAACTTGCTGTTCCAGAAGCACTCTTCCTTTTTTTGGAGGCGGGTAAGGCGGCCTCAGCAGATGAAGATCCTAGAACATACAACAAAAGAATTATAACTTCACTAGATGAAATTATCAATTCATAAATGCTATTGAGTTTTTTTAAAATGCCGTTTCTTTTAAAATAAGACATATCTATGTAAATGAACAATTACTGAGGGACATAAAATTCCTCCACATTAATGTTCATATTTTATAATATTTAACATTAAACACATGGTTGGCTTTTTTCTGCATTATATTTTATTACTCGATATTTTTAAAAATCGGTGCAGCGGTTTAGGCCCTAAACACACAGTAAATGTTGCAGTTATGTAAAAAATGAAATGTTCTTTTACCTGCTTGAACTGGAGGAGCACGGCTTGTAGAGGGAAGGGGCGACACGGGGCGATAGAGAGGCACATCATAACCTCTGTCGGCGGGGTGTTCCACCTCGTGGCTAGGCAAAGGCGGTTGGGGGCTAGGCGAAGGCGGTTGGACGTCTAATTCGGGCTGTAATTGATAATTAAAATACATTTTTCACATTATGAAATGATTTTGTTTCATCATATGTCTTCTTCTTCATCTGAACGTATTCCCGGTTGCATCCTCAGCTATACTGCTTTCCGAAGCAGGGGTCTACTTGGAGAAAAGCCAGAATTTTTTAAATTATTTGGCTATAGTTTTATGAGCGGCCACCTGCCTGACGGCAATCCCCTTTGAGTGATATTTTGCTTTGGTTGCCTTTTACAACATTCAGGAAGAGATTGAGTGGTCCTATTCTGAGAACCACACGGGTAATTTATCACAAACATATTTGCTATAAATAAAATGCATAAGAAATAAGCAAAGACAAAACCACCTTAAATGGGATCTGCACATGCTCGTCCCCGCACACTGCCTTGGTACCAATGATGGCATACACCCGCTGCTCATGCTCGCTCAAAGGGGCACGAGCAGGGGGGCCATCTCCTGTCCACCACCAGCTCGCCGGCCTTCTTTTTCACCCGATATTTCATATCCCGCCAATACTAGCTTACACATCAAACATGCAAAAAAGCAGTAAAATTAAAAATTGCAAAAAACAACATAGGAAAATATTAGGTGCACCAAAGATTTATTTTCATGCAACAAGCATCACAGAAAAACATTGTGTTAATAAAAACAAATCCAGTTAAGAGACAACACTTAAAAATATATACATTATGGGTCTATGTGCACCGAAGATTTAGTTTCGTTCAACAAGCATCACAGAAAAACATTGTGTTAATAAAAACAAATCCAATTAAGAGACAACACTTAAAAACATATACATTATGGGTCTATGTGCACCGAAGATTTAGTTTCGTGCAACAAGCATCACAAAAACACTATTAGGCTTATATGTCGTCGACCAGCGTATTCCCTGTATTTAATCTCTCAACTGCGCGCGACAGCTGACAGTCGCGCGCCTAACTGGCGCCCTCTGTTTTCTGAAACCGCGACCCGTGCGTCGTGTTTTACAAATTTAACAATATCTTAAAAACTAGAAGAGAACAATGAATATTAAATATATCTTTGTGTTCAGAATAAAATATTCTGTCCATTTGTTTAAAAGAAAAAGTATGATCAGAGCTGAAATTTTATAAAATCACAGGTGAAAAGTAGGTACACCAGATATTTTCTGGTGTTAGGTATCAAATCCTTTATATATAAGAAATAAATCACATTAATTATTATTTTTTATATCAATCGTTCATAATAAAGTATAAATAACGATAATTAGAAAATAAATATATAGTCTTCATAGTATTTTTTTACGGAAAGCTAATCAACATTCTACATACGATTCTAGCTTTCCGAATGCAGTACATAAAACGGGACCAAGAATATAGCCTGGAGGACGCCTTTTTCATAATAAGTATCATTACCTGGGTGACCGAGCTTAGCTCGGTCGGTTACATCTAAATTATTAACTACATTTTTTTAAACTTGTCTAAAAACAGTACAAAATAAAAAAATATATAAACTTGAACATAAAAAAATCAAAGTAAATCACCGAGTGGGATTCGAACCCATAACACTCTTTCCAGCGGTTAGCATCCTTAACCACTGAGCTAAGCGGATGGCGGCCGGCGCGATGAAATTAGCGACCATATTCTGCGTGAAAAGAACAACGAATGAAAACTCGAAAACACGCGTTTTCCCAAACCCCCAAACCCCCAAAAACCCCCATATACCAATTTTCAGCGAAATCGTTAAAGCCGTTTTCGAGATCACAGAAATTTATAAATATATAAATATACAAGAATTGCTCGTTTAAAGGTATAAGATAAGATAATTATCGTTGCTTACCTTTAAAGCTGCTACCATTGACATCACTCCACTGAAGTTTCACACACTTATAGTTTTTATTTTAAAAGTTATGAGTAAAATCACACAACACATCAAAACACTCCTTGAAAAATCACAGCCATTGTTTTAGTTAGTTATTACATCTAATGCATCGATTATTTTGAAAGTTTTTATGACGTGAATGAATATAAAACATCACTGATAGTTTGTTAACAACAAATGAAAGACTTTCATACAAAAAGTTTGCTATAAACTCATAAAAATGTCTACAAACTTTCGCGTTAGTTTTCTACTAAGCGCGTTCATATTTTGACCGAAATTGAACGAACAATTGACCGTGACTGAGCTAGGTACTTCCGTCACGCACGGCACGGACGCGACGCACAGTGGGCTGAAAATCGGCTTTCATAGACATAGAAACTTGAAATTTTAAATTTCTTGTCTTTTGATGGATATCGCTTTAGTTAACTATAACTAAGTAAAATATAACTTGCGAGTTGATTTGGAACAAAAATGAGAGACATAATTTTTTTTTCTAAATAAAAAATCCAATTATCTTTGATTTTGAAAAAAATGACGAAAATTTTCATACATATATTGTTTTCCTTTCGTCATTTTTTTTTAAACTTTCGCAGCTTTTACCGCTTTCCGGTACCATGCATTATTTATGCAAATATCCACTATCTGAGCAAATATCCCAATATACCAACGTCGAGTCTTAAAGGGGTTTTATAAAGTGCAATAAGCATATCGGCTAAGTCAACCCCGCCCATATGCTTATTGTACTCTTTCACAATATGGGGACAATCAACATCGACTTAGCTTTTCGATTCTTTACAGTATCTCTTGATTGTGCTTACAGGCTCGACACCCGCATAAGAACTTATCAGTGTTACTGCTTTATTATCATTCCATCTTACAATTGCCAATCGATTTTCATCACAAACTACTTGAGCGTAACTACCACGGGGTTTCTTTTTCATTTCTTTTACAGTCGGCAGAACTGCTTCAGCTCCTCTCAATCTATTATTCCTGATAGTACCTAAGGCAAAAATTCCGTAGTCTTCTCTAAGGATATAAAATAGCTCAGGACAGGTAAAAAAATTATCACAAAAAATGAAGGGTGGCTTAGATTTAATACTTTAACATAAAGCTATAACAATCTGAGCTCCAAATCCAAGAGAGACTTCCTTGTCTGTAAATGTATTAAATCTAAACGTATCCTCGCCACCGTACAAAAGAAAATCATAAATCATGCCAGATACCCCAGCACGAACATAGTTTTTGAACCCCCACTTGTTGGGTTTATCTTTCATATATTGACGCCTTTTACCTGCCTTGGTACCTTTGTAAGGTATCATCATTTCATCGATGCTATACTTCTTTTCAGTGTCGTATGCTAAACAATTTTCTCTCACTTTTTGGATCAATGGTCTAACTTTAAAATATCTATCAGAATCTTGCATATTATTGTCTGCAAAATGTAAATAACGGCGGTTTTGCTGATAGTGTTTCAATGGCATCACATCTGATATTAAATTGTATCTGTATCGTAAGCTCCAATAATCAGTATATGCAGGCATACTTACGACTCCCATTATAATATGTATTGCTAGAAAATCACGTAGTTCATCTTCAGTCAGTCCAATTGAACGTCCAGTATTTGATACTGCGTTAGCATTAGTTTGCGAAGTAATATCTCTTAAAATATCTAAGGAGAAAAACTTGTGATATCCCACTGGATCCAATTGGTCTGGAATATCATTATAATCAGTGTCTTCTTCCGTAGTAGCGCTCAGAAAGCGGGCTGTGTAGGCATAATTCATCTTCGGGCTCAGACTGTTCACTGTCGTCAGAGGGTGCATTCACAGCAGGTACAAGCGCTAAAATTCTGCCACCACGAGTATTTGTAGTAAGCTTTTGCTACCGAAAACAAAGAAAAAGCATGCTGTTATGAAAAACCCTGATATGTAACCGAGTTACATATCTGACAGCTGTCACGCTCATGAATCACTTGCTTTTTTAGCGTGAGAGATTGCTTACTACATGTATCTTTTGATGAATTTATATTTATTTTCGCGTTTCAAAAGTATTTTTATGCCAGGGAGGTCTTATTTGGCTCGGAGAATGATTGCTGAGTCTGAATTAGCCTACGAGCGTGAACAGTAGCGGACAAATGTGGCTGATATGCGGGCACTCCAAATACCGGTTGAATTTTTCACTGACGAACGATTTCTGTACCGTCCTTTCTATGAAGGAATCCATCAACTAAAACTGTGAAGCACTGGTTTTTATTTCACGGTTTGTTTTGTGCGAGAGGTCATATTTAAGAGAAGAGAATAGCTTTCTATGAAGGAAACCATCAATTAAAACCGTGAAGCACTGGTTTTTTTTTTACGGTTTATTTCGTCCGTGAGGAGGTGGTATTTTGTAGGAGAGCCTGCTTTCTCCAAACTTCTATAATTTCTCATTTCTTTTAATTTAACGGACTTCTTATTGCCAGTTCTCTCACACAATTCTATGAAGGGAATTATTTACGGGCATATTTTTTCATTTGCAGCTGTAAATGGGCATTTCACTTCTATTACACTATCATTTCCAATAAAGCCATCAGGAGTGCAAGCCAAAAACTGAAGTTCTCTGTGAATGATGATGCCCCTTCCTTAACTTCTAACCCTGTTATCTGTGTGAATTTTATTAAACCTTTTTTTCATTATTTCTCCCATGTCAAATTACTGGAAATGTTATTTCAATATTTTTCAAAAGAGATTTAGCAAATTCAATACTCTTGTTTCTTTTATTTTAAAAATTTGTCAAAGTTTAAACTGAGTCTTCCTTTTTTTATATTTCTCATTTTTTCTAGTTGTTTCTTCTAATTTTTGTTGCTGATCAGCTGTCAATATTATATCCTTCAATAATGTTTCCTCTTGTGTTTTTTCCATATAAATATGGTCAGCATACAGTGCTATTTTATTGGCTGCTGTTGTGATTTGTAATATGGGCATAGAACTGCTATAAATAGCTGAAAAGTTTATGCCTTATTTGTAAAATAATGAAATAATATTGGCATTATTTCTTTTTATTTTTAAATCTTCTGCTATGACAGGCCTTTATAAAATTTTCTTGGTTGGTAAAATGTTTTTAGAGTAAATTTAGAGCTAGAGCCCAAATTAATGTTTTTTTTTTACTAAAATTTATCAACCCGTAAAGTGCAGTGACTACATGTTTACATTGGGCATAGGTATAGGGTTCACTCCAGAGGCACATTCACACTACGCTTCCAACACAGTATTTGCTTTAGGCTGCGTTTCCACTGAAGCGGAGCAGAGCGGAGAGGAGCTTAGCGGTGCATGAATTGACCAATCGTAATGCTCGAAATCTCCGCTCCGCTTCAATGGAATCAGTGGAACGGAGCAGAGCGGATTCTCATATAAAATTAAGAGCATGCGTATGGTTCGGGCGGATTAAACGGAGGGCTCCGCTCAACCGCAACGGAGCGGGGCGGTGCGAGGAGGAGCGGGGCGGTGTGATGAGGAGCGGGGATTTCTTCATACCCTGTATGAATTTTCAAACATTTTATCATCACAAATTCGAAAGTAAGTTGAAATTCTCTTTGAATCTAAAAGGTCGAAATAGTCCATGCCACTTCATCTGATTCGTTATCTTCATCTTCAAATAGAGAAAGGTATAAAATAATTGCTCTCTTCTTTTTTAAAGACAACATGGCGTGCGATCTCTCTGCGAAATGGACTGTAACTGATATGCACCGGTTTTGTATTTACTCCGCTCCAACCCACTCCGCTCGGTTTAGCTCCACTTCACCCTTCTCCGCTTCATTCCTTGCTTCACCCTACTCCGCTCCGCTCAGCTCCGCTCCGCTTCAGTGGAAACACTCACCTCTTTTCACGTCTCTTCTTCTGTCCGCCCTGCTCCGCTTCAGTGGAAACGCAGCCTTATACTTAATATGTTATATTGCAAAGAAGATCTCCAAAATACAAAACTTTTCTGCTGCTTAATCCAATAATCTGCAAACTAGTTTTTATCGATTTTTAAGCCAAGCGCTCTTAATATCGTATCGACCACCGGTCGAACGACTTTCTGGCCAGGTAGAAAACTGGTTAGCGTTTTAATTCCTGATGCGACATATCCACCAAGGGTCGTCGATCTATTTTCTGTATTCCTCTTCTTTACAGAAAATCTCTTGCGGCGTCTATTATTAGTACAGGTACGAAAATTCGTATTTGGAGCCATAATGTGTATTTATTTGATAATAATGGTTCTAAAAGTTGCAATTTTATGTAGAATGCTCGCAGGCAGCTGAGTTCAGACTTGAAATCGGACACTACACGAATATATGAATATTTGGGGTAGATAAAAGTTATCTACACAGAAAGGAAAAGAAAAAGTAACTAAGATGCCGCATCTTGGAAGTTTTCAGGAATGCCGAAAAATTGTGCCGTTTCGTAGCCGTGTGGTTTCTGGCAGAGTAGAATAGGGCCACTCCAAGTCCTCCCGTGGATGTTGTAGAAGGCGACTGAGGAAATACAAGCTAAACAAAGCTTATAAACATCAATGAGACTTCTCCAACCCGTTTGGCCAGCGTGGAGAGTGTAGACCAAGTCCTCTGGCTGCTCTGGCTAAGTATGGCTCTGGTAGTGAGAGAGAGTCTCGCTCCTGCAGTGAAGACAAAAAGACCTCATGATCGTATCATATGTTACACTCGGTACATTCGTACACCGACTTGGTATTACATCTACCGTACCGGGTTCACCGAAGGCAGCTGCGGCGGCCTAGGCTGTTGCGATGTTTCACTGTCTGCCGCATTTCCTCGGTTATAGTTATCTTGCGCAAGAAATGGCGCAGTGAGGCGTTCAGATTAGGGTTGTGATTGACGTTGTGGTCTGGTTGTAGTTTTTATACCAAAACGCGCTGCTTTTGTCTTGATATATTGTTTGAAACGTACTGGACCTTTCCACAAAGTTAGCGATTCATTTATGCAAATATTTTGGCTTGGCTGATATATTTCCTGAAAGTTTGCATTTAAGTGATCCAGAATTGGACCCATCGGATGCAACAGGTTATTGGGGTCAGTCTCCTCGTTCAGATGAAATGATGCATTTACGTCCCAATGAATGAGACTGAAATAGACTAGGCATACCTATTTGACTCGCGTGCAATATGAAACATTATGTTCTCTGTCCAAAACGAATATAATGCCATTATACGCATTATTAATAAAGCTGTGGGGACTACACTTGTAGATGCCGAGCATGACTTATGTACCATATAATGCTCATTATATGAGAACAGCACCCAACAGTTTTTCCTATTATACATGTAAAATAATAGTGGCCAATTGTTCGTCTTCCCGAGAGTGATTTTTTTCTATAACAAACAATGTATATGTAATATATTTTGCAATCTCCCACGAATTATCCATTATTCATTTTCTTGTTCTCATAACTCTGTCTGGTGTTCATCTGTCAGATCATTGCTGAGCTCAGTTGTAAAGGATCTGTTGGTAAGAATATGTTATGTAATAGCTCTTTGCCTGCTTTAATCGGTTTATGCCAAGAGCGAACAAAAACAACTCCAGCTTATCCAGCCTTGGAAATTCTGCAAACTCTTCCATATCAGCTGTCTTCACCCTGAATTGAGCACTTCTACGGTTGTAAATTCTTCGAGTTTCTAAAGTCTACGAGTTCTGACAATCTGTTTAGCATATTTATTATTTCATTAATAATCTCCAAAATGTCTCAAGCATGTGGATTGTCTTTAATTAAAAAGTGAGAGCGATTAAATATGGCTGCCGCGATTCCAAAATAATCAAACAACACGTGACGCAGGAGTCGAAAATCTCGTTTAAATCTCCCTTTGACCACAACTACCCAACGACAAATCGTAATTAGTCTTGAGTAACTGAGTCTCATTGGGATACCTCGTTTCTGGCATATGTGTTATATAGCCCCACAATTCAAGATTTTCCACTGAATCTTTTCACTTTCACTTTTGGACCAAAAATGTATGAAAACCAGATGATGTCCAAGGATTACCACAGTCTTGAATGGTCTTCTCTAAGAATTTTACGTCGATATTCAACTTTTTTATTACAGCAGCAGTATCATGATGAAGACTTTTATTATCATTTGTGAAATTTACAGATTCACTTTCCAAAATATCTTTTTCACGATGGTCAACTGGCCGCTTTCAAAATGTTTCAATAAATCCGGATGTGTTTTTTACAAATTTGCCAAATCTCTTAGGTGTACAGATAGCCATCTAGAGTAATTCATATGATCGGCAAGATTCTTATAGAATCCAAAAAGCCTTTGTTGTTACCTTTTCTGATGGAACCAACGAACTGTAAACTGTAATATATCAACAGTTCTAGATTTAGTATGTTAATTGTGGGATGCCCGTATTTTTTCCGAACGCCAATCTTCAAAGGTGATTGACGACCCTTGAACTTCATTTTCACTGTTCAGCTGAGCTTGGTAAGCTTTCGCACAGCTGCGGCAGTTACCTAAAAAGAAACAAGTCTTCTTCTGCTGTGCCACATTTGGAGTCGGATGGATTTTGTGAGAAAAACAAGTAACATTACCGATAACAGATGTATAGGAATCATATATGCAATTTCCCAACAGTTTCTTGTCTTTAACAGTAGTCGGTCCAGTCCTGTTCAGAATGTAAACAGCTGTATTAACTAACTCAGCCCACAATTTCTGAGGTAATTCCTCATGAGCATACATCATTGAGCGTGCGCATTCCACGACAGTGTGATTTTCACGTTCACTAATACCATTGTGCTCTGGAGTATATGGCATCACTAGGCTTGTCTCGAGCCGTATTCTGCTAATATTTTCCTTACTCTCTCATTGTTAAATTCACCTCCATTATCACTCAAAAGCTCCTGCACAACATGTCCAGCATTCTTTGCTCCAGACAACATTTGCTTTAGCTTTTCTGGAACCTTAGACTTCTGTTTCAAAAAGAAAACAAATCTAAATTTTGTGAATTCATCCTTAATGATCAGAAAATATCTATACTTTGAATATCATTCAGGAAATTGACCGCAGACATCTGTGTGTAACCTTTCACCAGGTTTCGTAGCTTTTCTCTAGTTCCAAATTTGAATCTATGCGACTTTCCAAAGATGCATCCATCACACAACTCTCTTTTGTCTGTTGTTTTTATATTCCTTTTCAATCAAACGACTAACATACCTTTTATTTTGATGTCCCATACGTTCATCATATAACTGTAATATATGTTCCTTCTGTTCTGTCACTACATTGAAACTGTTGGTGGAACAGCCTTACAGTTCAGTTTGTAAAGACCTCCATTCCTCATACGTTTATAATTAGTTTTCCATCAATCTTAAATGTGCAAGATGTAACACGTGACTCAAACATGCTTGGAGGGTTTCTGTCTTGTGCTGCCAGTACTGAGAATAAGTTCCTGTTGATCGAAGGTACTGTTACGGAGCGGGTCGGAAGATAGTTTAAAAAAAACTATTTAAAACGCTAAAGAAAATTTATTAGAAAATAACTACACAAAATTAGGGTGTCCGACGAAGTCCAATCCAAATCTAAGAAACTATCGTAATTTATTAATTGAAATAACATCGTATCTTATATCTCCTATTGCATTGACGTCAATACAATAGGAGATTCAGCAGTTTTATTTTATATTTGTAACCATGCTGATTGCGACATAACAACCCCCCCGTTAAGATCGATCATTACATCTTAAAGAGATGAGAGATATCAACGCGATCGAGTTAAGATTGGATTCCGTTTGACATTACAATATAGCTTTATAAAGAAATAAAGTAAGTATGATTTAAAACTATGTAAAAGGAATAAAGAAAAATGGATTAAATATATTCAGAAAACATCATTACAACACAAAGAAACAAAAGGAATATAATTATCTAAAATACTAAATAATTACATTATGCAAAACATCATGTGTAGTGTCTTTATAATAATAAGTTTTAAGAATCATGAGATTTAGAAATAAGAATATTCCTTTTAACAGGGGTTGGTGTTATATGACTATAGTTCCTAGATTCAGACTTGTTGCGTTAACATAGTTATTGTTGATATATATACGTATTTTAATAAACTTTATCCCCAAAGAGAAAAACGCGGGCCACCACTAACCTGTGTATGTAACATCTGCCTTGTCGCAGTATCATCCGCTGGGGACCCCCAATCTGCTTTGCTTCTCTTCTTAGTTCTGTTCTGTTCTTTTCTTTAGAGTATTCACTTAGAAATATGTGGATATTACAAATTACAACACAGCTCACAAAAACGCGTCCCGGCTCCCAAGGCGGGAAATTGAAGTTCTTTTTTTGAAAGGTGTCATCTTGACATTTTTATTTTTTTATTTTTGTGGTGGCATAGATAATCAGTTAGTTCCCTAACAAGACTCAACATCATTTTCTATAGGTGTTACTGTATCTTTATAGATAACTGTATGAGATTCTGGAACTGAGATATTCTTAGTATTGTGACATTGATTAAATATCTGAATGCAACATGGGGGTTTTAAACAAAAATGCTTACGACACATATACAATAGGTATTTTACAATCAGGCTAGTACTAAATAAACTTAAAGACAGATAGTGAGTTCCATATGTCTCAAAATGAGAGGGGTTCTCAAATTTATTAATCTCTTCTTCAAAAGAGTCTAAATGGATACTGGCATGTAGCAATGCATCTAGGTTAACAAAATTATTCAACTTTGAGAAGGGCAAGCGATCTAGAGTCTTATTTAACTTAGATCTCTCACAGCAATCATCTTGTAGGATGTTAAAATCAGACACCTTATTAGTAACATTACTGATAATCGTTTCACCAACTGCGATAAATTGTAGAGTTTTATAAAACGCTTTGCAGGTTTTTGGCAATGTCCGGATGCCAGTTCCAAATAAAATAACATCAAAATTTGTGTTTTTATCAGTACAGGTTAAATGACATTTCCCTAGCTCAGATTGTACATGAATCCAACGATTAAATGTTAACTTATGAAATAAATCGATAGAGCCGTGTATTAGCTTAGTAACACATATGTCAGGGAGTTTATTGACCACTTCACTTACTAAGGTTGTTTCACACGTAGGATTTGCGATCACTGAGAACACATTTACACACACATAACACTTCTCACTAATAAGCTTGCATTTGTGAATGTCCGCTATCAGTGAGTAAAACATGCGATCAGCTGTTATTGCTACGTGAGAGCTAGATGGCTCGACCAGGACATATGTATCGGGTTTCGACATATCGTAAGGGACAGGTAAAGGAATAATTCTATATAAGTCATAGACTTGTGGTAATACTAGAGGGATTTTAACAACAATTATAATTTTATCTGAGTGAAACCAACTCTGTTTTCTACAATGGATGCTAAAGCCCCAACTAATGACGCTATAGAGTCGGCTAGGCGTTGGTCCACCTCTAGTCGTGAAGCCATCGTCCCAGCCATTGACGTCATAGCGTCGGCTAGGCGTTGGTCCACTTCTAGACGTGAAGCCATCGACCCAGCCATTGACTCTATAGCGTCAGCCACTCTTTCCTCCGCCTGCAGACGGCGCTCATCAAGCGCCCGCCTTTCCTGCTCAGCCTCCCAAGCCCACCGAGGCTGCGGTATTTCCACGGTACCTAAAACAAGACATAAGTGATATTAATATTTTTTGATTAAAACTAACGTGAGATACAATCATTGTTTTATTAAGTGAACGGGTTACCCACGTATAGAGTCAGCTACTGGCACCGGCTCGCGACACATTTTCACATTAGTGTGTCGCGAGCCGGTGCGGTGTACGGGCCTCTCGTCACATTCGCCCTGATGCAGACCTCCGGATGAGGTCGAAACATGTCGGCAGTAGCTGACTCTATACGTGAGTAACCCGTTCACTTAATAAAACAATGATATTAATATTGATAAGATAATAAACATACAATAAAAAAATATTAAGATTTTAAAAAATCACACATAGTCATCCATCCCAAACTAGGCAAAGTCTGTATACTATGGACATCACAGACTGATAAACATACTTAGACTAAAATATAACACCCAGATAAAAACCATTGATGTAGTTGGTAAATGCAAATCAAATAAACTAACTTGCTGTTCCAGAAGCACTCTTCCTTTTTTTGGAGGCGGGTAAGGCGGCCTCAGCAGATGAAGATCCTAGAACATACAACAAAAAAATTATAACTTCACTAGATGAAATTATCAATTCATAAATGCTATTGAGTTTTTTTTAAATGCCGTTTCTTTTAAAATAAGACATATCTATGTAAATGAACAATTACTGAGGGACATAAACTTCCTCCAAATTAATGTTCATATTTTATAATATTTAACATTAAACACATGGTTGACTTTTTTCTGCATTATAATTTATTACTCGATATTTTTTAAAATCGGTGCAGCGGTTTAGGCCCTTAACACACAGTAAATGTTGCAGTTATGTAAAAAATGAAATGTTCTTTTACCTGCTTGAACTGGAGGAGCACGGCTTGTAGAGGGAAGGGGCGACACGGGGCGATAGAGAGGCACATCATAACCTCTGTCGGCGGGGTGTTCCACCTCGTGGCTAGGCAAAGGCGGTTGGGGGCTAGGCGAAGGCGGTTGGACGTCTAATTCAGGCTGTAATTGATAATTAAAATACATTTTTCACATTATGAAATGATTTTGTTTCATCATATATCTTTTTCTTCATCTGAACGTATTCCCGGTTGCATCCTCAGCTATACTGCTTTCCGAAGCAGGGGTCTACTTGGAGAAAAGCCAGAATTTTTAAAATTATTTGGCTATAGTTTTATGAGCGGCCACCTGCCTGACGGCAATCCCCTTTGGGAATGCTATTGTAGCACTAGCTTTGAGTGATAGTTTGCTTTGGTTGCCTTTTACAACATTCAGGAAAAGATCGAGTGGTCCTATTCTAAGAATCACACGGGTAATTTATCACAAACATATTTGCTATAAATAAAATGCATAAGAAATAAGCAAAGACAAAACCACCTTAAATGGGATCTGCACATGCTCGTCCCCGCACACTGCCTTGGTACCAATGAGGGCATACACCCGCTGCTCATGCTCGCTCAAAGGGGCACGAGCAGGGGGGCCACCTCCTGTCCTTCGCCTGTCCACCACCAGCTCGCCAGCCTTCTTTTTCACCCGATATTTCATATCCCGCCAATACTAGCCCACACATCAAACATGCAAAATCATCAAACGTCGGCTTGAAATCGACGCAAGATACGCGGTAGGACCCACTGGGCATGATTTCGCAGTTTTATTATGATATATCACGAAAACTTCGAAATGCGTATTCGCTTGAAGAATACGATTCCAAATTGGTGAATTTTTCAATAGTGAAGTCACTTTGACAATTTTTTTTTATTCGTCCCATAAGGCAGGCCCAGGAATTACTTTCACAATCGAGTGCCACTCAATGGCGATAGAACGTAACTCGTCGATTTCAAATCAATGCATCCAGTGCCTCACAAGACAGGTTTAAAAAACCGCGCACGGAAAGGGATGCTAGCATCCCTGCGTCAAGTAAACGGTTACAAAGCCGGGATGTTAACATCCCACAATCAGTTGAGGGGCCGCTTGAACGCGGCGGCCTGCAGCGCACTCCCGCGGAAAGACGCCCTCGGTCGGTTATTATGCATCTTATATCACTTGACATAAAGCTTGTTTTGAAATGACGCGTTGCTTACGATGCCATGCCATGCCAATCCAATGTAGCGCGGCCCTAAGCAGTACAAGGCGCGGCCTAGGTCGCAAGGTCGCAACGTAACGCAATGCGTAGGTACATTTTCGATTTTACGCGCGGAGGGAGATAGGCTCTAATTACGCCTAAACGTTGATCTGTGCAAGTTATTTGAATTGGATTTGCTTTACGATTTGGATTGAACAGTCCTTTTGGTGTAGTCGGAAAAAAGGTTTTGCTGTGTTAACCGTATCTATTGTAACCTACAGCATTAATAATTAAATTAACAATGTTTACTCTCTGCTTTAGCTTAATTTTATAATCAAGTAAAATTTTTTAAATGTTCAAATAATTTCATAATAGCGGAAAAATGGGAATTGAAAATTAAAAAAAAAATATTCAATAATTTCGAAAAATATTTAAAAATGTCATAAGATTTTTTAGTGACGCAGCTTTTTTATCTGAAAACTTATAACCGATAAACTTCAAAGGATCAGGAGTTGGAGGGGCTATGTAAAGTCAGCCTCGAGAGGTCTACCAGCTCACAGAGCAGAGCCACTAGATAAAGATGTTTTTTTTATGGTCTATTAGATATTGTATTTTGTCTTGAACGCTATGGCCATAGAGAACTATAATATAACCAGAGATATGGGATATAACTGAAATAGAGAGCCATCTCGTGTGCAAAACTTGTAAATATAGTGTCATATAATGTTATTCCAAAGTAAAATTAAATAAAAAACATTAATATATTTAATTTTTTCGCGATGAAGTGGGGCTTGAACCTGCGATTCCAAAATCCTCGATTGAACTATTACGAATGCTTTAACCGCTTTGCCAATCCAGCTTAGTACCAAGTGTGCGAAATTTCTGTTTATACTTAAACACTAAAACTTATAGAAAAACGTATAAAATTTTCAATTTTTACCCATTGAGGGGATTTGTACTTGCGGACTTTTGATTAGTTTCGAACACGTAATAGCTATGGCTAAATGTGTTCTTTTGTACTTGCCTACAAGTAGCGGCACGTAAGTTTAGCGCCGAGTGAAATGTATAGGGGATATATGATTTTAGAGTTTCACGGTCACAATTACTGTTATTAGTATTACGGGACTTACCGCGATTAATATCGTTTTTTGCCAGATATTTCGACGGCCCTTCTGCCATTATGGTCGCTGGCCGACTGAGGAACTGCGATGGATGTCCGGCTGTCAAGGGTAACCATATCGGTCTACCCTCTTTCTTCGTCGTTTGTTGCATAAGTCCTTACACACAACACTGACGGTGTCCGTTCGGGAATTGTTTTTAGTTATTCGCACACTCTTTTTACAAAGCTCAATCACTGGATTCCACGTGCCAAAGCCATCTTCTCGATTAAAATTGGGATGCTTCTTAATTTCAATCGCCTCTCTAACTAAGCGTGGTATGTAATGGCGTTCAGTCGCAAGTATTTTGGGTTGATGTAGCTCAATCCAGTGATTGACTCCAGCTTGTGAAAGATGCTCCGCGATAGCTGACTTGTCAATATCCCTGTTTTTGACTGCTGTTATGTGCTCTTTGACCCGTTGAGATACGAGTATAGACCTCTTGGTCTGTCCAACATACGAGCGTCCACAACTACAGTCAATCTTGTAAACACCCGATTTTTTTAAGGGCGAGCTGTCCTTAAGTGATCGCATATAGCTTGCGATTGTCCTCCCCGGAGTAAAGTGGCTTTTATGGAGTACTTTCCTAATAGGTATATAGGGCGCTCTACATTCACGCGAGAATCTCGCTTGACGTCTCGGCAAGAATCTCAGCGAGAATCTCAGCGAGAACTTCTTTGGGTACACACTCACAACGTTCTCAATACAGTTCTCACACTCAGTGACGATGGACGTAGAAGTAACTGCTGCGACAGGCCTATTGCTATGCGCATTTGCGTATTATAATTATGCTTACATCAAAAATAAAAAACAAATTAAAAAGAAATGGAGAAAAAGAAGATGGTGGATGACAAATTTAATTCATCAATGGGTATTTCCATTAAAGTACTGATTCATTGCCATGCATCGTGGTTTTTTAATTTATTTTTATAGTCTTTTAAATAAGTATTCCACAAAACAGGTTCTGCTTGAAAATATTCCAAGAATGACAATTCTAGTTCGTTCGTCCAATTCCAAACACGGCTCATATTGATGTTCAGTAAACGCACGTCTATTCTGATCGATGAGTCGCTCGCTACTGATGAACATGCGAGTGTAGACTCAATACAAGTTCTCGTCTGTTCTCACATTCTTCGCTCCTTTGTCTCGCGCCAAAAAACCGACAAAAGTCGGAGAACAGAACGAGAACTAGAGAAGAATATGTAAATCGGTTCCACATTCGCGTTTCTCGTGTTTTCCTTGCGTTCTCGCGAGATTCTCGCGTGAGTGTAGAGCGCCTTTGAGAAGAAGTTCTCTAATATGTCCTGATTTAAGCGCGAGGTTAAAATGTACTCTATATTGAAGTTTTCTTTTTCTTTTAAATCAACCAATAAATTCATTAAAGATTTATTTGCAATCAAAATGCCTCTTTGAAAAGGAGTCATGTTGGTTTTCTTTTTGCCTGTTTTTATAGTTTGCATTAAGTGGTTCATTTTCTCTAAAATTAAATTTTGTGTGTCCAACTTAATACCGTACGCATTTTTGTGTCCTTCGTATTTCAATCTAGCATTGAAAACATCAAACCAATCATTAAAAACTTTAAAAATATACGATAGCTCTAACCAGTTATCATCAGGCAAAAAATCTTTTATAAGTACCACACAATTCTATTGCACGGGCTATGTATTTGAAAAAAGTTGTGATTCTTTCTTCAACATTAAGATGATAAGGTGTTATTTTGTGAGCCAATTTGAGATCGTCTTTAGACAAAAACAATACTTTTTCTATGGTCTGTTTTGTCAAATTTTTGTAGTTATATAGAAAGCCATGATCTAAAAAATGATTTCTTGCCAATTTAAGCAAGTGAGGGACATCAAAAAACACATTTTCAAATTACTGTTACTCGGGTGAATAAAGTAGCTTTGCTGTCCATTTTCAATTCCAATATTCAAAGACTTCACCAGTCCCTGGTTCCCGGGGCCCATATCACACGTCACTGAAACTACTGTCAGACCAGCCTCGTGCATTTTAATAATGATGTCGAACAATATGTCTTTGGTCATTTTTTGTTCAAATTTAAAATATATAGGCTGCTTCCATTTTCCGCAAAGACCACGGGCCATAACACATCGACAATTATTATGAGGTCCAACTTTTTGTTTATACTTCTTATCTATTTCAATTTTATTTGACAGATATATTTCGTCAAACGCCAACGTCACTAGTTTTTCGAGTGCATTAAAACTTTTGGCTTTATATTTCATCAAAGTAACAACATTTTGTAAAATACCTTCTGTAATCTCAAACTTGGACGCCCATTTTCGGAGCGTGGAAAAAACCGGTAATGGAATCCCAACAGTAGCTCTTCAAGTGACGGTATCCTTTTGGACTTACACTTCTTAACGAAATAGCTGCAGCAATATCTTCCGCAGACCATCGAACACGGTTCATATTTTATTTTAACGAGTCAGCGGATTTGTCCTTTAGGAAAAAAAAATTAAGATTTCTTTTTAAAAGGTCATTTTCGTCGGCAGCTCTCTTCAGTAAATTATATTCAGCGGAAGACAAAGTGATGTTTCCATTACTGAAATAATAAACAAATATTGAGTTATTCACATTTAGTACAGTAGATGTGAAAGGTTAAATATGTATCTTATACCTTTAAACGAGCAATTTTTGTATGTATGTATATATATATATTTATAAATTTCTGTGATCTCGAAAACGGCTCTAACGATTTCCCTGAAAATTTGTATATGGGGGTTTTCGGGGGTAAATAATCGATCTAGATTAGTTTTATGATTGGGAAAACGCGTGTTTTCGAGTTTTCATGCGTTTTTCTTTCCACGCAGAATATGGCCGCTAATTTCGTCGCGCCGACCGCCTTGATTTTAGCTCAGTGGTTAAGGATACCGACCGCTAGAAAAAGTGTTACGGGTTCGAATCCCACTCGGTGACTTATTTTTTTTTTATTTTATGTTTAAGTTTATATATAATTTTTTATTTTGCATTGTTTCTAGACAAGTTTAAAAAAAATTAGTTAATATTTGAGATGTAATCGAGCAAAGCTCGGTCGCCCAGGTACTTATACGTAATGTGACGTTTATGTTTATTACCTTTTCTCAGCAGGCATATGAGACTTCGAAACTTTGTTAGCTGGAGCAGGATTATTTTGTGGCGGGGCCATGAAAGTGTCCGAAGCCCCTATAGTGGAGTTAGTTGCTTCGACTGACATACTCATGTTATGTGAATTTTGATTCTCTTTACTGTCAATATGTAATGTAGGTATTTGTCTGGATTAATTTTCTTACTTTTCTTGGCGATTCCTTTAACATAATGTGCTGAAGGGGCTTGTTATAGTCAGAAGATAAAAAATGGTTTGAACATACTCTTCCTAAAAAAATAATTAACAAATATAATAAACTGACTCGTTAAAAATGTCACATTAAACCACGTTCATGGTTTCTCTTTATTTCAGTTTTTAGTTTTCAGAATTTGTAAATGATTAGAAATAATTGGCCAAGTGCGTGTCGGGCCACGCGCAGTGTAGGGTTCCGTAGTTGCAAATGCCAACTTTGAGTTTATGCCACTAAAAATTCTAAAAAAGTATATATTTTTATTTTATTTATAATTTCAAAAGTATTCATCACAGGATACCCGATTTTAAATAAGAGTTTCCTCGCCTGTTTCTTTACGTGAGTGATTTGAAGTTTATAGGTCCAAGACTTAAGAAATTACAGGGGGACACACACACACACCGGCAATTTTTTCGAAAAAATACCTCATCGGGAAGCAAAATCAAACTCGTGCCATTCGAAAGCTCTATTCATCCTCTCAATAATTGACTTTGGTTGCCGGCCCTATACCTGGAGTTTTTCTTAGTCGGCCGAGTTTTATGTGCAAACATAAAAATTTACTGATGCAAGAACAACGTGGAATTGAGTCCTGGGGATGGTTTAATTTAAAAAAAAAATGATTACATGTTGAACCTTGAACATTTAGTACGGTAAGCAAAAACAACGCAAGATAACGCAAAAAACTACAAATATTTTTAAAAGAGTATAAGTACGTCTATTAGTAAAGAAATAAAGAAATCAAAGACTCTTTCGTAATTCTTTTCTGCGACTTCTGTACTGACTGACTCTCTGTACTGAGTTACATAGGTTTCAATTAATTTGGGAAGTGCAAGTGGTGTCTTTGGATTGCTGTTAGACTTAAGTACGGTCTCTAAATGTCTATCTATTTGCGTAACCTCCAATTGCGTTTCTTCGATGAAACGCGAAAAATGAAGAATTTGTATTGCTGCGGATAGCACATGAATCCTTTTGCAACGATTAAAATGTTTTGAGGATAAAAATCCATTAAGTGAACCAACTGCTAATACTTTGCATTCAGTCATAATGTGTTCTATACCACAGCCATCAAGTATTTTGCCCAAAGCTTTAACAAAGCAAGCTGAATATGGAATCCACCAAAGTTATTAAATATATTATTGTTGAATTTGGCTAGCCATTTTGGCAATAGCTAAGTCGTAAGTCGTGATTATGTGACTCTCATCACATGCCAGACGAACTTTTTCTGCATATTTCATGGTTTCTTGACCCACCAAATTTATTTGTGGTAAGTAGTCAATCATTTGTATCACGCTCACATCAGTACATATTTTAACATTGTAACCTGCCCACATTGGTGTTACTTGATAAAGACATCACCCATACAGCATCTCTAACGATTGCACTGTTAACTATGCTCGATTTGGTAGGTATTTCTTCGATAGGTATTAAAGTAGTTTACAACTTTGGTTTTTTGAAATAATGTTCAATATCACGGGTTATTTCAGAGAAAGGACTGCGTCGCTCTGGCATAAGTAATGCTAAGTTACTATCAAGTTCTTGCGCGGTTGTTACGTTAGCTTGTGTTTTATTCCGGTAAATAATACCTACAGTATCATGTAAAGTGTCTTTACCAGGGAGGGGCACGCAGCGCTGCTGATTGGAGGTGACTGGTATGTCGCGATGATCTCACTTCATGATTGGACGTTTCGGCGCCAAAATCTTACCAGCCGCCAAAAGCTCGCAGCTTTCGACACGCGCCTTTCTTAATCCAGTGGTAGAGGTCACAGGCGATTGAGAGCTCGTCGCACTATTTCCTTGGTGGTAGCTATGTCTACGACTCTAGGCACCCCGTCGGAGCCGGGGTATAGTTGAAGTTCTGCCACGTATTCAGAGGCCCATCGTTGCCAGAAGTGTTGACGTGCCACCTCAAGACACTGGTATTGGTCCAGACGTTGTGTGTTATAGTCCACGTAGCTCCTGGTGGGTAGTGACGTCATCGATCTGCCGATTAAGAAGTGAGCTGGTGTGAGAGAATGGAAATCATTGGGCGAAGGGCTGAGAGGACAGAGGGTCGGCTATTTAAAATAGCTGCTATTTGTGTGAACACAGAGGTGAGTTCTTCGAACGTAAGGTGAGAATTGCCTAAAATTCGGTGTATATAGAATTTTGCCGATATCACGGATGACTCTACAGTCACTGTGAATTGAGGAGCGTACGCCGGGGAAAAGCGGAACTCTATGGGCAAATTCATTGATAGAGTCGCTATTAGACTTTTAAAAATTGCCAATTTCTTTAGCGGCCCCAACAAAGTTGCGACCGTTATCACAATAGATAAGCTTGGGTGATCCTCTGCCCGCTTTAAATATATTTAAAGTTTGGGTAAATACATCGCTAGACATCCGAATATCGTTTAAAGACTACGTGAAAACAATTTAATCAACGCTCTAATAGACTGTCCGATCAGACGGGACTCAACTGGTTTAATTTTAGAAAGGCTTTAAATGTTGAAACCATTTTGCCAGGCAAATTCAGATATTCTGCGATGTGACCTCTTGGAAGCCACAATATGGACCAATATTGAGGAATTGTACAATATTTCTATATTGCTTGAACACGTTGCATAGTCGAAAATGAAAATCTAAACATACCGTTAGCATCGGAGATAGTAATAAGGCAACATTGTTATAAAATTGACTCGTAACCAATAAGTGCGTCTCGTACGGCCAACTGCAAATTATGAGCCGACATCGAACAGCTGAAACTTTTGTTCTTATAAAGGGCCTGCTAGACGGTTGCCAACAAGCCTTCCGACGTGTTGACCTTGGTCGGTGCCTCGTCGGCGCCGACCGTCGGAGTGTTCCGGCTACACGGTCGGGTCGGTCGGCCGACCGCGCTTTGGCGTCAGTGTGTTTAGAACTCGCAGACTGACAATATCTCGTAAAATGACTACCAACCTATCGAAATTTCAACGAGTTGGCGTGGTTTAAGTCCTATTGAGCTCAATAGAAGAAAAAAGAAAAAAGGAAACGTCGGATATGGATATGCGAAAGTTTCATCCCTTAGGAAAACAGAACTTTTAATATATTTTTTTAAGTTTATTAATTTAAGAAAATATTAAGAATTTCTTCAAGCCAAACCACCGCACCGATTCCAATAAAATATTTAATTTTATTAATTCAATTACATAATCTATCATTTAAAAAAATATTGTAAAATCAAACCCCAAAATTAGATTTTTTTTTTGAAAAAAATGGAAAGTCTTTTTCCTTAATTTTACTAAAAAAAATATCCATGGGATAATAATGGGTTAATTAATATTTTGGGCATATTAAATACAGTATTTTATAAAGAAAACTGCATGGCAATATCCTTCATTTTAGAGAGATATAAAATTAAAGCATCCGCGTTGGGATTGGGACGCCGTCATCATTAATGCATGCACATCCGCACGCGTCGAATCCTTCTCGCGAATGGCCTAGCGCGGTCGACAACAGGCGGCTACACGGTTGCCAACCGGCAGTCCCGACAGCGGTCGGGAGCGCACGCCCGACGACCAAGGGCGTTGGAATGTCAAACGAAATTTTGTCGCCAACAGCCGTCTACACGGTCGGACCCGACCAAGGTCACCTGGTCGGAGGTGCTTGTTGGCAACCGTCTGGCAGGCCCTTAACAGAATCTTCATCATTTAATTCAATGTCAAAAAATTCATTAAGATCTGCATCCTCACAATTTTCATTCACCACTTCTGCTTCCATTTCTTCATCGAGACTAGTTACTACAACATTCTGTAACTGAAGCTATTCTCCAATTTTTTTGGTAAATTTTAACATATTTGAGCCATTGTCTGGCGTGATTAAATATACTCGTATCTGATTAATGTCAATACCAAAACGTCGTCTATCTTTATCGTATCTTTTAAAAACTCGGTTGTATTTCTTTACTTTACAGACAAAGTTCGCAAAACTAATTGGCCATCTAAAATGTATTGGATGTTTAGACCAAGAAATCTTCTTGATTTAACGGAAGCTTAAAACAATTTAAAATGCAATTAGAATTTCTTAAGATATCAACGTTCTACGTGTCTCTTATGCTTTGTCTTCCACACAATTTTTTACGTTTTTGCTATTTGTGTCACATCCTGGGATAAGTTTTAGAATATTTTGAAAAGCCTCATCGTCAATAAATATGAATGGCCTACCATGCATTGTAAGAGCAAGGTTACACGTTCAGTTTGGCATCATTTCAGTCTATCAGTCTGGATTGACTTGACTGATGCCAGAATGATGGATGATTTTCACGGTTACACGGTCAATCAAGACTGACAGCAGACTGATAAAAAGTACGTCAGTCGCCGTTTAGTCAGCGGAGCCGACTGTCAGTTCTTTGTCAATTTTTCAGTGCTCAGCTATGGATATCATAAGGAAAAAGAAAGCGTGTGCTATAATAATTATAGCTTTGCTGTTAAAGAAACGCATAAAAAGAGAGAGATGGATTAGAAGCTGGCTACAAAGAAGATATCATTACTCTCATCTAAATTTATCTCATCTTATAAAATGAAGAAACAGGCCTTGCTCCGTTGCGTCACGGACGGTGACTGACGCGAGAATGATACGAGCGGGTTTCACGATCAGTCTCCCATCAGTCTTTCATCATTCAAAACAGACTGACAAAATTATTCAAAATATTAAATTTTCATCAGTCCGGACCATCAGTCTGTCAGTTCGTGCGTTACACGATCATTCTTCGATCATTCTGAACAGACTGATAGACTGAACTGATGCCAAACTGAGCGTGTAACCTTGCTCTAACTAACTTGCAACATTCTTCCGTTACTTTCTTCGGAACTGTATTCTCAGCATTTATTTTTTCTGATTTATTTGTATTATCTTTTTTTACTAAATCATCATATTCAGATCGATTACGTCTTAAAATGACGCAGTAAATTAGCCCCGTGATTGCGTGTGCGTTACTCTACCTAGAAAGTAGCTCCTAGAGAGATATGAGTGGAATATATAATAAGTACCCAATATGCTGTAAATGTGCCCGGCATAAATAATTTGTGGGGGTTGTCGTTTTGGAAAAAAATGGAAAAAACGGTTCCTGCTAGGGTAACGTTGTTCCAGCAGGAAAATTCTAAACTACTGATCGAAAGGAGAAACAATGTGCATGGTCAGATAGCTTATATTTGTGGAAGTATGTGCGGCGAATATGGAATATGTGACGGTTCAGGTTTTTAAGATATCGAGTTTCCTGCTGGAGTAACGTTTAGCGAAATCGTTGTGCTCTAAAACTGTTATATGTGCCCATGTAGAATAATTTCACATGAGTAGCTCTTGATTTGTGCTAATGGCACACATAATTATATTTAAGAAAATATTTATAATTTTCGAGTAATCGCGCTTTTTTTTAAATACAAAAAAAAATCGCAGCGCCGTTAAGAGAAAACGTATAAGCTCATTAAAAACTGTATTCGATCCATCTCGACTCCTATTAAATCCATAAAAAAATTGGGAAGTGTAGGTACATCAGTTATCAAATAATATTACAAAAATCAAAATTATCCTATCATAATTTTGACGGTCAACATACAAGAAAACGGATCAACGCAAGACGTGCGGGTATGAACTAAAAATTAGTGCCTATAGTCGAATAACGCATTGCGAATTTTCGGTTTGTTCCACTTAAATCACCTGTCGAAATTGGCCAGGTTATTTAACTCCACAAAATAGAGTACTTAAGTAACCTCAGGCCAGGAGATTTAAGTCGACTACAAAGTTGGTCAACTTAAATCACTCCGAATACCCAGGTGATTTAAATCCACTAGATAGATAACTTAAATACCCTATGGCTAGAGGATTTAAATAAACTAGACTTTTATTTATTTCTTGGTATATATTTACTTAAAACAACCTTTAGTAAAATTATTCGTCACTTACCGTTGCAATGAAATCCAATGTGAACTAAAATTTCTTCGTAAATCGACTTGTGAATGCGATTGTTAGGTAGTTTTTGTTCCAACCAAAATATCTTTATAAAAGTTTATTAGTGAAATTTAGTGAAATCAATTAAAAATCAGGTCAATAATAATTTAGGAGTTCTTCTTCTTTTAAAGAAGCGTGCGTATGGTTGGCGTAAGTAAGCAAATAACTCAATCTCAATAATCGCATATCCGGTCAGTTTTCGGTATCTAGCCTATCCGGCCAGTTACGAAAGATGTGCGTACTGTTCAGCCGGATATAGGATACAGAATATTATTTACATTTAGGATACAGAATTACATTTGTATGCTATTTAAAATTGAAAATCAGTAATTCCTATGTTTGCTCAGACCATGGATCAGAAATAATAACACTGTAGGTACATAAATAAGTGCACAAAAACTTATTGTATACAGCAAAATTTTAAAATAGATCTACTTCAAATCGTCCCTTATTGACTTGAAAAATTCTGTCCGCGAAAATTAGGAGACGAAACAAGTCGAAAAGCCAACACAACGTTCCGCGCTCTAAGCTAAGCTCAGAGTTAGATGTACTTTTGCCGGCTGGATATTCAAACACCCGGCCCGATGGCCATGCCGAATATTCGGTATCCGGACGAACCACTATCCGTTGCAACTCTACGCTATACAAAGGAGAAAATGAAGGCAAAAGAAAATTTTAATTATAACTTAAAGCAAGGGTGACCTCTTATTTTTATCGTTAGAACGGGTCACAATATCGAATATTTCTAATACCGGTATTAATTATCGGTATTGCTAAGTTACGTGTGAAAATTATATATAAAAAAAATTGCTAGGCTATACTTATACATATAGACCTACAAGGTAAAAGGTAACAAGATAAATAATAACAGATTGTGTTTTGATAAAATCACTTTAGTTCAAGGTTTGAAGATTTTTATTACAGGAGGCGTTTACATAAGACAGATTAAAGCCAAAATCAAAGTCATTTTTTTTTATTTAATGTAGGATAGATTTATCTCTTATTCATTCATTTTTAAAAAATATTATTTTAGTGCAACAGCTAAAAAACTACTAGCGATTCGGAACGACCACTGCTGGGAAGATTATGCCACATGAAAACCAGTTCAGTATTGGTCCCTACCCAGCTTGATCGGCTATGTTACAATTACAATAAAGATTTACACTTAAGCTTTACATTTAAATATATACAATTACAATTTGCAGTCAACTAATTCCAAGAATTTTTCTCAGCTGATCATAAATAGGCATTTACATGATAATACACATTTTTTAATAAATTATTTTTAACGGCTGTCTTAAACTTAGATAATGATAATGCAACTATATTATCTGGAATTTTAATATAGAGGCGCAAGCAGAGACCTTAATGAAACTTTGCCGTACGGTCACAATACAATCATAAAAAAAATTGAATGCAGCAATCATTTGCTAAGAAATTATTGCACGAAACTAAGAAACTTAGCAAAAAAGACTGAGAATAAATTCGGTTTAGTTCCAGTAACATTGCGAAAAACGCTCCAATCAAATATTTTAAGATTACGGAAGGCCATAAATTGCGCTGTTGATTACACGAATAAACTACCAGACATGACTATAGAGCAAAAAATTAATAATTTGAAGCAAGATTTGTTAAATAGCCCGTGCCATGTATTCGATGAACATGAAAAATGTAAACCTTATTTTTGCAAACGAGTGAGCGATGAAAATTTAGTCCCCGCAATGAAAAATGTGGCTTATGGTACGACATTTTCAGTATTTTAAATGTTATTTTGACAAATGCAGAAAGCCTGTTAATGGCGAAAACAAACAACATTGCAGAACAGTTCAATTCCATTATAGCAAAATTTATTTGCGGAAAACGAGTAAACTATTGTCTGCGTGGTTCCTACGAAACAAGATGCTTTGCAGCAGCGGCAAAACAAAATACTGGTAGTTTAGTGAAAAAGCTTGCAAAAGAAACTGAAATACAGTCGAACCTCTATAAGTCGAACATCAAGGGAAACGCCAAAAATTTCCGAGTTATAGAGTTTTCAACTTATGGAGGATTTCGACTTAGGCGGATTTTGATTCGACATAAAGAGTTTGAGGTTTATTCTTATAAATTTTGAGTTAGAGAGGTAAAATAAATAAAAATTCAACTTGCAGAGGTGACAAACATATTTTTATTTATTATAAATCAACATTATTTCAAATCATTTTAAAATAAAAAATATGGCATTAAAAAAAGTCAGTAATTTTTTTTTGCTTTAGTTAATTTGGTTGTTCTCTATCTATAGCATTGTCTAATCTATAAAGAGCAGAAAATTCTTCTTCTTCAGAGTTACTGGTCTGCTCTATAAAATTACGTAAGGTATTCAATGCGGTTCGCGCCTCTTTGATGGAAACCCATGGAGCGCATGTACTATTCACGTCTTCTATGTCATCTAAATCATTAGTATCGGTTTTCTGAGCTACTGAATCGATAATTTCGTCATCAGATAATATCCCAGCAGTCATAACTCCATCATCGCACAAACAAAGTCCTCAAAGGATATTCCTGATTCAGATACCACTGCGTTCCATTCTGCAGGAGGTGAAATAGAAATATCTTCGGTTTCAGCTACTACTGTTGACGACGATGAAAAACCACAGTGTACATAACAGTTTTTTATTGTAGTCGCAGTAACATTTCGCCAAGCTTTATCAGCCATTCTCATGGCTTGCAATACATCTATAGTAGAATTCTTTTTTTCTTCCATATTATCCAACATGTTCCTGACAACTTCTTTTCGATACAATGACTTGAAGTTTTTAATGATACCTTGGTCCATAGGCTGTAATTTTGATGTGGTATTGGCAGGCAGGTAATGTATTTTAACAGCTTTCATTTGTGGAATATCATTATGAGCTGTACAATTATCAAGGAACAACAAGATTTTTCTTTTTTCTTTGGCCATTTTCTTATCAATGCTTATAATCCTGTTTTTGAAAATTGCAGAAGTCATCCATGCTTTTGTATTCGCTTCATATTGCAGTGGTAGTGATTTACATCTTGAAAAACAACGAGGTTTTTTAGATTTGCCGATGACTAATGGTGAGAGTTTTTCTGTGCCCGACATGTTTGCTCCTAGCAGGATAGTCAAACGTTCCTTGCTATGCTTCCCACCATGGCATTTATCATTTTTAAAAGTTAGTCTTATCAGGAAGACATTTAAAAAACAGACCTGTTTCGTCAGCATTGAAGATATTGTCAGGTTCGTAACCATGTAACAAATCTTGCAATTCACTTTTCCATTTGTTACAGGTTTCAATGTTGACACTTGCACTTTCCCCACAAACTTTTTTAAAAATAAGATCCTGCCTTCTTTTGAATTTTTCTAACCATCCATTACTGGCTCTGAAATTAACCAATGATTTAGAGAATATTTGGGCTTTTTCTTGTAACAGTGGTCCACTAACACTGATATTTTGGCTGCGACACTGCTCAAACCATTTAAGTAAGCACTCCTCCAAGCCCGGATATTCTGCAATTCGTCGTCTTTTGCAGGACAAACTTTGACCGTTTTGTATTTTTCTCATGATGTCTGATTCATTTTTTATTATTGTTGAAAGAGTACTCATTGGCAGGCCAAATTGTTCAGCAACATCTTTCTTTTTTTGACACCTCTTCACAGCTTCGAGCACTTCTGATTTTTCAGCAAGACTCAAAGTTTTTAGTTTACGTTTCACAGCACTCATGTTAACTGTTGTACTATGTAATTGATGTGTATTGCAGTAGAACCAAACTACATCTGACAGTATTTAAGTCGAAAACAAATTACTTGCTTAGCTAAATTTCAAAGGAAATCAAAATTGAACACCTGACACCAAGCAAGCAAACACGTGTTTACGTGAGTCATAAATTTAATATTGTATACTCCTAAAATGTTTTCTAAGAAACAATAGTGTACTCACATTGTCGGCAAGTTCTTAAAGTCGGTAAGTTATTTTTGTTCGAACAATAGAGGTAATAAATTCCAAATGATCAAGTTGTAAAGGTTGTAAAATAAAACGTTGCTATGTTCGAGATACAGAGGTCAAATTTAATTTTTCGAGTTATAGAGTGAAAATATGTACCAAAATGGCTTGGAGGGACTCGCTGATTATTTCGACTAACAGAGGGTCAAGATTTCAAGTAATGGAGGTTTTGGTGTTTGAAGGGAAAGGAACAAAACATTTTTTCGAGATTTGGAGGTTTTTGACTTAACGAGGTTCTACTGTATTAAAAAAAATGTAAAACGCATCACAAATAAAAATAACAGAAAATCCGAAACAGCTAGAAGCTCAAAGCGAATAAAAAGAAATGTTGCTCTAGCAGACGAGCATTATGGGGATAAAAGGAAGCTGATATGCACAGTTTTTAATAAAAAGAAAAACGAATTGTTGTCATTATTAAACGACAGTGTATGCCAGAGGCAGTTTATTGCAATAAAGACCATGGTAAGTAGGGCCAGGCAAAAAGTACCCGTAACCGAAGGGCATGTATCAAAATATTGATGAGTGCAGTGCAGATGAAGCGGAAGAGGTTTGTTAGGATCGAAGCAAGTGGAGGTCCATAGTCTCTGCTTACCTCTGTGGGAAAAAGGCTTGATAATATGTATGTACGTATGTATGAGATGAAAAATAATTATTTGTTTCCAACAAAAACGAAATTAACAACAACTAAATAATTAGAAGTACAATTAAATTTCGATCTAGTAAACTTAGTAATAAAAGGCTCATCATACTCTATCTCTGATAGGCAGATGTCTAGGTAAACGGGGATCTATTAATTCAGGTAATATGCACTTAAAATAGAATTCTTCCAATTTAAAGACTATAGAATTCCAGAATTCATTGTCTTTTTCTATTCTTTCATGTGACAATCCTTTGGGCGTCCATATAAAATAAAGATACAATATTTGCGGTCGGTTATTTGTAGTTGTCCTTGTATTTGGTAATAAAAATTATGATTTCGCTTTAATTCTATTTTATTTAAATCATCTTTAGTGCAAAATGTAATTTTTTTGTGATCTATCGCCTCTGCTGGTGTAAAGTTCGCTGCGCCCGCAGGACATTTTATTTCAACGATACCGTCATCACCTATTAAACCATCTGGACTCGCTCCAAGAAAAGTATGTTTTTCGCAAATAAAGAATCCAGATGGTTCAATATGAAGCCCTAAAAGTGTCTCAGCATCTTTTAATGCTATGGGTTCATTTTCATGACCATATTTTGTGGCAAAATTGCCTTTGAATGTACTGTATAAAAGTTGTTTAACTATGTTTTTACAAGATGTCGTTTGTTTTAATTTACAAACTTGACCAAAAAACGAAGCTGTCAACCTCATTTTTCTTTGCCTATGCCATTCTTCGTTGGCTCCTTGGCCGATGGTCTTTATTGCAATATCGTGCCTCTGGCATACACTGTCGTTTAATAATGACAACAATTCGTTTTTCTTTTTATTAAAAACTTCACTGTCCATATCAGCTTCCTTTTCCAAATCTCCATAATGCTCGTCTGCTAAAGTAACATTTCTTTTTATTCGCTTTGAGTTACTAGCTGTTTCGGATTTTCTTTTATTTTTATTTGTGATGCGTTTTACATATTTTTTTGATATGTCAGTCTCTTTTGCAAGCTTTTTCACTAAACTACCAGTATTTTGTTTTGCCGCTGCTGCAAAGCATCTTGTTTCGTAGGAACCACGCAGATAATAGTTTACTCGTTTTCCGCCAATAAATTTTGCTATAATGGAATTGAACTGTTCTGCAATGTTGTTTGTTTTCGCCATTAACAGGCTTTCTGCATTTGTCACAATAACATTTAAAATACTGAAAATGTCGTACCATAAGCCACATTTTTTCATTGCGGGGACTAAATTTTCATCGCTCACTCGTTTGCAAAAATAAGGTTTACATTTTTCATGTTCACCGAATACATGGCACGGGCTATTTAACAAATCTTGCTTCAAATTATTAATTTTTTGCTCTATAGTCATGTCTGGTTGTTTATTCGTGTAATCAACAGCGCCTTTTATGGCCTTTCGTAATATGTTACTGGAACTAAACCGAATTTATTCTCAGTCTTTTTTGCTAAGTTTCTTAGTTTCGTGCAATAATTTCTTAGCAAATGATTGCTGCATTCAATTTTTTTTATGATTGTATTGTGACCGTACGGCAAACTTTCATTAAGTGCGCTAGTAACGCTACTATCACCATCACCAATCAGCGTTGTATACCTTAACTGATGCATACTGATGCTACATTTGAAACCCGCTAAAATGCCATCTGCTTCCATAGCCGTCGAGCTTTTACTCCAATTTTTAATTTTTTGCTATTGCACATACTCAACAATAAGCATTTCTGATACCTAAAAACAAAACTTTTTTTGTTTCATACCCAATAATACAGGCCACTCCGGATAACGAATTATAATTTGTTCTGTAAGATCGCTTGGCCCATGAACCATCTACTACAACAGTAATGTAAGGAATTCCATCAGGGTCGACATTACCTTTCGCATTTGCTATTTCTTTTTCCTCCATACCAGCCTGGTACAAGCTTTCCAAAGCGAAATCTTTAATTATACTACCAAAAACATTATGCTCTTTTATAAAAAGCTTATCCGACATACACGGAATGTCAACATGTGCACAAAATTCGTCTAACTGAGCAAATCCATTACCTGAAGTAACAATCCCCTGAACAACATGTTGATTTAATTCATGCTCAGATCTATCGCTTTTTATAACTACTTTAACACCACACATATCACAAATAAATTTAAAAGATGAATGGAACCCGCGGCGTACCTCTCCCACAAATTTAAAATATTTAAAAGAGCAATTAAAAGGTCTGTGATCAATTTCTGCCAATTGTTCAAATAAATATGCTACATCAATCAATCTTCGTCCAGTCAACCTTTGAACAACGACCTCTACGTTAATTTCATCTTCACATATCAGGGATCCAGCACTTAAATTGCTAGTTGGAGTCAAATTCCTATAAGAAGAAAAAGTTAGGATAAACTTACCGTCTTACGAACATACATATATTTTAACTTAAGAATAAAAATCGCATAATCCAGTCGGATCCCGTCTTAATAAATGAATTCAGTTAATATCAATTGAATAAATACCTGCTAAACTGATTGGTTCAATTCCCTCGGGCTGATTTGAATCTACAATAATATCATCAGATAGTGCATGGATTTCAGCCGTGGTTATAATTTGAATGCCACCTGCTCCACGAGAAGATGATCTGGATAAAAGAGATATTTTAAATTTAATTATAAAGCATGTACATATGACACCGATGTAATAATATAATATAAATAAAATATACGTACCGACTAGGCGATCGACTGATTGGGTCAATGTTTAAGGGCTGATTTGAATCTAAGCCAATATCCGATGGTGCATTACTTTCGGGCCTAGTTATAGTAGGAAAGTCACCGCCTCCACATGAAGCAGATCTAGACAATAGTGATATAATTTTAAAATAACTTAATTTTCCATAAACAAAAGCAATATAAATACAAATTAAATTTACGTACCTGTTAGGTGACTGACAGATTGGCTCAACAATCATGGGCGTATTTGCCTCTATATTAATTTCAGATGGTGTTTTGATTTGATTTGTAGATGTATCTAATGAACTGAAAAAAAAATTGTGTAATTTATCACCATCATATCTTTTACAGTGTATTATACAATTTAAACAATTGTACGATTTCTTACTTCAATGGACGCCTATTTTCTTTATTTTTTTTCCAGTGTTTCAGTCTGGGAACGGACGGCCACAAGCGCCGTTTGGTTGATCTTCGTGGTTCTATCAATACAAAATATAATTATATATTATGTACAAAAATAGTCAAGTGCGTGTCGGGCCACGCGCAGTGTAGGGTTCCGTAGCTGCGAATGCCAACTTAGAGTTCATGCCTCTTAAATTAAAACGTCTAAAAACTAATTTTCTATTAAATTTGTATGAAATTGTCCTTATCCTAGTACATTTTATAAGTTGGTTGCCTATAACTTTTTAATTAGTAAATCCTACTTAACTCTAAGAGATTTCCTTTAAAGTTCGTTTTATATACTACAGCTGTGAATTTTTTCACGAATCTAAATATAACCGTTTAGCAGATAGAGGGCAGGGTTTTATAGAGCAAATTTGTACTATAAAACCAAATATTTCAGAATCGGATTCCTAAAACGAAAGATCGTGTTTTCATTTTGGACATTCATGTTTGGAATGGTCCGGAGGTATGTAAGTAACTAAGTACTTTTAATGAAACACTGATTTTAACGATTAGTTTCGTTTATCTGTTCTCCATATTATTACTTTATATTTTAATTATCGTCAAAAATATCGAAAATACCGGGAAAATTCGAATCTCGGTACAGAAAATCCCAGTTCCTAGAAACAGTCCCGACTCTCTATACCTTTATGGTCACCCTACAGTACTATTCCAGCATAAAATAAATAATAATAAAAATAGGCCTTGACACAGACACGGACACAGACTAGACTTGCCACGGATATTGGTTCATCACTAGATTTTTAGACTTGCCTATTTAGGTACTGCGTTTATATTTCTGATCCATGGTCTGACTGATCGAACACGGAAATTACCGAATCACAATGAATCACACCGAAGCCACATGCGAATACTCTCATGTTTAAGTTTTAAACAATCACTAGCTTTTCGTGCGGCTGTTGAGGCGGCTGAGACATGTTTCCAGTTAAAAAAATGGATAAAAACTGCAGTCAGTAAGGAAAACATCAAAATATGTGTGGCCATCTTGGATCCAAAATCTGATTGCAGTTTCGAGTTCCGCGGGATGCTTTACCCCCTCATGCAAAATTTCAGACCACTACAAAGTCCAAATAAGACGTTATGAACGAAATAATAATTTTCTAAAATCCAGACGCCATCTTGGATTCAACAAATCGCAAGCATAAGACTTTCGGCGGCCATCTTGGATTGCCAAAAAAAAACATCGCAACGCTTGGTATGAGTGGCTCGGGCTTCGCCCTCGCCCGCAGGTCGCCCTTTAGGCTCGCGTCACTCGGCCTGCGGCCTCGTAAATATTACTTGGGCCATCTTGAATTTTGAAAAAAATAAAAGTCAAACGACGGTCGTCAAATTGCTCACAACCCCCTACATTTTGGAAAAAAAATCACGCCCCTAACCCCAACTGTTTTTGCAGGCTGTACCCCTTCCACATCAGGATCTGGTGATCTTCGACATGTCAGATTTTTCTGGTTCTCCAGTGGGTGGAGCACCCATCTACATGTAGCACACATCAACCAAAAACCCCTACCACCCTGGAACAGGGCAAACAGTCAGTCAGTGGTAATGTAGGTATAAAGTATAATAATTCAATACGAATCATTTTGAGGTCGACAAAACAACTCAAACCCAACATTAGTGTTCTACTAGGCTTTCTCATCCATGCAATTTTAAAAATACTAAAACTCGTATTTACTCATTTACCGCCAGAAGTACCTACTCCTGCGAAGTTTCGAATAAAATGACTTCGAATGTTCGAGTTTATGACGTGGTGACATGTGTGAACTCGGGATTTCTCGCAAACATTCCGCAACCTACCTATATGATTCTACATTATTCTGGAACATCTACATCTCATCCCCAATACCTACATTTCATTCTCTAAACTTCTGGAACATTTTATATTGTTCAGTATGAATGTTCTACTTCTAGTAGTTTCGTGACAATTTATATAGGTAGATGAAGAAAGACAAATTTGACCTAGATCCAAAATAGGTAGGTAACTACTTATAAAAAACTTGACTGAGATTATTATTTCATCAGATAAAAAGGTAGTTAAATGTACTTACTGTGTGATACATCCCATCTTTCGAAGTCCATTATCGAGAACCAAACTTAGCACTTCCAAAATAACGATAGGTACTCTATACCTACTATATAATTTATCTGAAAAACAGTGAGAAAAGCACAAACGCACGAACGCACACACAACATACGCACAGTCTCGTAATCGTAACTGAACTGACTGAATGAAATTAATAATAACCTGGCTGGCCTAGGTAGGATACACACACTATGAATTGGTACCCACCCCCGCCCACTCGGCGCCGCCACCGCCATCGCTCCGAGCGAACGGAGACAGCTAAACGGCTGTTCGAAAGTAGTGTGAAAATCGGTCGTTTGTGGAAATACAAAAAATGATGTATGAAACTTGATTTTATTATAATTTTCTTTATGACATTCTATAACTAGACAATATAAGCTATGTTTATACTATAATTCGAAGGTGAGTGATTAAGTTTTTAGTACTAAACAAATAGGCAGAAAATACGTCGAAAACGTCCTATAATGTACGAAATGTAATCGCACATATTTTGGGGTAGGTGTATATTTTGAAAAAAATGTTTAAGCAGGATCATAGATAAGTACTGTCTTAATCCGAATAACAGCATATATTAATTGAAATATTTTCGAATTAAAAAATTGATTTTGTATTACGTTTGTATAGGAAATTCATCGTTCGCCGGCTTCTTAAGTCAAGTTTGCATGCTGGAGAAGTTTGCTTCAGCCAAACGACAGATCTTACCGTCATCGTCTGGAAAGACAGTAACATAGTGTCTTTAATATCATCGTTTCACTCTGTAGAAAGAGTCGCCGGGAAAGAGAGATATGGTTATTATAAATATAAACCACAGGTAGTATTGGATTATAACCTTTCCATGGGAGGCGTAGACAAAAAAAAGACCAACTCTTACAAGCGTTCCCCGTGGAAAGGGTTAGAAATATAGTGTGGTACAAAAAGTTTTTCCGGCGACTTCTTAATGTCTCTATAAATTATGCCTATGTTATTCATAAACACTACAACAAGACAGCTGACAATAGATCTTTTCGTCTAGATTTATGAGACGGTATTTTAAAAAAGTATCACCCATACGCACCTAAGGCGCTTAAATACGTTCCCTCCATTCTCCCTGGAGAAGGACACTTTCATGTTAAAAATTCTAGTAACAGAAGCCGCTGCAAATTTTGTTCCATTAAGTAAGCTTTTCGCAATATATCGAGAAAATGAATATGTCATCTAGATAACTTAAACTATTAATTCTTCGTAATCTTATTAGAACTATCCATTGCTCTTTGAAAAGTAGCAAGTGCAGTTTTAAGTCTAAAGGACATTCTCAAACACACACAATGACTAAACTGAGTGCTGAAGGCTTTTTTGTGTTGGTCTTCTTTATTTATTTCGAATTGGTGGTATTCTGATGCATACATAGTTGTAAAGTAAGTACTGTTAAACAATTTATAAAATAAGTCAGTAATTTTAGGTAATGGATACTTGCCATCTATAGTTATCTCATTTTATTTATGATAACCAACAACCATCCTGCACTTTTGTTCACCACTTGCATCTATTTTTTTTGAACTAAAAGGTGCGTTTCTAGTTGAAAAACTTGGTGAAATATAAAAGAATCTCTTCATGATGAAACATATCTCGATATTCATAGCATAGACTATAATATAGTACAAGAAAAGTGAGGTGGCGATCATACCTAAAAATATAGTCAAGCGTAGAGCTGTTATGAATTTAATTAAAACATTCAAATATTACGAAGAGCATTATTGTAGATCATCCACCGGCGGCAAAAGGAAGTATTTGTCATCAGAACTAAATATACGAAAAATGTACAGAATGTATTTAGAACAATGTGACGATGACAGTCTAAAGTACGTAAATGTTTTTCAAAAAGATTTTAATAGATCCTTTAATCAGGGATTTGGGAATCTTCTCACTGATACGTGTTCAAAGTGTAATAAAATCAATGAAAAAATAAAGGTATCGACAAATCCTGTTAAGAAACAAACTTTAATAATAGAAAAAAAGGGTATATACCTTAAAAGCAAGCGTTTTTTACAGGCTCCTGAGAGAAAAGAGGATGGAATGAAATGGAAAATGGTTTTTACGTTTGATTGTCAAAAAAATCCAACATTGCCGAAAGTGTTCTATGCGGCAGCATTACAGCCGTCAGTTACATATATATGACGTCGCTTTTGTAAAAAGCGTGCCAGACAACAGATTAAACCAAAATAATGTAACATTATATACATGTACGGAAGACGAGCATAAAAAAAGAAATTTACGAAATTGCCTCGGCAGTTTTCAAATGCCTGCAGAATACTACATTTGGCGAAAATATAACCACTGTAAGAGTAGTAACTGATCGGTGTGGGGCACAAAATAAAAATACTACCATGATAAGAAAGTGCTCTGTTTGGTTGAATCGTTTCGCCCCGCTCTACATTCAGTCACTCCTTCTTGCCACCCGACCGGGTGTTTGGTCAGATCGAGAAGGAGATTAAGAAAATAGAAGTCATTCTGAGTCCCAATGAATACATTGAAATATTCCAAAGGTATGGGACGGAAAAACGTTTCGACGATGTACATGATGGACTGGAAATCAGAATTGAACGAAGTTTTGCCAGGAAAGTGGCATTTCAATTTCAACGAACGAAACGAATTCACTTGAAGAAACACGAAAAGTTTGTAGTAAGAGGAGAACCTCATTACACTGCTGACGTAAGGATCTCCAATCTCCAAGAGTTTTACTAAGGAACGAAAATTAGTGATTGATATTAACCCTAATCATATCGGCACACACAGTGTTGTGTTAAGTGCAGCAAAGCTAGAAGACGTAAAAGTTTTACTACATAAGCATTTTGGTGCATATTGGTCGGTACGAGAAGACCTAAGATATTACAAGCAAATTTTGACCAGGGCTGCTAACCAAGATGGTACAGAAGAAACTCCAGATGAAGTTTGTAAGGCAGCTGTACCTGACTCTGATATGAGAGTTTAATTTAGATTAAGACTTTAATTTAGATATAAGTTCAATTTAGGCAAAGGGTTAATTTTTCTATGATATTACACAATATTTTATTGTTGTTTTTTTTTTTGCTAGCCATATGTTCTTTAACAATGGGGCGATGCAAATCTGACACTGTTTTCCACATAACTTCAAATGACTTTATAAACTATAGCTCACTTATTTCAAAACCTTATCTTATCTTTTTGTTTAATTATAAGAACAGGTATGTAGAAAATAAAAAAAAAACCGAGAGCCCTGTAAATCGTTAGATGTTACTTATAATCAAATTTGAACTAGCTATTGGCAAATCAAAAAACACCACCAGTTACTACATAAAATAAACTTTCCATTGATATATAACACTTATGAAGTCTTTTTTAAAAACATCCAGAAATAATTGTACAAAAGTTCCAAATATTATTTCTATCAACGAGAGCAGCGAATCATTTGCCGTGCGGCCGGCCATCGGCAGCGCGGGGTCATGCGAGGTCAAGGTGACGGGTGGCGACGGTACGACGTGTATACAGGCTGTTTCAGTTTCTCCGATGAGAAAGATGTTATGATATAAATAAAATTCTTTTTGTACAAAAGTTTTATGTTTCTTATTTCTTCTTATAGTACATAACTAGTAAATAAGTTCGTAAGACACGTCCGGGAATCGAACCCGGTGTGACGTCCTCCATCGATGTCCATGATGATCACTACGTACATAGATGTTTCTATTAGAGGTACCACCTACCTACTAACTTTCATACTATAATAAAATATTTACTTACTTATCATCACACTATTCATTATATCAGGAAAGTTTTGTATTTTTGTGTGCGTGTTTGTGTATGTTTGAAATGAATAAACTCAAAAATTACTGGGCTGATTTCAAAAATTCTTTCACCATTGGATATACCTATGTATATTATCCCTGAATGACATAGGCTATGTATGTAGTTAAGTAATGTCACTCTCGCTTATCGCGACGGTCACACCTCATTAGTATTTTACGACCGTTTCTAATATTTCTTATGAATATCTTAACACTGCAACTTTGTATGACACTTATCTCATATTTTATTGTTAATAATTTCAAGAAATACATTTTACGATCATTTTCTAGGACTATTGCATCACTCATATTTCCAAGTTTCGGTTCGTCACGTAACCGTGACTCTCGATAAGAACTTAGTATAAAAGAGAGGAGCTGCGTCTCCAGATTCATTCTACTCCGGGACTTCAGCAAATCAAGTATATTATTTTGTTCTCAACTTATATTGTAATAATTGTATAACTATTTTCTACAAATTACAAGAAGTGATCAAGATTAAATCTTTTATTTCTCACTATCAAGTGAGTGGTGGCAGCATCTACTACGAACCTGAAGAACAAATTACCAACTCTCTCAACCACGAAAACTTAATTGGTGGCAGCGGTGGGATACAGCACGAAGAAGCATCCTCAGCAGTCGTTTCCAGATAAGTAACATCAACCCTCAAGTAAGTGGAAGATCTGGACGGTTGCCTTTTCTTTCAAGAATTAAGAGGAGGAACCCCGTCATTTTATTGAGAACTTTGCAAACAAGAAAAATTTCAAGGAAGGAATTTTTCGTCGGAGTAGAATCGGGAGATTCTATATACGAGTGATATCATCGTTTCCCTTCCTTACCAAATTTTGCCCTACATAGACACAAGCGTGCTATTAGGATTTTTTTTTTTTAAATATTTCTTTGACTATTTTATTGTCTATTTTATTGTCTTATTATATTGTATTTTCTTAATGCTATTCTCGCGAGATAGATATAAGTATTGAAATTAATGATTGAAATTAACGCGAAACGCGAATTTAATAATTGCTGCGCAGTCGAAGGAATTGAATACCGGGACATACCCGAAGATTTATATTGCGAATACAAATTTTAGATTGGTTTAGCAAACCTGACCAAAATTGCTTCTAAATTGGTTAATCGGCAAACCTAACCAAAATTGCCAGTATATCGCAATAATATTAAAAGAAAATTTTGTGGTTACGTAAACCAGAATAAAATTGCAAATTTATTGTAAGGAATTATATGAATACATATACTATTATATGCGGACCAGACGGACGTGATATTAATATATTATTTTGTTTAAAACAATTTACAATTCTAAAAGGTTGTAATTTTTCCACCCCTCAAACAGTATATTATAAAATAATTGCCGTAGTAATCATCTTAGTTTACGTTCAAGGAGAACCACGGGTTAGAACTGCTACTGTGACTTATCTAAATCAATTTATTTTATTTTCCTCTTTTCTCCTCGAGCATTTTGTAAATCTTTACATGAACAATTCAACCATGAACTACTTAGCAGATTTGGCCCAACGAGAATTAAATCAGGTAGCTCAGCACGCTGTAGGTCAAGCTAGAGAAGCAGCTAGGCGTGAAATCGAGCGTGTAACTGATCAAATTATAAGAGAACGCGTTCCGATGAACGAACCGCCAGAAGAGTACCATAACTCTCCCCCATTGGCTAGTGGAATGGACCATCCATCTGAGTCTAACCGACCAGAGATGCCTCCATTAGTAGAACGTTCGGAAAGGGTAGAAAGAGGAGCGGAACCTCTTGAACACCCAGGACCTAATTTTCCTACTTTCCCTAGTTATGTAACTCGTAGCGAAACTGGTAATATGGCCAGAGAAAACGCGGATAGTTTTGGGTACGGACGGTCACCCCCACCAACGTTTGATGCAACTTATCCTCCTACTACTTTGCCTATACCATTTTTACATCGCCGAAATGCGCGATCAATGGTCACTGAACTGATCGATGTTATTCCTACTTTTGACGGCAACTCGCGAATGATTAATTTATTTATAAAGAAATGCGAATATGTTTTGTCTATTGTTGGAGATTTAGAACCAGCTGAATATAATTTTATTATGCAAAAAATAACAAGTAAATTAATGGGAAAAGCAGCGACCTTAATAAGTGAACATGATTACGCATCTGTAGATTGGGCTACATTAAAAGATTCCTTGATACAACACTTCGGAGATCAAAAATCAGAAGGCTGTCTTGTTCTCGAGCTCGAACAATTAACTATAAAAAGTAATGAATCTTATCAAGATTTCTATAATAGGATTCAATCTGTAAAAAGCAATTTATTTTCAAAAATCATTGCAACCAATGATACGGCAACTCGGCAAGTCAAATTAAATATTTATAACCATTCTGCATTACAAGTGTTCCTATATAATTTACCTCAGTATCTTCTTCGCCTCGTGCGGATGAAAGAACCAAAAACACTTGAAGAAGCCCTTCAAATTGTTCTAGAAGAAATGAATTTCCAAAAACAATATTCGCTCCGAAATGAGCAAAATTCTCGAGCTTCACCAAGAAATTCTGGTCATTCATCTCAAAATCACCATAATTTCAGACCTAGAGGTCAACATCAGAATAGAAATCAACCCCATCGAAACCCAGAATTTAATAACTTCCGATCAAATGAATTTGATAGACGGAACCCATTCAATTATCAATTCAATAACAATTCACGACCCCAAGGTGAAAATAATTTCGCTCCTTTCAATAGGAACATCCCTCAATTTAATAGGAACAACCCTCAATTTAATAGATATCAATTCAATAGAACTTCGCCATTTACGGCAAATCAAAGAGACGGAAATAATAATAATTTCCAAAACCCAAGTACTTCTAGGCAAACTAATGCTCCTAGAACAAGTAATGTTAATTATTTAAATCAACCAGGACCGGTCGAAACTAATGTTACGGAAAACCAAGAGTCCCAACCAAATTTTCAAGTCCAAGCCTCGGAAACCAACCCGACAATTTAGAAAAGAAAGATCAATACGATTCACTACCATATATAAACATTCCCGAAATAGAATCAAAATTACTGTTAGACATCGGTAGCACTAGGTCATTCTTATGTAATCAAATCGCGATCAAATATTTTAACAGTCATAAAAGTTACGAGCCGTTCGAGGTCATCAGTACGCATGCGATTAGTAAACATAACGAAGTATTAAATATTCCACTTTTTAAATTATTCAACACTGACCTAGCGCACAAATTTTATGTTTACGACATTGATAACTGCTATGGCGGATTGTTCGGTATAGACTTGTTAAGGAAAATCCAAGCAAAAATTGATACTAAAAATAGATGTCTGATAACGCCGAAAGTGAAAATACCAATTCACTTCGACGAGCAGAAGAATGCCTCGTTAACTAACATTGTTGCAATAACTTTAGAACCGAGAATGGAACAAAGGATTAGTGTGCTTACGACCTTGGAAAATGGAGACGATATACTAGACTTTGTAGAATTTTACGATGGCGTACGCATGCCTTGTGCCCTAGTTAAGTGTGTCAATGGATTTGCGTATACCATTGTGCAAAATACAACTGATAAATTTATTACCATTAAAATAACTAAACCATTTAAAGTAGAACCATCATTACCAATTTTAAAAATTCATACTAATTATTCGCCTAATAATGAACAACTTTTAATAGATAATTTGAAAAAACTTAGATTGGATCACATGAATGAAGAGGAAAAGGACTATATTTATAGCTTATGTTATGAATATAGGGATCTTTTCTATCATGAAGACATTCCTCTGTCATTTAGTAACAACATAAAACATAAAATTAGGACAACTTCCGAAACTCCCATTTGTGTAAAGCCTTATAGGTTACCTCCTTCACAAAATGAAGAAATTAAAACTCAAATAGAACAACTTCTAAAAAATAATATTATTAAACCTAGTTTCTCGCCCTGGAATGCCCCTATACATCTAATTCCAAAAAAATTAGATGCAAGTGGTGAAAATAAATATAGAATGGTAGTCGACTATCGGAAACTCAATGAGATAACGATAGATGACAAATACCCATTACCAAATATAAATGACTTATTTGATAAATTAGGAAACAGTACTTACTTTACTACACTAGATTTAGCTTCAGGTTATCATCAACTGGAAATTGAAAAGGACGACCAACCAAAAACTGCCTTCAGCACTCAATTTGGACATTATGAATTTCTCAGAATGCCTTTTGGACTAAAAACTGCGCCTGCTACTTTTCAAAGAGCAATGGACAGTATCCTAAGAGGATTACAAGGAATTCACTGTTTGATTTATTTAGATGATATATTAATTTTTTGAACCTTATTAAAAGATCACATCCAAAAGTTAAAATAAGTTTTCGACACATTAAGAGAAGCTAATCTTAAAATTCAATTAGATAAGTCTGAATTTTTAAGAAAAGAAGTGTTATACTTAGGCCATACTATAACTAAAGATGGACTTAAACCTAACAATGATAAAATCACTGCAGTACTTAATTATCCCCTTCCTAAAACGCAAAAAGAAATTAAATCATTTCTAGGTTTAGTAGGATATTATAGAAGATTCATTGAAGACTTCTCGAAAATAACCAAACCAATGACTTCGCTTCTGAAAAAGAATACTAAATTTATAATAACAGATGAATATATCAAGGCCTTTGAAACATGTAAAAATTTACTAACCAATGCTCCCTTATTACAATATCCTGATTTTAAAAAACCTTTCATATTAACTACCGACGCATCCAATGTTGCCCTTGGAGCTGTACTATCACAAGGAACTATAGGACAAGATAAACCCGTAGCTTATGCAAGTAGAACCTTGTCAAGTACGGAACAAAAATACAGTACGACAGAAAAAGAATTATTAGCAATTTTATGGGCAGTTAAAAATTTTAGACCCTATTTATACGGTATGAAATTTTCAGTCTTTACTGATCATAGACCATTAGCTTGGCTATATTCATTAAAAGAGCCCAATAGCAAACTAACGAGATGGAGACTTCGTCTTCAAGAATACGATTTTGACGTAATATATAAAAAGGGAAATCAAAATACTAATGCAGACGCATTATCTAGAATCCAATTAAACGAGATGTTTCACCTTCAACTTCAGATAATACTTATGAAAATATACTTGATGTACCTGACGATATTTCACAAATCACTATGACTGCATCCGATGTTGAATCATTAGATAATATTAATGACTTTGATGATGATGAAGTTAATAATAACAGTATTCCTATATTATACGAAGCAGTAGACACAAAACCTAATCAGATATTAGTATATCATTGGTATAGAGACGAGATAAAAGTTAAAGATATATCTAAAAGTAAAAGAAAAATTGTAGAAGTATACACCTCACTTAATCCCATATTAATAAAAAACTTCTTAAAAGAATATATAAATACACATACAAAATATTTCATTTATTTCAATTCAACTAATTTAAAACAATATTTTTATGATGTAATAGCGGAACTCTTTGACACTAACAATATTCAAATAATAGAGTGTACTAAAAGAGTAAGTGTTATTGAAAACGAAGATGAACAAAAGGAATTAGTTCTTAAAACTCATGAAGGAAAGACATGCCATAGAGGAATAAGAGAGACTCTGAATAGATTAAAAAGAAATTATTATTGGTCTGGTATGAAAGAAACAGTTAGTGCAATAATAAATTCATGCGACATTTGTAAGAAAGCCAAATATGAAAGAAAACCTTTAAAGCCTCTTATTGAATTAACCCAAACTCAGAATAAACCTTTCGAGGAAATATTCATGGATTTATTTAAAATCGACAATATAACTTATCTTACAATTGTAGACGCCTTTAGCAAGTTCGGACAAGCCTTTGAAATAGCTAATCGATCCACTCCAGAAGTAAGTAAAGCCCTTTAAAAATAAGTTGTGATCCAGGTTCTGAATTTAACAATCATTTAATAAGAGAACTATTACTTCTATATAAAATAGATTTGCATATTGGTACCCCGAATAATCCTAACTCTATGGGTATCATAGAACGATTTCATAGTACATTAATAGAAATTTACAGAATAATTAAAATTCAAAATTCTTTTAGTAATACTGAAAATAATATGTCATATGCTATATCAGCATATAATAATACTATTCACTCAGTTACTGGATTTACACCATTTGAACTAATTTTCGGACATACAGATTCCAGAAGCGTATTTGATTGTAACTATAACCATCAGTATATGCAACAATTAGTGCGGGATCATAAAGAACGAACTAATGTTCTATATAAATATATAACTGATAAAACTATCGAATTTAAAAGACAAACTAGGAAAAGATTAGAGCCAACTGCATCCACAAGTAAAGAATTGCAAAAAGGAGACACAATTTATACGAAAATTGTGAACAAAAGAGCAGCAAAAGATAAGCCTAGATATCAATCAGCGGTAATTACCGGAGATATTGAAAGGAATGTGGTTCCCATAGTAACTAAAGATCGAGACACTACGGTACCTCTTAAGAATGTTAAGAGACCTAATAAAATTACTACATTAATGAATAAGGGGATGGCCTACTTAACTAAAAAATAATTACGACTTTTTAGAAGTAAAGAATTGTAAAGAATTTTATTTTTAAGAATCATAGGTAATTTTAAAGGAATGTTAGAGTTAAACCACGTAAGGAACAAAAACTAAGAACTAAATTGCTATATGATATAAATTAATATATAATCTTTAGTTATTTTATAGTAATATGTTATAATCATTATGTTAAGTAAAAGATATAATATGCAACCCGTACTTAAACTAGGAATAGGAATAATTGAAACTAAAAATGCATTTTACTTGGTAGAAATTTAATGATAAGAAAAAATATATAAACTCTTATTGTAAAGCACGCTTCACTGTCTAACCCTATCCTAAAAAGCTAGAAGATCGCCGAGAAGAACATGGACTGCTTGATATTGGCACTATCACTTTATCTTACTTGGACATACAAGAGATCAGGTCATAATGTCAAATGCCTTGCTTTCTCACGTCAGCAAATTATAATATAAGATGTAAAGAAACCTATCAAGTGAATAAGTGAATCTCCATGTTATAGTGAAATCAGTGAACAGACACTTCAGGTGCACATTGTAAGCTGTGAACTAAAGGACGATTAAAGACTTTAGGAAGTGAACAGTGAAGTTTTATAGAAATTAAGTACCAATTGTATCACTAACATAGTAATTAGAATTGTAATAATTACTAACCTTTTTGATCACTATATTGTATGTAAAATTTTCTTTCCATTCTAATTTTACTCTTGAGGTGGGAGGAGTTAAGTAATGTCACTCTCGCTTATCGCGACGGTCACACCTCATTAGTATTTTACGTTTCTAATATTTCTTATGAATATCTTAACACTGCAACTTTGTATGACACTTATCTCATATTTTATTGTTAATAATTTCAAGAAATACATTTTACGATCATTTTCTAGGACTATTGCATCACTCATATTTCCAAGTTTCGATTCGTCACGTAACCGTGACTCTCGATAAGAACTTAGTATAAAAGAGAGGAGCTGCGTCTCCAGATTCATTCTACTCCGGGCCTTCAGCAAATCAAGTATATTATTTTGTTCTCAACTTATATTGTAATAATTGTATAACTATTTTCTACAAATTACAAGAAGTGATCAAGATTAAATCTTTTATTTCTCACTATCAAGTGAGTGGTGGCAGCATCTACTACGAACCTGAAGAACAAATTACCAACTCTCTCAACCACGAAAACTTAATTATGTATCACGGGCGAAGCCGGGGCGGACTGCTACTGTACTATAAAATATTTTCAATCTACTTATCTGGGAGAAAAAAAAAACGTAGAATTTACTTGCTCCCGGAAAGACTATATCTAAGGAACCATATTAACACGAAATGTAGATAGCAAAATTTTTATTTTAACCGACTTTGAAAAAGGAGATTTTTAAATATCTATATGTATGGCAACTATTAAGCTTAATGTGGATTTAGGCTCTGTGTACCCCGCAAGAGATAGACTTGATAATATGTATGTAGTTTTTATCTACTTTATCTACACTCATGTCGAAAAATTCGAATTACGAATTTAAAGATGGTTTTATAAACACACATACATAAAATTTAAAAAAAAAACTCACTAGAGTACTGCTAGCTGTATCGTAAAATAACTTTTTAATCATCACAGTACTTTTATTTTTTAATCAATATAATTAGGGCTGAATAGAAAAGAAAGCATTTTATTTGTTGAAAATTTATAAAGCTTTAACAATTCCTGGGTCGAAGGAAGGTCCTGATGAAATCAGTCTTGCTTTTTTTTTCAAATCTATCCAGTGGCAACTGGTTATACCAGTTCCCACTGCATTAAGGTACCCACCCATGAGCTCGAGAACTACCTTTGCGGTACAGTTCTCGAACCCATGGATAGGCTCAGGCGACATTGTCGACTCCTTTCCCGCATACAACAAGCATCTCAGCTGGTAGCATGTTATTGCCTCGCACAGTTCGTAGGATTTAATCCGGGCCGCCTTAGTCCGAATACATTGTACCCAACTAAGGCGACCGTTCCAAAGCAACAAAGACTCGTCCAGGCTGAGATGCTTGTTGGGTATGTAGAGCTCTGAAAATTTCTTGTTGCAATGGTCCAATATAGGCCGGATCTTAAATATTTTTTTATCATAAGATAATATTGCGACGTCTAATTCGTCATTATCGACAAAATGTAAGGATTTACTTATTAATACAAATCTGTTGCGAGACATTATTTGGCGAAATTTAAACATCTCCAGCAGGTCCATGGTCCAATAATCCTGCAAGTACGCGGATTTTTTCATTTGTTTGTTTTTATAATGCGGGGACTTAATATCCACTAGCAGTCATGTTCTACATATTTGGAAACAAATTTTAAAGTTGTTTCTTCACTCCATCGAAACGACATTTTTGCGGTAACTAATGATTTCGACTAATTCGACAGGTTCGGATTTGTTTAGCCGGTGCGCCAGTGAGCAAGGACGCGTAGTGGGAGGTGATACTCGCCCGCGAAAAATAGATTAAAATAGATTGGCTCGACTAAATTACTCACTAACTTACTTGACTATATATAGATTATATTGCCCGAGTTCCTACATACAGACCCAAGGAAAAGTCTATTGTAGTCAGTTTCACCAACCGCTACATTAAAGAAGAATTCATAGCTGCAGCGCGCCTCTCGAAGAACCTCCAGGCCAGTGCGGTGGGCTTCCCAGGGTGTGAGCAGCGAGTATTTGTGAATGATCATCTAACTGCGGAGACAAAGGCCTTGCTCACGAAGACTAAATTAGTTTTAAAGGAGAAACTTGGCTATCGACACATTTGGGTTAAGTTCGGAAAAATACACGTGAGAAAGACTGACTCCTCCGATGTGCACGTCGTCAATACAGAAAGTGATTTAAACAATTTACTTTAATATGTTTCCTAGATAGTTTAGACTTAATGAAAAAGCCTTATTTGTTTTGTTTATACAAAATTGTTTATACACCAGACTCAGCTTATTATTTTCCATACATTTTTAATGTTAGTACATTCGGTGAGCGAAAATTTACTATTAAAATATGTTTTCTAATATTATTACATCATAACTACCTATTCCCCATGCATTGTCAACTTGACCTTTTAACCTTGGGCCGGCCGCTAGCATTACACTCTTATCTCAGCTGCATGCGTTATTGCTTAGCTATAGCTGTGGCTATAGCGCACGCAGCCTTGCGCCGGCGCCGGCCGGAGACAGCGTTAAATGTTTTTATCTCACTCGATCTCATTGATTGTCAATTGGTTTGCTATTCTTATTTACTATTACCTGCTCGCACCTATGAACGGTTGAGGACTTGTAATTGTTACTATACCTACAAATTGCCTATAAATAACTTAAACTCGCATTGTTTATTATTGACCATTTATTATGTTTTACCTACTATGACACCCAGTACTTTGGCTGTTATCAATGGTTAATGATAATAAATTAAATATTTATTACCAAAACACAAGGGGGTTAAGAACGAAGACAACAACATTCCGTCGTAACCTAAGTACAAATGACTATGATATTGTGATACTAACGGAAACATGGTTACTTGACGGGATATCAGACAGTGAGTTATTTGACGACCGGTACGTTGTCTGGCGCTGTGACCGTGATTACGCGGCCACGGGACAGACACGGGGGGGTGGTGTCTTGATCGCGACTAGGAGGCATATTCGTGTTATTCCTCAACCTCAATTCGCATCCAGTGCGGAGGACCTCTGGGTCACTATAAGTTCTGAAGGATGTAAAATGCATTTATGTGTGTTATACTTGTGTACTGAGGGTAGGGGTAATTCATTTTCGTTGCAATTATCTAATTATTTAAATAAGTTGTCGGATGTTTTCAATCAGAATCCATTAGATAATTATCTTATCGTCGGTGATTTTAATCTTAGTAAAATTAAATGGATACTACAAGATGATTCGAGTCATAAACCCTCTGATGTTAAATCAAATGACGAATATCTCCTGGTTGATGAATTAAATACCCTTAACCTTGTCCAGTACAACGGTATACTCAATAATATGGGTAGAATCTTGGACTTAGTACTATCAAACAACACTGTTAAGGTCTACTCTTGTCCAGACCCATTAGTACCTGTGGACCCTCTGCACCCAGTATTACTCATTTCTATTCAATTCGACGTTATGAAGCCATTGAGGGTTGCTCCTTTTCGGAAATTTTTGTATCACAAGGGTGATTATGATTCTATAAACTCTGAATTTCGTAATATAGACTGGGAGCAGGAATTTTCTAATCGATCGTTTGTGGATTCAGTGGATTATTTTTATGAAAATTATCATTCTCTTAGACAAAAATATATACCATCGGTGCGACCAAGAAATGATTCATTTCCTAAGTGGTATTCAAGAACGTTGATAAAACTCATCAAAGAGAAGAATAAGTTTCGTAAAAAGTACCAAAACTACGGAAATAGTGGTGATCTTCATACCCTTCGGTTATTAAGAGATTGGGTCTACTGTCTCGAAAATGAGTGTTATGATGCATATATCAAAAATGTTGAAAGCTCTATTTCTTGTTCTCCTAAATATTTTTGGTCCTACATAAAATCTAAATTTAAGTCTAATGCTATTCCAAATAGTTTAAATTATAATGGCACTCAAGTCAACTCGGGCGAGGATATCTGTAATGCTTTTTCTTCATACTTTTATTCAAATTTTTCTCAACCGTTACATAACCATGGCAGCACATATGACCCGAATTACAGTAATGACAATAATGAATCCCCGATCGACATTGCATCTATAGAAATATCAATTGACCTTGTTAAGGAACAATTAAAGTTACTCGATCCATCGAAGTCTGCGGGACCAGACGATCTTCCTGCTTCTTTCCTTATAGCTACTGCTGATACTTATTATTAATTATTGTTTAGGCGATCATTGCGAGAACATATTGTGCCTGTTATCTGGAAAAGAGCTTTTATTACACCAGTGCACAGAAAGGGTTCCAAAACTGATGTCTGTAACTTCAGGCCTATTTCCAAATTATGCATAATTGTTAAAGTTTTTGAAAAGATAATAAATAATCAGCTTTATGCATCTCTTAGGGGCACGTTATGTTCTAGTCAGCACGGGTTTGTCAGTGGTAAGTCAACTGTATCCAACCTCGTTATTCTTAATGACTATATCACAGAATCAATGGAAAATGGTCAGCAAGTAGATGTCATCTACACAGACTACAGCAAATGCTTCGATCGCATTGATCATAGACTTCTACTACTCAGGCTAAGTAAGCTGGGAGTTAGGGGCGATCTATTGAGATGGTTTGCTTCCTATTTGGAGAATAGGTCACAAGCAGTAGTAGTTAATAATTATATATCTAGCTGGGTGGACATACCCAGTGGTGTCCCGCAAGGTTCTCTGTTAGGGCCATTATTATTCATTGTTTTTGCTTTAAGTCATCACATCTCCTATGTTTTGCTGACGACATGAAAATTTATTCAGCTATATCATCGCTTGATGATGTAGTAGCTTTACAGTCCGATCTTAAACGACTAGAAAACTATTGTGATACCAACTGTTTAGATCTCAATCCAACATATTTCCCTCGTCTTACACGCTCAAAGGTGAGTCTCTCCAACGAAATACTACCGTACGGGACCTAGGAATACATCATGACGAGAAACTAATATTTGATGTACATGTTGATAAGGTGGTGGCCAAGGCCTCGAAGGCACTTGGGTTTGTAATTCGTTGCTCTTCCTCATTTCATGAAATTAAAACTTTAAAAATCTTGTTTTGTACGTTTGTCCGTAGTATTGTTGAATATGCATCGCAAGTTTGGAATCCTCGATATAAAATTTACATTGATCGTATTGAAAATATCCAAAAGACATTTATAAAACATTTATGCTATCGTCTCAAAATTGACTACCGATCATCAAACTATTATGACCTTTGTAAACAACATCACCTTGTGCCCCTTGAGCTACGGCGTGAAGTCGCTGACATTACTTACCTTTTAAAGTTAACTTCAAGCAAAGTTGACTCTCCAGAACTCTTGTCTAAACTATTTTTTACAGCCCCTAGTAGACTCCTTCGTCATCGACCCCCTCCTATCAGTTTGTCAAAAGTCTCAACCAATTATAGAAAAAACTCATTCTTGTGGCGAGCAGGTAAATCTCTAAACAATTTTTCTAGAAATGTAGATATAGATATATTCAACACTTCTCCGGTCAAGGCCAAACGTCTAATTTATGACTCTTTCTTTAAAGGTGGTTAAATTACTTTCGCTCAGTCAGTATTGTGTTTACTTTTTATTTATTTATACGTTCACCGTAGGAAAATAAAAATAAAAGAGTCATCTTGATGTATAAATCATAGAGATTGTATGTATAAATTTGTATTATCGAAGTACTTAACTTAGCGTTTTTGGCGTTCCCGTAAACTCATAATTGTACTATGTTTCTATTTGTGAAGACCTGTTATTGGCTTTTTGTTTACTATTGTGTATCTTATATTGTAAGTATAGCTGTTGGTCATCCGAATGTATAAAATAAATAAAAATAAATAAATAAAATATATTTTTAGTGTTCAGACACGTTTAGCTAATAAAATACTCGCTATTGACTAAAATACTGGCCTAATGCGAACTAGGCTTTAAGAGATTTTTTTACTTCTTGTCCTCGAGCTGCCATTAAAAACAACTCTGAATGATGTTGTGGTAGAGTTTCATTTACTACAGCATGATGAGAGAGGAAATAAACAGGTCCACTTTTGAGATCATAACTCCCAATGTCCACTATTTTGGCATGTCCCAGAGCTAGATACTCTTCAACAAATTTTTTGTACAAGTTGAGATACTCTGTTATTTTTAATATTTTTCTCCAGTGCAAGAAATCTTTGTATAGCCACTGAGAATAAATCCTCAAGATGCAATTCACTTAAACTTGCAACAAGGGGCATGTCAACAAAGAATTTATTTTGTTGAACATTGACAGATTCCACGAAGTGCTGTTCAACTTTTTGATGTTCAGAGCACATAGGTGCGGTGTCTGGTAGTTTATCGCTAAGCCAGAATTTTTGCATAATATCTTCAAACTTTTCGAAATCAGAAATAGCTAAATTTGCTTCCAGGGATTTACTTTTTATTGACTTTTTGTGCACTATTCTTGCAACTACATATTCAAACAAAGTATTTTGCAAAGTGAGACCATCAATTCATTGGTATGTCTATTTAATAGGATATTAAAGTACACATCAGCTCCTAATAGTAGTGAGATTTCCTCTGAAAAATTAAATTTATCATCTAACAATATAACATCTTTGGGTAATTTATAATTTAATATATCAAATTTTCTTGTGATAACTTTGTGGTTATGGTATTGACTACATTACAAGACATACTCAAATGTAAATCCTGTACCGGTGAGTGTATATCAAAGGCATAGCCCTTCGAAGGGCCACTTATGTTGAAATTAAACATTAAAATATACTAAACTTTCAACTATATTGATCTGAAAGTAGAATTTATAACTTATGCTAACGGGTTATATGGAAAGAAGGGAAGATGGCGTCACATTTGACCATAAACCAACGAGAATAAAGTTGCCAGGAATAAATATTAACGTTAACAACAAAATTGTTGTCTATTGTTTAATTTAATTAAACATCATAATCCAACTCTCATTTTCAGACTCACTTTCAGCGGCTTCCATTATCTCCAGACTGTATCATTTTGATTATCGTCTTCGGTATACACGCTCCGACCTCTATCACTGTGATCGTTGTCGTTAGTAGACAGAGAAGCACGCTGATTTTTGAATTAGTTTTTCATTTAGAAGCTTCTCTATTTTGAGCATATTCTGCCAGCCTGCCAGGGACCATGTTCGCATTGTTTTACGTCCTTCCTGGCCACAACGGAAACGTCACCACCTTTTTTCATTCCCTTATCATTTACTGATTTGATTTCCTGAGGGCAATCGACTCTACGTCTATTCAATGTTCCAACTACATCAGTCTTATGGCGTTTAAGAAATCTGGGTAGCGCTATACAATTATAAAAGTTGTCCATACATAATGAATATACTAGATAAGATAGTCCTTGAAAAGTTCAAGGACTATTTTGGCTGTAGAAGACGTAAAACCAAAATAGGTGTATCGGGTAATGTACCTTTACCTGAGTAATTACATAACCAGATACCGCCTCGCAGAGTTAGTAGCTTTTAATTCCAAACCATGCTTTGGAACGGATGCACTGTATCCAACTCAAATGATCCTTCCAAAGCAGCAACGATACGTCAATGCTTACTTCCCTGCGAGGCCAGTATATAGTTTTGAACTTTAAATTTAAATAATCAAGCAAAGGCATACTTTTTGCGTTCGGCGTCATGACTTTGAATGTCATTGTTGTTAGCGAAGTGCAAGAACCGCATTAACATTAGAAACCTATCTCTGTGCATAATTTGGCAGAATCCTGGCATGCCTAGGATTCCAGTACTCCAATATTCGTCTATGCGGCCCCTAACACACATGCCCAGTAATATTGTTACTAAAATAGACGATATACCTTTGCAACATTAGTGTCAAACCAGTGTGACATCCTGCTATTGAGAGGTAACTCATCTTCTATCCCACTATGCCGTTCAATATTTTGCCTCGCGTATTGATTCGTTTCAGACACGATAGGTTCCATTAGAGGCTGATCCCATATTTGAGTAAACAACTCTAATGGGCATGTACTTGTAATTTTGAGTCCAACTCTCTTACGAAACTCCTCTCGTAAGCCCCGAAATTCGCTGTAGTCTTATGACCAGTTATAATTTTCTAGATTTTCGTCCACTTCGTCTTTTTTCTCCTCCTCGGCAGCTAAAATATCATGTTATTCTTCCATAGTGAGATGTCTCTTTCATGGTCTCACTCCCCGAAACCACAGCAAGAGCCTCAGCAAGGAGCGGGTCAAAGATATCGTTGCCGTCCTACAAAACATGCCAAATATGCTCATGCAAAAGCACCCCACACAGTTAGATGCACACAACCAATCAAACCCATTCAAAGTTACGTAAAAAAGCCCAACCGCTATCTTTTTCTTAAAATTCATCAATCTTTCGTATAATAGTACTAATGACTTTAGAAAATATTTCGTTACAATTATAATGGTGGTGTAATATAGAGGAAAGTAACCAAATATGGAATTCCATTTTGTGTTTTGGGTATAAAAAAAATACAAATATTTCAAATCAAAACCCTTAACTAGTAATTACCTTATCACACATTTGCGTTTTACACAGTAACAACCAGTTGTCATATTTATTGATTTTAAGTATAATATTTTCTCAAAAACAAAATTAACATAAAGGTATCTAATAATGGAATAGGTACCCCAAATATGGAACAGTATATAAACTCAGACATAAGCCTATAAAAAATTAACGTAAATTAAAAAAAATTCAAAAACATTCAAAACTCAATGTAACTCTAATACAGTCATTAGGAACATCAATAAAATAGAAATAATTGGCCAAGTGCGTGTCGGGCCACGCGCAGTGTAGGGTTCCGTAGTTCCGAATGCCAACTTTGAGTTAATGCCACTAAAAACGTTTAAAAACTAATTATCTATTGAATTTGTATGAAATTTCTTTTTCCGAGTACATTTTATAAGTTTATCGCCTATAACTTTTTAATTTGTATACCCTACTTAGCTCTGATAGTTTTCCTTTAAACTACATTATATATACTATAGCTGTGAATTTTTTCACGTGGCCATATATAACCGTTTAGCAGATAGAGGGGGGGGGGGGGGGGGGGACACTTGCCTCCAACAAAATTTTCACTTTTAACCCAAATATTTCAGAAACGGATTCCTAAATCCAAAATGGTGTTAACAAGCTCACAATGTTTTTAAAAGACCTATTCAACGACACCCCACCCGAGAAAAAAAATATTGACTACCTCTTTACTTGTATGGCAGCTAACCTAAAAAAAATATTTTTCCAGATTTTATTTTACGACTTTTTCGCCATGATTAATATACATATCCATGCCAAATTACAGCTTTCTAGTACTTGTAGTTTCTGAGTAGGACCGCGGTCAGACAGACAGACAGACAGACATGGCGAAACTATAAGGGTTCCTTGTTTACTACAGAACCCTAAAAAGAACTCAAAATTATTTGCAAAAGTCGCTAATCCAGGTATCAAACTCTGCACCAGCGCAATCATTATGTGCCCAGAGGCCGCACATGAGGCATTTGATCCAGGTTTCCGCTTGAGTATCATTATAAAAAAAGCATGTGGCAGAACATGCACTCAGCATCTTCGGTGTCTGGAGCCGAACGCCCCACCAAGGCTTCGGGCTCACTGTCTGTTTCAAACCGAATCATCTCGTCATCGTCAGAAGAAGAAGCTGGATTTGTCTTCTCTTTCAGAGGTTTTCTTTTTAATTTCTTTTCCTTTTGTTTTTTATTCTTTGCTTTAGTAATTTTATTTTCTTTTTATTACCAACCAATTATGGAATAGTCCATATAGGGACCCCATGACCTGTCCATAACTGGCATTTTCAAATTATAGAAAAACATATATATATTTTTTGAAATGAGTAAACTAAGATAACATTTTGCCTCTAATACTTTCACACAAACACTTATTTGATGTAAAGAAACAATAACAAACACACCAATTACAACAATTAATGAAAAATACATTTTTTATTACGTACCCGTAAAAGTTTTCTGACGGGGACAAAACAAAACACCTCCACCGTGGCCAAAGCGCTCGCACTACAGGACACGTCGAGACCTGTGCGCGTGGATAGAGGTAGAAAGAGACGGACAATCAGTATTTATCACGTCTAGGATTCTTTGTTTACGAGTAATGCCGGTATTCCAAATTAGGGACACTATTCCATATTTGGTTACTTTCCTCTAACATTTTCAGTAGCGAATGATTTTATATTGCTAGTTAATGTTGAAAGTAGATTAAAATATTTGGGAATTTGTCGATACTCAGAAAATAGTTTTTCAAAGGCTGAAACATTTTTATAATTCTCTCAAGCGCGGGCATTAACGCAAGCCACCTTGTTTTACTGTAACCCAGCAGTTTGTGATACTCTGTCTCGGTCGAATTACAAAACTCTTTCAAAACTTCTACTCGAACGCTGTAGATGTAGAAAAATGAATAAATTTTGACTATGAAATATATAAACAGGAAGACAATCAGCGGCAGTTTTGATCGCGTTGTGGACTATGTGGGCTCCACATCCAATTCCAATAAGCTGTCTGCCGGGTGATGTGTTTAACTTTGTGTAAACATTATAACTTCCTTTTCTATTCTTTCCTCCGAAGTTGCAATTCGTGTTATCTCCACAAAACGCAACAAATTTTTTATTCAAATCATTGAAAGACAATACTTTCTTCAAATAATCGACAATAATATCCGATGTTTCGCCTGGCTGCTCCCGAAACTCTAAAACCTTGACTTTCACGCCTTCGTGTGGTAAAAAATAGCGAATCAAAACAGGCTAAAAATCACTATTCATATTTTGACATATGTTTTTTATACACATATATATAGATATATAGTATAAAAATAATAAAATAACAGTCAATAAAACAAACAGAAATCTTATTCGTAGGGAAATGCTGTTCTTTTGTTTATTGTAACTGTTATTTTAATTTTATTATAGCATTGTAATCTAGTATAGCCCGTGGTTCGATTTATTAGGGGTATGTTCCACGTTGTAATATATACTTACTTACTTACTTACCAATAACTCAATCATGTCCGATTATGGGGTTTTCTAAAACACTGTGCAGTGGCTGCCTAAATCTTATATCACATAAGAACTGCATTAAAATAAAAGTCGGTAAGTATAAGATTTTTTTTATTAAAAATATAAAATCTATTTTTTAAATTATTATATAATAATGCATTTAATATTATTTATAATTAAAATTTAATTAAAATAAGCCAAACTTATAAAAAGAAAACCTATTTATATAAAGTCTACGAAACTACTTACTTATTTTCAGAGTAAATTCATTCAATTTAACAGTCCATGATGCTGAACAAATTTTACGAAAGAACATGTATAGAAATATGAAATATATTTTTTGGCTCTCAATATAAACTCGGGTTAACTGATCTGTAAACTACGTGGAAGGCCAAAAATCACTATTCATATTTCGACATATGTTCTTTGGGGAAAGTTGTTCAGCATTATGGACTGAATTCACCCTTAAAACTCACTTAAATATAAGTTTATTTATAAGAATTTTATCATAATTTAATTTTTTTTTGTCGTAGTTAACATGTATGAATAAGAAATATTATTACAATATACAATGGGAATAAATTAAAATCTAAATTAAACTCTTGAATTGAACGAAAGAAGTTTATTTATAATTATAAATCAAATCAAATCAAATCAAATCAAATATATCTTTATTATCATAGGATATTTATAATATCTCTTAATAATCGTCATTATTTTGTTGCACAATTGTTGACGTCAAATAGTTACTTACAGCTAAGTTTACTACCGCTTCCAAAGCGAACTAACTTCTACGAATAAACTTCTTTCGTTCAATCTTGACAGATGCAATTTAATTAACAAGCACACTTATACTATATTTATACTTAACTACTATACATTATACTTAAATACTATACTTAACTATCTATATTATATACTTATGCTAAGAAAACGTGCTGTGACTCAACCGCGGCGTCGACGAGAACGGGGCCCTCGTCGGAGTCGTCGGCGCCTTCTCCGGAGTTGGGACGACACCAGATGGCCTTGGCGGTGATCATCGCTCCAGCGGCGAGGTCACCCGGATCGCTCACCAGCACGGGCAACTAGGAATCTTCCCAGGAGTCCATGTTGGTGGACAGAGACCCACTGGCAAGGCCGTCGTCGGCAGGGACACCAGTGTCCGCTACCAGCGTGGACAGCTGGTCCTCCTCGGAGGGGTCCATGGTGGACGGGATCCCCCCCGCAAGGCCGCCGCCATCTGCCTCGTTGTCGGCCCACACTGGATGTGAATGCGGTGCCTGCGAAGGGCATCACATCATTATTTTTTTTTATTTAGAAAGGTAAACTAACAAAATTTTATTAATAAAAATTTAAACATACATACATACTATCACGTCTTTATCCCTAATGGGGCAGACAGAGCATTTTGGGTCTTGCGGCTCTATGCAGAGCCCAGGGCCGCAAGACCCAAAAGCCACATAAAAATTTAAAACGTTATTATAATATGTTTTAGGGGTGGAAAACCCTGGCAATAATTTAACGAAAAAGATAATATGCCTGGGCCCGGGATTAGTAAGTATACTAACTATAATATAACGATCTATAACAACAATGTATAGTAGATCTGTGTGACATACGCACAAAACTCAAAAAAAATTGAAAAAAAATCCTTCTCTCGAACCTCGATAGGTATCACGTAGACTCAAATACAGGAAAATTTGCAGCAAAATAAGTCTTACAAGAAAGTAAAATCACGATTCTCATAACGTTTTAAAAAAAATTGGTTGTTTGTAAAGTAGGTTTACGATCGAGATGTTTACGTGATAACGTCTTCTGGCAGCGCTCGAGATGAGACGGGAGATCGGTCCGTCTCTCTCTCGTTATATCTGCGATCGCGCTCGTGAGGTTTTGGTGTGACACAAGTTTCTGAACAGGTCACCCGACTAAAACGATTTTAAAGACGTTATCACGTCAAAATGTGACAAAATAACTTAAAATATTATTTATTTATACATACCTACCTATTTAAAAATGATACTCCTCCATAGCACACTCGTGGGGTTTAATTGGAAAGTAGAACAGAAGCCCGCACACACAGAATACATTCAAATTAATGAAATACCAAATACTATCCGGGCTACTAAAATCTACAACTACGTGTCTAGGTGCTATGGTGGGCGAAAATCGCCCACATAGGCATCTGGTCTGCCTTATCATATGAGTATACTCGGGCCAGGCCCAGACCGCCTCACCGTTTAAAATTTAAAAAAAATCTTACATATTGAGGCTGTTATTTAGATCTATTGTAACGACCATGTTGATCAAGTTATCCCGAATAACTAATGATTCCTTTCAATAGTTTTATGCAACACTATAACTCAGACTTATACACTTTACAAACTCTTTAAGATACAAATTAAGTGCCATGAGTGATGTGATGTGACACAAAAAGTTCAGGGCTGACTCCTAGGGGACAATATTTTCGACAAGCATTTAACCCTTAATCAAACAGAATACTTTTTATGAGATAAATGAAAACTAAGAATGGTTTTTAGGTAAGTTGGGTGCGTAGATTCAGAACAAAAATATAAAAATTAGATAGGGGGTGGGGAAAGGGTGTTTTTCCCATTATCCGTTACTGCATAGCAAAATTTTATAGAAGTGGGAAATTGTTTCCCATTGTCCGATACGGTAACGGACTTTTATTTTTACTAGTAGTTCCCCCCTGCTTTGCTTGAAATTTTTATTTTTGTTTTGTAAGTAACTCAAACTATGTAACATGCAAACCAAAATAAAAGATGTTTATTATTTATTTATTTATTTAATATTATAATAAGAAATTAAGAAAAGTATTAATACAAAAAAGGCGGAATTACCATTGCAATCATCATACTTATAACTATAACTATTAAATTTATTTTTCAGATGGAGCAGTATGAAAAGCTTTGAAGCAGGTTTTGGCGCACAGAGATACATTACATGTGGAACATTGTATTTTGGTTCTCTGTTCTTTCTTTTTCAAACTGCAGAACTTACATCTCTTGTAAGTTCTGATTTCTTCTGGCAAGTGTATGCCCACATTCAATAAACGGACTTCATCAGGCACTCCAAAGACACCACCCTTTTTGTTTTTAAACCGTATAGCTTGTCCTGGTACTTTCCTTGTTGTGTGATTGTCTACTAATGCCCGTGCCAAACGCAACCTGAAATCTCGGTGACCATGCAACGTTGCAACGTGTGTGTCGTTGTAAGTAATATATGCATTTATAATGGAAGCATCGAACATGAAGCATAGAAGTTTCATCCAATATTTTCGGGATTTTCGGTCAATAGGGTATGAAGACCTAAAATGGTCAAATAAATCTACCCCACCCATGCTTAGAGTATATGAAGCAATAGCTTTCGGGCACAGAACCTCTTTTCTAGTGCCATCTTTTTGGGTTCTTTTCACGAGCATTACGTCACGTGGTTGATGTGCGGTTGAGAGCACATTTACTTCTTTAGTGTCCATCCACTTGACGGCTGTTACGGGCTCTGATGTGACAGCTGTGAATTGATGTTTTTCCAATCTCATCTGTTTCGGCTGCTTTTTATTCTTCATGACATCAGGCAGATATTTTTTGTTGCTTCGAACTGTTCCTACTGCAAAAATATTTCTGTCAAATAGATCTTCCATAAGTGGAACACTGGTGAAGAAATTGTCGAAAGCAACTAACGTATTTCCAGGTACATTAATACATAGTTTCGTCACCACATTTTAACCTAGTCCGTCATTCTCGGTATAAACTTCAAATTGGTACAAGTATCCCGTTTTGGCGTCACATCTAGCCCAAATTTTGAAACCCCGTTTGATTGGTTTCTTTGGCATATATTGTTTTAATGTACTGCGACCTTTAAATTTCACCATGCACTCGTCTATTGACTGCACACTTGAATTATATGCTTGTCTTTGATAAACCTTGTTCAGTTCTGTAATAAGAGGTCTCACTTTATATAATTTATCGTGGTCAGGAGAGTCTCTTGGTGGTTGCTGTTCATTGTCGTTAAGGTGTAGGTTTTCAGTGATCTTTTTAAATCGCACGATTGGAAAAACTTGTGCAATTTCTTTGTTATAATAGAAAGGATCTGACGACCAGTATAACTCGAAATCCGGAAGAGGATTTAACCCCATCATGATCAAAACTCCTAGATAAGCCCTGATATCTTCTTCAGTGACTGGTTTCCAATTGGCGCTCTCTTTTTGAACTGCGCATCGGTTAGTTTGTTCTGCTATTATCAGTATCAATTTATCTGGAAAAAACCTTTCAAAAACAGTCAAGGGCTGAGTTTTGTGTGTGTCCTGAAACTTGGGTTTAAAACGCTTATCAAAAACTGGAATATCATGGGTTAAGTCAGCTGTCTTCCAATCTCTAGGTCGAGACCGGTCCCTGGGAACTACGTTGTAATTTTGAGACTCTTCTTGATCATCTTCCATTAATTCATCTATATCAATGTCCTCTTCAAACATATTGCCTGGTCTTTGAGTAGTAGCCACTTGTTCGGGTATGTCAACTATTTCTGGTTGAATGTCATGAGATGAGGGACTGCCTTGATCTTGAGTGCATAATTCTTGAACATGGAGTGGACTATTTGAAGTATCTTGCTCAGTAACATTGCGGACTGTATTTTGAACATGGAGTGGACTACTAGATGTGTCTTGCTCGAAAACATTACCGTCCGTATTTTGTATCGTTGCGTTCTGAGACTGGTCATCTAAAATTGACAATAAATCTGATCGTGTTGTCTGCAAAACGGGTTCATCTTCAACGTTGTCATCATCTAAATTATCTTCGATGCCAAAAATTTCTTCGAGACGATGTTCTATTAGATATTCATCCGGCTGATTTAAGTAACTTGCAGAAGGAGAACAAATGCTATTAGCAAAGCAATTATCGTCTTCAGAATCATAATCGGATAAATCAGATAAGTCAGCCAAGTTTTCTACTGCTTCTTTAGTTTTTTTTTAGTAAGTGGTTGTGGTTTTCGTATTTTTTTCTTATTCATTTTTCTTTTGCTGGAAATAAATAATAAAAATCTGAAGAAAAACAATATCGGATACGGATATTTTTTTTGTGCACGAGACAGACGGTCAGAAGTTGTATATATATATTACGGGAACAAAGAAAATTTTAAGTGCAGGAACGAACAATGGGAAATAATTTTCCACTTACTAAAACCTAAAAATTTCTAGTAAATCGTACTGTTTCCACAGTTCTTTTCAAGCCAAATATGCAGAAAATAAGTCTAGTTTATAATAGTGTTCACTATATGCACTTACCAGATTTTTTTTTCAATTTAACCTCAAATCACTAACGAGAACTGGTTTTTTGGCAAAAAAATCGTGACCTCTGACTTTCTCTTTGACATTTGGTGACATATGGCGGCCATTAAAAAAATGTTGCCATTTTTCAAATTTTAAATATTACCAAGATTTTAAATTTCCATAGATGAAATTCCTGGGTGTTGCCATTAAAAAAATAAAAAATATTTTGTGAATTAGGAGGAAGTGGGAAATAATTTCCCAATGTTTGATTAAGGGCAATTTTCGATTTTTATTTCGAAAAATAATTATATATACACATTAAATTTTCTTAAATACTAAAATAAAGATTATAAAACTACTCACTACAATACACTACAAACTAATAATTTTCGATTCGATTCTTATTTTTATTCAAAATAAAGAAATTTTGTTACTTAAATAATACTTACCAATTCTATAAATTTCATTGCTATATTAAGTATAGCTGTTATACTTCGTCCGAAAATATGACGTGCGACCAATCAAAATCACAGGTACTCTCGTGCGAAATTTACTCTAGCTGTATTATGGGCATCCGTCAAAAGAGTTTTTTTAGCCGGTATTCTATGATGTCTGGCCTCATTGTGTAAAAGATTACGGATGGTTTGCGCTGAGCAGTAAAATTTCTCCGCAAACACTCTCGTCGGGGTGAATGGGTTTTCTGCATACGCTGCCTTGATTTCTGCGACACTTTCTTCGTTGATTAATTTCGGCATCGGACGGCGGGTGTTGGTCTGCACGTTGCCGTCCGCTGTGAATCTACGAACCCACAGACGCACTGTCGGTCTCTATAAAAAAAAAGGATTTTAACGGGGACGACGTCGTAGAAAGGAAAACAAGCTCTGGTGCTGGTGCACTTATACTGATTTAATGGCAGAAAACAGAGACTACAAAATCATCTTCCCGACATCAAATTTCGATTGGTTTTTTACGCGCAAATCGCAGCCTCCCGTTGGGCTTGCGCGGCGCCGACTGTCGAGGGGTATGCACGCCGCGTCGACGACGCTTGGCCGGAGTGTGTGAGAGAGATAGCGACACGTACCGCGTCCTAGCAACAAGATTAACCGACCGGTCGCGCGGTGGTGTTCTAATACTTAGAAACCCTGCGTTACATCCTCCCCCTATAGTCAGAGCAATGCGCCCCCGCGATCTGACTATTCATACCTACGCGGCCTACCTCGTTTGCATTTCTCCCTAACCGGGGCCTGTTCTTGCCCGACAAAGGGTGATAAGTTCGTGGTGTGATATTTGCCTACGCAAGTGCCGTCACGTACACTCTCCAATTCGTACGTGGTGTCGCTTACCACTGACCTTATCCTATAGGGACCGTCTCGACGGGGTATAAACTTAGCCGTTTGACCTCGCCCTGCATCATTAGCCCCCTGCGTTTTCAGCAACACGAGGTCACCTACCTTATAAAGCGGTGGAGGCCGACGCTTCTCGTCGGCATACTTCTTCTGTACGGCTTGCGCCTTCTCGTGCACGTCTCGTGCATCGTACAACTTGTTCGCCAAACCTCTGAGGTATGGCATTACACTAGGGACAAAATTGTCCGATTCTATAATAGCTCTCATGTCCGTGGTTGCGTCGTTAGGCGCTCGCAACTCCCTTCCAAAGGTAAGATAAGCGGGCGAAAAACCTGTACTAGCGGTCATAGCCGAATTCATCGCGAACCTTATCGCAGCTAGATGGACATCCCACTCAGCATGGTCATTCCCAACTAGAATGGCCAGCTGGGGTTTCAAACCCCTGTTTTTACGCTCAATGGGGTTGGCCTCCGGGTGGTAAAACGGAGTCAGCACCTGGTCAACACCCATGACATGACACGCCTGCTGCATCACCTCACTGACAAATTGTACCCCATTGTCACTAATGAGGCGACGAGGGACTCCATACCTTAAAAATACTTCCTCGACGAGCAGCTTAGCACATTCAAAGCTCGTTGCGACTTCTAAAGGGAACAGCTCGACCCACCTTGAACTTACATCTTCGACAATGAGAACCCACCTATTGTGACGAGGGGTTTCCACGAGGGGTCCGAACAAGTCCACGGACAACACCTCGAACCTTCTCGACATAGCTGGCGTTTGCAACAAACCTGCCGGCTTCCGATTATCTGCCTTATACCTTTGACAGGGCACACAACCCTTTATGTACTCAGCTACGTACGCGCGCATCCCTGGCCAATAAAAACGTGACCTGAGGCGGCTCAACGTACGTTCAACACCTAGATGTCCGGCGGCAGGTGCATCATGGAGATCTGCGAGGACCTGAGCGCGCTCGTGTTCTGGAACAACCAAGCTCGCCTCGTCACTATCGCATTCCTCTAATCCATACCTGTATAGCACTCCTTCAGAGATAACGTAACCTCGATCAGCCCAAGGTCTCCCCCTTGATAGAGCGTCGGACTCTATGTCTTCTATTATCTTACCTATCTCTGGATCCTTCATCTGGTTTTCACGGATATCTGCGGAACTCCGCGCAGTCACATCCACTACGGCGAGACCCAAGTCACAATCCGTAGTCTCGGCGTCGACCAGCCTAGAGAGTGTGTCGGCCACGGCATTCGCACGGCCCGGCACGTATTCGATCTTGAGATTGTACTCCTGCAGCGTCAAGGCCCACCTGGCGAGACGACCGCTAGGAGATCGTAGGCTCATAAGCCATCGCAGTGGTTGGTGGTCGGACCTTACAATGATCTCAGCCCCTTCTATGTACCCGCGGAATTTCGTGACGGCCCATACTACCGCTAGCGCCTCACGCTCTGTCGTCGAGTAGTTTCGTTCTGCACTCGTGAGAAGGCGACTGGCATATTCGACCGGCCACTCGTCCGATCCCTCCCCCTGGAGCAAAACAGCTCCCAGACAGTAGCCACTAGCATCAGTGCTGAGCACAAACGGGAGTGTCTCGTCGGCTTGACGGAGGATCGGCGCGCAGGTCAACAGTCCCTTGATCTTCTCGAACGCCTCTTGCTGTTCCGGCTCCCACCGCCAGGCGACGTCTTTCTTCAAGAGGCAGGTGAGTGGCCTTAAAACTTCCGCGTATTTAGGTACAAACCTGCGAAACCAGTTGGCAGTTTGCAGAAAACATTTCAGCTGCTTGACATCTCGTGGGACAGGCATCTTTGTGATGGCTGTCGTCTTCTCTGGGTCCACCTGGAGACCACCTGGGGTAATGACATGACCAAGAAACTTAACTGAACTACGTGCAAAGTGGCTCTTTGCTCGGTTAACCCTTAACCCAAACATGGCCAATCTGTCGAACACTGCTTCTAGGTCTGCCAAATGCCTTTCAAAGGGCCCTGGGGACAGTATTACCAGGTCATCCAGGTAGGCCATAAGGGATACCCCTTTAAGATTTGACTTGAATCGATCAATAAGACGCTGAAAAGTAGCGCCGGAGTTGCGCAGTCCCATCGGCATTCGTTTAAAACGGAACGTCCCGTGCGCTGATGTAAACGCGGTCTTGTCACGGTCCTCGGGATGAACTGCCACCTGGAAGTAGCCCGATTTTAGATCGAGGGTCGTCATATACTCACTGGTCTTCGCCGCGTGCAGTACATCCTCAATCCTCGGAAGCGGGTATCTGTCCGGTTCAGTCACCGCGTTCAGCTTACGGTAGTCTATACATACCCGATAACTGCCATCCTTCTTAGCAACCAACACCACGTTAGAAGCCCAAGGAGACTCGCACTCCTCAATAACATCGTCAGCCAACAGCTGATCTAACTCCTTCCGAAGCGCATCTCGGCGGTTCGGAGATAACCTGAACGGAGGGCTGGCAATCGGCTCCTGCCCCTCCTTTACCTTGATCCTGTGGACGGCAAACTCCGTCGCTGGGCCTCTGTCACTAAACTGGGCCTTCCTTTTCATGAGAAAATCATCGAGCGCTCGTTTCTCATTCGATGTCAACCGAGAACCTTCATCATCCCGCAAGGCGAGCTGGGCGCCGTCGCAATCCGACAAAGCACGGCAGTCAACTTCGCTTACCTGCGGAGTATGGGGCGCGTCATCACCCGCCATCAACGCGGCGTGAGAGCGGTCACCCTCTTGAGGTTCGGAATATACACCACCTTCTACCAGCGGCGCGGTGCGAAAACGTTCGACCTCCCGCGGCGCGGCGTTCTCGCCAATCCTCTGCGGCGCGGCGACAACACATTCGGTCACCTGCGGCTCGAGACTCGTATTAATACCTCCGCGCGGCGCGGCTCGAACATTCTTACCCTTCCGCGGCGCGAGGTCAGCACAGTTCTCTGTAAAGGGCGCGCGGCGAGAGGACCCCCTTCTTCGCGGCGCACTTATAGTATTACCTTCCACCAGCTGCGCGGTGCGAGCACACTCGTTCACCGGCGGCGTGGGAACAATGTCGCTGGGCTGAGCATGCCCTGCGCGCGGTGCTTTGAACGAACCCTCGTGGGCACCGTTATGTACCGCAACATCACTAGCGAAATTGTACACATTGCGTGGAGCATCTGCGAAACACCACGTACCTACAGCCATATCTAACACCATACCTGCCCTAGTGACGAAGTCGAGGCCCAACAGCGTCTTGGTGTCACCTCCAGGTATGACCATAAAGTCTGCCTGAAGTCGGCGATCACCCATCTCCACCATCACCTCGGCGCAGAGCATGCGTCTCTTCTGACACGAGCCGTCCGCTAACCGTATTGTGGGATACTCCTCCACAAACGTAACACCATTTCGTGTCATGATTTCATGAAGCGCGGGGCTAGCGATGCAGTGCGTGGCCCCCGTGTCCACTATGGCCACACCTTGATGGCTCAATATACCTACATGTACTAAAGGCTGTGCAACAATTTTACCTATTTCCGATTTCGGGACATTTCCCGGAAAAGGGTTTTTCGGTCCCTGCTTTAAAGTCGGGGTATCCGGTCCCTGTCCGTCGGTGGCAACACCACCACGTACGGTACTTGCATGGTTCAAGCTACGAGTATACCTACTGCTTGTAACACTACTACATGTAACACTACTAAATGTAACAGAGTTAAAACTAGACTCCTGTCTATGAGTACCTACTTTACTATCGGCTTTGTTTACTTCTTTACCCGTGCAAAAATCACACTTTGACCTTATCACCCCCGGTCGACCGCAACCATAACAACGAATCGAAGACGCATCGCTTCTGACTTTAGTATCGGGTTTTTCAACAAAACGACTTTTACATTCGTTAGCCGTGTGACCGCGAATCTTACATAACACGCACCGCGTTCTGTACGAACGCGGCGCGGTCGCTACCGCGTTCTGTCGCGTAGCCGCGGTACTTGTCGCGTTCTCGCTATCATTTATTCCGCGACTGGATTTTACTAAAGTAGATTTACTTACTGCTGTCGCCTGCGACGTGCATACCTCTGTAATGGCGTCTTCAACACTTCTACACTTTTGAATTAATTGCTCTACACTTCGAACACTTTCACGCTCTAGACGTTTTCGCACACGTCTGTCTAACAAACCGAATATTATATCAATTTGCGCGGGTTCCGGCAACCCGTACGGTAATTGTGATAACATCGCACGGATTTTGCACGCGAACTTTTCAGCACGTTCTTCACCTTGTTCAACCGCGAATATTTTACGGAAAAGTTTGTACGCCGGTTTCGGGGTCCCGTAGGCCGCGCGTAGACGACGAACCGCTTCGTTCCAGGTCGTTATCCCAGCGCGCGCTCCTCGCCACCAGACCAGAGCGCCACCTTCCAGCACTATGGATAGGCCTCGTAACGCGTGATCATCGGAGACGTCTGCACACTCCTTGTAAACCTCCAGTGACTCCAAGAACGCCTCCAGGATCTCCGGGTCTGCGGAGCTGCCGTCGAAACGGGCCGTACAGCGGGTGAAATTCCCGCCGGGTACATGCGCATATCCCACGCTGGGACGCGCCATGTTCAAGGACGCCGGTCGCTGAGTCGGCGAAACGGCCGGTTCCTCCAAACTCGTGGTATGGCCACGGTAATGAATAGCATCGATGATGTTTCGGTTCAGCTCCGCCTGGGTGCGGGCGAACTCCTCCATCATCCTCGAGATGAGCCGCTCCGGATCGTAACTCGCCGACGGCGACACGTGGGCACGCGTGTGTGCGTTGTCCATACCCGTGGTAACCTCACACACCGGGTTGTCCACCGCTGCGTCGAACTCGGAGTCACTCCCCTCAGCAGCTGCCGCTCCTTCGCCAGCCTCTGGCGGGCCGGCACCAGCAGCCTGCGCTCGCGTTTTCATCGCGAAAAAGCGCCGGAGACGCCGGGACAAAATGGCGGCACGTGCCGGCGGTCGTGAATTTTTCTCGAACGAATCTCGCTATCGCTAAGACTCGGCCACTACGGATGGGCGCCACTTTAACGGGGACGACGTCGTAGAAAGGAAAACAAGCTCTGGTGCTGGTGCACTTATACTGATTTAATGGCAGAAAACAGAGACTACAAAATCATCTTCCTGACATCAAATTTCGATTGGTTTTTTACGCGCAAATCGCAGCCTCCCGTTGGGCTTGCGCGGGGCCGACTGTCGAGGGGTATGCACTAGAGATGTGCCAAATCGGTTCGTAAACTCGGTCCAAACCGAGTCAAGTTAAACTCGAACCGACCCGGTTTGTTACTCAGTTTTGACTGCAACGGGTTCGGGCTAGCCCGAACGAAACCATACCGTCCGAGTACCTACCGAACCGCCAGCGCGCGACTTACGCTAGCGGGGCGGGGCGGTCTGGACCAAAGTGAACGAACGAACCGAATTAAAAGACGAGTAATCCCGATTTCTTCCGAAGAGGTACGCGGGCGGCGGGCGACAAGTAGGTGTACCTATTCGTTCAGAGGCCGTTTATTACGTAATAGAATTTTGAATAAAACGCATGTTGTTGCGATTGAAAATAATTCGTGTTATTTCGTTTCGTTATTTATAATTTTGAACTTTTGTTAATTGTGATAAGAAAATATCGTTCGCGCTGTTTATGTTTGTTGGTGTTAGTCTGTTTATTTGTTGATGGTTAATTTACAATGTCTGGACCGGGACCACGAAAACGCTCTGCGGTTTGGGAGCTTTTTGAAACTCCTGTTGATGGAAAAGTTAAATGTAAGAAGTGTTTAAGTTTATATAAATACTCGGGAAATACGAGTACTTTAATGAACCACATTAAAAAAAAACATCCAGGTGCCATTGAATCGGATTTCCCAACTAGCGCTGGCAGTTACAGTAGCACTTCGCAGCCATCGACAGCAACACCGGCATCGCCAGATAATGATCATGCTCATGTGTCGTCGCCTGGGCCATCCGTACAAGCTGAACCAGTTCAACCCCCTCGAAAGATATTCAGACAAACTAGGATAACAGTTCCGCAAAAGATTTTGCAAAAATCAGGTGACGATGCACTATTAGATATGATTGTGAAGGACTTTCAGCCGTTTCAAATAGTCGAGAACGAAGGATTTCGGCACTATTCAAAAGTTCTGAATCCCGATTATCAACTACCATCTCGAAAAAAATTAGTACAGCTTTTAGAAGAGAAATATAAAATAGAATCAGAAGCCATGAAAAAGGAACTACAACAGCAGGTGGATCATATCGCCTTAACATCCGATATATGGTCTTCAGATGGGAATAAAAGTTTTATTAGCGTCACGGCTCATTATATAAAAAACGATAAACTGAAGTCTTTAGTTATAGCTACAACAGAAATTACAGAGACCCACACAGCAGAAAATATAGCTCTAGCCATACAACAAATAATAGATAATTGGAATATTAATTTTAAAATTGTCACAATAGTCACGGACAACGCAACCACAATGAAAAAAGCAGTGGCAGAACATCTGCAAAAAAGAAACCACTTGTGTGTGGCCCATACCTTGAACCTCGCAGTTAAAGATTGCTTAGAAAAAGAAAATGTAGACGGGAGTGACGAAGAGGCTAATTCCAACACAGTTTTACTGCGGCTCCTCAGCAAATGCTGATCATTGGTTTCACATTTTAAGCATAGTATAAAATCAACATATGCGTTGTGTGAAATGCAGTCCCAATTGCAACTGGAACAGTTAAAACTAAAACAAGATGTTCGTACGCGATGGAACAGCACTTTTTATATGCTTGAGCGTTTAATAAAGATCAAAGTTCCGCTGTCAGCAACGTTACCTTCATTGGATACTGCGCCGTCAAATTTGGATACCAGCGAATGGCTTTTAGTTGAAGATGTGGTTATGCTGTTGCAACCCTTCGAGGCAGTAACTTCCTACTTATCTGGCGAAAAGTACCCCTCTCTCTCTTCGGTTATACCACTTGTATTTGGCCTTCAACAAACCGTCAAATCTAAGCAACCAGCGACTGAACAGGGCAAATATTTACAACGAATTTTGTCAATGGTTATCGAAAAGAGACTCGATGTGTATGAAAGCAACAGAACCGCAGCTAAAGCTACTTTTCTAGACCCCCGCTTTAAAAAAAAAGCATTTAGACTTGAGAGCAATGCAAATAATGCGCAGTTATGGGTGACCCATGAGCTAAAAGAATCTTTAGCTTTAACAGAAGCCAACGAACGTGAGCATCAACCACATCCAACCGCCAGTACATCCAACCAAGCCAGCTCTACTACAGTCCAGGAAGACGAAATCTGGGGCATTATAGACAGAAAAATAGTTGACGCCACGAGTCACGCAACTCCATTTTCGTCAGCAGCGATGATGGTGAAACAATATATGGACTTACCATACCTTGGAAGAAAATGCGACCCACTCGGATTTTGGCGTGAAAAAAAAAGTCTTTTTCCAGCGTTATACAATTTAGCTCAGAAATACCTCTGCATTCCCGCAACCTCAGTGCCGTCAGAGCGGCTGTTTTCTAAAGCCGGTATTTTGTGTAATGAAAGACGGAACCGTCTTGCACCCAAAAAAGTAAACGAAATACTTTTTATGAATAGCTTACCTAGTGTTTCTGTTTAATTTTATTTCATTATATTAATGAGTACTTGACTGAGATTGCAATACAATTTTATAATTCTAACAAAGACTGAAACCAGAGAGTAGATTTAGAATGATTTTAACTATTTTGTTCCTAATAAAAATTCTTTATTGGATAGCAACTTACTGAGATGTTAGTAAAATTATAGACTGTTTTAGCTAAGTAAAGATACTTAACCCTTAGCCAGGCCTGGCGATTATTTCATCTTTATATACAGATAATGGTAGATTGGATGATAATAAAGAAACTAATTTCTTAATTTTTTTTTATTCCTATGTTTTCCTAAAAAAAAACCCTCTGGTCTGGATATGACCACTGCCCATTTAAATATACATAATGTGGATTATATCTGACCACTGCCCAGTTAGGTCACAACATGTAAGTATGGAAAAAATAAAGGTGAATCCACATATAAGCCTAATATTAATAAAAAGAGGAAAGATTTGTGTGTTTCTTTGTATAAAACCTTATTTAAACATCAATGTAACCCCGAGGTATCAAATTACACATCAATTATACATTACAAAAACAATTATACATCCCGCTTTGACCTCCGACCGTCATAGCAACTCGGTTTGATCAACCCGGATTTAAACCGGTGTACATTGAAAGTCGAACCGTTCGACCCGGTTCGTGATTTTTTCGGGTTGGCACATCTCTAGTATGCACGCCGCGTCGACGACGCTTGGCCGGAGTGTGTGAGAGAGATAGCGACACGTACCGCGTCCTAGCAACAAGATTAACCGACCGGTCGCGCGGTGGTGTTCTAATACTTAGAAACCCTGCGTTACAGTATGTATTAATTAAAATACTTCCTATTAAAACGTTTACGATGAGATAATTAAGTGCTCTAAATATCCACAATGTGTTTTTTTTTTAATATCAGAATTCCCTCCATCATTAGATCCTAATCTATTTTAATGTTATATTTATTTACTTTTAATTTTACAGTTAATACGTATTTTTATACAACTAAGTAGAAGAACAGGCATACTGGCCCCGTATGCCTGTTCTTCTACTTATGTCAAGTGGACACTCGTTGCCGACTCTGAAGAATCCTTTTCACACTTTGTTTAAATTATTGTTATTATATAATTTATTTAAACATATTAAGATGAATGAACTATCCAAAAAATGTGAAAGAATATATATAGTAAATTATATTTAAAACTTCACAGAGATTTTGCATTTTATATTAACTTTTCGCATTGGGCAAGATACTGTTCTGTGAAATTATAAATCTAATATTTTGTTAATAGTAAGTATTCAGTTAATAAGTAGGAATATTATGACTTACCGAAAGGTTTGTTTCTTCCGCTATCTGCGTTATATTCAACCCTTGTTCAAAAAGAGTTACTATACGACTCCTTGCAAGAACAGAAATATTTTTAAATTCACTCATAATGAATTCGTTACTTCGTTCGGTCGTCGCGTAAAGAATACGAATGAGACACTAAGGTCCGTGCTTTCGGGATACAGAAAATCATGTCAATTGTTCGAACTCTGGCGTAAACAGATGTTGCGCAAATGGTGTTATATTACTTTTGAAAGTCCCTGATTGGGTGTCACAATAAGAGGTTTACATAGATCGTGAAAGGCAAACGATTTTGTCGAAAAAGTAGAAAGGCTTGCGTTTTGGTAATTAATAGTACATCTTCCGAGACGTGGTTCTAGGATAGTCTTCTTTTTGAATCTTTTTTGTAAGCTCGAAAATGGGATACCAGATTTACTAGCTTTTGTTATAGAATAACCTCTTGTTCACTAAGAAGTATGACTTTTTGGAGAGACTCGGATGACCAGTTGGCTTTTTCGGTTGTCCTTACTCGTACTTTTGGCATCTAGAAGCAAAATAATTAATATTAGTCTTTTGCGGGTAATGGTAATCACCTGCGGACAATGGGGGTCACTTGACTCACTCTCATTAGCCGCTACTATACTGCCACCAAATAATAATAAAACAAAAAACACTCACCTCTAATAATATTTTTGCGTAAATTTACAATGACGACGCGAAAAAACGAAACACTAGTATCGCTCAGCGACGTGCTGCGGTTACTGGCGCGACGCGAGGCGTTCGCGACGGGGCCGGCGGGTGTAGAGGGGGGTGTAAAGGCTATGTTCCTAGGTTTCGGGTGCGTAGTTTTGTAGATATGCGTGTGATTCCGATTGCCCGCTGACTCCAATAACCCGCCCTTCCCCCTTAGTTTTATAAAATTAAAGAAAATGCACCAACCATATAACCAAGAAAATAACCATACCAATTGCATACCTTAACTTTTATTGAAGTGATCCATGACTAAACGAATTTTATAAGCTCTATCAAAAAAAACAAATCTTCTCTGTAAATACAGTTTACATTAATACTAACTCGACATTTACATGTATAAACTAAAATATCCTTATAGTAATCAATCACTTAATATCCGCCTAGCGTTCCCTTATTTTAGTCACTATCACTATCTTCATTCACGGTGACACTAACTCCGTGTGTTAGGAAAAGTCTACTTAACATTTCAGCAGGCCGAATGATATTTGATAAATATCTTGCGTACGATAGGTAGTACACAATAGCGGCAATGTGTGAACAGCACCCTACAGTCCGCATTCCATTCGCACATTCACAGTAATGCCTCGTAATTGATCCAAATCCCATGCTGTTTGGAACATATTCGACGAAGCATCGGTATGTTTTTCTCGAAATATGCCGGGATTGTACTTTCAATTTTAATATGTTAGAATGATCCTTAACATATTCCAGATTCAGAGAACCATCTTCATTTAGTGTTTCTGCCAGATATGAAATGGCTTGGTTGTATTGGTAGGTACCTGAATTTAAATAAATAGGTGCATTAGTATAAAAACTACTAATTAATTTTAATTTAAAAGTTGAATAATTATTGAAAAAATTAGAAAATAATTATATACCTGTGAAGAAAATTTTCATATCCAATTCAGTCATTTCAGGAAAATCAATGATATTGGTAGATGTTATAGATTGGAACGGCAGTCTCTTACGAAGCCATCCTTTGTTTTCGACTTCTGTAGCAAGCGTGTTTTCTTCATTCATCTTACTCGAAAATTGATTTAGTATTTCGTCAGATACGGCAGCGTCAGATTCTAATCTCTTTCCAAAAACATTTAAGAGGAATGAAGCTATTCTATATAAACTCCCAATTTTATTCAACATCTTGTTGTCTAGAGTGTTATTTAGAAGCTTATTTTTTTGCTTTAGCATTCCATGTACAGCTTCTACAGGCCATCGAATCTTTGTGACCAGACGAGAATCATTCGCTTCTTGGCAAGGCAATTGTTTACGATTACCCTTAAGTGCTGGCATTAAAACTCGGTATCCTTTGGCTTCCAAGTGAGTTACAACATCCCTGAAACCCCTATCCAACACGAAAATGTCACCCGGCTGCATCAGGCTATTAAGACCCTAATAAGATGATTCATCATCTATTATATTTTTTAAGATAGATGCATCATTTTTATTGGCTGTATATGGACCTAGCATATCCACAACGAAGCCATTTGTAGTGCAAATTGTGAATGGCTTACATAATGGAGCCTTTTTTTGGCCAGAAAACGATTTTCGCTGGTACTCATTGTTTTTACTTTTCTGATGCCTGGCGTATGTTCCGTCACAAATGAGAATCAAAGCATCATAAGCATTACATATTTTTTTTGCAATTTTGGTGGTGTGGTTTGCAATCAAATCTTCCCTGTTATTAGCTTTTATGCCGAAATGCTGTGGTAAAATATTTTCAAATGCACTAGTTACACTTTTAAACATATTCTGAAACATGCTGATGTGCTTCTAGTTTTAGCATTGTTGCAATAAGACTGTTAGAGTTGCCAGTTCTTAGTTTGACTAAAAATATGACGACTGCTTGAATTATATTTCTATTTTCATTATTTCGTAACGATGGCAACAAGTTCGTTAAGTCGGTAATGTTAGCCCAAGTCAACCCCGTAAAAACGTAAATGTCGTCATTTGACAGGGAACCATCGCCGATCCTTTGAAAATCGCTTGCTGTGCTTTCTAGTGCCAGATTATTAAACAGTTCTGATACTTCGTTTAAATCAAGCATTGATGTATTTGATATAATACGCAATTGATTTAAATCGTCTTCAAAGAACCGATTCTTAATAATGTGTTTCGAACAAGAACGATTTCCTTTTGGAATATAAATCTTACGTTTTGTAAACGCTTGAGTTCTGGCTTCCTGGGGCACAACAAGTAAGTCACTTTTACTGGAACACAAGCAACAGTAACCATGGCTAGAAATTGTCCTTTGAATTGGCAGTTCAATCAATTCAGTATCAGTACTAACATTTGCAAAGCATGGCACTTGAAACTCACTATCATTCTCCTGAACACTTGTGCATATATCACTGTCGTCGTCGCTAATCTGTGTTTTCTATATATTTTTAAACGACATTGGTTGCACAATATATCGCCAACTGAGACTGTTTTCAAATTATCTGAATAGCATTCAGCGTCTTCTAAGCTGACTATTTTCCTTTTGCGACCAGCAATGTTTTTTAAAAAGCGATTGCAATACCCACATTTTTTATCGATTTTCACCTCCATTGTACAGTGAAATGTACAGCTCTAGACCTAATAAATATCAGCGATCATCACAATAACGAAATAATATAATGTGACATCTGATTTACTCATACACATATTTAGGTAAAGAGGTTTAATCATAAGTGGCCTATCACTTAAAAAAGTACTTAAGACATGCAACCTATGATTATAAACATTGGTAATACGTATTCGACATATTAAAACGATATTCCATAGATATTAAAACTGTTTATTATTCATTAAGGTTGATATAGAGCTACAATATTTTAGAATAGTTATGCGTTACTCTTCCTTACGTCTACAAAACAGTTCGTTCACACATAATGGGCAGTATAAACGTCGTAAGTCGCATTCATGGGCATCATTTTCAAGACACCAATAGTGACGGCAGCAATCTTCACAATATCCAGTTGATTTCATCCCTTCATCTTTAAGAGATATAGCCTCACGAGGTAGTCCTTTGAAGAACATGTCAACATAGATTGTATGAGGAAGTTTCAAACAGTAAAACGTGGACCGCATATTTTCTATCTAAAATAAATTAAAACAATATAAACTGAGTGTAAATAATCACGCTGACACGGAAACGCTACAATAACATTATAATAACTTTACTTGATCCAAAACTGGATAATCATTTTCGAAAAAATGGTATGCCTCTCTTATAAGACCAATAACTTTCACCATTGCAATATGGTACAATGATTGTGGATTTTTCGAGAACAGTTTTTTAATCGCGTACTTCTTGGACAGCATTTTTATTACTTAATTACTTAAGATTCAAAGGTGCAATGCAAGAGCTAACAATGACATATATTACAATAAAAACAAAATCGAATCGCTTTATTGTCAAAATACTTATGTTTTTTATTTTGTTTTAAAGAGGATTTATGCATAAAGTTCTTTACCGGTGTTAGAATGGTTTTAGATCAAAATGTAACAAAATCCAACCAACATATTTTTTTAATTTTGACACTGTTGCTTTTCGATTTTAGCTGTGAAACTAATATGACTGACAAACCATTAAATAGAGTTTTTATAGCAATGTCATTTAGAGTGGTCACGCCTTCGAAACTAAAAAAAAAAAAATTTGAAATTTTGACTTACGTGTTTTTTTACAGAAATGATAAAGATAGAGACTCAATACTTTCTGAGAAAATACTTACTTTTAAGTTGACTAAAATGAAATAAAGATAATATGATAAAGTAAAATACTTTTAGAGAAATATACTTTTTTAATATTTCGGATTTTATTTTTTTCCAGCTGAACCACATGTTTTTTTTTGACAAAACTTTGCACAATTGTACTACTAAATGTAAGTAATTATAGAAAAAAAAAAACAGCGTTGAATTCCAAAAGGGCATATCTTCTTCCCTTATCTTGCTACGGCCTTTAATAAACGCAAGTAAACTACCAAATAATAAGTTTTATTTAAATATAACCAGACCAGCTCCCGGTCTGTAACATAATTTTGGTGCCGAAAGTGTTATTCAGTCTAATTACAATTTTGCCGGTGCTCAGTGCGTTGAGTCGTGAACCTCGCATCGCAACCAAATAGTGCAAATAAACAAAAGCTACTTCGCGTTAAAACCATAACAAACATATGGCAAGGCGCAGGCACGCATAAATAAATCGAAATAAACCTAAAAAACATCTTCATAAAAAAATTCAGTTTGCAAATTTGGGACGCCATATTTGTTCTTTTTACATCGAGTCATCCAGATCCAGCACGCAACGGCGCTTGGCGCGTGTCTGTGGCGCGTGCTATACCGTTCTCGCTCGCACATATGGTGCGTCGGCGCGTGGTGTGGTGAAGACATCTCGCTCGCACTCTTCATTCACTCGGCCATCTTCGTTCGTTCAGTTTCGATCTGTGGTTTCGATTCATCGAGTACATCGCGTTTGAAAACGTCAATGTCAGAATAGTGTCATGCAAAGTAGCGCCGAAACAAACGCAGAATCTGACGAATTAGCTTGGCACGATATTGTTCAGTGCGATACACAAGAAAAAGACCCAATGGAAGTTAATAAAGAAGAAATGCAGAAGTTGCGGGCGGCTCGAGGCCAATGCAAGAGTTTCATAACAAGACTAGAAAATTACTTGTCTAAGAAAACTGACATTGACCAAAATGAATTGACATTACGAGAAGAAGCGCTAAGAGAGCAGTACACCAAGTTCCAGGAAATCCAATTGCAAATTTTAACTATGGATGAATCTGATGATGAGACTGAAGCGTTGGAAGAACGATACTTCAAGCTGTGCGCAGCAATCTGCAAGCAAAAAACAAGTACCAATGAAGCAAAGTGTGTTGATGAAGCAAAATGTGTCCCAGATAAACCACCAAATAAAGTAAAATTGCCCCCAATAAACATTCAAACATATGATGGAAGTGATTTTAGTGCTTTTCAGCCGTTTATGGATCTCTTTTTAGCTGTTATCGACAAGGATTCCAAACTTTCATCCATTGAGAAGTTGTACTATTTAAGGACCTTGCTCAAAGGTGAGCTGCTGCAAATTATAGAAGGACTGCCTATTAGCAACGAATCCTACCATTCAGCGTTGCAGCTTCTCAACAAGAGGTACACAAATATGTATTTATTAACCTCAAATCATGTAAATGCTCTCATAGATATGCCACCTGTTCAGCGTGGAACAGCAAAGGGTTTAAGAGATATTGTCACTCACATTAGACAGCACCTAGCTGCTTTACAAAACCTTAAACAGCCCATTGATACATGGGATGCAATCTTAATGGCTATTGTAACACGCAAGCTTGATCCCTTGACTGTACGGTTGTTCCATGCTGAAAAGAATTATTCAAATGAGCTTCCATCTTTAAAAGATTTGCTAGAATTTATGGATAAACGTGCCGTGTCCATGGAAGTCAGTCCAATGACAAACAGTAAATCCAAACCAAAGAGTACTGTTACCTTGGTAGGAACTGCAGCTCCCAGTCAGTCAGCTGCTTCTAAGAGTTGCAATATTTGTGGTGATTCTCATAGGTTGTTCAAATGTCCTAAATTTGTTTTAATGTCAGTGGATAAGAGGCTTGAGCATGTCAAAAAATTCAAACATTGTGCCATATGTTTGGGTATTCACTCAAAGCCTTGTCGTTACAATTTCAAGTGTGGCACTTGCAAGTCTAAGGATCATAATACTTTGCTTCATGTAGAGGACAAAAAGAATACACCAATAGAAGAGCATGCAATGACATCTTTTGCTGCTAAATCTCAAACAACAGTTTTATTGCCAACTGCTAAAGTGTTAGTGTCTGATATAAATGGGAAAAGGTTTGTTGCTCGCGGGTTGCTTGACTCTGCAAGTCAAACATCTTTCTGTACTAAGAAATTAGCAGATAAGTTAGGTATTCCTCTTTTTGATTGTGAGAAGCGCATATTTACATTGGGTGAGCAAACAACAAAAATAGACAAGGCACTGAATATCACAGTTCATTCATTGGTCGAGAATTTTAAAATTAATGTCACATGCTCTGTTGTGAATCAGATAACTACCTCTTTACCACAAAGAAAGTTTTCAATTACCAGTTTAATGATTCCAAAAAATATTGCTCTTGCTGATAATGAATTCAATGTTCCAGGGGAAATTGATTTGCTGCTGGGTGCAGACATTTTCTTCCGTGTAATTCAAGATGGGAAAATAGAAGGAGGTCAACAAGATCCAATTATGCTGAGCACCAGGTTTGGATACATCATCTCAGGTGACTCATTTCCTTGTTGTAATGTAGCAACAACCTTGCATGCAGTAGTCGGTCCAGATCTAGATCACGCAGTACATAAATTTTGGGAGACTGAAAATGTCCCTGAAGTCTTTCTAGAATCATTACCCGAGCACACTCATTGTGAGAGGGTGTTTCAGGAGTCTGTCACTTTAAAAAATAATCGTTTTGAAGTAGGATTGCCACTCAAAATGAGTCCAAGTGACATCAATACATCAAATTCGTTTGCTATTGCCTTGCAACGATTTTATAATTTAGAAAAACGCTTTTCTAAAGATCCATTGTATTATAAATTATACAAAGAATTCATTAATGAATATTTACAACTACATCATGCAAAAATAGTCAATATGAATGATGACTCAACAGATATGCAACCCCTGTATTTTCTACCTCATCATGCGGTACTGCGCACAGACAAACAAACAAATAAACTGCGTGTATTTGATGGTAGTGCCAAAGGTCATGGCTCTCCTAGCTTAAATGACATACAATGCAATGGACCTGTGGTTCAAAGTCAACTATTTGACATTTTAATCAAATTTCGCACTTTTAATGTCACCGTACTTTGTGATGTGCGTCACATGTTTAGACAAATAGGTATGCAACCTCAATACAGGGTGCTTCAAAACATACTCTGGAGGGACAGTCCTGAACACCCTCTCCAATGCCTACAATTGCAAACAATAACTTATGGATTGAAAAGTTCAACTTATCTTGTAACCAGGTGCTTAATAGAGCTAGCTACAAGATATCAAAATGAATTTCCTCTAGCAAGTAAGGCCATCATTTCATCGAGTTATGTAGACGATGTTATTTGTGGAGCTTCAAATTATCAAGAAGCTCTCCAATTAAAAGGCGAGCTCATTCAGTTGATGGCTCTAGGAAGTTTTGAGTTACATAAGTGGTCATCCAACCACTCACAATTGTTGTCAGATATACCAAAGGATAAATTAGGTTTTTCTCAGCGTGATCTGGATTGGGACAAACCTGTAGTCAAAACCTTGGGGCTAGTATATGATACTGGGGATGATGTATTTAAGCTGGATGGTGGCATGGTGACCTCACCTGAAGTACCAACAAAAAGGAATGTTCTGAGCTCAGTCAGCAAATTTTTTGACCCTTTAGGTATTGCTAGTCCTATAATTGTTAAGGCGAAATTGATTATTCAGCAGATTTGGCAGTCAAACTTAAACTGGGATACACCCTTACCTGATACTTTAAGCAAAGTATGGTCCGATTTCCAAAACGATATTTCTGGTATGTCTGATCTTGTAGTACCGCGAAATGTGCGACTCTCGGAAGCAGATGAGTGTTTTTTGTATGGGTACTGTGATGCCTCTACAAAGGCCTATGGATGTTGTATCTATGTAAAAGTAAAAATTGGCCAACAATATCATTCATACTTGTTGTGTTCAAAATCCAGAATTTGTTGTTTAAACTCAAAACTTACAGTTCCAAAACTTGAATTAAATAGTGCTTTGCTGTTAGCCAAACTAATGTTCAAAATTTCTAAAATATTACGTAATATAACATCAATTAAATTATTTTCTGATTCAAAAATTGTTTTAGGATGGTTGAATTCTAATTTACACAAACTACCGGCCTATGTAGCAAATAGTCAAAGAAATTTCAGAAAAAACTGCAAATATGTCATGGTATCATACAGCAGGTGTATTTAATCTAGCGGATGTATTGTCAAGAGGGGCTAACCCTCATGAACTGTCAAATATCAAATTATGGTTTCAAGGACCTGACTATTTGCAATGTGAAGATAATCACAATTTGTATTCTTTAGAAATTGAATCTCCAACGTTCTTAAATTTAAGTAATACTACTGTAAGTGACAATCCAACATTTTCATTATTTACAAAATATTCCAGTCTGCTTAAAATGCAAAGAGTGATTTGCTATGTCATGAGATTTATTAATAAATGTAGACGTATCCCAGTGGAGACTGGAAATTTATCTGCAAAGGAGTTAAAAATAGCTTTACATGTTGCCATTAGAGGTATACAAGCATTTCATTTTAGAGAAGAAATCAAACTATTACAACAAAACAAAGAAGTTAATTCTAATTTAAAATCTTTACATCCCTTCATTGATGCAGAAGGGCTTCTTCGTGTTGGCGGGAGACTGCAACACTCGGAGCTCTCCTTTGCAAAAAAGTTTCCAATAATTCTACCAAGAAAATGTCATTTAACTAGAATTATAATCAACAATTGTCACTTGTCGCTGTTGCATGGCGGATTAAAACTAGTAATGAGCACTTTGTCACAGAATTATCATATTATTAACAGTGTACGTGAAATTAAAAGTGTGTTGCATAAATGTATCATCTGCGCCAAACTTAAAGCTCAAAGCGCAAAGCAACTCATGGGTTCACTACCTAGTGACAGAGTGACACCAGCTAGAGCCTTTGAAAGGGTCGGTTTAGACTACTGTGGTCCATTTGATATCAAACAGTCAACTTTGAGACGTACCTTAGTCTCCAAAGGATATGTTGTCGTGTTTGTTTGTTTCACCACCAAAGCGGTCCACCTAGACATAGTGTCAGATATGACCACAGACTCATTTTTAGCTGCTCTAAAGAGATTTATTGCACGGAGAGGCTTACCTGCTATCATAAATTGTGATAATGCCTCAACGTTTAAGGGAGCGAGAAATAAATTAAATGAGCTCTATGTTTTACATAATAAAACTTATTTTCAGAACACCGTACAGGACTTTGCAGCTCCTAAAAACATTCAATTTAAGTTCATTCCGGTTCAAAGTCCGAATCATGGGGGATTATGGGAATCCGCAGTAAAATCAACAAAATTCCATCTAAAAAGAATTGTTGGTTCAAAAATACTTACTTATGAACAATTCCAAACAGTCTTGTGTCAAATAGAAGCAATTTTAAATTCAAGACCTCTAGTACCATTGTCTCCAGATACATCTGATTATTCTTACCTCACACCAGGTCATTTTCTTATCGGGTGTGCTCTAACATCTTATCCAGAACAAGACTGTGCAAATATTCCAGCTAACAGGCTCCGTCTTTGGAGGTGTTGTGAACAAATGCAACAGCACTTCTGGAATGCTTGGTCCAAGGAATACTTAGCATTTTTAAATAAACGCACCAAGTGGCATAAAGAATACCCCAACCTAAAGGAAGGCATGCTTGTCTTACTGCGTAATCCTAGTATACCACCCTTACATTGGCCTACAGGTAGAATTTCCAAGGTGTTTTCTGGAATAGATAACAAAGTTCGTGTAGTAGAAGTCAGAACAGCTGATGGTAAATTTCATTCCAGAGCGGTTTCTAAAATAGTTGTTTTACCCATTGATGAATAATTTATTTTACTTATTCTGCCCTTCAGGTAGATTCTTTGTCTGCACTGTGTTAAAATTAGTGTATACAATGTGCTTAACTATAAGCTTTAATTTGTTAATCTTAGATAACAACTAGTTCATAAGTTATAATATAATTTTATTTGCACAACTGTTCAAGTAAAAGTAATTGATTAAACTTAGCTTAAATTTAACCTAAAATTAATAAATTAACTATTTTAAAATGTTTTCATATTATGGCCTCAGATGAACGTTAGCAAGTGTTTCAGTGTACCAGCATTTTGCCCGGCCCAACTTATGTTAGAGACAACATAAATCATCTAGTATAGACAAAACTGTATTTAATATTTTAGTGTGGCAACTTGTGCCCTAGTATTAAAAAGTAAAATGTCATTGTAGTTCTCTCTGCTAATTTTCCCGCCGGTGAACAGTATGTGCTCCTTTGTGCCTTGCCAAAATAAATTCAATAAACGCAAGTAAACTACCAAATAATAAGTTTTATTTAATATAACCAGACCAGCTCCCGGTCTGTAACATAATTTTGTTTTTTTTTTTTTTGGTATGATCGGGTTTTTCTATACTATTTGCTCAGTCGCTGTCGAGGGGATGGATTCGTTTAGACGAGGGCTCTCTGGTCCCTGACCATGGCGAGAATTCGGCGGGCTTCCTCATAGAGGTTCTCGGATCTCTCACCGAACATGCTCCTCAGGGTTTCCCGGGAGGTCTCATCGATTCTCAATCCGATGGTTTGTGATTGGGTCAGGAGAAACTGCTTCAGTTGTCGTCTATTCATAACAGCATTGGATATTTTTGCCTTATATGATTCAAGGGTGGACTCCCTCGGCGACTCGACTTCCTCCATCGTTTGGGCCGTAACCACCAGGTCTGCGTATTTCGATGCGATAAACGCTTGATGATTCGGAAGAACGAGATGAAGATAGTCAATATGTTCATCTGGATATCCACTTTGGGTGAGCTTAGCAAGGACTTCTCGTCTCTCCGCTTCGTAATCTCTTAACTGCTTGGGAAGGGGTTCGAGAGTGATGACACACCCTCCTTTACTTATAACTTGTTGGATGAGCGAATAAGTGGTCATTTCTGACAACGCCGTTAACATCTTTACATGGACTTTAACAGCTGCTGGAACAATGTCATTAACATCAGTAGATATGATATTATATACTAGTCGCCTTATGGAGGTTCGAGAAACTACTGTTTCATTGACAAGAGTTCCACCTTTTTGGTAGTCCAGATAGTCATTCATCGCAGCTGTTTGTTGGATAGATGCCATGAATGCTGCATACCTCTTGGTTATCCATGTCCGAAAATCCCTCTTGTTAGCAACCGGTCGACACATGCAATAAGCCCCAAATACAGCTTGAAAGGCCAGCAATCCTTGGGGGATCTCCCTTTTGTCCTTTTTGAGTGCGAGATAAGGAGTTCGGTATTCCCGGCTGATTAGAGTCAAATCGTCTGTCAGCACCATCATTCCTTCATCTTCACGGATCTGGTTTGTGAAATCAATGTTCGTAATGTATCGGATGCAGCTCAGATAATACGTAATCAGGAGTCGACCTATTGTACCATCAGTAGTATCTCCTTGCACCTGAAATAGATCTCTCATTCTCTCCAAGGGGTCTTTCCTCCCGTTAAAAAAAGCCAGAAGCACTCCAGCAGCAGCTGATCGATTCAGGGGCACGAAGATTGGTTCTTTCTTTTCCAAAAGAAAGGGGAGCTCAATTCCGGATCGGGCATGGCGTCTGATAACATCTGGCAGACCGGGGATTTTCTCACATAGAATGTTTCTTATTTTTTGGTCAGAAAAGGACTCCAATTGCTTCTCACTCAGATAAGCTGTTTGCCTCTCCTTGTCAATAAGAATAGCAAGACGAGTCGCTAGTACCCTCCCCTCACCAAAGTCAGGCCGGACTGTGACATGGGAATGGATGTGATTGGCGGATCGTTCTCCTATGGTTCCGTCTGCGATTTGTCTCAAGCGTTCCATCTCTTGCTCCGTCTCAACTTCAATATGTTGGATCCGAGAAGCCGAAGAGTTTGCTACTGCTGTAGACATTTTGGTGTTGGAGAAAAAGTTTTTAAGACAATAGACATATATCTTAACTTAAAGTTCAAAATCTGTTCATATGTATTTTTCTTTAAATCTCTTGGTGCAAAATTACTTGTTATTATTAATGAATATGTAAATAATGAAATAAAATGATAATAAGAGAAAAAGTATCTAGTTTTAATACCAATAATAAACATTAAAAAGACAAGAAAAACTTAATTTTTTGCAATAAAAATGACGTTACTTGAAATCTTTTTTCGAGTTAAAATTTGGGCATTATTTGCCTAGAATTTTGCTTGCATGCAATAAACCCTTCTCTGGCTACTTGCCCTGCCACAGAACCTGCAGCTTCAGTTGTCAACTTGACACATCTTTTGAACGACTGTGTGTGGTAGGGAAACTTCGGAAAGTCGAACTTCTAGATATTTCCTTCATCTACAATTTTTTTAAGATCATCCGTTTCCAAATTACGCATTAGCGGAGTTTCTGTTAAAACCAGAGTCTTGTCTTGCCAATCAATAAAATCGTAATAATTGTTGCATTCAAAATTAAATTTTGGAATAACAAAAGATCTCATCGTCGTGGCTGGTCGCAAAGTGCGAGCTTTTATAATTCTTCTGCAACCAAGTTCTCTTAAATGCTTGTTGTCATCGGTTAACATCGAAAGCATTTGTTTTCTGGGTGAGCGAAATATGCGTTACGCTCTATAACTGGATCCAATACAGCCTTTCTGTCATCAGACTGATATCTCGAGCTTTTAATAAGAAACCACAAATTTCTAGCACCGTCTTTACAAGAGCTGTTGATTTTAATCCGAAACCATGTTAGACAGTAGGTTTTGCAAATATAATTAGCCATCAAAATCAGTTCGTTTAATGGCTGTTTTGTAGAAACAGAGTCGTAGTATTCTATTAGCAGTCGTGAACCATGAAGCGTGAGACATTTTACCAGGAAACCGTCATGCAAAATCGTAGCTACCGATCCAGTAGACACTGCTACAGAAATATCGTGTAAGTATTGTTGATCTATGCTTTATTTTTCCGTTTATAGATTCGGTAAATAAACGGTGATTGGTTCAAATTCACAAGTTTTTAGCATTTTACCAATAGGTCCTGAAAAAGCGGCAAGCCCTGTTGTTTTTCCATCTAAGTGTTAAATCAAATGCCGCAATGGCAACTCATTAGCATGTAGCTGGCAGATAAGCCACTGCATTGGCTTTCCAAACCGCTTCTCTAGTAGAACAATAATCCCATTTTTACGCCCAGTTTTAGTATTTGTTCCATGGCAACCGATTGCCACCAATGTGTTTTTTGTGCTTTTTTCAGTGAGATATTAAAACATTGCTTGCTCGATGTCTTTAGACGTTCCAGTAGATAGAGTTACATGACCAAGGTAAATCGATCCAAGTTCCTGTATCATTGTAATATGTTCTTCAACTCTATTATGGCGATATAATTCATTTTTATCTTTAAGGCAATACAACATCTCTTTGGTCTTTTTGCCCTACAAAGAATAATGCCTCTATTGCTTCCGCCTTTCGATTTTTCAATAATATACGTCTTTTAATTCTCTCGCGTCTCAGTTTGTTATGGTTTATAATAGTAGGAGGTGACTTCGAAGATTTTTCTTTTGTATCACTTAGGATGGCGAAAGCAATGGCAGCGCCTGCTCTATAAGATACCTCGTACCGGTCACATATTTCAGACAGTTAATCTAAAGCAATTGAAGGTAATTTTCTCTCCCTACCTTATATATTTGTTTGTTGGTAATCTTCATCTTCGGTAGAAGTTACAGTCTCATTTTCCAACGAGCTTAAATAAATCGATTTGGAAGTACAAGGTTGTGGTTCAAAAGACTTTTGTTGGCTCTGTGACCTTTTACATTTCTTTTTAAGCATTTTGGTAGCTTCTGCGTCGATGTTCCCAATAGCCAAACGTCTCACTGTCCTCTCACGTAACTTTGTTTTTTTTCGAGTCAATGACGTCATTTTTAGGTACTAATTTCGATAACGTGCTTAAAAATCGTATACAATGCAAACAGGGGACAATTTATGTACCAATTAATCAAACACACCCACTTGTAATCAAGTCTCACGACTGACTGAAACGCTTGAAGCGGGGTAAAGCAAGGATCGAAGGGGGCCAGCGCGCTTTCGTAAAAGTAGGCATTAAAATAACAGAATGTCAAAATTAGTCATTGTTTCATTTTAGCCCATCAGGCTGGGTACTGACTGTGGAAGTAAGTTCGATAAATTTTTTTTTGCTCAAGCGCTTCTTACTGAAACGATTTTTTTAAATCTAGGTTTTTGCATTGCAAATCATACACATTGTGAGTCTCCAGCTTTGTGACTACACCGCCAAATAAATAATGTGTCAACTTTTCTTGACCAATTGGTTTTGCGTCAACTATTTTTACTGCGTCCGACTTTACAAATGATCGTTGAGCACCTGATCCTTACGAGAGCTCTGACTCTGATAACCTTATCTCTTTGCGTTATTTCCATTTTTACTGTCTCTAGTAACACAGTTGTATTTGCGGTTGCTTTTAGTATAGATGTCTTTTTGAACTACCACACATTTTGTGAATTTGGTACATTTTCTAGAGAAATTACCTAAACAAATATGACAAGCCTTTTTTTTGTTTAACTGAACCTTTCATTGTTCCATAATCATTCTTATCGGAACTCTGCATTCGAAGCTATTGTGACTAGGTTTCTGACACCAAATGCGAGTGCATTCGGTGTCACGAGACCTAGTCACACTTGAATGAGTTAGTTTCACATTCTTCGAATCTACTACCGCCGCAGGTTAACAAGGATGCCGATAGTGGCTGCATCATTATTTAAGTCTTGACTTCTTGCCATTTTTATTCTCTCTTCGGACTCTACCTCTTTTTTCAGAAAATCTAATATGTTTGATAGCTCGGCATTAGAATCCCGGTTAGTTCTAGTCCATGCTCTCAAAATATCTTCTGGTAAGGCAGATTCCACCATAGGAAACAAAAAGGCTGTATACTTGTCCTGTGTAACGCCTAAGGACTCCAATGACAGTATTTGTGTCATTAGCTGGTCTTACAGCGACCGAGTTGACAATGACTTTCCTTTTCCGGCCACCAATTTTAACATCTCTCTTACGGTAATGTTGGATGATAACATCGTCTTTTCTGTATCTTTCTTTAAGTTGGCAAATTACCTTAGCATATTTAGCCGACGTTGGTGGAAAATTTTCTACAAATTCCCTTGCACAGGAGCCCTTTTCCATGTATTGAAGCAGGTATTGGAATTTATCACTGACGTCTATCTCTTCGTCATTATGTATTTTGGTATACTGAGACCCAAAATTGTAACCACCTGGAAACACACCCGTCGAAGTTCGGGAGTTCCGGTTTTGGCAAACGAAAAAAGCGACGTCCTGTGCTACTGCAACTCTGGTTGTCCTTCTCATTATGTTTTACTACACTCGAGCTAGCCCGATTAATAGTTTCTTTAATAAGGTAAAAACTTTGAATACTCCTCCGTCTTTTCAATGTCATACTCAAGGAAATTTTCATCCCGTTCTGGATCCTCCAGCTAAACTGATGTTGACTAAAACTAAGGTTTGTTGCGCGGGTCGGCCCGGCCGACTTTTCCAACCGGCAACAACAAACAAACATACAAACAAACAAACGCAGCTCTGCTACTACTCTAGATAAGGTCTAGAGAACCTCCTAACCTAATTATAACTTAAATCTAAAACTCTAAGTGAATTACTCCGAATTACCTAATACTGCAACTTTGATAGAAAATTATATCTAGGACTTACCAGTAGTATAGTCTTCAGGCAGCCTCGCCTGGCTTCCTTGTCGAGCCCGAAGTCCTCTTCAGGGCTGGCGACGGCTTGGGTCCCTCCACGGGATCCAAGTCAGTGGTGAAGAAAATGGGTCCCTAGGCCTCCCCTTGAGCTCAAGTTCCCCAAACGAATACGTCGTATTTATAACACCACTTCAACTCAACACAAAAGATTTATCTTCTTATTCTTGACACTTCAAGCTTCAAGTACTGATGGGGGTCCTTCGTTGTGGTTGAATGAAAGGCGGACTGTATTGTTTAATGCTGGTTGTAATGACTTTGAGATAATAAGGTACAAGATCAGACGTATATACACCACATACAGAACACGCGCATAGGCCGATGGTCCTATATGGGAAGTGAGGTCTGTGGACCGGGCAGCCTTCGGCAACGTTCGGGCGCTTTCGGAAGTCTTCGGTGTAGGTCCTCGTTCGCGAATAGTATGGGCGCGAACAGACTCCCGGGGTTGAAGAGCTTCTTCAATATATTGGCAGAGGACAAATGTTATTGTACGCCCGCCGAATGGTTCCACGTCGAGTTGCTATCTCAGCGACTCTTGCTACTCCGTCCGCTTCTCGATAGGTCCGGATGATGCGACCGAGCAACCATACAAGTGGAGGTTGTGTCTTCTCCTTGACTAATACCAGTGTGCCTTCCTCCAAATCTCCCTTCGATTGGTGCCACTTAGTTTTCTGTTGCAGCAGGTGAACATATTCGATCTTAAATCTGTGCCAAAAGTGCTGTTGGATGTACAGGATACGTTTGTATCGGTCAAGTCTGCTGAGGCTCGCTTCTGTTACTTGCTCTTGTGGAACAGACGTGAGTGGTCGCCCAATGAGGAAGTGAGAAGGTGTGAGGGCAGTGAAGTCTGAAGGACTGGATGAAAGAGGAGTGAGAGGGCGTGAGTTTAGAACAGCCTCTATCCTAGCCAAGCACGTAGCCAATTCTTCGTAGACAAAGTGGGTAAGTTGCAACAACTTTCGTAAAAGTTGTTTAGTACTCCGGACTGCCGCTTCGGCTAAGCCATTGAAGTGGGGGGTGAAAGGGGGGACGAACAAAAATTTTATGCCTTCGTTGGCCATTGAAGCCGAGATATCACTACCTTGACTTTCAAGGAAAGAACGTAAATCATTGCTGGCGCCTACAAAGTTGGTGCCGTTATCCGACAAGATACTACGTGGCTTTCCACGACGCGAAATGAAGCGAGTTACGGCTGCCATATAACCGTCTTTTGTGAGGTCGGTTACAAGCTCTAAATGAACGGCTTTTACTGAAAGGCAGACAAAAATGCATAGGTAAGACTTAACAAGTTTGCATCCCCTGGTCTTGCGGTCCGCTATCAAAACTGGCCCAGCGTAGTCAACACTACAGTTAAGAAAAGGAAATTCCAAAGAAGTCCTGGACGCTGGAAGCTGCGCCATTTCAGGCTGTACATTCCTAGCTTTGTTACGAAAACACTTCATGCATCGCCTGACTATGCTCCTGGATAGGTTACGGCCGCCAAGAGGCCAGTATTTTTGCTTAATTGTGGCTAAGAGGAGTAGTGGCCCTGCATGAAGAGTCTTCTCGTGCTGAAATTGAAATAACAGTTTTGTCAAATGATGCTTACTGCATAATAAAATAGGATGCTTGGTATTGAAGTCGTAAGGCGAATTATCAAGCCTTCCGCCCACGCGGATGAGGCCGTCCGAATCCAAAAAGGGACTTAAGGGAATTAGCCTATTTTTATGGGGTAATGGTTTATTTAATTTTAGAATTGAATACTCAATAGGAAACATTTCCTGTTGAGAATTAAGTAATATGTATGTTAAAGCTTTTTCAAGCTCATCAGATGTTAGGGGACCCTTAATTCTGTTCGTTTTATTTCTAAAGTTGTATATAAATCTGTAAATATAGGAAACTATTCTTTGTAAATAATTTAGGTTAGATTTTTTGTGTATTAAATTAGTTATGATACTAGATGTAGAATTATTTTGAATTGTGTCTGTGTTGTTTTGACTTAGGTGACAAACTATTTCTGGTAAATTTTTTCTGTTATGCGAGGGTTGTTTAGGCCAAAGGTTATTGTCTGATTGTAAAAAAGAAGGCCCTGTCCACCATAACGAGCATTCCTTGAGAGCGTCGGGCTTAAGGCCCCGTGACACGATATCAGCCGGGTTGTCTGACGATGGTACGTAGTTCCACGTATAATTTGATGTACTTTCTTGAATTTCATTGACGCGATTACGTACAAAAGGTTTCAATTGACTTGTTGACATAGAGAGCCAACCTAAAACGATGGTTGAGTCACACCAAAAATAAATTTTGTCAAAACGTAGCGTAAGTGAATCCAGTATTTTATACCGGATTTACACATGCGTGTTCGCTATTCGCCTCGTCATTCGACGAAACATTCCACGAACTATTCGTGTACGAATGCCGACGCGAACTGCTGTTTACACATTCGTGTGTTGATTCATTATGAGATTCGCACACGAATATGGAGGACGTGGACATAATGGCGGCATGCACGCTACATTAACAATTATGTCTTCTACCCGGGTATTTACCTACGCTTAGGTATATACCTGTATGTGGTGGGTAGATTGGGATGTGTATTTAAAACCAGCCGAAGCCCGCGACTTCGTTCGCGTAGACTTTATGACTTCGGAAAATGCTCATCAGTCTGAATAACTTTTGCTAAGATGTCATTTTTAGGGTTCCGTACCCAAAGGGTAAAAAAGGGACTCTTTTACGAAGACTTCGCTGTCTGTCCATCTGTCTGTCATCAGGCTGTATCTCAAGAACCGCGATAGCCCGACAGTTGAAATTTTCACAAATTATGTAGGTATTTCTGTTGCCGCTATAACAACAAATACTAAAAACAAAATAAAATAAATATTTAAGCTTTTAGCTTATTTGGGGCTCCCATACAACGCGATTTTTTATAGATAATGGTACGGAACCCTTAGTGCGCAAATTCGATTCGCACTTGGCCGGTTTTATATGTATACTCTACGAATAATAATTCTCTTATTATATAATGAGAATTATTATTCGTAGTGTATACTGTATAAACTAGTGGACTTTATCCGTGTTATAAAACGCAGACTAGCTGTACCCGCGGGCTTCGCTCCCCGTGGGAATTTCGTGATAAAGAGTACACTATGTCCTTCCCCGAGTCTCAAATTATATCTATACCAAATTTGTTCTATATCGGTTCAGTAGTTTAAGCGTGAAGAGATAACAAACAAATATACATACACACTTTCGCATTTATAATATTAGTAGGATACAAATTTAGTGAGAGTCCTCTAATTATATGTAGAAATGTATCAAAAGGTCATTTAATGTATAAAACAATGAATATATCTAAAAGAGAAAATAACAAAGATTAAAATCACTGATGCTATAAGTACTTATTAAATATAGAGATATCATCTTATTTGATGTCTGATTGCCTTTTTTAACATATAATTAGGTCTACACACATTTGCCCACAAAAAATGTTAACTTAGACCTTTCAATTCGTATATTTCCATACAAGTCATACAACGATTACATATACGTCCTGTTGGGTCGGGCGCTAGCTGCCAACTGCCGGCAGGCGAAAGTGTAAACAGCCAGTTCGTGTTCGCTATTCGTGTCCTTTGATTCGTGTCCGAAAAACCGCCCTCAACGCGAACTCGCGAATCGCGAGGCGAATCACGAGGCGAATAACGAACTGACTGTTTACACATGCTAGTTCGTTATTCGCCTCGTCATTCGCCTCGCGATTCGCGCGAATGTGTAAACGCGGCATTAGTGACAGACATGTGTTGAAGAGAGATATACTCTGACATAAAGTCACAATAAAGTTGCTTAAAGTGAGGCTCACGTTGCAGCTTTTTTTCTAAAGAAATAAACCTACGTTTGGCCATGAAATATGAGTCGCCGAGTACGTCAGGTGACTCTTTAAGAGGAATGTTTACTATGAACCGACCATCTACGTCACGTTTTGTAGTCTCAACGAAACTTTTTTCACAAGCGCGCTCTTCTATGGATAGCGCATGTTGTGGAGATACAGTGTCTAGCTCCCAAAAACGTGTGAGGTCGGGATGCTCCTTTATATTTGAAAGTGCCTCAGAAGAAGAAGAATTTGAAAAATAAGTAGAATGTTGAGGGGATGTTTTCGGAAGACCCGCTACGGGGCCCGATATTATCCATCCTAATCTTGTATTGCATAATTTTGGTTGCTTTTTGCCTAAGTCAATACAAGAATTAGTGAAAACAATGGTCCAAAAGACCTCGGCACCGGTAAGAATGTCAATGCCTGAAGATACATTGAAAGTGGGATCAGCCAATTGCATTCCCATAGGAAGAGGAATACTGCTTATGTTGACTGAATGTGAAGGTAAGGCGTTGGTAATTTGCGGCAAAATAAGACACTCTATGCCTAGTTTAAAATTACTATGCAACGACTCAATCGTAAGTTGACAAGATTGTGCACCAAAACATGCTTGATTATTAATACCTGTAATCGTGGAGTACGCATTACGTCGCGGCAACCCAAGGCGATCACAGAAAGAATCAGTGATGAAATTTGCCGTACTACCGCTATCCAATAAGAGCCGAGCTTGATGTTGTCGGCCGTCGGGAGCGGTGACTCTCGCCAAAGCTGTGGAAAGCAGAATAGCATGCGCTTCTATATTTGTAGTTAAAGCTACATTGTTTTGAATGGGTGGCATGGGGTCTTGAAAGGATGAAGAAGATTCTGAAGTTTCAAGATGTAATAAAGTATTATGTTTGTATTTACAATGTGACAATTTGCATTGCTTTTCATTGTGACCCGGCCGTAAACAATTTAAGCAAACTTTGCATTCTTTCGCTTTTTTAATACGTTCTTCAATAGACAAGCCTCTGAATGATTCACATGTATATAAAAAATGATGCTGTGTACACATGGGACATTTAATTTTATTGTTAGATTGTGATTTGTTATTGTTATAATTATTTTTTAATTGATTAGTTGCAACAATGAAAGATTTTGACTTTTGTGTACTTATTTGTGTTTTTATTTTTTGTGAATTATTTTCTTCTATTGTTTCGAGTAAGTCAGCACGATTATTAAGGAATGTACAGAACTGAGATAGTGAGGGTGACTGAGATAAAGTATTTCGGTGTTCTTCCCAAAGCATATTTGTATTAGAGTCGAGCTTATTTGCTATTAAATATATGATAAGGGAGTCCCAATGCTCGACGGGTTCTTTTAAAATTTTTAAAGCTCGAATATTTTTGTTTGTTACGTCAATCAGACGACGTAAAGATTTACTTGACTCCGTTAAGATAGTATCGGCATTAAATAAGGCTTTCAAATGATTGTTGATAAGAAGGCGGCTGTTATCATAACGCTCGCGTAACAAATTCCATGCAGATTGATAATTATCGCTATTAAAATCAATATTTTTTATTATTTCTGAGGCATTCCCTTTTAATGACGCCCTCAAATAATGAAATTTATTTATGTCATCGATACTACTATTATGTATTAATGATTGGAAGGTGTCTCTAAACTCAAGCCAGCTCTGATAATCACCATCAAAACGAGGAAGGTCAATTTTGGGCAAACGCACAAAATTATTAAGTCTGTTACCACCTTGCATTGAAGCCGCGGAGCCCGCAACCGCCCCATCACAGTCCTCGAATCGGTCGGCAGACGCCTGGTGTCGCGACGTCACCAGAAGACAGCGCGCTCTCGCCACCAAGGTATGGTAATCGTCCTCGAACTGCATCCGGGAAGCGAGTGCATCCTCCGGCTTGTCGGTTAACAACTCCAACTCAGTCTGTAATTCGTCGTATTGGGCGTATAAGGCATCAAATTTTGAAAGTCGGCCTTCAAGATCGATCCTAAAAAGCTCAGTCAATGAAGAAGAATCTTTAAACTTTGCAAGATAATTAGCAAAAACAGTTACTTTTCCTCTCATTGAGCTTATTTTCTTTTGAATTTTTGTATATTCGGGATTTGGGCCAGACATCTTATCATTATCGGGCATTATGAAAAATTTAAATGCAAATGTCTATATCAAAAGAAAAAGAAAGAAAAAAAAAATTATGTACCAAAGCTTATGTATATTTTATTGAACTATGTATATATTTCTTTACGTATGAATAGAAGAGAACAAACAAAAAAATATATGTATGAGACTCTGCCTGCCAAGCAAAGGAAAAAGAAGTGAACTTACACAAGTAAATGATTCATATGTATAGAAGCAAAAAAGAATATATAAGTAAGTAGTAAGTATTATGATTTATTAGCTTACGTAGTGCGATGCAAAGAAATAATGGAAATATTACTAATAAATGAAAGCAATTACTAGTGCAAACAAGGCAAGTCAATTTATTGAAGATAAATTTAATTTGCTATGATTGAAGATGCATCAAATAACGGGATGCGAAAAGGCAGCAAATCCGCAACAAACAATAGCTTAACAGGCAGCTGTGCTACCGGTTAACCTTGAATACACTGATAACGCGCCCGGTATACCTGGCCGATGGAATGTGAGTTCTAAAAATAGCAATCACTTGGCACGTCTCGGTTATTGCAACTTACGATAATATTGAATGTACACAAAATATTGGCTAGTAGTACTGATAGCTAGTAAGCAGGCGAAAGATGACGTATTTTGAAGAGAAAGTATGATGTAATAGAATAGAAGTTATTGGGCACGAAATAATAGATATAATGGAAGGAAAAGGAACGAACTCACTCAGTTTATGTCCTGTTTGTCCTTATCCTTTTGTGACTTCCACTGTACACCAAGACCGAATTGTATGAAGTGGCACTGGCACTAGAAGATTCCACATATGACGTACGTATGCAATCCGATCGTCGTCGACAATCCTCAAAATCCTTTTAATTAGACGGTGGTAAGGACCATGTTGGGGGTCCTTCGTTGTGGTTGAATGAAAGGCGGACTGTATTGTTTAATGCTGGTTGTAATGACTTTGAGATAATAAGGTACAAGATCAGACGTATGTCTGATCTTGTACCATACCATCAGCCATATACACCACATACAGAACACGCGCATAGGCCGATGGTCCTATATGGGAAGTAGATATGAGCGCCGCGCCGGCGCGCCGTCGTCGCTGTGACTTAGCGTCAACGCGCCGCCGCCGAGCGCAACTAGCGGCGCGCCGTCGCGGCGCGTACTGACCAGGGGGCTCACTCCAAAAGCGGTACGCAAGACAGACGTTACTGCGTATCGGCGTTTTTGTGTCAAGCAACATTAAGCACTGACGTATGATGGTAAAGTCTAATTTGGTTTGACATAGAAATAGGACGTCACTATAGCCCCCCATTGCAATCTATCACCAATCAACTGACCGAATCCGGTCGCCAGCAGCCTTAGAAATGTGATTTATTTTAATTATTATAAAAAAAAACAAGCGATTTTGAGGAGTTAATATCGGTCGATCTCATTAAAGAGACTGATGCTAGTTAGTTTTATCATTAAAAATGTGATATGAATAAGCAATTTTCACGAATATACCTTCTGTTCTTTTATTAAAATTTGTCGTTTTCTTTAGTATAAACAAAATGGTTTTCTTTTCTTAGTTATTCTTAAAAATGATCCCCCTCCATAAAAATATATATCGCGCCGGCGCGCCGCCGCCGCCTCGTAAATTTTTAGACCACGCCGCCGCCGTGGTATTAGCCATCGGCGCTCATATCTAATGGGAAGTGAGGTCTGTGGACCGCGCAGCCTTCGGCAACGTTCGGGCGCTTTCGGAAGTCTTCGGTGTAGGTCCTCGTTCGCGAATAGTATGGGCGCGAACAAGTACATAACGGTTATAGGATTATGTCCAGGTTGTGCTATTTTTACTGGTCCAAACAGCGGAATTTTACACGCGGTGTCCCTCGCTCGATTCAAACACTTATCACCGTTATACGTCTAGTTTTTATGTATGGGCATCCACGCACAATAGGTTTTACAAACAAAACTTCCGTTTAACCGGGCAATTAAAAGATTATAATAATGAAATTACGATTACGTAACCGAACCCACGAGGTTACGTCTCCCGAACAATGACACTATTTTAATTATGGGCATACACGCCACTTTACAACAAACAATTCAAACAAACAATAATTCGTAAACTTAGCGATATTTCTCCATGAAATTACACGCTTTTCAACAATAACAAAAATTACGCGTTCACCGCGTATGCTCGCGACCGGGGACAGAACAAGATGGCGACGTCAGATTGGCGCAGCCCATAGACAAAGATAATTTTTTCTAGCCGGGCAAAGACAATCCGCGCTCGGCGGGGCGACCGTAGACGGAATATCGCTAAATCGATAATTCTTGCCCGTGTTTCTGGAGATCACACGCAGATGGCGCTAGTCTCCTAACAACAAGTACTTTTATTCAAAATATCCCCCCGTCCCGGTCTGAGAAGCAGACCGCTAGCTTATTCTACGGGGAGGCGAGAGAGAGAGGATACGGCAAAGCGTCGCAAAAGCCATGAAGGCTGGCTTGAAACTTCCCAGGTGGCAATATTCGACGAGGCAAGGCAATCCGATTGACTTCCTCAATCGACGAAAGCCATTCGAGCCAATCATCCAGTGTTGACCCGGTCAGCGGCTCGTCCCACGAGACGCCCAAAGTCCAAAGTCGCTGCAGAAGACACTTCGCAGAAAATATCACTGGGCTTATCCAACCGTTTGGATCAAACATACGAGCTATCATAGAGAGCACCGTTCTCTTAGTCCAGGCCTTTGGTACCTCCAAATCCACTTGGAAGGTAAAAATGTCCGTTAGCGGCTGGTCATCCACATCCGCAAACTAGTGAGGGTTCTGTTGGTGATCCTCCGGGATCCCTTCTAGAACTCTAGGCTCATTGGACAACCATTTACGCAACTCATAGCCTCCTGACTTGAGAATTGCTATCAATTCGTCCCGCAGTAAGAGGGCCTCCTCAACACTTTGGGCTCCGGTGCAGACTTCGTCAACGTACAAGTCACGTGACAGCACGGAAGCTCCACGGGGAAAGCGGGTCCGTTCCCGCTCGGCCAATTCAAGCAATGACCTGATGGCGATGTAGGGGCTAGATTTCAAACCGTACGTATTTGTATTCAGTTCATACACCGTCACAGGATCCTCGGGGCGCTCACGCCAGAGTATCAACTGGAATCGCCTGTCCTCAGGATGTATGACTGTCTGGCGAAACATCATCCGGATGTCCGCTCCAAAAACCACCTGATGTCTTCTAAAGTTCAGGATGATATCAATTATATCTCTGTGTAGTTTGGGACCAGAATGCAAACATTGATTTATCGAAACCCCGTTCGAAGTGGGTGCTGACCCATCAAAGACAGTTCTCAACTTGCCTGTAGAGGCCTTCACAACAGCATGGTGTGGCAGAAAGTAATGCTCAGTTGAGCTCCAATCAACTCGAGCCGGAGACATGTGACCCAAATCCTCGTACTCGCGCATAAATTCTATATATTTATCACGAAGTACGGGATCACGCTGCATGCGCCGTTCCATGGACAGCAGTCGTTTCTCCGCAAACATCCTACTATGCCCTAGGCTAGGACGAGAAGCAACAAAGGGTAACCTAGTTACCAACCGACCGGAAGACAATCTTTCCGTATTGGCCTGATAAAAGGCCTCGCATTCTGCGTGGTCCGGATCCGTCCTGGAGACCATAGGTGGCTCCTCCACCTCCCAAAACCTTTGCATGGTCTTGGCCAAAGACGCATTCGCGAGAACTGTCGGCTCCTCCACGGAGTCTTGTTCAAAGACAGGGCCCATCAGAGCGTAACCAAAAATTGTAGACACTGCCACCAGCGAAGAAGAACCCAGAGCCTTCTGGGTGCCCAATAAAATCCAACCCAATACGTCCGAACCCAGGAGCAGGTCTACTGGGGCGGGATGAAGAACAAATGGGTCAGCCAATTCCAGGCCTGACACCAAAGACAACACGTCCAACGGTATGTCTGTAGAGGGCTGCCAACCCGCAATGGTATCCATTACCAGAGCCGAAGTCGTGATCCTCATTGTCGATGACTTCAGCGACGAAAAGGTGACGAGTGTCTGTCCCGTCAAACACTTAACTTTTATACCACCAACTCCAAGAAGTGGCGAATCCTCCACGGCTAAGCCTAATGTATGTGCCACTCGAGTGGTAACCAAACTTTTCTGAGCCCCCGAATCTAACATGGCTCGTATAGTAACAGCCTCTCCCCCCTGACCCCATACGCGGACCACCGCGATGGGGAGCAGAACCGTCCGCGGTTCTGTCCTACTGAGGGAGCAAGCTAGTTATGGGCTCCCCACTGTAACGTTTATCGTTACAGAATAATTCAGTGGGTCACTAATAAAAAGATCTTGAAACCTTCAATAAAAGTATATTACAAAGTATATTTTTTGCACTCCAAATTACAACCTCGGTACAAAGGTATAATAGACTGGCCTTAGTGGCTTTGGCTTCAGCAGCGGGCCGGTGAGAGGGTAGGCTCGTGATGTTGGTTCCGAGGATCAAGGATGGGCCGCGCAGACACGTGGTAGGGCGCGCCGCGGACGAATTCGTCTCGAACCTTCTCCGAGACGTGAAGGCGTACAAGGAAACCTGGAACCACGCAATTCCTTGTGTCAGGAATGTTCCTAAATGAGCCCGTCATGCCATCTAACCCGACGTAGATAGACCAGTCTATTTGGTTTTATTTTCACACTATCGGCGGCACGACGGAACTTAGATCAGGAGGCAATAGGCATATGATAATAATAATTGCAACTCACCCCAGCGGGTTCAATATCACTCCAAGTACTTAAGTAGCAATCGATAAATAATGGCTATTAGCAGCACAGCATAGGTAGCATCGATACGGTTAGATTAATATAAAAAATTACGTATTTAAAATACCGAACGTTATACTCTGATTTGACTTGAAAACCTTTTAACTATTAGGAGGCTACGCTGCGACTGGCGTGCGGTGCATAGGACGCTTCACTCAAACCAGTTTTGAGACGTTAGGGATCCGCGCCGGCGGTGCATACGAGCAGCTCGAATAATAAAACCCTCGCCGCTAATGTTGTGAATCGAGTTTTTTAAAAGGTTCCGTACAGCGTAATTAAATATTTTGACCGCCAATAATATTTTTGAAGTAGTTTAAGATTTATTTTACTAAGATAACGCACTACGTTACAGTACCCCGCTGAAAAACGAAGGATTTTGCTACTTAACAAAATCCGACTGACAAAACTATCCAACGAATAACTACACCTTCATCTTTGCAATCCATTCAACTTCCTTTCATTCGAACCTTACTTACAGAGTATATATTATTAATTTATTAATACTACTCCAAACACAGAGTATTTTGTAAAATCAAATACTCATTCGTTAGATATTCCGATAGCCAATTTGCAGAGATACTAATATTTACAATTGACTAATTTAATATCCTTGATGTGCCAAGATCCCAGAGAATTGCCGCTCATGTCAGCAAGCTCATACACCAAAGGAGATTTCTTCCCGATAACCTTGCATTTAACAAATTTAGGGGCTAGTTTTTTGGTAAAGTATTTACTTTTATCGCTTAAATAGAAAGTTCTTTTCCATACAGTGTCTCCGACATTGAACTCATGGATTTTTCTGCGCAAATTATATCGAGAACAATTCGCAGCATGTGCCTGAAGCAAGGCCAGTTGCACCTTATCAAAGACACTAGAGAGTACACCTAGATTTCCAGCATAACGATCCCGAGGTTGGTAAATAACCTCATCATCAAATTCTGCATCAGCATATAGAGAACCACAAGTAATCAGCTCACGTCCGTGAATTAAAAATGCGGGTGAGTAACCCGTAACCTCATTTATAGAATTATTTATGGCAAATTGTACTTTAGGTACAAGTTGATCCCAGATACGTTGATCATTGCTGATGAACGTGGAAATAGCAGTTATTATTGTCTTATTATAGCGTTCAACGGTATTGACATGGGGACTATATTTAGGTGTATAATGCAAGTTAGGTACTTTATATTTAGAAAGCATTTGCTTCAAGCAAGCGCTAACAAACTGTTTACCGTTATCCATTATTACTGTAGACGGTATTCCATGGACTAACAAAACATTTTCTTCCAAAATCCTAGTTACCGTTTCCGCGGTGGCACGCCTTATTGGAAATAGTAAGCAGTACTTACTAAAACAACAAGTGATCACAAGAATGTAACTGTTTTGTTTCCTAGATGTCGGTAGAGGTCCTACAAGGTCAACACTGATCATTTGAAAGGGACGATTGCAAACTTTAGGATCACCCATTTCACCTAGGGGTGCATGGTTTTGATGCTTGAACGAAATACAGGTGTCGCATGACGTTACTGCTTTTACGACATCACCATATATACCCGGCCAATAGTAATTTAAAACAAGACGCCTGTATGTTTTCATAACACCAAAGTGACCTGCGGTAGGTGTAGCATGGTTTTTCATAATAATATCCAGTCTAGCCTCGGATGGTATGACTTCTTTCCATTGAAAGTCTTCATGAAGGGAGCATTTTGATTTCATAAAGCGATACAAACGTTTGTTTTTAACCATGAAATTTGGAAATGAAGTAGGACTGTTCTGGCAACCGTTGTAGATGTTCCGATACCAGTCATCGGCAGTGGAGTCGGGATCATAGGGAATAGTATCTATAGATGAAATAGGGCAAGCACGAGACAGAGCATCGGGAATGACATTGTCAGATCCCCGACGGTGCTTAATTTCAAAGTTAAAAGAGGAAAGTCGAATACCCCAGCGAGCGAGTCGCCCAGTCGGATTATTTAGATTGAGAAACCATTTGAGTGCAGAATGATCTGTATAAACTATGAATTTATGACCATTATCTACGTAACACCTCCAGTGCTCCAAAGCCACTAACACAGCTAAGGCTTCCCGTTCGGTGATGCTGTAGTTCTTTTCTTGAGCAGATAGAGCTTTACTCATATATGCTATAGGGTGCTCAGTACCATTGATTGTCTGCGTTAGCATAGCTCCAACACCAAAATCGCTTGCATCAGTGTGCACTTCGAATGGCTTATCAAAATCAGGGCAGGTCAAGATAGGTGCAGAAACCAAACATTCCTTTAATTTAGCAAAAGACTCTTCGGCTTCCTTAGTCCAGACAATTCCACCAGACTTCTTAGTGGTCGAGGTCAGTATATTTAAAGGGCCAGCAACAGTACTAAAATTTGGTACAAAACGTCTGTACCAAGACGCTGTGCCTAAAAATCTTTTCACATCCTTCTTTGTTACAGGCGTAGGAAAATTAAGAATTGCATCCACTTTAGATGGATCAACTTGGAGTCCCTTAGAGTTGACAATATACCCAAGATATTTGATTTCACTCCTAAAGAAAAATGATTTTTCCATATTTATAGTGAGATTAGCCATTTTGAGTTTTTGCTGAACCTTGAGAAGCATGCTAATATGACTTTCAAAATCAGAAGTTGCAATTACAATGTCATCAACAAAAGCAAAAACAGAGTTTTCGAATTCAGGACCATAGAAGAGACTGTCAACCAGACGCTGTTGAGTAGCGGGAGCGTTGGTAAGACCAAAAGCCATAGTAACGAACCTAAAGGTGCCACGGCCAGAAATATAGAAAGCAGTTTTGTCCCGATCTTCCTCTGCTATAGATATTTGCCAAAACGCCTTAGACAAGTCGATACTAGAAAGGTATTTAGCTTGTTTAAGATTGTCTAATATTGCAGAAATGTAGGGCAGTTTATATGCATCTTTTTTAGTGACAGCATTTAGTCTTCTGCTGTCAAGACAAAAACGAGGTGAACCATCCTTTTTACGAATAACCAAGACTGGAGAGGACCAAGGGCTTTCACATTGTTCAACCACGCCTAATGCCAACATTTTATCCAGTTCTGAATTTAAAATGCGAATTTTTTCAGGAGACATTCGGTAATACCTCTGACGAACAGGTGGAGAATCGCCAGTATCTATACGGTGTGTAATCAAGGACGTACGGCCAAGACCGTGTCTTTGAGTTGAAATTTCCTCAAACTGCTGAATCACATTATCAGCTGCAGTGCGCTGATGAGTAGTTAATTCATCATATGAATGAATCATCTTAATATTAGAGGACAATGCTGAGATTTCAAAATTGATAACGTTAGAAAATGAAATAGATTTAGAAAATTTTGGAAAAATCTTGAACTTTGACCAAAAATCATTACCTAATATCAAGGTTGACTGAACCGATGGTATGACATACATTTTTAGTATATGAAACTGATCTTCAAAAGTAACCGGTAGATTAATGAAACCCAAGGTAGACAAAACTTGCCCCCCAGCAGCAGTAAAATTGACCCATTCATCACACTTTTGTAGTAGAAAACCAGCATCGAGAAAATGCTGGTGGAAGTTATTGCCTAATATAGACACTGCAGAACCAGAATCTAACAATCCAAATAACCTATCACCGCGTACGTTGATAGCAGCATACGGCCGTAAGTCATTAGGAGGTTTACTATTGATGATTGAAGCAACAGAATAACTGGAGAAATAAATTTTGATAGTGTTCAACCAATCATTCCAATCGTCTTTGTCGAATTTACTAATCTTATTGCTACAATCATCATAAGTATCTAGTTTTTTGAAGCCTGACAATTAGGACAATCGGGGTATTTAACGTTTTTCCTGCCACATTTAAAACAGATCGGAAAACGATCTTGCTTACATTCACGAAGCGAGTGTTTGTCAGTACGACAGCGCGGGCAAAACGTAGGAACACGATTATCATCACCAGAACTATGACCTTTGTTAGAATGTATGGGTGCAACTTGTTTTGTCTCTGCATGAAAATTGCCTTGTGAGCTTTTATTATATCTGTTGTAATTATTTGACTCGTATTGTTTGCTATGGTAATTTTTGTAAAATGATGAATTTTTATTGTTATTATTACTATATTTATTGTAGTTAGAACTGTAATTTTTATTGAATTTATTTTTGTTACTTTCAGTTTGAAAGGCTAAATCAGGAGCAATTGTATTTTCAGTAGCTTTAGGTGGTTCATGAAATTGTTTAGTTAGAATTTGAATTTTTTCGTAATTTCGGCAAACAGCACTCAATGCCGAAATAGATTCAATTGCCGAAGGATTAGAGGCAAGTACATTTGCGTAACACGGGCGGATGTTATGTAACAAAATTTTTAGCTGGTCTTTTTCGGAAATTGGATCAATAAGTCTTGAAAACATTTGGCTCATAATCGCTAAATAAATCACTATGTTCTCAGATTCACCCTGAGTACGATTATTAATTTCTTTCAAAAGTCTATAATCATGATCATAAAAAGTAAAATCTTCAACCAAACGCTTTTCCAATTGTTTCCAAGAATCTATTGTATGTTTCGTGCTTCGAAACCAATGCAAGGCCTTGCCCAAAAAAAACTGAGAAGCATTGTTTAAAAGTTTATCCGTAGAAATATTTTTTGCAGCAGTATACTCTTGCAATTTTTGTAAAAACAACCTTACACAACCTTCGCCGTCAAATTTAGGCAATTTAATATCAAAGGAATGGTCACAATTTACGACTATGGCCGATGCAGAACTATGAGGTTGTGGTTGGGCGGTTTGGATTTCGGGTAAGGAACCTTTTAAAGCTCGTAATTTATTATAAAGCGGCAGAAATTGTGCATTTACAGATTTATAAGCTTTAGCTATAGCAGGGTCAGTCGCATTTATACGTTTAAGCCGATGATAAAGATGTGAGGCTAATGCGCGGGCACGATCATAAGGACTAATTTCGAATTTTTCCTCTAAAGCCTTAACACGCAAGGAAAGCTCATCCACCGAAGCTGAAGCAGCCGCTAAATCATCAGCAGGTTCTAGGCCAGATTCAAGAATATCACCACTAGGTAGTGTTGGAACCAACTTAGTAATTTGTTTCTTAAGTTCTAGTACGCTAGTAGCTGGTTCTTCGCCACGAATAAGCACTTCGTATGTGAGCTCACTTTTATTAAGTAAAAAATATTTGATTGCCCCGAAAGGATGAGTTGCCATTATTCTATACTAAGTATTAAACAATTTAACTATACCAAAATATGCAGGATATGACTTAAATTGGATGCACAATAAAATGAATTACAGCTTAGAAAAAAAACTACTACAAAATTTTGCAACCAAAATCAAGAAATATTGAGACCTATACACAATACCTTCAATAACTTTGACGCTCTGCTCTCCTTGTAGATCTTTACAATGATGACTAAGTACGATTGGTGATAAGAAAAAATTAAAAGGAACAATTAAATGCACACACCAATGGCATAAAAATTGGAAAAACTACGAATTTCTACAACTGATACGTATTCCAGGAGGTAGTTCCAAAAATATTTTTCAAAAATTGTAAGCTAAATCACAATTTTTTTTAACAATTATTAGGCTTTTATTTAATTAAATAAGTGTAATAAAACAGTAAACACCATAAATTAAGCAAGTGGAATACACATCAAATTATATTAATACTCTCAATACGCAGTATTAGTTAAAGTACGTACCAGTTGCTGAAGGTCACCTTTCGCTTACAAGGTCATCGTAGCACGCCGTAATGCTAAAATAAATTAAGTGCACTAACGAAGATTGAAATAAGGGGTGCAAGAACAAAACCACGTTAAAGGCGCCACTGTAACGTTTATCGTTACAGAATAATTCAGTGGGTCACTAATAAAAAGATCTTGAAACCTTCAATAAAAGTATATTACAAAGTATATTTCTTGCACTCCAAATTACAACCTCGGTACAAAGGTATAATAGACTGGCCTTAGTGGCTTTGGCTTCAGCAGCGGGCCGGTGAGAGGGTAGGCTCGTGATGTTGGTTCCGAGGATCAAGGATGGGCCGCGCAGACACGTGGTAGGGCGCGCCGCGGACGAATTCGTCTCGAACCTTCTCCGAGACGTGAAGGCGTACAAGGAAACCTGGAACCACGCAATTCCTTGTGTCAGGAATGTTCCTAAATGAGCCCGTCATGCCATCTAACCCGACGTAGATAGACCAGTCTATTTGGTTTTATTTTCACACTATCGGCGGCACGACGGAACTCAGATCAGGAGGCAATAGGCATATGATAATAATAATTGCAACTCACCCCAGCGGGTTCAATATCACTCCAAGTACTTAAGTAGCAATCGATAAATAATGGCTATTAGCAGCACAGCATAGGTAGCATCGATACGGTTAGATTAATATAAAAAATTACGTATTTAAAATACCGAACGTTATACTCTGATTTGACTTGAAAACCTTTTAACTATTAGGAGGCTACGCTGCGACTGGCGTGCGGTGCATAGGACGCTTCACTCAAACCAGTTTTGAGACGTTAGGGATCCGCGCCGGCGGTGCATACGAGCAGCTCGAATAATAAAACCCTCGCCGCTAATGTTGTGAATCGAGTTTTTTAAAAGGTTCCGTACAGCGTAATTAAATCTTTTGACCGCCAATAATATTTTTGAAGTAGTTTAAGATTTATTTTACTAAGATAACGCACTACGTTACACCACTCTATCCAAACCTGGGGGGTGCCACTGGCCCGGATAAAACATCGGACGAGTGCACATCCCCATGTGAGGGGGCGCATAACCTGCTGCCCTGCCATACCTGGCGTAGGGCGGGTGGTACTCCAACCGAGGGTACTCATGAAGTGGCGGGGAAAACCGCTGTGGCTCCGTCCTCCGAGTAGGAGCCGGTGCGGAGGGAGGTGTCCCACCTCTCACTTCCGCTCTAGGGCCCCCGCCCATGGGGGCCCTATCCAAGGCCTGACCAGCCACATACTGGCCATGTGCTGTGGGCGCAGGATCCCGGACCGCCGAGACCCGCGCCGGCACTCGACCCCCATCTCGAGGGGGGGTGCGACGAGCGAAGCCACGTCCGCCGTCCGACGGTGGAGGGCTTCGCGCACTAGCGCCCCCGCCCATGCGGGACCCCTGCCTCCTTGCCTGGGAGCCAGCCTCGCTCCGGTTCATGCAGAGCATCAAGTGGTGCCGCCCATGGCTTGCACTGCATGGCTTGGCTCTGTGGCAGTCACGTGCGTAGTGACTACCTAGGCAGTAAAAACACAAGTCATGTCGCTTCGCCACGCGACGCCTTTGTTCTACTGGCAGCCGTTGCCAGTCCCTGCATTGCAGTAGGCTGTGACCCTTCCGGCCACACTGCAGGCAGTCCGCGTCCCTCGCGACTGCTGCCGTATTAACCACCCGAGCACCAGCTCCACGCGGTGACGGTGGCTGTGCCTGTCTGGGCTTCCCTCGCCATAAGGGGCCCGAGGCTCCGCGTTCTGGCGCCCTAGATGGCGCTGGTTCCGGCATGGAGCTCTCCGCGGCCCTAGCCTCAAATTCCAAAAATCTATACAGGTCGGAAAAGGTCGGTAGGGTATCGCTGTCCCGTTCAGCATTCTCGCGTTCGAAACGCGAGCGAATATCGTTGGGCAGTTTGCCCAGTATTATAAGTACCAACAAAAATGACCACTGGTCCACCGGTAGTCCCAAGGTACGCAGCGCGTTACAGGCCACTGTAACGGGCGTTAATAATTGCAGGCGCAGTTGTGCCCGATTGGCCACCCGAGGCAGGGCCAATAGCTGCGCCGCATGTGCGTCGGCCAACAACCGAACGTTCTGATAGCGGGAGTTCAATAACTCCCAGGCCGTATCATACTGGTCATCCTCCACACGGAGGTGCTGGATGAGCGACCGCGCTTCACCCTCCAAAGTCGAGAGAAGGTACGCCATTTTTTGCGCCTTCGTTAGGTCGTGTCTCGAGTCGACCAACGACTCGAACATGTTCTTAAAGGCGACCCACTCCTCCATCCTACCCCCAAAGTGGGACAGCTGAAGTGTGGGAAGCCGACCAGTTACAGCTGGCCCTTCCGGTCCACCGGATGTGCGAGGAGCGGGACCGCCCGCCTGTCTCGCTATAATGTGTGCGGCCTTCTCCACGATTTCATCGTGAAAGGCCAGAATCTGGTCAAAATCCTTGACGTGACCTGCCCAGACCGCTGGGTCCAAATCACCCTCGGTACCCAGGTAGCATTTATACGTCATTATGACGTCCGTTTACGGTACTTTTCGACGTAAGAGACGTCATGTCTTGACGTCGGGGAGTCCCAACAGATGACGTCAATTTGTCACAGCCTCAAGACGTCAGTTACTAACGTTAGAGAGACGTCATATACTAAACTCATAGGGACGTTACTGGGCCGTACATATTAGGTCAGCCACTGACGTTGGAGTAACGTCATATACTGGATTCATAGGGACGTTACTGGGCCGTACATATTAGGGCAGCCACTGACGTTGGGGTGACGTCATACACTGAATTCATAGGGACGTTACTGGGCCGTACATATTAGGTCAGCCACTGACGTTGAAGTGACGTCATATACTGAATTCATAGGGACGTTACTGGGCCGTACATATTAGAGAAGCCACTGACGCTTAAGTGACGTCATACACAGACGTTACTAAGACGAACACCTCAGGAGTATTGCCTACGGAAGCTGCCGTGCTCATGATACCAACAGTAAATGTTTTGCATAAGCAAGCTATTTTTACTTTTATTAAGGCGGGTATTATATAAATTGTAAGAACACACTGCTGATATCGTTAGCACGGCTGCTCCCCGTAGGTAATAGTCTGTAAAAAATTGGTGGGTTATAGTCTGTTAAAAAAGAGAACAGTCCTGGTTATTGAGTGAACTAACGTGCTGGCAAAACAAAAATAGCACTAAAGTCTAAGCTGCGCATTTAAGCTCCACGACGATTCTAACTTATTGGTCAGGGGCCCTAGATCAAAAGACGCCTACTAGCGCATACGCTAACACATTCTATTCTATCCCTCTTCGCACCATCGCGCAAATGCATAAGAGTAAGATGGAATTCAGCGCTTAGCATGTAGCGTTTGCGTTAGCAGGCATCTTACCTATGTACCATGAAGATACTTAAGGACTTTTATGGATGAAACTAAAAAAAACACAATGTAAGTACTATAATCTATATTAAAGATGCATTATATAAAGGACAGTGTACAGGACCATATGTTTAAAACATAAAAAACTAAAAAAATTACCTTGTACTTGGTAATTACAAAACAAGTACAAGGTAATTTTTTTAGCTTTTATTTTATGTTTTAAAATGTATGATGTCATGACTTAAAATAACATTGGTATCTCTAAAGCACTATCGAACTACTAAAGTAAAATTAACACGACCATAGCTTGACAATTTTAGATAGATACGTACAACCATGACGGCGACTGACCGCGTGCTCTCTCGCTCACATTGGTTCCCCTTCTCTCTTTCTTTATATAAGGATTGGTAAGAGAGGAGGGGGACCAAAGTGAGCGAGAGTATATGCGGTTAGCCGTATTCGTGTAGGTTAAGGCCATACCCAAATTTTCCGGGGTCCAGTGGCGCCGCCATTTGAAATAAATCATTTAAAAGGAAACGGAGATATCATTCAAAATTGTGTCTTGGTCAAGCCCTAGATAACCCTTAAAACTATTTTATGAACTACTGTTTATAATTTAAAGTGCGAACGTGAAGCTTTTCTACGCACATTAGCTAAAAGTGGCAGTTTTTCGCAAATTTGCGTAGAAAAGCTTCACGTTCTCACTTTAAACTACAAAAAGTAGTTTAAAAAAATACTTTGAATGGGTATCTAGAACTTGACCAAGACACAATTTTAAATGATATCTCCGTTTCCTTTTAAATGATTTATTTTAAATGGCGGCGCCACTGGACCCCGGAAAATTTGGGTATGCCCTAAGGGAGTGTTGCCTCTACTTTACCAACTTCATCCATACAACGATGAAATTTAACCTAAAATTCAGTGATGTTCCGGATTTCCAAAAAAAAGATCATAACTTTAACCCTTTCGAGGCCACGATAACAGTTGTAGCATGGCTGAAATGTACTTGAACTTAAATTTTATTTGTGCGTGTTTAGGTCTAGTTTTTACTGTACGCAATGACCAATATTTGCGACGTTGGCGCAGAAAAGGTTAAAACAAAGAAAATTTCTAAACATAGGTACAATTTTGTATGAGTGACCACTTAGCTGATCCCACAAAAAGCAATTTTGTCAACTCCGCCTACTGATTCGTTAAGTACCGACAATCACGACCAAACTGCCTTTGTTTGATACGTCCCCCGATACCATCCTGTATGTTTATTCATAAAAACAAGTTTCATTTAAAACATGTCAATCACAATAATCATAATCATGAAGCATTGGAATGCTTAATATATACCCGTTATTGTGGACAACCACACATTTGGTTAAAATGTCATTAACAGGTATCAATTTAAAATGTGAATATTTTTTTACTACCATAACATCAATAGCTACTGAATTAAAAGGGTACTCAAAGAACGGCTGATAGTTTACAAACTCCTTTCCATAAATAAATAAAGTATGATTTTTAAGGATGTTGTGTATCTTAAACACCTTCCTATCCTTAGTAAGACAATAACAATCAGCTTCACGAGATTCTGCTACATATAACGTATATTTTTTATATGTTAGTTTTTTATAGCATTCATATACATTTTCCTCAGGTAAAGGTCCAGAATAAAACTGGTCAGAAACAGTTATTTTCGATGAGGAGCTGTATAATTTTGAAGATTCCATTTCTTTCAATCTTCTTACAATTTGTTGTAATGGCTTATTAGGCGATCGTACTAATTTCTTTAAACTCTTCAAATGATTTTCAAATGGGAATGCTGAATATTCATCAAGTGTACCAAAGAGGCGCACATCATCGCATATATGACATAGCATGTGAACATTATATACCAAAAAATGTAATCCATAAACCGATTTTGAATGATTTATAAAAATCAGAAGTAATTCCTGAGCCAAATCTATACCAAGTTCTCTGATATGTTTGTTAGAACATAAAATCGTGATAGCTGAATGAAAAAGTAGAAAATTTTCGTAAAGTGAACGTGGCAAGATGCCCTTTAACACAATAGGACCTACATATAATAAAAACATTCGATATTCAGTTGCTTTCCATCGAGCTAATTCTGATAAACTCCGCGGTTTTCTATTAAATTCAACTGGTATTTATTTCGAACAATAGATTAGTTTTTCAGATATTATTTTAATGAAGTGACTTTGTATACGAACCCTTAAATCGCCACTAATCCACATATTTAACAGCTTACGCGTTACACCCAAACAAACATTATGCATATACTCGTATTCAGTAGGGAATAAAGATATCAAATCTATAGGGAGCCGTAATAGTGGTGACTTTCCAACATGATGGTCTTCATCAAGCTGCGAACGAAATGATTCATTAGTCCTTGTGGGTGCTGATACACTTTCATAGATCACGCGACCGCGGTATTCGCCTGCCTCTATACACTTGTCGCAAGCTGAATAACCACCATGTTGTTTAGTACACTTGATAAATGCTCGTGCTGGATCGTCACAAATAAAGCTATGGATTCTAACGGTGTAGTGAATATTTTCAAGATCTAAACCATTTCTAAGTAATATTTCTGATTCGTCGACAAATTGCTTTAGAAAAACATCTAAAGGTGAAGGTTTAGCTTGACCACAGAAAAGTGCGACAACAAATGGTCTGGTATTCGGAATATTTTTTAGCAATCCTAAAATGGGCCACAATTGTGTATTGGTACTTTTGAATAAGGGAATGTTAAAAGAAACTTTAATTTCTCTATTACTAGCATTATTGCCAGTATCGTCAAATAGTTTTATTTGTTTTTGAATTTGCGAAAGAAGACCTAAATAGACTAATTTTCCAGTATCTAACTTAGTAATCTCAAGTTCCAAAGGGGTTGTCAATAATGTTCTGCTATCTTTTGGTAATCCAGGGCATAAAGGAGACACAATTTTAAGAAGACTATTTAAAGCATTATGTGGTATTTGATATTGAGTGGCCCAATGTTTTAACTCTGTTTTGAAATCATCATCTTGTTTAGACTTAACAGAATCTGAATCTGATAGTGAATGCTCATCATCAAAAGTAGCAATATGATTTTCATGAGAAATGTCTGTTGCATCAATAAATTGGAATTATTACTAGAACCTTGTGATACAATTTCAGATTGAGAATTATTATATAAAGTACATGGCAAATTAACTAAGCAAGGTGACGCATTTACAGCTGTAGTACTCTCTTGTAAATTTGAAATTACACTTAACTCTGCTTCCTTTGCTCTTCTTAATAATTGACGTTTGCCAACTATAGCCTTTTTTGAGTATTTTATTTTCTCTGCCATGTTATTCATTTTTATTACCCTTCTTCAATCTTTCATGGGCGTGCTTTAGTCAACTTTTAATGAAATCTTCTACTTCTTTCGCTGTAGACCCAGATGTTGTGGTGACAACTCCTTCTATAAAAAGATATAATTTGTTGATGTTAGAACTAAGCAAAATCAAAACTTTAAACTACATCTCCAGCATATATATATATATATATATATATATATATATATATATATATATATATTATATATTATATATATATATATATATATATATATATATATATATATATATATATATATATGCTGGATTTTATCTGGGCTCATGAAAGGTAAATTCTGCTTTTATTCTATTATGTCCCTGTCGGTGCAAAGGTGGTTAAGAAATACACAAGTGTTGAATATGCTATTTTCCTCTTTGGCCATTTTAAATCTATTCAACTAGGTAAATAGTTGAAAATTCAATATACATGCAATGTAATTCTAACCTTTTTTTGTAAGTAACTCGTTGGCGGGTAATAGAACAAAAACAGATAATAGCATTCATGAGCCCAGTTCAAATAATCTACACTAATACGCGTAAACTTACCCACAATACAATCCCGCAGGCGGAGTTGGCAAAATGGCTTTTTCTGGGATCTTTTCCCATAGAAGTTGTATTGTTCGGCTAAGTGGTCACTTAAACAAAATTTCGGCATACGCGAGACTTTGCTCGATATATCTCTCCCTCCAAGCGTTCTCATGTATGAAACCTGTAACAAATAAAATAATGTATATTTGTAAAATAGCAAATTATTTCTCTACTTGGTCCAATGGTAGACTGGCAGAGAACGCCATATGGCGTTAAGTCCACCATTTGTACACTTTTTCTTGTGCAATAGTTTAAATAAATAAATAAATTGCTGATCGCACTAAAGGAGTGAAGATTAGAAAAAACTTTTTACATAACTCAATAATTATAAATTACACCACCTGCTTCAAGCTGTTCCTTCCTTCTTTTTATGTAAGTTGCCTGAAAGAGATAGCTCTATAGCTAAAAGGCCGCTGTAATGCTTATGATGTGAGTGCTTATGTAATGCTTATGTAAGAGTAATTGTATTGCAACTTACCAAGTTGTCATAGTTTTCCTTCTTCTCTATTAAATTTTCAATGACATTTAATTCCTCGGAATTTTTAATTGGAAATTTAAATTCTGGGTCTAGAGTACCTTTTGTGCCTGTATTATTTAAAAGGCTTATTATTTGCTGATTTTGGGTTTTTATGCATGTCAATAACGACAACAATTGTGTTTGGTACCCTAAAAAATAAAGAGCAGGTACCTATTAGTAGGATCAGCATCAGAAAATTACATAGCGACAAAAGTGCTAAGTGGTCAAATATATCGGAACAAGACTTTATTGTCAAGGACTTAAGAGCATGTATATTTGACCACTATATATATATATATATATATATACGATGCGATATATGTTATGTCGACTGTACACACTCGCTGAGACAACTCAAGAAGGGCACGCTATTTTAATCATCCATTCTAATATTATAAATGCGAAAGGATTAGGTACCATTTCACATTAAAACTGCTGAATTTGCCGCGGCCCATGTGGACGGTTGTTTTCATCGGCCGCACGACTAGCCCGGCGTTGTTGGCTTTTTCACCGAGATCAAAGGGCCGGACGTAGGAAATAGGAGAAAAGCTGGACAGTCGGACAAACGAAAGCATTTAGGAAAGTTCGGCCTGGAGAAGAAATAAGCTACTTTTATCTCGAAAAATTGCATACTTAGTTACTGCGGGATAATGATAACCGAAATCTAAACAGACGTAGTCTCGGTCATTTGCTAGTTTTTAATAAGTTAGAAAAGGATAAGCTTGTCTCTTACTGTCCCGGCGGGTAGGTGCAGTCGGTATTAATAATTTCTACATTAGGTATAACAAAAACATGGAGAATTCTAAAATCTTAATAGTCGAATAAAAAGTAATACCAATAAAATGTAATATATCATAGTATATCACCTACCTGTTAATACCGTTGCGGTGCGATTAATTGGACTCACGACCCTTCTTCTCAATTACCACATTTTATTTTTATTACTTTAAAACTAATATCTATTAAACAAAAATTAATTTTAAGATTAGGTTTATAAGATAAGGTAAAACTTACTACTTAGCGTAAAGCGTATTTTAAATCTAGTTAACAAAAATAAATATTGTTGTTACTTTTCTGTTTCTTGTTTTTTTTTATATTTACTTAGTCTAACTACCTACATGTAACCAAGCTAACTAAAATAGTTCGGTACAACCTACATGAAATTTCGGCAACAGTACCTTATTTTTCAATTTTTATTAATAATCAAACTCCGCATAGGTATTGCCTTAATTGGCTTCGTATTCCTCTTCAGGTAATGCAGTATCGGAGTATTTTTTTTTGTGATTTGGGTATTGGGTATGGTACATAAATAAGGTGATGGTGGTGAGTCGATAAATGAATTGGAGCTGGAAGTTAACTTCGTATAAGTTGGAAGTAGACAGTTCGTATCATAGTTATTTACTGCGTTTGTTTCTTGAAAATTTCTTGAAATAGCCGGTGTTATCGATGGCGTGTATGAAAACGATGTAGTAGGAATATTGTTCTCAATATAATTTTTTGACACAGATGTAGACGGTTTGATCCTCGTTGCTGCCAATCGATCATTTGAAAAAGATGGCATCGTCGTTTGCCTATTGCCGGTGGAAGATATGTTCAATTCAGTTGTATCTGCAGTTGTTTCTTGAGAACCTCTTGAAATAGCCGGTATTTTTGATGGTGTGTGTGAAAAAGATGTAGTTGAAATGTTTGTTTCATTGTAATTTTCTATCTCAGATGTAGACGGTTCGATACTTGTTGTTTCCAATCGATACTTTCTAGAAGATGGCATGGTGGTCTCATTGCTATTTCTGGTAGCAAATATACTGGATTCAGCTGTATTCGGACGATTGTGTTCAGAATATGACATGCTGTCGCTTTCATCGGCAAGTCTTATTTCTGCCTTATTGGCAAGACGAAAAATGGCGCCCTTTAATTTGGCTTGGATGTTCTTTGGCATCGTTTTGACCGTTCGGCCCATTGTTAAAAAGAAAATGATTGTAGGGTCATCTTCTATCCGCTTATTTTCAATATATTGTTTCAATAATAAATTTGACATTTTGAGTGGCTGTTCATTGGACTGAGGTCGTGGTAATGGTAATAGTTGCGACTGTGGCTGTGGTGATACTGATAGCTGCGAATCAGATCCTGGTGCAGGTGATAGCTGCGGCTCCGGTACAGGTGACTGTATGGAATGAAATTCGCAGTCTGTGGTGCTTTCTGATAGCTGAACCACTTCTGTTATCTCTCAACGAAAGGCGTCTTTAATCTAGCGTCTTTAAACTTAACACAAATTATGAAACTGCATTGACAGCATATTACGCATATGCATACTCGTGGTTGAAATATGGAGTGATTCTCTGGGGTAACAGCACCGATGCAGACGATCTTCTAGTTATGCAGAAAAAATGTGTACGAATATTATGTAACCTACCGTACAGACACACCTGCCAACCGTTCTTTATAAAACATAATATTCTTACACTACCCTCAATCTACATACTTGAATGATGCTCATTCGTAAGAAAACATATGTCCCTCTTTAAACAAGTGAAGGATACTCACACAATAAACACACGGCACAAAGACAGACTAGCGATCCCGGTAAGTAAACCTAAAGGAAAAGACTTAGAAATATATAAAAAGGGTCCGTACTATAAGCTCCCAAAACACATGACATTGGAAGAAAATGATAAAAAATTCTTTAAAAAAGTAAAAGGGTTACTATTATCAAAGGGATATTACTCGGTCAATGAATTTTATTATTAATTAGATGACAAATTATAATATGAATAGCGTTTTAAAGAAAGACTCAATACACACCAAAATATATAGGTACGTAGTTTAGTTCTAGTTGCAGTTTAAGTTTGAAATAGCATTTGACCAACGCACTTGCAGTAATTGTAATATTTATATTGCTTAAAAACCTATAATGACGTAGAACAAATTTATAAATCTAATCTATAAATCTTATTTATATTAACTAATATTTTCTAACAATTGAAATCAATTTAATTTAATGTTTAAGAATTTATGTATGTTAATTCTTTTTTCTTCGCATACAAATATGATTCAATTAATATTATATAAACTCACATAAATTCCTATAATTTCGCAATACCCTGCCAGGATTTATGTACTTACCTACTAACCATCTTCTGTATGAGTGCATGTAAGCGATAAATAAAGAAAAAAAAAAAAAGAAGGCCTTTTCTATAACTATCTCTTATTTTCTACCAGGACCTCTGGCAATCCTCAGCTGAAACGATATAAATAAAGTAATATAATAATTCTGTAATGCTATTTATTTATTACTAAACCTCGCGCGTGTGGTTTAATTTGTGAATAAAATGTAACCTATGTCACTGTCGACACGATAGACAGCCAACATAATCATTAAGGAGTTAGGTATTTGTTTCGTTTAAAAATGAAAAAACCGACCAAGTGCGTGTCGGGCCATGCGAAGTGTATGGTTCAATAGTTGCAAACGCCAAATTTGAGTTTTAATCAGTTTCCGAGTGAATTTAAAGTTGGTCGCCTATAACATTTTATTTATATTTAGTACTGTGCTAAATTTCGTTATTTATACTACTACTGTATTTTTTTTATTACTGAATACTAACATCAGTTACAATTTTATTATACACTATACCTGTATCTGAGTTATTTGTCGGTGTTCGCTACAGAGTAATACTATGGTTTATTATAATTACATTTTGTTTCAGATTTTTAACTACTGCTATCAGTTTCAAAGCGTTAGCTCACGAGTATCGAATGGGATATAGCACTGTACATGTAATTATTCACGAAACTTGCTCCGCTTTATGGAAATGTTTACAGCCGCGTGTTATGCCGAAACCGACACCTGAACTATGGACGAAAATAGCATATGAATTTGAAACTCGATGGAATTTTCCAAACTGTATTGGAGCTATAGATGGCAAACATGTTAATATAAGAGCACCCTGGAACAGCAGTAGTCAATTTTATAATTACAAAAAGTTTTTCAGTGTTGTTTTATTAGCCATAGCTGATGCAAATTACCGTTTCGTTGTAGTAGACATTGGAGCATACGGACACAATAGTGATAGCGGCATTTTAAGCAGCTCCCAATTAGGACGAATGTTGAAAATTAAACACTAGGAATACCACCTAATAAATGTTTGCCAGGTACCACTGATCCACTGCTACATGTTTTTGTTGGAGATGAGGCATTCCCGTTATCTGAACACATAATGAGACCTTTTCCCGGAAGTCAAGTGTCAACGGATGTCGAAAAGAAAATTTTTAATTATCGCTTAAGCCGTGCAAGGCGTATTGAAGAGAGTAGTTTCGGAATACTAATACCTCCGCCTCATACCGTAATACCGAGATATTGTATGTCAGACATTCCCGCGCAATGTCTGACATACAATATCTCATCATATCCGTATAAGCTTACACATGTTTATAGAACACTGATAATCAAGGTTACCACGACAGAAACCTTAAGGAAATGGCGTGGCAGGCCATTGCAGGCCGTGGCAGGACATATAATTAGGTATCCAAACATTTGCCATTAAAAAATTAAACATACATTAAATACCCAGCTTACTATTTTCTGAGAAATGTTATAATAAATTGATGGGGGTTCGAAGAACAAATGCAATCGCTATTAAAAAATCATAGTCAAATTTCATTCAAATGTTATATTTCCGCACGCTACTAGAACATCTGCGCTCGATAGCTGGCGACTCTCGACTGAGACGCGTTATTCCGTACGGAAAAAACCGTATGAGTGTGGTAGACGAACGGAATTCCGTATGTATGTGGCCGCTCTAATTCCAGCACATGCAATACGTTGTCTATGGTTGACTCGATCCATTTCCTACCAATCCAAACTTCAAGCGCCACCTGCCCGTAGCCATGAACACTAATTTGCGTTCCGTTCCCCACAGTTACCTTTTTGCTATGCACCACAGAGTATGAAGTGAATAGTTCAATGTCATTACTCATAATATGTTCACTCGCGCCTGAATTGACTAAAAACTTTAAATTTTTGAAATGTTCACCGGATGCACTGTGTACTACGAAGGCGTTGCTTTCTTTTTCCTTTTTAAATCGGCACTGACTTTTGATATGTCCCGGTTTATTGCAATAATAACACTTCACATTGTCCTTGAAATTACGATTCTCGTTACTGTTTTTAAATTCACTTTGAAAATGTCCCGGTTTCCCGCATTTATAACACTTGACGAGTTTTTTATAAAATTTTCGAGCTACAAATGCAGAAGACTATTGCGTACTTTCACCCTTTTCTTTGATTCTTTTTTCTTCTATTAACAATCTAGCCACTAGATTTTCATGGGTCTGCTTGTCATCTGGAGCAGATTCCCACGCTGAGACGAAGTGTTTGTAACCTTCTGGCAATGACATCAAAACCTTTGTGATGACAAACTTGTCAGATATGGGTTCACCAAGCTGCTTCAAATGATTTTGCATTTCCTGTATGTAAACACCGATATGTCTGTACCATCCTCATACTTAAACTGGAAGAATCTTTGCTGTACTATGTGTTTACTGGTTTCAGACTTTTGTTCGTAGACACTATGTAACTTGCTCCACATAGCTGCCGAAGTTTCACACGAGATGACTTGCAGCATGACTTCTTCAGTCATTCTCGTTACCAGTAACGTTTGAGCTTTTGCATCTTGTGTATCCCAAGTATTTTTCTGTGTAGCTTCCTCGGGTTTTACTTTTGTCCTGTCCACTATTCCGTAAAGACCTTGACCTCGCAGCACCACGGATATCTAAAATTTCCATATGTTCCAATTCTTGGAGCCCTCCAACTTTTTAATGTTGTGACGACTCTGCGTCAACAAATCCATCTTGATTCTCCTTCCTGTAGACAAACCTTCCTCATTCAAGTTTCCTTCCCGGTAACCTAACCTCAAAATGGTTTCCGCCACCTGGCACCACCGGTATGTCGACTTTCCGCTACTGTATTTAGCGATATTTTAGCCTGCATTTACTCATTGAAGCGAGTTATTGACCTGGGCCCATAACCAGATGAAATACAGGTGAAAATAGGCCGAAATATTTTTTAAGTAATTTATTTCCGCAGGTCACACGCGCACAGTTACAATAGATAATCGCCATGACAGACAGAGAGTGACAGAGACAGAGCTACATTATATCGACTATCTCGCTTAATACATTGTATTATAACAATCTATCTATCTATCGGATCTAGGGTCAGGATTTCCGCCGAGTTGTAAACTTTGAGCTCGACTCGACTTTTGTGATTTCTTCGGAGGCCGGCTGTTGCTGTAGTTGCCAGCATTTGCAGTCTTCCTCTCCGGGCAGTTCCGTAAAAAGTGTCCTTTGCCATTACACTTGAAACATCGGAGCTGTTTCTGTGTCTGCGTGACCAGGGCTGTGCGACCTTCGCTCTTGTCTTCGCGTCTTTGCACCTCTTATAATAGTTTCGAAGAAATAGCGTCAGTCGTCAACTTGAAGCTAGAATTCTCAGTCGCCATTATGAGCGGGTCATAGTCCTCTGTGAGTCCACTCAACATTATTACCGCGACAAATTCCTCATCCAAAGGCGATTCTATTTCTTCCAGTTGGTGGAAAATCTCCTTAATTTTGTGTAGATAAGACTCCATCGAGGGATTTTGAATCATCTTTGTACTGAAGAGATTCCGCAGCAGGCCCAATCTTCTGCTCAGACCTCGCCCTTCGTAGGCTTTCTTCAGGATGTTTCACGCCTCGTGCGCGCTCTTGGCAGAGCGTATGTACGGAATTACCGCCGGCGTCACAGACAGCGCCCAATTTACTAAAACTTTTAGCTGCTCCACACTTTGCGCAAGCGATGCAGCCATGTCGAACGCCGGTTCGCCGGCCGGTGTATTTTTCACGAGGTGAGAAAAATACGTGTAATCACGTGGAATAAAAACACTTGGCAGAGATTACACGAGATATATATTTCTGAGAGACGTACCGTACAATCGTGGTGGTACAGAGCAGTAGTCAAGACAGAGGTTAGCCAAGCGAGAGTTGGCATTTCTTTTTGACATATGTCACACTGACAGATGACGTCTTTTATTTTAGGTTGCGTTCATACACAATAATTCCAACAGGACTAGCATGGTGACCACTACTACGCCAGGTCGATAAAAATGGGCAGCTAGAGATGGGCATCTACCCGGGTATTTACCCACGCTTGGGTATTTACCCGATATGCACCGGGTATATACCCGTATCTACCCGTTTGGGTGGGTAGATTGGAATATTTATTTAAAAATTTGTGTGAGTCAACTATTTATGTGTAGAAATGTACAAAAAGGTTATATAATGTATAAAACAATGAATATCTCTAAAAGAAAAAATATCAAAGTAAAATCACTGATGCTTTCCATATTAAATATACAGATGCCATCTTATTTGTTATCTGATTACTTATTTTAACATATAATTAGGTCTACTTACGTTTGCCAGCAAAAAATGTGAACATAGACCAACAATTTGTATGTTTCCATACAACGGGTAGATACGGGTAAATACCCGGCATACTATTTTGTAGGAAATGTTATAACAAGTTGATGGGGGATCGAAGAACTCATCTATACGAATATCTTTTGTTCCGAGACCAACCCCGAAATCAGTAGTTTTGGCTCTTGGATAAGCAGTCAAAGATACCTAATCTCTATACATGTTTGAGGGTGCTCGTATATTGACATGGCATTTGATGTCTGATTGCTCATTTTAACATCTTATTAGGTCTACTTACGTTTGCCAGCAAAAAGTGTAAGTTTAGACATGTTAATTTGTATGTTTCCATACAACGGGTAGATACGGGTAAATACCCGGCATACTATTTTGTGGGAAATGTTATGACAAGTTGATGGGAGATCGAAGAATTCGTCTAAACGAATATCTTTTGTTTCGAGACCAACCCCGAAATCAGTAGTTTTGGCTCTTAAATTAGCAGTCAAAGATACCTAATCTCTATACATGTTTGAGGGTGCTCGTATATTGACATCGCATTTGATGTCTGATTGCACATTTTAACATCTAGTTAGGTCTACAAATATTTGCCAGCAAAAAATATATAGTTAGACCTGTCAATTTGTATGTTCCCATACAACGGGTAGATACGGGTAAATACCCGGCATGCTATTATGTGGGAAATTTTATAACAAGTTGATGGGGGATCGAAGAACTCGTCTATACGAATATCTTTTGTTGCGAGGACAACCCCGAAATCCTTAGTTTTAGCTCTTATATTAGCAGTAATCTCTATACATGTATGAGGGTGCTCGTATATTGACATCGCATTTGATGTCTGATTGCACATTTTAACATCTAGTTAGGTCTACAAATATTTGCCAGCAAAAAATATAAAGTTAGACCTGTCAATTTGTATGTTCCCATACAACGGGTAGATACGGGTAAATAGCCGGCATACTATTTTGTGGGAAATGTTATGACAAGTTGATGGGGGATCGAAGAACTCGTCTAAACGAATATCTTTTGTTCCGAGACCAACCCCGAAATCAGTAGTTTTGGCTCTTAAATTAGCAGTCAAAGATACCTAATCTCTATACATGTATGAGGGTGCTCGTATATTGACATCGCATTTGATGTCTGATTGCTCATTTTAACATCTTATTAGGTCTACTTACGTTTGCCAGCAAAAAGTGTAATCTTAGACCTGTTAATTTCTATGTTTCCATACAACGGGTAGATACGGGTAAATACCCGGCATACTATTTTGTGGGAAATGTTATGACAAGTTGAAAGGGGATCGAACAACTCGTCTAAACGAATATCTTTTGTTCCGAGACCAACCCCGAAATCAGTAGTTTTGGCTCTTGGATAAGCAGTCAAAGATACCTAATCTCTATACATGTATGAGGGTGCTCGTATATTGACATCGCATTTGATGTCTGATTGCACATTTTAACATCTTATTAGGTCTACTTACGTTTGCCAGCAAAAAGTGTAAGTTTAGACATGTTAATTTGTATGTTTCCATACAACGGTACCCGTATCTACGGGTAAATACCCGGCATACTATTTTGTGGGAAATGTTATGACAAGTTGATGGGGGATCGAAGAACTCGTCTATACGAATATCTTTTGTTTCGAGACCAACCCCGAAATCAGTAGTTTTGGCTCTTAAATTAGCAGTCAAAGATACCTAATCTCTATACATGTATGAGGGTGCTCGTATATTGACATCGCATTTGATGTCTGATTGCACATTTTAACATCTAGTTAGGTCTACAAATATTTGCCAGCAAAAAATATAAAGTTAGACCTGTCAATTTGTATGTTCCCATACAACGGGTAGATACGGGTAAATACCCGGCATACTATTTTGTGGGAAATGTTATGACAAGTTGATGGGGGATCGAAGAACTCGTCTAAACGAATATCTTTTGTTCCGAGACCAACCCCGAAATCAGTAGTTTTAGCTCTTAAATTAGCAGTCAAAGATACCTAATCTCTATACATGTATGAGGGTGCTCGTATATTGACATCGCATTTGATGTCTGATTGCACATTTTAACATCTCGTTAGGTCTTAAAATATTTGCCAGCAAAAAATATAAAGTTAGACCTGTCAATTTGTATGTTCCCATACAATGGGTAGATACGGGTAAATACCCGGCATACTATTTTGTGGGAAATGTTATGAGAAGTTGATGGGGAATCGAAGAACTCGTCTAAACGAATATCTTTTGTTCCGAGACCAACCCCGAAATCAGTAGTTTAGGCTCTTGGATGAGCAGTCAAAGATACCTACTCTCTATACATGTATGAGGGTGCCCATATATTGACATCGCATTTTATATCTTCTTACTCATTTAACCACTTTTAAGTATGTCTTTGCGCACCTCCCAACAAAAAAATTATAATAAATCAAAAAAGCCTATTATCAAAGTATGATTAGTATGGTGGTTTCATATACTTTAATGTCAGATTTGACGTCAACCTGCATTTTAAGCATATTATAGCGCTTGCACACACTTTCCGACACGAATTGCGAAGTAATTACTCATAAAATTCAATCTACCCACCAAATGGGTAGATACGGGTATATACCGGGTATTTACCCAATCTACCGGGTATATTCCCAAATGGGTAGATTGGGTATTTACCCGCCGCCCATCTCTAACCAGGACCGACCCTAAAATAAAACAGAAGGTACCTAAACAATAGTCGTGACAATAGGCACCCTTGAATTGAACGCAAAGGCAATTTTTTATAGACGAAGCGTCAGCGGCAGCGAAAGCGTTAAAATCTATCACTAGATGTCGCTGTTAAAAGTTAAAACTCGATTTAGTTCTCTAAGTCGAAGTAGTTAAGGCCATACCCAAATTTTCCGGGGTCCAGTGGCGCCGCCATTTAAAATAAATCATTTAAAAGGAAACGGAGATATCATTTAAAATTGTGTCTTGGTCAAGTTCTAGATACCCATTCAAAGTATTTTTTAAACTACTTTTTGTAGTTTAAAGTGAGAACGTGAAGCTTTTCTACGCACATTTGCGAAAAACGGCCACTTTTAGCTAATGTGCGTAGAAAAGCTTCACGTTCGCACTTTAAATTATAAACAGTAGTTCATAAAATAGTTTTAAGGGTTATCTAGGGCTTGACCAAGACACAATTTTGAATGATTTCTCCGTTTCCTTTTAAATGATTTATTTCAAATGGCGGCGCCACTGGACCCCGGAAAATTTGGGTATGGCCTTAATATGAAATGCATTGAAATTCAAATTAATGTATTTGTAAATAACATAAATATGTATAAACATAAGTCATCATGAGGTAAAAAATGAAAATGAAATAAACCTGAGAGGGAAGATGGCTCTCTTCTGGTTCCAGTAAGAACATTATGAAAAAAATATATAACTCAAAGCTACTTACCTAAATACTTACGGAACTATCGCGATCATCATCTAATAGCGATGGGAAAAAAAATCTTTTTTTTATACCTGAATTTTGCGGGGTCTAGTGGCTCCCTACCTGTCTAGCTACATTCTCAACAAGAACAAAGAAACGACGAATCAAAAACAAAGGCCGACTCAAGTGACCACGGTATTTCAAGGCCAAATTAGTGACCCTTATAATAAAAGTAATGTATAAGTTATTTCTAAGTTACGTATATTTCAACGCTGTAGTACATTGTACAAAATATCTGTTCCTTTGACTTCGTTCGCGTTTATTTCTTATTTATTACATACCTAGAACTCTGGCTTCAAAGCAACAGAAACCGAAATTACGGAACTAAATACCTATCATAAAAGTTTTCGAAGCACTCGTACAACAATGATGTTCATGGTAAAATATTTAACATCTTAGGTTTATTGCAATATTTGTTAACATCCCTAACATTTTTAAAAATAAAATATAATTACGATACCATCTTATTAACCTGAGTACGTCACTGTCAGAATCGTCATAAAAGATTGAAGCGCTTACTGGGTAGATATTAACAATGACGATCTGAGCAATGCAGTATTAGTGCGGGAAGTAGTGTCATGAGGTGCAAATTTTGGTATCGGAAGAATTCACTTGGTACAGATGTAATATACGTAAAGTTAGGCCCAACACAGACGACAGACTTTTTGTCCGATCGAGTCTGCGGCGCACAAATAGTCTGCGTGGCGCGCAAAAAGTCTTTCGCGGATTGTTCACGGACTCAACACACACGACGCACATTTTGAATCATTCTGTCGGCAGAACTGTAGGGACGGGACACGTACAGTTTTACACGCCATGGAAGTGCAAAGATTGTGATGTATTATTTTATACTTGAAGTACAGAAAAAGAAGAAATAGAAAATTTTGGGTACATCCTATACTTTTGGAGAGATTACTAAAAGGACAATTCCATATGAAACATGCAATTCCAAAACAATATCCGCACAATTTTTTCAAATTTTATAAAATTTCTATTAATACTTTTAATGAGTTGCTATTCATTTTAAGACCAACTTTGATACATTCGGAAACAATAATGAGAAAGTGCATTGGTCCAGAAGAAAGGTTATACTAGGCATGATACTCGGATTTTGAAGTATCATAAATTGCAGGTCTGTTTTGTATTTCATGAATTAACATCGGTACATCTATCTCTAGCGCCATGCTGTAATACCGCGCACGTCACGTCCACCACTAGCCGAGTGAAGGTCACAGACTAAAGTGCGCGACGTCTGTGTTAGCGCGAATTGAAGCATACGTTGTATTTTTTTCGCACACTTTTTGTGCGGCGTGGCGCGGCGCGGCGCGGCGCGGTCTGCCAAAATTACACGGATTTTTTGTGCGCCGCACTTTTTGTGCGTCGTGTGTGTTACTGCATGTAATTCCATAGGTTCTATTTTCACAGACTAAAAGTGCGGCGCGGTCTAGTCTGTCGTCTGCGTTGGGCCTTAAGCTAATTTAGCCCGGTAGCCATCCCCCACCCCCTGGGGGGTAGGTAGGGGGGGCATTCGAAGTTACTCGTCGCCGCGCTTCAGAAAAAAAATCATATCTGCTTCTATTTACCTAACACCTCAAGTGTGGTACCATTTTCTGATAAATCAGGCATGAGGAATTCTCAATTTTGAGTACAATTTTATATTTAATGTAAAGATTAATAGTAAAAAAGGGAAAATATTGACGAAAATATTAAATTCTGATTGCATTTTTTTTTTTTTTTTAACTGATTTATTTTACCATAAATCCTGTATTTTGTGCAACAAAAAAAATTACCTTAAAGGTTATTTATGTAGCTTTTAAAAAAATATACTTTATTATATATAGCTGTCATACATCTATCTGAAAAAAAAAAACGAACATGGCACGCGGCGGTGCCTAAGAACTAATTCAACCGTCTCGTCTCACATAATTTGTAGCAAGTATAAAGTTGTTTTTTAATTCAAAATATATAGAATACAAACTTTATTTAATTATTGACTGTCGCTTATGGTCTAATGTATCAATAGTAGTATTTTTATATTTATATTAGTTCATTTTTTCATAACATTTTCCACCACATTGTCATAATTCGGCACATTTTAATAGTTTTCTTATACAGTTGCACCTAACACTGCACCGTGACTTGCACTTGCACCGAATCAGTTGTTCACGACAAGCGGTAGCAGCCACTGGTGCAGTAGTTCACTTCGGCTTCCAATTATTTAGTTCAATTTCCTATCCCTAATACACCGGACTGGAACGATGTTGAATCTGCCCCATACGTGCACCCCATGGTAAACAGCTTTTAGAAGATGCTGCTGAAAATTCTCTGGCTGTCGGTCTTTTAAGAACAGCTCCCTCCTGAACTAGTTTAGCGATGTGCTCTGACTGACCTGAAATGAAAATCAGGTAAACAGGTATTGTAGTATTATTTTGATCAAAATAAAATAGAGCTATATTTAGGTACATGTCATTTATAATATAACCCACGTAGATACAATTTTATTTTGTGCTCATTTATTTACTTAGAGGTTTCGACGTCTCTGTCAGTGAGCATATTAAATTCACTAGTTGCTGATGAAAAAGTATTCCATGCTTTATAAGCGCTGCTAAAAACAGTCACATGCTGTTCTTAGCTGCAGCGATAGTTGAAAAAATAACATCGACCCCTGTAACGACGAAGAAGCTGGATGCTGATACGAGAATAATGGTGCATGTTGCTGACGAAGCATGGAATACTTTACCATCAGCAACTAGTGTATTAATATGCTCGCTAACAGAGACGTACGAAACACTAACCAAATTATTTAAAATATTGTCATAAGGTTGTATGATAAAATTGATAAAAGAGCACAAAATAAAATTGTATCTACGTGGTTATAAATGACAGGTATATAAAGCTGTATTTTATTTTGACCAAAATAATACTGCAACACCTATTTACCTGATTTTCATTTTAGGTCCAGTCAGTGCACATCGCTAAACGAGTGCAGGAGGGAGCTGTTCTCTAAAAAAAGACCGACAGCCAGAGATTTTTTGGCAGCATCTTCTACGAAACACTGAACTGCGCTCCAGGACCGAAATTGTCGATGTGGGTGTCAAAATGGCAAAACTGAAGAGGGAGTGGCCCGGACATGTTTGTCGTATAAGTCCGGAAAGATGGGCAAAAAAGGCGACGTTATAGATTCTAGAAGGACGCCGGAGTAGGGGAAGGCCAAGGAAAAGATGGAGGGACGAATATTGAAAGCTACATGAGTGGATGGCAGCAAGCTGCCTTGGATCGTGAATCGCGGAAGCATGAAGGAGAGGCCTTTTCCCAACAATGGGACACTATATATATAGGCTATTAAAAATAAAACAAAATCTTCTTCGAGCTGTTTACTATGGGGTTTTGAACGATACTTATGGGGTTACGATTTTGAATCAGCCCCATACGTGCGGGGCTGATTCAAAATCGTTCCAGTCCGGCGGATTAATAATAAGAAATTGAACTAAATAATTGGAAACCAAAGTGGACTACTGCACCAGTGGCTGCTACCGCTTGTTGTAAACTAATTCAGTGCAAGTGCATGTCACGGTGCAGTGTTAGGTGTAACTGTCTAAGAAAACTATTAAAATGTACCGAATTATGACAATGTGGTGGAAAATGTTATGAAAAAATAAACTAATATAAATATAAAAATACGACTATTGATACATTAGAACATAAGCGACAGTCAATAATTTAGTAAAGTATGTATTCCATATATTTTGAATTAAAAAACAACTTAATACTTGCAACAAATTATGTGAGACGAGACGGTTGGATTAGTTCCTAGGCATTGCCGCGTGCCATGTTCGATTTTTTTCAGATATAATATGTATGACAGCTATACATAATAAAGTATATATTTTTTAAAAGCTAGTTAAATAACCTTTAAGATAATATTTTTTGTTGCACAAAATACAGGATTTCCGGGAAAATAAATCAGTTAAAAAAAAATGTGATCCGATTTTAATATTTTCCCTTTTTTACTATTAATCTTCACATTAAATATAAAATTGTACTCAAAATTGAATTCCTCATGCCTGATTTATCAGAAAATGATACCACACTTGAGGTGTTAGGTAAATAGAAGCAGATATGATTTTTTTTCTAAAGCGCGGCAGTGAGTAACTTCGAATGCCTCCCCTACCTACCCCCCAGGGGGTGGGGGATGGCTACTGGACTAAATTAGCTTAACTTTACGTATATTACATCTGTGCCAAGTGAATTCTTCCGATAACAAAATTTGCACCTTCCATACATTGGGTGACACTACTTCCCGCACTATATTATATTGTAAGTATTATTTGTCATTTAATAAGTAATAATTATAAAAAATAAAAAAAACAAACAAAACGTGATTAATGAGTGCGAGTCGGTAGTTCTGCTTCCAGATGTTACTCCTCACGCCGCCTTATCGCATGCGCAAGAGGTAGCGGCGCGGCGGCCAGCCGGGTCCTGTCCGCGTCACCGCGTTACCCCGCACCCCCGCAACAATTTGCCGCGAATTACATATTTATTATCATGGAAAATATATAAAAAATTACATTTTGAGTTGGATTTCACTTTCGACATTTTATTAATAGTGAAGAAACAAAAGTACCAAAAATAATTCCTGTTGCAATTTTGTTTTAGGCCCCATTACTCAGATATTTTTGCACTTATTATTTTTATTGGATTCGACATGAAATTTCAATATCGGCATAAAGTAACCCAAAAATAATATTTATCTTTATTGTTATCGTTTTTTTCTTTCTGCGCCATACTGAACAAGTCTATTTTTCTCAGGTAGAAGACTCAAAACAAAAGAATCAAAAAGAAAGTCCGCCTCTGGTGGCGACGGTATTTTAAAGGCCAAATTATTGAGAGTGACCCTTTGACCACTTTTTATGTAATTTCTTAGAATCGGATCTATTGTTCTTGTGTACCTACCTATCAATACGAGAAACGTACAACAAGTATGTAGGAACCTACCTATTTTACGTTTCTAGTATTAACATCTACAAGATAATTTGTAATCGAACGTAAATAAAATAATGGTACCTATTTATTCAAATTAATTTATTTCATTTATAATCAACTCTGGGAGCCCTGTCCATAAAATGTCCTAATGGACAGGGCTCTCCATGTGCGCCGCTACGCGACACTCAGCTTTCTCGATGCCGCCGCCAACGCACTCGTCTCGAGTAAACTGCGGCTGCGGCGCCGGCAGCGCCTCAATTTCTGGCAGGCGAAGCCAGTGGTAGAGACGACGCCGCTATTGCATCGCTTCGTCCATCGGCAGAGGGAGCGGCTCCACCTGCACCGCCTCCGGCTTCACCACCCCCGGCTGCACCGTCACCGACTCCGACGCCTTCGCCAGCATGACGTAGCCGCCGCCGCCGCGGCCGCACCAGAGAAAGATGCGCCGCCACCAAGCCACCTTTACACCCAACAGCGGTGTTCTGTAAACAATAAAAGAAAATATGTAGGTACAGTTTCGTATATTCGAATAATGTTGCTATAGCATCGCTTCGCATTCGCAAGCTTCTTGTTCTTGATTTTTAGATCCAGTTATGATATCCTTTGCCATTGAGATGACTTTATCTGGAGCTTCTTGCAAAATTGAATAGTTGTAACTGTCTACAGCGACATTATTATAAAAAAACGAACACCATGAAGACTTCATTGTTGAGTTTATCCTTTTTTGAAAAATCTTGATTCGATAATTTTTGATTGGAACCATTGCCAATCTATGTAAGTATCAATGAAAATTCAGCATGAGCCTGTCTCATGACTTGCGTTAGTTCAAAAAATTTTAGACTTCGCCATAAATGTGGACCAACCATTGTCGTTTTAATAGGTATATATCAATGTTGCTCTTACTGGTGGCGCCCTGGCGCCTGGCGTAAATCACCAATTAAAATGACGTCAATGCCGCCAAAATCAACATTATGATTTGCAGTAATTTGTTTTAAAAAAAATAAATAAAAATAAAAATTTCTTTATTCAGACAAAAAAAGTCCGTTTATTGTTAGTGCGAAAAGAATAACTTAAAAACTATGTTAGTTACCTACAAACTTATATTAATTTAAATATCTTCTTGTCCTACCGTGCGACCCCGGGACCACTGCATGTTCATGTACCCAGTGACGCACTATAGGACAGTCATATTTGACACTTATGACCCTCAGAATATTGTTGGTGCTACCGCGGACCCTGCGCATCAGCGACGCGATTCGCTTCCGTAGGATGGCATGAAAGCCGTCGACGTGTGCTTGTAAAAACATATTTGATGCACTACAGTACCGCGGCAGCCCCAACATCACTCTGAAGGCATCATTATATTGTACTCGGAGAGCATTGAAAGCGCGTTGCGTATAACTAACCCACAAACTGCACGTGTACATTGATTGACAGAAGGCTTTAAACAAGGTGATTTTAACTTCTGTACTACATCGTGCAAATTTGCGAGCCATCATATTGCAACGCACTGCCAACGCCATCCTTTCCCTTTCCATATCAGTATCGTCGTTCATGTTTTCGGTCACAACGTGACCCAAGTACTTGAAAGACGACACTCTCGCAAGTGGCTTGCCATTCAGTGTAACAGCCGGGACATGGTCTACTTTACGACTCTTCGCCTGAAACACCATAAATTCAGTCTTTTTCACATTAAAAATTAGGCCATGAGTTTTAGCATATTCCTCACAGACTGCTAGGAGCTTTCTAAGTGCAGCGATTGATGGACTCAGCAACACAGTATCGTCTGCATAACTAATGCTATTGACACATTGGCCGTCAATTGAGCATCCTACACCTGTGTTGCTCAGTTCAACAATGAGCTGATTTATGTACAGGTTGAAGAGAGAGGGTGAGGTCAGGCCACCCTGTCTCACCCCGCACTCCAGCCTATACTCATCGGAAAACTGCCCAGCCCATCTAACCTGGTTAGTCTGGTGTTCATACCAGTACTTAAATAAGTTCATTACATCAGACGGTACACCCGCATCCGTCAGCTTAGGCCATAAGATCTCATACCTAACCAGGTCAAATGCTTTCTTCTGATCGAGGAAAACTGCATACACACAAGTTTTCCTGTCCGTATAATACCTAACAGTATGCTTCAGAGACAAAATTGCGCTTTCTGTTGATAGTCCAGGTCTAAAGCCGAACTGAGCGTCGTGTAAATTAAGATTTAAGCGAAAATTAATTTTGGCTAACAGTTTTGCACTGATCATGCTGATTTTATTAAAATCAATACTTTGACGTATCTAAAAAGAGATCTATATAACATTTCAGATGATACTGGCAATAGTTTAGAAAACGAAATTTTAAGAGCCGTATGAACCGTTGTACCATCAATTGCCAAAGCAGCTTTACCAGTAGATGCGCAAGCTATATACGAATTACAGTAACCATCATTGTCAGAATATCTATTGTAGATTTTCATTATAAGTTAAATAACAAAAGTCTTGCCACTGCCTGCTGGACCAGTGAAAAAAACTTGAAATGGTTGCTGATTTTGACTTTGAAGATGAAATATAATATGCATTAAAAAATATTTTTGCTCACTGTTAGCCGATCTCATTAAGTCGTTGAATTGTTGAGTATCCATTATATTTTCTTTTTTTTTTTTGCAATAGCACGAAGTTTGCTGAGTGTTGCATTTCGTATATCAGCATTAAAGAGTTTAACGACAGAATCAACATCCTGTAGTACGGAGGGGTGCACTGAAAATTTCGGGAATCAAGGAAATTATACAACATTATTAGTAAAAAATATATTTATTGTTTTTCGAAGTATTCTCCTCGAAATTTGACACATTTTTCCATTCGATGGAACCAATTATTAAAACATTCATTCCATTCTGAAGTTGGAGTACTCAAAATGGCCGTTTTGTAGGCGTCTACCGCTTCTTCAGGTGTCGAAAATCGTTGACCACGCAATTTGTTCTTAATTTTGGGAAAAGTATAAAAATCATTCGGGCTTAGGTCGGGGCTGTACGGCGGATGGTCTAATAATTCAATGTTTACTTGCTGTAAATACTCTTTTGTTCTGTGGGCGGTATGGGAGCTCGCATTGTCGTGATGGAGGATGATGCGGCGGTTGCAGTTCTCTTTACGGAGTTCAGAGACGACCTGCGGCAAACAAATGCTAGCATACCATTCTGCATTGACCGTTCTTTGTCCCTCAAGAGGAATAGTTGCAACATGGCCGGTTTTGGAGACAAACGTGGCCACCATTTTTTTTGCAATGCTCCGCGAACGAATAACTTTTGTTGGCTTTAACTCGTTTTCGAATACCCAAACTCGTGATTGGTTTTTCGTTTCGGGTTCATATGCATATATCCAGGATTCGTCACCTGATACGACGCTGTATACAGCATTTGAAGATCCTCCATGGAATCTCTCAAAAGTTCTGACGCACCAAGTAACGCGAGCCGCTTTTTGCTCCTCACAGAGTGCATGCGGGATCCATCGGGAAAACAACTTTTTTACACCTAATTGCTTATGCAAGATTATTTGTATTTGACTCATGCCAATGTCTAAAGTTGCCTGAATTTCGCGATATGTGACATGTCGATCTTCCTCAATCAGCTTACGCACGGCATTAACGTTATCTTGGGTGATTGCAGTTTTTGGGCGACCTTGACGGGGATCGTCACTGAGCTTGACACGTCCACGTTGAAATTCCGCAAATCAGCGATAAATTGTGGTTTTAGATGGGGCTTCATCACCAAATGCAGAAAGCATCCGATCAACACACTGTTTAGGCGTCAAACCACTTCGAAAGTCGTAATAAATCATTGCTCTTGAATTTTCTCGAGTCAATTCCATTTTCACACCGACTTTACAAGTTTGACAAGACCAAAAGACAAAACCGCGTTCTTTTTTCAAAAATATTTAAATGGTATTCGATTAATAAAACCAAGAAGTTTTAGATTATAAAGACATTATTATGCCAGGTACAATGTAAATATTCCATTCCCGATATTTTTAGCGCAGCCCTCGTAATCTTACATATGGTTCTTCTTTAAATATGACATTAGCTTCGTTTCGCAACTGTTCGTGTTTATTGTCATCATCTCTACCTAACTGTCTACAAATTTCAAGTGTTTTTTCTAGGTCTAAATTACATTCAAACTCTTTTCTGCGTTCTAAAATCAAGTTTTTATTATCTTCATAAATTTAAATGAATTTATTTTCAGCAAGAACTTCATTATCTTTACTTCCAAAAGGAATGTGTAGTAACACCATTTCTCATGTATAAGTTGAAATTGTTAGCCATATCATAGTTATGGTATCTAATAACTCTAGACATTTTTCTTTTATAGTACTTTAAGTGTTTTCTCATACTATAATTAGCAACAAATTGAGCTAATGTTACATTTCAAGAATTTCAGGCCTTTTTTCGTACTTATCGAACCAATTTTCCTTCCATATATTTGTACAGTCATCATCTAAATCACTTAGCTCTTTTAAAGTTCTTCTTATTATCTGATGTTCTGTTGGTATACCGACAGTTAACATACCAACGATATACTCGTTGGTATGTTAACTGTAGGCGCAGAGAGCTGAGATTACGTTATGTTGTACGAGTCCGGCAATCCCACCGGCAACAAACAAACACACAAACAAACCTACGTAGTCTGCTACCACGCTAGATAAGGTCCAGGGCTCCTAACCTAATTATAACCTAAACTTAAATATCTAAAAACTAATTAAAAACTGAATATTGTTCTAACGGGCAGCCCGGGGAAGATCTCGCCCGGCTTCCTCGTCGATCCCGAAGTCCTCTTCGGGGTTGGCGACGGTTTTGGGTCCCTCCACGGGTCCCAAGTCAGTAGTGAAGGAAATTAGGTCCCTATGCACCTACCCTGAGCTCATTTCTATCGCCCCAAACGAATATGGCACCACTTCACTACCGCACAATAAGATTTCATCTTCTTCGTTACCACTTTTAATCCTAACAGCGGAACATGACATGCAGTGTCCCTCGCTCCGATTCAAACTTTTATCACTATTTATATATTCAGCGGCATCCACAACACCAAAATTAGTCCACTTTAAAGTCAATTTATATAAACTTCCGTACCATACGGGTATATAGATAGGCAAAAAACCAATAATTTACAATGACACAATAGAACGTTTTTTACATTGACACATATACTGTTTTTATACGTACGGCGAACTTATTTCTGGCTCCACGCCTTTCAAACATTTGACAAACAATCCAACAAACAATAATTAGTTAATTAGCGATAATTCTTCCACGAAATACACGCTTCTAGAACAATCTTACGCGGTCATCGCGATCCGAACCACTCCGAGAACCGGCTGACAATCATGGCGTCTCTTTAGGGATGTGGCGCGGCTCGAATGAAGTGACGCCGCGCGCTTACCAATCGATTATCGCTCAATCGACAAATCTTGCCCGTGTTTGTGGAGATCACACGCAGATGGCGCTAGTCTCCTAACAATAAGTACTTTTATTCAAAACATTAACTGTTGCTACAGATGATTTAGCCTTTGGTTCGCGTAACAAATACCAAGCTGCTTCTTGTGCAGGCTTTCTACAGCATGAAGTAGAGTTAATTAGTAAAGTAGAATAGAGTTCCTATGACTGCTTTCCAGCTCCATCATCAGATCAGCTCCAAGTCATCATAATATTGCATTGCCATGCGATATATACAGGTGTGCAAAATTTTCAGCTCTATTGGAAACCGGAAAGTAGATAAAGTATGCTTCAGTTGGAAGTGTTACTGATTTGGTGTATGCTACTAATCATGCACCACCTATTGACCGCTCTTTAGTAGTTATGGTTAGATTTGACAACTTCTTCTTCTTATCGTGTGTGTTAGTGACGTACATTAGCTCAACCGTAATGGCATCAGTGCCTATTGCCGCTATCACGCGAAATTGGCGTTTTAAAGACAGTACATCTCCTAGGACTCAACTTCCAGACTTATGCTGTCCACACAGGGCCCTAAAATCAGAAGCAATATCGGGAGTGCGATAGTGGGGATAAAATCGGGCAGGACTCTACACACGTCCCTGCCACTTAGTACCTACGTAACCGACCGTGCAGCAGAACGCTCGTCGATAAAATGCCGCTGACACTTTCGAAACATAAAAAAATAGGCATCGCTTTGGCACTTGCTACGATGCAACCAAAACAGAAACGAAAAAGTAAGACCTGGGGAAAGACTTGGTTGTTAAAACGCCATGAATTGAGCCACATGAACGTAATGAGACATTTAGAACCACCAGATCTGAAAAACTTTTTAAGAATAGATATAGCATGTTTTGAAGAGCTCCACAATATGGTAACACCATTAAAACAAAAACAAAACACTATGATGCGAAAGTCCATAAGTCCAAGAGAACGACTTACAGCTACTTTACGTTTCCTGGCTACTGGACAAAGTTACGTGGATTTAAAATTTAGTGCTGTTATATCACCGCAACTCATGTCGAAAATGATTCAAGAGACATGCTCCGCTATCTACAAGTGTTTGAAACACTATATCAGAGTAAGTACACATCTTTATAATGTTTATAATAAACAAACTATCTGTATGATATTTTTGCTTCTTCTTCTTATCGTGTGTGTTCTAAGCACGGATCATCTTATCAGACAATCAGGTGATCAGCCTGCAATGTCTTAACTAGTGATGTTAACGAATATTCGCATTCGCATTCGCGGATATTCGCATATTTTTGCATATTCGCATATTTTTGCATATTCGCATTCGCAAAATTACCGCGAATGTTTTGCGAATATAAAAAAATAAATAAGTTAACACCTTTTTTCATGTTAGCACCTGCGTCGCGAACTACACATTTCACTTTTTCTTTAGGTATCTCCCATAACGATAAGATTTCTTCAAGTTTATGAGCAATATTTTCTCCGGTGTGGCGGCTTTCATTGAACACTTCTGCTTTTAACATCATTCTTCTCTCAAAATTGTCTGTAATCCCATGACAAGTTAAACTGAGCAGTGAAACTCCAGAACAAGTATCAGACCATATATCGCTAGTAAATGACAATTTTTCGAAGGATTTCAGCAATTCGAGTATTTTCTGACTTACTTTGCCATATAGTTTATCGCAAATAAATGAAGTGAAATACTGGCTTGACTTTAAATCATAGGATGAACACAAATGCTTCATAAGTGTTGCAAATCCAACACTTTCCACGAAACTAAAAGGCAGGTCTTCCAACGCTATTTCACTTATAAAATTATCAACTGCCAATGACTTCAATGATTTAATATCCCACTGTTTCGTTTTATCGACACATTCTTGAAGCGATATCTGTTTCATGTCAGATTTAGTACTTTGATGAGAAGATGATGCCAGTTCAAGGATTTTAGATACATCGTGTTTTCGTTTTTCACATTTTTCTAATTCGGTAAACTCGGTTTTTTGCATTGCCTTCAAATGATTTCTCATTGCAGTTGTAGTCCTTCCTTTTCTTGAATACTCCTTATTGCACAGCTTGCATTTAGCTCGTTCAGCATCACAATATGTCAAATAAGTCCATATTTCACTAGGATGTGATCGCATCCGCGAATGTCCAAAATTTGACATTCGTTACATCACTAGTCTTAATTTTTAATTATATTTAAGAGATGGTGTGGCATTAGATACAATATATTGAGGAGATGGTGTGGTATTTGATATAAACTGGGGATGGTGATGGTAGACGTACTATTTGTTGTAGAGATTGTGTATTGAATATATATTGTGGCGATTTATTAGTCAGTGGAGCCAGAGGAATGAAGTTGATAGCGATGAAAACGTGGTGATACATTTGGTGGCGACAGAGTAATTAAAGAATCGTCCGTCAATTTGTCTAGTTTGCAGTAAAATAGGGCATCACTAATAATTTTTTGAGCAATCACTTGTTGGTGTGTGTTCAGGTTTTTCAATTGAACGCCAATTGATTTCCCAGTCATCCTCTTTTCGAGGCATTAGAGCTTGAGCAGAGTCCAGCAGTTTTTCTTGTTTATTTTGAATTATTTTTGGTTTCTTGGGCAGTGACGATTTTCTGGGGATATCAGGCTCCTCTGTATTATTTACTTGCTTATTATACTCTGGTGATAGTTCACCGCAGTTCTGTAATAAAAGTTTCACATTATTAATTTTTTTTGTTTCAGATGCCTGCAACGGAAAATGAATTGAAAGAAAATGCTGAAATGTTTAAAAAGAAATGGAACTTTAATCACTGTGTTGGTGCGATAGATGGGAAGCACATATCCATAGAAAATCCACCAGGGAGTGGCTCATCTTTTTATAACTATAAACGCTTTTTCAGTGTAGTTATGTTGGGCGTTGTAAACGCGAATTATGAGTTCATGTACGTGCACACGGGCATTAACGGAAGCGTCTCTGATGGTGGCGTTACACACGGCATTTTATAATAAATTAATGACAGATAATTTAAACCTGCCACCTTAGTGTACGTTACAGGGCACTAATATTTCAGTTCCATACACCTTTTTTGGAGACTCGGCTTTCGGTATTAACAGGCACATTATGAAACGATACCCATTCAAGAACATAACCCACGAAAAAAGGATTTTCGACTATAGATTGTCACGAGCAAGGAGAGTAGTCGAAAAAGCATTTGCATTAGCAGCACGTTTTAGAATTTTTTGGCAAAGTATAAGTATGGACATTGATAATGTCGATATTATTGTGCTGGCTTGTCGTGCGTTACATACAGGGCAGCGTCCCTTTTTAAGAAGATATGTTAAGACTACTGTATGGGTTAACCACACAGAGTTAGTATGTTTAGCTGAGGGGAAGCTAGCTAGGCGGGAGGAATTCCGAAGAGAATATAACCAAACCCGTCAAGTGATTTCTTTACACTGGTTTTATTTGTTTCACTTAAACGCTAAGATCAATGATAGATTGACATAGTGACATAGATTACTTAATAGCAAAGTTGCTTATATGCTTATTTAGAATATAGGTTAAAATATTGTTAGTGTATGTAGATATTGTTTGCTAAAATGTATGAGATGATAGCTCATACAACCTACATAAATTATGTGACTGACCTCTTACAAGTGTCTTACAAATCTTACAATATTAGTATTGTCTTATATAAAAAATATGTCTGAAATAAAAGATTATTTTAATAGATCTTTATTTGTTTTACTGACCACATCCATAGTATCACTTCCAGTACGACATGGCTCCGTTGTACCCTCTAAGAAGTCGAAGAGAATGAAATACCATAATGATAGTATATATACATCACTGGACCCTGATCCTGTCTGCTTAGAAGCATTTACCAGAAAAACTTATCTTATTAGGGGTGAGGTATTGTAATTTAAAAAAATATTCTATCTAACATTAATCTTTGAAACAATAAAGATGTAAATCAAAAAAAAATTTTTTTTCCAATACGACTTCCATTCTGATTGGGGCTGTGTTTCGGATTCGTATTTTTTTCCTGAGGACATCGGCCTTCAGATTTTCAAGGTCTTTTGTCCACCAGGGAGGTTTCGTTTTACTCTCTCTCTGCTGCCTACTTTAGGGATTGATTTGTCGGTTGCTTACCTTATCGATTCCGAGTAGGTTCTTACGATGGCTTCCACTTCCTCTCCATCCACTGCCGCTCGGATCGTATCGACGTTTATGTTCTTTATTGCTAGGGAATTGTGTAATTGCTTATCGAACTCTGACCAGTTTGCCCTTTTGGTGTTGTATTGCCTTGTGGTTGGGTATTTCAGCTGTTGTAGCCGTTCACCCAGGCACAAGGTCTACGTTAAGGCATTGTGATCTGATGTGAACAGAGTCCTGTCCACTTTCCACTCTTTAATTTTTCCTAACAATGGCGTGCTGCATGCCGTTACATCTACGATGCTCGAGCTTAGTCTGCCTCGTCGATACACTTCGAAGGTCGGTGATGATTGAGAATTTGGTAGTCCATTTCGTTTAAGAAGGAGTTATACGCGTCGCCTCTGTCGTTATCCGACCCGCTTCCCCACCAGTGGCTCCAGGAATTGACGTCTCCACCGATAAGCATATTTGACGTGTTTAACTTTTGGCGTATTGAATTTGTGCGCTCAATATATGGCTCGATTTCTTCTTCTCCCTCATAGTATACCGACACAACTCCAATCCTTGTCGTTCCCGCCTCGAGCAGTACCGCCGCCTCAGTTTCGGTTACAAGCTGCGATTCATGAATGACCCTCAGCTTTTTCCCGAAAATGACGATCGCAGCTTTTACTGGTTTTTGCCGGTTTATTGTGCACTGGATGATTTTAGTGCCCGGGTACTGTTTCATCACCCTACTTGAACCCACGTAGGGTTCCTGTACGAGTGCGATGGTGATCCCCTTCTTGTCTGCTACTTGCAGAAGCTCGGCTGTTGCTTGGCGAGAATGCATCAGATTGATCTGGACGATGTTCAGTCTTGTGTGTCCGTTTCCATTTGGGAGAGGTGCGCTAGAGGTGCCTGTGGCGTGTAGCAGTATGCTATACGTGAACGTGCTATCATGTCCTGCGTTTGTCGTTCAGGGCATTCATCGCTGAATGCCATGTGAGGCTGGATGGTTTTGGTGTACCGTTTTGCCCTTTGGCAGTTTTTGCATTTGGGAGGGCTTCCTGTACTTTTGGCAGGGCAATCTTGCCAGGAGTGGGCTTCTCCGCAGTAGTTGCAGAGTTTTTCCCTCTCCTTGCATAACACTTGTGTGTGCCCGAAGCCCAGGCATTTCGCGCATTGCACTAGCGGAGATTGGTCCTCTACCAAACGTCGTTGGATTCCGACATGGATCGAACCCGCCTCCAGCATTCGCGTGTGGAGTTTTGGGGACACTTCCAGCACCGCCACCTGGTGCTGGAAGTGTCCCCATTGGTGCAGATTTCTCGCCTTCTTACGATACTTGACGCAGATTTTTGCATCGTCGCCTTTGAGGTCCGCAAAGATCTTTTTGTTTTGCTCCTTGACATTTCCTAGCACGTCTGCATCCGTATAACATGTTAGCTCGTTATTTACTCTTACAATTGGGTTCTGTTGTTTAGCCACCTGTGTTTTAGTCTGTTGGAATTTCTAAGTTGATTCGAGATCAGCTCCAGGTCCTCCTTTTTTTCGCACGTGAGGATGACTTTGCGGTTTTTCGCTTTTCTAACCTTGTCTACCGTCAACCCCGTTTTCTTGAAATCCAGTTCTTCACTTATTGTCTCGATCACCTTATCCCCAGTCGGAGTGGGGTCAGTGGCCGTCACAATAAGTGAGTGATTGGTCTTTTTGGCGTTGTCGGTCTTTAGGGCTTCCGCGAAAGTCTTTCTTCGTTGTGGTGCTGCCGGGACCTGAGGCAAGACTGCTCGTTTTAGGTTGTACTTGTACCACTCCATTCTTTCAGAGAGAACTCTGGAGGTGCTGGTGATCTCCGCCACGTCGGCCCTTAGCGGAGTTATCAGCTCCTTTATTTGGGTCGCCGTTTCGGCTACCGCCAGCTCTGCTCCTAGACCTGGTTTTGCTGCATTGTTGTTCGAAACTAAGGCTGCCTCTTTGACGTCGCGTCGTCTATCCCTTCCAGTATCATTCTGGCTTTCCTCAAGATGGGCACTGTCGCTTCCTTCACTTCCTCACGCACCTCTTCCCTGGTCGCTGGCTTCTCTACGGTCCTTTGTTCTGGAACTGCGTCCAGACGGACCTTTAGCCCTCTTAACTCCTCTTTTATATCACTGAGGGATGTTTGAATCGGGTCGGCGGTGTGTGGTAAGGTAGGTCTTACTTCGTCTCCCCTTACATGCCTGTGTTCTTTCTGGTCCATTTTAAGGTAGTGGAGTTCTGTTGCCATCTCTTATACTTTCTGGGATATCTCGTCCAGTTTGGCTTGTACGGAGTCTTGGTTCATGCTTTTGTGAACTTCTGAGGTGTTTGTCGCTGTTGGAAAGGCAGGGTTTGTCACATGCGTGGGTGGTGTTGTTACTTTCAAGTGGATGTCCTTTGCGGTTTTCGTTAGGTCATCCACTTCAAAGTCCACCCGATCTTTTATGGTGATTGTTGTTCTGCTCAGTCCTTTTAGCACCTCATTGGTTTCTTGGAGGCGCTCTGCGAACTCATTGTTCAGTTTCTCCATCTTGGCCTTGTAGTTGTTTTCCAGAAGCATTTTCACCCTTGCCGCTCTTGTCCTCTCCACTTCCAGACTCAGACGATAACGTTGTCTGGAGTCTGATAGGGAGAGGACAATCTCGTACAGGTCACTCATGCTCTGAACCGCGGTGGCTCGGAGCTCTCTCTTTAAGGTACTGGAAGACTCTAGTGCCTCTTTACCCCTATGGTACAGCTGCCTTGCCTTTTCTGTAGCCATATCTTTTGAGACCCCTATTTTGGATGTACCGAGTGAAGGGAAAACACTCGGTCTTCCCCCCTCGCTTTCTACGTAGGTCCAATCTTCAGATGCTGCTGAATCTTGGCTAAGTTTCTCCCACTGACCATTGTCCTCTACTTCGTTTTGGTCGGACTTGATTTCCACTACTACGGCGTCTTGGAGATGACCACGCTGTAGTGGTCCTTTTTGGCAAAGGATGTGGAAGGGCCTTCTTCTGGTTCAGTTGCATGTTTGGAGTCTGATTAGGTGGTTATCGTCTTTGATGTTGTTTTTTGTGGGGTTAGTGTCATGTTCGGTATGTGCGTTTTGTCCAGTTCGCGGACGCAGTCAACGGCAGATGTTCTCGCCGTTTGTTGGGCATTTTTCAGAGTCGCTGCTCTTCTGAGGCTGCCCGTTTGGGTCTTTATGGACTGCGCCCGCTGTTGGGAGATTTTCCGGCAGAGTTCAGAAGGTCCTTTCGATGTTCTCTTATGAACTCTGCCCGAGTCTCTCCTCTTTTGTTTTTGTGGTGGTGTTTTTGTTTGTCCTGTTGTCTTTTTCGGTTTTGTTTGTGATGTTGTTGGTGTTTCATCTTCTAGCGCAAGTCTCCTGCCGCTGTGAATTTTTAAAGAAATGAGGCTGAGGGCCGGCGACGAGGACGTCGCCATGCTGGACGCGAGCCCATCTCCTGAGACTTCCCCGGATGGTAAGGGGGTTGACTCTGCAGATAGGGCAGGAGTAGGTGTTTCGGGGATCGAACCCGGAACCTTTGGGTGGCAGACTAGCATGGTGACCACTACGCCACGGAGGTCGTCAAAATAACAGTATGGTACATTAGTTGGTGGATAGATTTCGCAACCTAAACATTTCTCGCAACGATCTGTTATCATGCGGCCTATATTTAGAAGCTTATTGCTATCTAAAACCGATAAAGCAATACCATCTAAAATCTTTACTCTACTGAGGCATACGTAAACCTGCCCTTTTTAGGACATACTCCTGGAAGAAGACGGGGAAGCACTGGACGCTAAGCAATCGGTGGAACTTCTGGCTCGTACGTTTTACCAGGAAGATCCCAAAGAGGAAGATACCATCGCCCAAAAGGAGCTTAGGAGCAGAGCGGAAAAAGTGAATGACGGCGAGCAACATAATAGCTGCAAATTTCCATTCACCATGTCAGAGCTCCTGGCATCAGCTAAATCCTTTAATCCGAAAAAGGCTCCAGGCGCGGATGGACTCACCGCTGATATATAGAAAGTGATCCTGAGCTTTTCCTCGCGCTTACCAACAAATGCCTTGAACTAGGCTACTTCCCGGACACTTGGAAGGAGGCTACGGTGGTCATACTTAAAAAGCATGGCAGGGACGATTACCGCAAACCTAAGTCGTATAGGCCCATCGCGCTTTTGCCAGTCCTCGGAAAAATATTGGAGAAAATGCTAGTCGCAAGGCTTAAGCATCATATACTGCCAAAAATAAGCACACGCCAGTTCGGATTCATGCCACAAAAAAGCACCGAGGACTCCCTCTATACCCTTGTGAATCACATAAACGACAAGTTAGCGCAAAAAAGAATTGTCACGCTGATATCACTGGATATAGAGGGAGCGTTCGACAATGCTTGGTGGCCGGCCATACGAATCCGACTGGCAGAAGAGGAGTGCCCGCTTGGCCTAAGGAAAGTGTTCGACAGCTACCTCTCCAACAGGAGGGTAACGGTCCGGTATGCAGGAGAAACGGCTACTAGGGAAACACAAAAAGGATGTGTCCAAGGATCCATAGCGGGACCGATCCTATGGAATCTCTTAAGAGGCTCGCTACTCAAAGAGCTGGACCAAAAGAAGGTGTTCTGTCTAGCGTTTGCGGATGACATTGTGGTCGTCTTTGACGGGGACTCGGCGATGGCAATTGAGCAGCAGGCAAATGGTACCCTCACGCATGTTGAGGCATGGGGGAAGCGTAATAAGCTAAACTTTGCAGCACACAAAACAAACGCTATGATAGTAACGAGGAAGCTTAAGTACGATACCCCACGCCTGAGCATGGGTGGGATCGAAATAGCCATGAAAAAGGAGCTGAAGTTGCTTGGTGTGACCATAGATGCCAAACTTACCTTTAACACGCACGTGACCAATACCTGCAAAAAAGCCATAGGGGTGTATAAACAGTTATCTAAAGCTACTAAAGTGAGCTGGGGATTAAATCCGGAGGTCACCCGGGCTATCTACACAGCGGCGATGGAACCAATAGTGATGTATGCAGCAAGTGTCTAGGCGTCGGCCGCAAACAAGAAAGGCATCCAAAAACAACTGGCAACGCTACAAAGAGGTTTCGCCCAGAAAATCTGTAAAGCCTACCGCACGGTCTCCCTGAACTCCGCACTCCTATTGGCCGGCATGCTCCCCCTTGATCTCCGAGCGCGGGAATCTGCACTGCTGTACGAGATCAGGAGAGGGTTCCGGCCGCCGGGACTGGGAGACAGAGAGATCGAGCGGATGGCACCAGCTATAGATGCTCCTCACCCCGCCGAACGAGTAAACCTGAGGTTCACAAGCCTGGTAGACCGGGAACTGGTTGATGCGCATAGCGCATATCAAGTCAAGATATACACCGACGGCAGCAAGATTGACGGAAGGGTCGGTGCAGCCCTATCCATATGGATAGGAGAGGCAGAGGCCAAACCCGTCAAGCTTAGCTTGCCGTCCTACTGTACCGTTTACCAGGCGGAACTACTGGCGATCTGTGAGGCGGTGAGGAGAGTTAAGAAGCACAGCGCTAGTACGTTTGGAGTGTACAGCGACTCAATGTCTGCTCTACAGACAGTCACGAACCCTGCTTCCCTTCACCCGCTAGCCGTAGAAATAAGGGAGAATGTTAAACACATTCTCCGGCAAAACAAAACGATCGCATTGTTTTGGATCAAGGCACATGCGGGTCTGGAGGGGAACGAAAGGGCGGACCAACTTGCCAAGGAGGCCGCTGCAGACTCCAAACGAAGATCAGCTTACGACCTCTGTCCTGTGTCATGCGTTAAGCAAATGCTTCGTACCGACACAAAACAGGAATGGGCTGCTAGGTACTCCCTAGACGAAACAGCCTCGATCACAAAGTTGTTCTTCCCGGATGCCACCACAGCGTTAAAACAGTACGGGAGATCGCACCGAGTGGCCTCATCACCCAGCTGCTGACAGGACACGGGGGGTTTGCTCACTATCTACACAGATTTAAGAAGAAGGACAGCCCAGCTTGCATCTGTGACCCCGACAAGGAAGAAACTGTGCCCCACATGGTGACGGAATGCCCTGTTTTCGACTTACAACGACTTGACATTGAGAATGACATTGACATAAAAGTAACCGTAGATAACCTTAAGGAAATTATTACAAGTAAATATAAGATTAAGTTTTTAAACTATTGTTATAAATTAATAAAAATTGTGAATAATAGAAATAAGTAAATAAAATATATGATGCTCAAATATGTAACTATATTGATTACATCATATAGCAAAACATTAGTACTAAATATGTAGTAGAATAAATATAAGTTATGTAATATAATAATAAGGTAGAAATAAGAAACAATGTAACACCTGAAAAAGAACAAATTGTCAAATCGTAGATATAAGGAAATCAAATGTAATATGGTTAAAGAAAAACAAGGAAAATTGTAAAAATCCGAGGAGAAAAGTGTAGAGTTATTTCCCTGTTATTCCCCTGAAGTTTAATAAATAAAACAAACACAAAGAATAGAACAGTTTAGCGTAGAACAGACGGGAGCCCCACCCGTTAAGGACAGAAAGATAAAGTATGAAAGGAAAGTATGCGGTATGGAATTACGAGAGGAATAAATGCGAGAACTAGTATAAAAGATTACTTAGTTAAAACAGGCTCCGATAAAGTTAGAGGTAGTAGAATTAAAAAAGAAAAAAACCTGCCCTTTAGCTTTAGTAAAAATTTTCTTACCGAGGTCTATAACAGCTATATCAAGAGCTGTTCCCTGAAGTTTGTGAACTTTGACAGCCCAACTTAAACGTGGGCAACAGTTAGTAAGCAATTATATGAAAACTATTTATTTAATATTTCCAAAAAAAAAAAACATTCAGTTGAAATAAATAAATGCAATGAGCTTAATTCTCTTGCTGCTAAAAGCTGTTAAATAAAAACTTTTTCAAAAAATAAAAATAAAGCAAGAGCCCGCGATGACAAGGCCTTAGTTAAATAATAAAATCTAAGTTTCTCTGTGTATGTCCACTACAGAGGTAAGAACGATCCCAGGCTATGAAACTTGGGTCGCGGTGGCTTTGGCAGGTAACAGTAGCAAAGGTGAGTAAAATTGTCTGAAAATTATTCGAATATACAAAATTGTTCTTACATATTTACTTATATCATTTACAGAACACCGCTGTTGGATATCAGAAAGGTGGCTTGGTGCAGCCGCGGCAGCTGCGACGACATGCTGGCGGAGGCGGAGGTGTTGGAGCCGCCTTCGCTGCCGACGGAAGAGGTGATGCGGCAGCGGCGACGTCTTTACCACCGGCTTTGCCTGCCGCCTGAGATGGAGGCGCCGCCAGCGCCGCAGCCGCGGCTATCTCGAGAAGAGATCGCCGCCGCTAGCGCCGCAGCCGCGGCTAACTCGAGAAGAGATGCCTGCCGCTAACGCTCGATGGCAAGCGGCCGTCGAGCGAGCCGGACGCTTCGTGGCGGCGCGCGTTTTTAGGATAAGAAGCTCTGTCCATTATTAGAAAGTTACTAAAATTCACTTAACATGCCGGTTGTAATCGACACCAACGCAGTTGAGTGAATTGTAGTAATTAATTACTGATATGTACAGACAGGGCTGCCAAAGTTGATTGTAAATAAATTAAATTAATTGGAATAAGTACCATTCTTTTATTTACGTCCGATTACAAATTAGGTCCCTATTCATTGCAATTATTGAAAAATTATATGATCTTTGTAAGGAGGTGTGTACGAGTACAAAGACTACGTCACTACATCTTGGAGATGTCAATACTAGAAACGTTAAATAGGTAGGTTCATACATACCTATTGTACGTTTCTCGTATTGATAGGTAAGTACACAAGAACCATTGATCAAAGAGTCTGTTAATAATTTGGCTTTTGAAATACCGTCGCCACCTGAGGCCACCTTTGTCGAAAACGAAACGAAAGATACGACGAATCAAAAATTCGTCGTTTCTTTGTCCTTATTGAGAATGTAGCACAGGTACGTACCAAAGTCTCTGTTTTTGTGAATATTCCGAAATGGATAATGTGCATTCGGGACCCGAACCCTAAAGAACAAAAGAAGGCCAAACAATAGACGCAAATACGTATCCAGCGGCACCTTTAGACACTTAGGCAAATTTGTATGGACTCAAATACTCGTTGGTGGCACCTCTACAAAATCATGAAAACGCAATAACGTAGTAGGCGGCGATAAAAATAATTTTTGCTACTTTATTAAAGAAGTTCCTTAAGAAAGATCAGAGACTGATTCCGAAAACGAACCCACTGATATCGAAGGCTCAATGAAAGAGAACGAACCAGAATATTTTTGTTGGCGTTTGTGCCCTTACCGTCTTAGAACTAGAAGAGCATGAGCTAGAGTTCTTTCTCCTACAAAGGAGAAGTCATCAATTCCCGAACCATCTGAGCAGATCCAAAGCGAGGCAATCGAATGCTAAAGATTTGGCACTGAATGTTGGAATCGTATAAGATACAAGGACGTGAAGAAAGGGCGTCTTCCGTCTTTATCACTCTAAAAATTAATACCGAGCTTGGAGGTTTGTCTTCTCAATACTCCGTGTGGGCAACTAAGCAAGAGGTTATTCTTGGGACCATATTGGCCTTCTGCTACAACGGAAGACTTTAGTAAAAGAACTTAACTCAGTAGTTAAAAAATGTCCGAACGCTAAGTCAGAGCTGCGATGGTAAGTGACCGCAGATTCAACATTTAAGTGATTTCGGATCAACTTTTATTATTTAAATGCGGGAATCGAGTTGAATATTTGGATTTCTTTTTGCGGATTTATTTGGATATTCTGGATTTGTTTATATCTCTGAAGAATTTTCAAGATGCAGTAATTCCCGCCATTTCGGTGAAGTTGTTGGTAGTGTTTCTTACTCTGGTTTGAAATCGTAATGAAATATACAAAAATTTCAATTTATTATCCTTATTTGAGTAAATATTGAATAAAACTGATTAAGTTTTGACGACGATCAAAATCGAAGTAATTTGGGTAACATTGAATGGTTCAAAGTTACCCGCTTTATCTAAAATATTGATTTGGATAACTTTGAATGTGCAAATAATTTTGCACAGTTCTGATTTAAAATTTCCCTTTTACAGCTTTAATACAAATATTCATTAACCGCATCGCACAATTGTATATTTGTTAATTTTTTATTTATTTTGTAAAAATTAGTTCAACACACAAGCAGACAAACATTATTTTGATCTGTATATAAATATATTGTCAGCCAAGACAGAGCGCCGCACGCATGCGCGGCTTGTACTAAGACAGTGCTGCCCCGCCTGACGTGCAGCGGCTAGTTTAGTAACTATCTTTGGCACCTGCTTTTTGTTTCTATTCAAAATCTCTACGGATTGTATAAATTATTGTAAATAAATTTTTCAGCGTGTCACTAAAATTGTTTCCTCTGACTTGTGTTCTCCTTCTGTAAATATAAAGTGAAAAGTGTAAATAAACTGTAAATACCATTTAACTTCTTTTTTATCCCACATCACTGCACTCTTATCTTACCAACATTGTATAAAATGTAATTATTGTTGTTGAAGGTTTTATACAATGAAACCCAATGACATTTAAAAAGAAGAAGACAGGGTTGTCTTGGATACTTGTAAATAAGATTATGAAATAAATAAGTTATGTGAAATTTGTTTAATGCAAAAAGTAATAATATACTAGGAAGAGCTGGAACTGAAAAAACAAACTGTGTGGTGTGTTGATCAATTGTGGTGGACATTTAACTTTGTACACGACTACGAGTATTGATCATGTACCATGGATCAAAACCTAAGGTACCAATTCTAAATAGCCCTTTTTTAAGAATTATAATTACATAATAGTTTTAAGATTTCTTTGTAATTGAAAATGTAATATTTTCTTTGAGAAATAAAGAACCTTTAAAACCCGAGGCGGCCCGGACGCGTATTGCCAGACTGTATATCAGTACAGACACCCATAGTCTGTATTGTACTCGATCACTTTGTGCTCATTAAAATAATGAATATTCCTAAGCAAACTATGTATGAATACAGACCAATCTGTATGAATATACAGTTTCCTCGCACATTTCTTGAGCAAAATATGACCTTTTTATTTACGGTGTAAATAAAAGGTTATATTACGGCTAAGGTTGCCTAATATTTTGATTGAATGCAATATATAGGCCTATGTCCAGCAGTGAACTTCCTGTGGCTGATATGATAAATACAATGACTATAGAAAAATTAAATTAGTAGGTAAATAAAACATTATTTAAAATTAAATGAGTATTTATTTATTTAGGGAGGTACAAGTAGAGAGTAATTGTAATATTTCGTATTTATTTAATACTAGCAGTCCATCCCGGCTTCGCCCGTGGTACATACATAGCCTATGTCACTCAGGGATAACATACCTATCCAACAGTGAAAGAATTTTTAAAATCGATCCAGTAGTTTTGGAGCCTATTCAATACAATCAAACAAACAAATCTTTCCTCTTTATAATATTAGTGTAGACTAGAGGCAGCGCGCGGCTTCGCCCGCGTTAACCACACGTGTGAAGTCGCGGGCGTGATGCAATATAGCCTATAGCCTTCCTCGATAAACGACCTATATAATACCGAAATAATTTTTTAAATCGGACCAGTGGTTCCTGACATTAGCGCGTACAAACAAACAAACAAACTCTTCAGCTTTATATATAAGTATGGATTTCGCTTCACAATCCAGTTGGTGTTAGAAAACTCAGAGAACTTTTGAATGAAACGCTTACACTGTTCACGCGGCGAATCATTTTCTAACGCTTGTAGTTTACATTGAATCTTTGCACTAAATGTCTCATTGTTCACATAATTGCTTTGTAAAATTGTGAATTCGATACACGGTTTTGCTAAAAAAGTTTTTAACTTGTATTCACGCATATTTTAAACTTATTAATGGCTTAAAACAACAAACACTATCGTTTAATTTGATTGACACGTACAAACTCGTTAAATTAGATCACAGCCACTGCCAAAAAGTGAAGAGTGCAATAAGCATGTATCGGTATTTGGTGCGAAAGAGATAAAACGTGTCTGCACTCGCATACATTTTGCGCATAATGTTATTTGCCGTACTTCATAATTACCGCAGTGCGCATAGTCTGTAGGTACTCGTTGGCTGTGCTGCACTGACATGTAATTTGCTCATACTGAAGCATGCCATTCTACATACAATAGCAGCCTAAATTGTCTGTACTCGTATATTTTTTGCTCTTACAGATTAGAGCAAATTTGATTTCAGCCTTTCTCTGTACTGACATGCAGTATGCTCTCCAGCTCAAGAGCATATTTTGTGTGATTTCAGAGTTACCCCTGTCTGTAGTAGTATACATTAAGGCAATACGCGGCCCGGACGGGTAGCGGTCACGTAATCATAACGGCGCGCCAAACCCGAAGCGGCCCGCTGGGCTACTAGCGATTTCCTTTTCCGCTTTTTTATTTTTTTGTGCCGTTTGGAGGGTCCAAACGGCTTTTTTGTTCGATTTTAATTGCAATGTTTGAAATATATAGTCAATACTTATGTAATGTTTTATTAATATAATGCAAATAGTGTGCTGTATGATAAAAATACAGTTGTCTTTAGTCATGGCCAAGGTCACGTTAATTAAGAGATTATTGTGATAGGTCTAAATCCAGTTGTCGCTTAGCATTTTAAAATAAGGATTGGAAATAAATTTGTACGACAAATTGTGTTTTTTTTTTAAATATATTTTACATAATTATAAACCTAATTAAAAACTACATAATATGATGTACATCCAGGACTATCGACAGTTAGTTAGGTTTTAAATAAATTACTGAATAAAGCCGTCTTGCTTTCTTTCTTGTCTTTTTTAAATATGCTGAGAAGATAAATAAATTTATGTACATAAAATATGGACACAAAAAATTATTTGAACTTTATGTAGTAAACTTACGATTTTTTACTTGTTGGTTGTTCCAATTTTTTTAATTTTTGGACAATCAAATATTTATGTGGTGGAATCACGACATCAAACAAATACTCTGTAAATCGTTCTCTGAAAAGCATAATAAGATAAATTGATTAGATTGAGAATAGGCAAAGAAAATCTCAATAGAATGTAATGAAAAAAATGTTTGCCTTATTACGTTTAGAAATTAAACTTTTAACCGCGAGCGTCACATATATGTGACAAACATTGTCGGGCCCATTCCGCGAAGGTCGCATATTTGTGACAAAAAAAATATGCTCGTATGGCACATAACTTACGTATCCATATCCGTTTTTGGTTGTAGATAAGTATGTTAGATTTACCATGTCTCGCGCTGGGGGCACGACAACTGATATAAAGTCTAGCGGTGAAAGGGTGAAAATGAATAGTAGATAATTTGACATCATCGTAATGAGTTGCACTTTGGTTTTTGTTTCGTACAAATTGTAGTTTCCTCTGTTAAGTATTTCTTCAGAGCTGTGACTCGCCGTAAAGTTGTATTTTCTAAAGAGTTCTCTAATAATGTGAAAAAGTTATTTGTATTTTCTTTATTAAAGCGCTTAATTCTAGCAATGGAAGTGCCAGTAGGACGGCGAAATGATAGTTTGCGGCGAAACACAGCCAAGTTTTACCAGCTCTTTGGTTTTCTTTAGAGAAATTATGGGTTAATTGATTATTCTCGGCTAATTCATAAGCTAGCGTCATAATATCTCGCCTTGTTAATCCAAACCCAGACCGTTCCATCAGCAGCACATAATCAGCCAATTCTTCTTCCAATTTTAAAGGAAGTGTAGACTTTTGTCTTAGTTTTTAATACAAAAAGCTTTATTACCAATATATACAATTAAAATTAAACTATAGGAACAAACATTAAAAAATGAAATCAAAATACTTAGATTAATTAAATCGAAATTAAAAAATTAAAACAAAATCAATAAATAAGTTTTATATTGACAACTTGTACGGGTGTGTCCTTTTTCTGAGCTAACCTTATAAGAGTTGTTTTTGGTACCTACTCCAAACGTTTTGGATGCTTCAAGAAATCCCAGTTTTATAATGAATGGCCCTTATGGCCAATGCCAAGGAATCTTTATCACATTGTTGTCTCTTTTGTATCGACGCCATGGCATTTTAAAATCGTATTTTAAAATGTTCATAAAATGAACCAGCCCTAGTTTAAAACTCAGTACGTAGTCTATATTATAAAATGACACACTTTTAGGTTGTGACGTTTGTATTTTTTTTTAAACAAATAGCTAGAACAATCCTGTTAATCTACAGGGATATAATAATGTTTCTAGAATGTAAACAGTAAAAGCTTTATAGCGAAAACTACAATGGTAACAACCTTACAAAACTTGCCAAAAAAAATATAGATCCAGCAACACAAAAAATCCAAAATGGCCATCAGTGACACGATCACACATATAACACGATACACACGCTGCGATCGACTGGAGGTGCGCGGCGGAGCAGGGAGCGTCGAACGTGACACCTAGCGAAATCCCACCGAAGTCCATTTTGTATGAGTACTCCATATTTATCATAGACCTTTAGGGCTACTTGTGACAAAAGATGTGTACTTGACTGATTCCTCTTCGATGGGCAAGTGGAATAAACCATTTTTCAAATCCAAAGTGCTAAACACTGCAACTTTACTTAACTTGGTCATATATTCGTCCTTCACCATCTTTTAATTTATCTTCCTGTAGTTCACGCACTCTCGTTTACTTCCATGTTTCTTCTTCACGAGGACCAACGGGCTTGATTACTCTGAATAACTTGGACGAATAATTCTTTTCGTCACCCAGTCATCAATTCGATTCTTGACAATTTCTTCCTCAACTAAAGTCAATCTTCTCGGTCGTTGTCTCATTGACACATCATCTTTTAGCACTGTCTTCAATTTTATGGGAGCATCTTTGATCTTCATAGGTTTGTAGTTACTGATCACATCTTGTACTGCAGGGCATAGATCGTTATTGCTGGAAAATACACAGATGTTATTGAGATAAGAACTGTCATAACTCTGGGGCCTTATTTTAATTAAACCTTTGTCAATAACTGTGATGGCATTCACTGAAAATGCCTGCCCTAAAATAATATTATACAATATCACGTTATTGGGTACGACTTGGAAGATTACATTGTTTCTGTGGTGATCAATTATTATTTCTAAATTGAGTACACCTATAGAAAACACTTAACTAAAACCTTACCCACAGAGTAACAACTTCCTAGGCTGAGATGTTAAATTTAACTATGAAAACATATCGAAACTCACTAAATTCAAATCACTTCCAGTGTCAATTAAGCACTTTACGCATATAAGCAGCAGTCTGGGAGAAAAAGACAGCCTTTAAAGGATCCCCCTAAAGTGTTGCTGAGTTCCTCACGCGGCAGCGACAGGCTGTGTTTGTCCAGGCACGAAAGAAGTATGGTATGAGGCGCTGTTGGACATCCGACGGCGTCGTCATTATCAAAATGCGGGACGGGTCGCTGCAGCGTCTCTTCTGCGAGGCTGATTTGAATAGTCTGCCTCAGTCGGAGCAGGACGTTGCTCCTGTTACTTCGGATCTGGAGTCCGGCGCGGGAGCGTCTTCATCGGCAGCCCTGGTTACTGCATTCAACTCCCCGGAACAACGAGAAAGGCCTTAACGAACGGCCAGGGCGTAGAAATGACCTGTAGTTCTTATGCTTTGTGAACCAATCAGTACATTTTTATTTATAATGGTGAAAATCATCTTTTGGTAGCCTACCTTAAAGATTATTTATTTTTATTTCTATTCTACGACCACGTGGCATTAACGGCACTAAATTTTCAATGATAGCAGCTTTTTTGGTTTTAGATATTCCTCGCGGAAATAACTTTGATTCAGTCTCGGGAATTTTAAGTTTCTTTATATATTTTTAACATAAGAAAGTCCAAAGTCTGCTCACTTTGATCTTCATGATGTCGCTTGTATTGCAAAGAAAACTTTCCTCTTTCAGCTTTAATACAAACTATATCCTCAAGGTAAATGCTTGGTGTAATTTTTTGAGACGAGATTGTGAAGATAAATCTCTGTATGTAAAGAAATCCGAAACTTTCATTACTTTTACAGTGCAGAATTTTCCTTTTGTACCAGGGCCATCTCCGCACATCGTTTTGTCACTTCAGATTGACAGCGGTCTACAAGCCTCATCTTAGCCCTTACATCTTTTAAGTCCGCCCTAACCAGGTCTATTTCTCCAGTGATATGGGTGAGAGATGCTGCCAGCGATGTCATCTCCTTCTTTATTATACTAAAAGCATCTTGTAGTCTGTTAAAAGCCAGGATGACTGGATTTGCGTGCTCGGCTCCTCTGATGTATTTCTGTCCTCATAGGGACCCGATTCACTATCAGTATATGTGTTTCCACTCCGTTGGACCGTGTCTCTAACAGGGGTCTGTCAGTCACCTTTCTCCTCGTACTACAAGACGGACAACGGTAGGAGTCCGAGTTCGTGCTGTTACATCCTCTGTATGACAGCTTAAGTGCTGACTGAGCAACCCTTCGGGCTTGCTCAGCAACCCCTCTTCCTTAGCCAGTCTCAGAGGAAGCTTCGGCAGTCAGTCCGTGCTAAGACCTCTACCCGAGCGGTTGCCTAAAGAAATAATTATTCTGTTAAATAACTAGTTCAGTAGTGAACCTAATTAAATCCCTTTTTTACGCAGTGATTAAAATAGTTTTTTTTTAAAAAGACTTTTAACTTCATCCGCGTAACATTTGGTGGCAGCGGTGGGATCCGGAAAATCCAGTGCTTAAGCCCGCAACCCGCTCACGGACTCACCCCGGATCCTACAAATCCAAATAAATCTGTGCAGTGAAAAGTGCAGTGACAAAGTGCAGCTAAAATTCATAATCGTCGCTGCAAATCATCCTCGTCGTGAAAGATCCCGGAAGGGGTCATCCTACGGAGGTTGCATCCTGAACCGCAACCCCTACCCTTGTGCGAAGGGTGCTCTACTTCAGCCTGACTTCCTGACGCAGCCGTACCGGTACCACATACAATCTCGTGTACTTCGATCCAGATCTCGTAAACGCCGAGATTAACCTACCAAGTAAGGCATCATACGCCGTGACCTCGACCCACATCGGAATGTTCCCGGCCGCCGTCGCGTTCTTATCAGTCGCCCACATCCTGTAAGTCTTTGGTCATTGTTTAGTCTAGCTAACTGTAACGCTTTTAGGGTCCCGTAATTTACTTGTATTATTTTTTGTTTTGTTATATTAATTTTGTAAATCTCAATTGAGTTTAAGTGTACCAAATTATGCCAAAGGAACTAAACCCAAAGGAAGAAGAAGTATTTCTTGATATTCCTGAAACAAACATTAGTGATACAGAAACCAAAGCCGAAAAATCAAAATCAGCCCCTAACTCTCCTCGTATTACTAGACGCACATTAGCCGCTATAACCATGTCTAGCCTAGAACTTAATGTATTGTTTAAATTTATTAAATCATACGATGGTAGTCGCGAGACCTTAAACTCATTTCTAGTTAACTGCGATAGTGCTCTTAGGCTGCGTTTCCACCAAAGCTGTGCTAGGAAAATGTGTCGTGCGAGGATGTGCAGCTGTGCTGTGGAAATGTGTGGGCGTTTCCACCAAAGCTGTGCGAGGAAAATGTGTCGTACGAAGATGTGTAGCGGAGCTGTGAAATGCGCATTAATGTGCGGTGCGAGCCGTGCGAGGATGCGTTGCGAGACTGTGTAATGTGTCGAGACGGGGGGTGCGGTATAGTGGGAGCGGTGCGGCCTGTCGCTCTCGTCTCACTGTGTTGTAGTTAGCGCTTGTACTCGTACGCATGCGGCAGGATTTCGTTGCAAAATGGACGAAAAATTAATCGAAGCTGTTAAAAAATATCCATGTTTGTGGAACCCTTCTTTGACATTCTACAAATGTAATGAAACTAAGGACGCTGCATGGGAGGAAATAGTCCAAGAAATAAAATATACAGATGGTAAGAAATAATCATGTATTAGACATATTGAAAATACAGGTTATAATACTTAGGGCCAGCGCACACCTAGGATGACGCGGCGAAGATACTGAGAGGGAATCAATTTAAAAATAAACCTTAATTTCTAGTACGTAGGGGCGAAAACAACGCGGGCGCGAGCAGAAGCGCGCGCCGCCGCCGCACGCCGCCGCGGGTCCCTCTGCAGCATGCCATTTTCGTCCCAATGTCATAGATGTTAAGGTTTATTTTTAAATCGATTCCCTCTCAGTATTTTCGCCGCACCGTCCTAGGTGTGCGCTGGCCTTTAGGTAGGTATTTACTGTGTACGATGAATTCGTGACGAAATACGAGTATCCTGCCATGGCACTTTTCCTTGATTATTAAAATAAGAGCAGTATTTCTCTCTTACTTGATAACCATCACTTGATTCAACGACGGAAACGCCAGGTACAGATACAAGAGTACTTGTTTTATCTATGGAATCCAAATAATCTGGTTGTTTTTGTATTAAAAAATTATGCAATACACATGTGGCTTTTACAACTTTGTCAACCGTTTCCACTCTGCATTCAAAGTCTTTACGATACACATACCACTTTCGTGCCAATACACCAAAAGTGGCTTCTACAATACGACGTGCCCTCGAAAGTCTATAGTTAAATATACGTTTCTTTTGATCTAACTGATCCCGCGGATAGGGGCGCATGAAATTTTCCAGTAAAGGAAAAGCCTCATCTCCAATAAAAACAAACGGTACTGGTTCACCTCCTTCATATAATGGTTCAGGTTCAGGAAGATTTAATCTCTTTTCTTTTAAATATTTTCCAAAAACACTATCATCAAATATTCCAGCATCACTGAATCTTCCCATGGATCCCACATCAACCATTATTATCTTTCTCCTAGCGTCAGCTAAGCACATAAGCACTATAGAAAATCTTTGTTTGTAATTAAAAAAAGATGAGCCACTTTTTGCAGGACACATTATATTAACATGTTTACCATCAAGAGCCCCTAAACAATTTTTGAACTGCCATAGCTCTTGAAAATCTTTTGCGATTCGTTTCCAGTCATCTTTGTTGGGTTTTGGAATAACAAGGGGTTGTAAAACGAGCCAAAGAGCATCACAAACTTCTGCTACAATTCTTGACACACTTGCTACTCCAATCCTAAAATTTTCTGCCAATCTTGTGAATGACGAACCCGTTGATAAATACCTGTAAAAAAAAATGTGTATAACAATAAAGGAGAATAATTAACTAATCTACTAACAATTTATTAATCTTTTTTAGATGAGCATTTTAAAAACTAAATGATGATATTGTGTCTGTATTAGTTGACCTACGTATAAATTCAAAATGAACTTCAAGTTACAACATAAAGGAAGGACTGAAATTTTTGAAAACGCCTGAATATTTTTCTGTTGGTAGGAATAACCTTCCTTTATAACATAAAAAATATCAAATTTTTCTGTCTAGTCATTTAATTATAAAAAATTAAATCTTTTTATTCACGCAAAAATGGCGAACTCATGGCTGTATACAAAAATTATTTTGCTCTACTACAAAAATAAAGTTACTGCTATCTGACATTTGTCAGTTAGTTAACCGCAGTGACAACTGCCAAATGTCAGATAGCAGTAAGTTTTTTACATCTGACATTTGGCCGCTGTCACTGCGGTTAACTAACTGCATGTATAAAGGAAGGTTATTCCTACCAACACAAATATATTCAGGGGTTTTCAAAAATTTCAGTCCTTGCCTATTATACTTGATCATCTTTTTTGATATTTGATCTACGGAAATAATATTTGATGTTCTTTTAAAGTAAACGGGCTTTACATTAATTAATTCGATAATTTTTGAATTAGTTTGTCTTTTTGTATTGATCCCCTAATAAATAAGCTATTTAAAGTTTATTAAAATCTACATTATAATAAACTTTAAATTTAATTGATGAAACAAAAAATGTTTTACAATATCTATTTTGTTGCGAGTGACACTCTTCGATTATTGACCGTTTAACGAGTTGGCCATTAAGCCAAAATAATTAAATTGAATTGAATTGGCATGGAATTGAATGGAACGGAATGTAACGCAATGAAATGAAATGAAATTTAATTGAATTGAATTACTGAATTGAATTCTAATTTAATTAATTTAGTATTTGTTTTACTTAATCGAATTGAAGTAAAATAAGTTTAATTGAAATAAATTAAAAAAATATATAGACAGACAGACAGACAGACAGACAGACAAAAATTGTAAAAAAAATATATTTTTGAATGTGTACCTTATATACATTAACATGCATGTAGTAAAAAACGGTCATTTTAATATTACAAACAGACACTTCAATTTTATTATTGGTATGGATATGGATAATGAAATGTATCGTAATTTTCTATTATTACAGTGAAAAGTGCAAAAAATCGTTGGAAACAACTACGGGATAGCCATCGCGATGCGCTAAAAAGGCAGAAATCTAAAAAAAGCGGACAGGCTTCAGCAAAAATACGTGAATGGAAATATCAGAAAATAATGGAATTTCTTTTACCATATATGGCAAACAGAGAGAGAGAGTCAAGTTACAAAGAAGATACTCCATCGCCGACAAATCAAGATGACTCTTCGCAAAGCACTCAATATTCCAATCTCAGCAATCCTTACGAAATAGCCTCAACTTCAGGCATTTCAACGGATTCAGTCACCCCAACATCAGCAAAGAAAAAAAAAGGCGATGACTTAACTAACTTACTACAAAAACATATGGAAAATCAAGAAAATTTTCGAAAAGAACGGCAGGAATTAAAAGAAGCTTTAAAAGCAACAGAATACGATGATATTGATCATTTTTTCCTTTCAATGGCGAAAACATTTAAAAAATTACCAGATTACATGCAAGTTCCATTAAAAAGGAAACTTTTTAATTTTATTAGCGAAGCCGAAGAATCTTACGTGATGTCTTGGTATAATCAAAATGTGGGTTATTCTTCAAGTTCTGGTACCAACACATTAGGCCGGATGAATTTATCGCCTCAACCCCAATCTGAACAAACTGGTTATTCTACAAGCTCTGGTAGGAATCGACCTGTTAGCCCGATGGATTTATCATCTTTTGAACTAGAAACTGAACAACCAGCACCTCCGGGGACACAACATTCAAAAGATCTACAAACGCCAAATAATTCGAACAATGTAGGAACAGAGCCTTATTCACCATGAAGAAGAGGAACGTATCATAACTCATTTGGCAGTGATAATTTTGTACTTATCAATTAACATGTTTTAATAAAGACTAAACTGATTATAAATAATTTTACTTACTTTATACACACCGCCAATCTTTCTTTAGTGCTGATGCATTCTCTGTAGTGAGTGTCTTCTTTCTTAATTATATTCTCAATCAAGCTGTGTAACTCATAAAAGTTTCTTCTAGATACTCTATAAGACTTTTCAAATACTTCATCATCAGCCGTATAAAAAAACGTAAAAAATTCTCCATGTACTCGATGATACTTAATATGGTCACGTATCCAAAATCTGTGTATTCTTCTACTGCTCAAAATTAAAGAACTAGTAAACTCTGTCTCTTCTGCTTCCATTTCTTCATCGCAAATTGTTAAGTACAAAAGTACCTTCTTTTTCCAATTATCCATATTAGAAAATGCGCACATCCACTTCAAACAAACACCGTCTATGGACTGGCTGATATAGTGTGATTCAAACCTCGCAACGCATTCCTCGCAACACATTTCTCGCAACACATTCCTAGCAACACATTCCTCGCAACACATTCCTAGCAACACATTCCTCTCAACACATTCCTCGCAACACATTCCTAGCAACACATTCCTCTCAACACATTCCTCGCAACACATTTCTCGCACACTCGGTCGCTTGTTTTGTATGTAAAAAGAACTCGCACCGCTAAGCCGTTTCCACCAGAGCTGTGCTAAGCGAAGCTAGGTAAATGAAGCAATTCTATTGGTTCTTCAAAAACACATTTCTCGCTACGCATCCTCGCACATCTCTGGTGGAAACGCAGCCTTAACCTAGCAACGGAAATACAGAAACCCATTATATTCAAATACATCCTAAGTCAACTCAACGGCAAAGCTGAAGTGGCATGTTCTATAAAAGAATTCTTATCATGGGACCAATTAAAAGACTTCCTCAAAACACAGTTTAGCGAAAGGAAACACTATTCTCACCTACTCACCGACCTACAAGAAAACAAACAGGGTCCTCAGGAGACGGTGAGTCAATATTCTCTTAAAATGGAGACATGCCTGTCTCAACTCCTAACTGAAATATCATTGTCCAACACCAAAGCAAAAGAACTACCAGGCCGAACTGCTGCTATGGAGGACCTTGCCCTCCATCATTTCGTTATGAGCTTGCACCCTCGCATATCCAACATCGTAAGGTGTAAATCTCCCAAAACCCTTAATGAAGCGATCAATTTTGCCATATCAGAAGAGCGCATACAACAAACTATTTACAAACGTGCTCAACCCGAACTGAAATCCAATAATAATAATAATAAATTTAAACTTAACCCCTCAAAACCTAATTTTAATAATGCACCTTCAACACAAAAATCATCTAATCCAGCAGCACAAGGGACTGCTAATCTTTTCTGCCGTTACTGTAAAGCTACAGGGCATGAAATTTCCACGTGCAGAAAGCGCGAATATAATAACAGCCGTTTCAAACTCCCACAAAACCAATCACCCAGTGCTTTCAAACCAAGGGTGAATTTCCTTGAGCAGCCTGACGAGGAGAACTCTCAGGAGGAATTAGACTCACATGAGGATTTAAACGAATAATGGGCTCACGGCGGTGTCTCGTGAGACCCAATACTTCCCCACTATTAACCTTTCAAATAAATCACAATGACACCTCAAATCCGAGCCACACGGGTATCCAGCCCCAAGCAAGTGCTCATCTTCTAAATCCGAGCCACACGGGTAACCAGCCCCAAGCAAGTGCTCATCTTCTAAATCCGAGCCACACGGGTAACCAGCCCCAAGCAAGTGCTCATCTTCTAAATCCGAGCCACACGGGTAACCAGCCCCAAGCAAGTGCTCATCTTCTAAATCCGAGCCACATGGGTAACCAGCCCCAAGCAAGCGCTCACCTTCTAAATCCAAGACACAAGGGTAATAAGGCCCAATCAATCAATCCAATTCGAAATCCTATCTATGAAATAAACATAGACACTACTAAAAGGTTGCTACCTCATGTTCTATTAACCTCACCAGCCTCTGACATTCCTCTATCCCTACTTGTAGACTCAGGTTCAAGCATATGCCTTATAAAAGAGACTAGTATAAAACAAAATAAAAATTTAATCAAACAACCAATCAAATTAAAAGGCATAGATCCTAGTGACGAAACCACTCAAACCGAAGGTCATTTCCAACTTAAATTAAATTTAAATGACAAAAAATCCTTATCCTTTAAATTCCATGTAGTAAAAAATATAAACCTACCATACGACGGTATTATAGGCACTGACCTCTTAACTAAATTCGGTTGTAAAATCGATTATACCCGTGATACTCTTAAAATAGGGAAATTAGATATTAAATTGCATTTTTCCGAACCTTTCTATGTCATTCCACCCCGCACGGAGGCTGTCATTGAATGTTCTATTCGTAGAACCGACCTTAAGGAAGGTATTATTGCAAACCAGCATTTATCCGACAGCCTATTGATAGCTAACTGTATAGTCAAAGTCAAGGATAACAACAGAGTCAATCTAACCGTAGCCAATACCTCTGAAAACTTTGCTAATATTAAAACTAATCTAAATCTTGACATTGAACCTTTATATTTTAACCCAACCTCACCTTATGCGAACTCCAAGGAAATAGCTAAAAGAACCAACGAAGTAATTAATTCATTAAGAACTGATCACTTAAACCAAGAAGAAAAAGGAGCCATCACAGAACTCTGTTCTCAATATTCAGACATATTCCATCTACCTAATGATCAGCTCACTTTTACCCCTGCAATTCAACATCAGATAAAAACTAGTACTGATGTTCCGATACATACTAAATCGTACAGATTTCCTGAATGCCATAAAAAGGAAGTAGAAACTCAAATCAATAAAATGCTCAATGAGAACATAACACAGTGTGGAATTTTACCTCAATCGCCTATATTTTATCCATCCATCGTATAGATCCAAATCAGAAATAAAACATTTGTAAAGGAAGCATGCCTTTTTTATGTTTAGTTTTAAAGTTATTAAAGAATATGCTGACGCCAGCAAAAAATAATATTATTTCTGTTTTCCAAAATAATAACATTATATACTCTATTTAATTATTTACTATTGTGACGACATAATACCTAACTCCATACGAAGTTTAAGTGTTGTATCTACGATACACAAAGAGAAACAGTATTTTTTTGTATTTACACTAAATTTTGTTTATCTTCATAATCCTTTGGATTCCGCATTTGAATTTAAATGCAAAACATGCACATTACATTTATATACATCTCACAAAAAAATCAAATTCGTAAACAGTGGGACTTGGGAAATATTACATTTCTAAAGTTTCCATAGAATTTCTATGGAAATAGGGTTGTCAAATTTCAAACACTTATTTTCAATTTTTTTTTAATTCAAAATTTAATAATTCTATACCAATTTCATGAAGAAGTAAGATCTATTTTGTTAATTGTGGATAAGCTCTGAATACTAAATGAATATAATAAAAAAACTAGACAAGTTCGAGTTTAACTCGTGCACCGAAGGTTCCGTACAGAGTTAATGTAAATGACAGTTTGTAATCGCAATAAATAAATTTAGTGATGTACAGTGAACAGCTGCTCGAGTTGCCATTTAAGGCATCAATTTATACTGGTTTCAAATTGAGTTCATCGATTACAATCAAACATACAAAAAACTTATCTTTATACTCTTATTAGTGTAGATTAACATTAAATGTCTTCCGAAGACACTATAATTTCTTCAGATCTTAAAATAACATTTTCATTTGCGTCATCATCGGTTTCTTCTATTGAATCTTGTGCTAGGTGTGCTAGTTCTCCATGATTTAGAACATTTATTGATGATGGTTTTAAAAGCGAGAGAACTTTTTCGGAAAGGACCAAACGCTTATTGTTTTTTTGACGATTTCTAAGTGAAATCATGGATAAAAACGGATCTGACGATTCTAAAGCACGGTGAAATAGGTCAAGCACAGTTGTCTTCCGGTTCAATTTTCTCGTATGGTGCTCTCTATCATAACGCCAGAACTTGTTGCGCGATTCTGAAGCTTGCTCACTAAGCATACCAATTGGTAAAGGGCTAGATTTTATGATTTGGCTTCCGTGAGATACATATAGAACCACTCGTACTTTTCTACATACTTTGCAGCCAAATTCGAACAAAATTGCTGAAACTTTTCGGGATCTATTTCGAAACCACTTGACAGCGCCACTAATATCACATGCAAATCGTCTACAAGCCATTCTTCTATGCCCAGAATGTTCGCAAATGTTTTTCGATGTAAATCCGATAGTGCAGTGCGGGCTGTGTTTCCGTCGTTAGATGTGCCTGAATTTGGGCGGACCACATCGACTACCAAAGACATTTTTGCGTAAATTTCAGCTTGGATCCTTTTTTTCCGCTCCTGAACAATCGTAGCCTCTACAGATTTTTGTGAAATCCTCCATTTTTGCACCTGGGTCGTTTTTGTATCCTAAATGGAGCAGGAATTCAAAAATTCTAATCCAAGCATGTAATGGGCTCAACCCATGTTTTAGTGTTTCCGGATTAACTGGCCTCTTCGAAATCTTATCCAGTTTATTAAATTCTGTGCATGTAGCATCGCAACACGCACATCGTAGTTGCGAGTTAGTATCCGTGATTGCGTTAAATACTTTGCCATCAATTAAGGTCAAATATAATTTGGGTTCTCCAATAACACTATGCCCGGCGCTAGTTTCAGCAAAAATGGGAGTGAGATCTTTTATTTCCTCCTCAACCCGTCTTTTTTCTTGAATAGTTAATTCTTTACTTTCAGATCGATACTGAATTTTTATTGGGCGACAAAACCTATAAGATTGCGGGTTTGGGTTTGACCACAGTACAAAACCATCGTTAGTTTTTATCCTTAACGGTATATAAGTTGTAGCAAATAAACAATGTTCGTCATTATTGCCGTCTGAAAAACTTTGCTTATAAAGCGATTGGCCAGTACTGCCATCAAAACCCCAAGAACCCTGAAAAATGCAATTGATACTATCGATCTGTTTTTGGTTGCAGTACTCGTTAATGATTTCATCCAATGACTCAACAACTCGACGAAAAGAGTGCACTATTAGGCTGAAGAGAGACACTTTTGCTTCTCTTTCTGTAACTAGAACTTCTTCTTCAGGATAGCACTTTTTTTTCGAAGTTTGCACTTTGTAGTAAGGTGGATAGATATTGTGTCCTCTTGCTTTCGCACCATCATAAAGTATTGTATAATCCTCCACAGTAAATTTTCTGTCTATAATTAAACAAGCAGCTTCGTCAGGGCTATACTGTTGTTGTTGACGTTTACTTTCTTGAGATTTTATCATATTTGCAATTGTTGTAGATCCAGTAGGGGTTTTTAGACATTCTTTGATGACGAACTCGAGATCAATGGTAGATTTAAGACTAAGTTTATTGCCTTCTTCGTCTTTTGCAATTTTAGAGAAAACTTTTAACATTTTGGCGGCAGGCTCATATTCTAAATCTTCTGCAAGACGTTTAGTTACCCGGCGCTGCTGACGATCGCTTAGACTTTCATGGGTAGTTTTCATAGAATTGCCGTTTTTGACAAAAATTAAAAAAATGTTGGGATGAGCTTTAAATGTTATTGTATTCGATTTGTGGTGACGAAATAAGTACCTTACACTGAAAGGGAACTTGAAATTGCCAGTTTTTCAGCAAGGTAACGACAGGTTAATTAGAAACAAGCAGGTTAAATTAGATACCAGCAGGTTAGATGAGAAATTGAAGTTTTTCTCATCTAACCTGCTGGTTAATAATATTAACTTGCTTAAAAATAGAAAAAAAAAACCTAGTTTAAAATCACACTTTTATTCATAAATCTACAGCACAAAGCACCAAAATTGCAGTTTACTTAACCAGTCTCCAAAATTGCACTTTACTTATACTTATTAGTCAAGTTTTGGTAATAATTGAGATCAAGATATTTGAATTACATATTATTAAATTTTAAAGAAAAAAAAATAACCTTATATCCTCTGATAAAAGTAAACTAATAATCATTTCTCCAATGAATAAAATAATTATAAAAACAAACTTAATAACTGATGTTCGGTATCGAATCAGTTTTACATTTTAACAGTTTTTAATTCAATAACTAATCAATAAGTAAATAAAAAAAAGGGGGGTCTTCTAAAAGTTATTTATCGATTTTAAATTTTATTAATGACTTTGGAAATTCGAATGTCCCTACTCTTTTAGAGGAAGATTTAAAATAAGGCGCAGGTAGTTTTTTGATGATTTGATATTTTCCAACTACACTTATATCGTTTTTCTCTGGCCATCTAAATCGTCTATCGTCGATTTTTTTCGCAAATTTTATATCTAGGCTAGCTAAAGATTCATTAACAACTTGGCCCACATAATGGTGAACCAATTTTTTCTGTGAAATTAGCTTCACCACCACCCAATCCCCTTCATGGAAATTATCCTCATCAAAATCAACACTGTCGTAGTTTTCTTCAGACTCACTTTCCTCTATAACTTCATCTTCACTATCATACGAGTCTGACTCAGGCGAAGGAGGTAAAGACATTTCTTCATCGGAACTTGTTTTTTCGGTACTTTTTCTTTGCTTTTTTGTTTTTGTTTCTTTTCTTATCTTTTGGTTGTTCTTTTGCTGTATATTAGTCGCTAACTTATTTCTTTTCTTTTCTATTGCTCCACTTACTTTTATTTTTGTATTTCTTATAGATGATTTAGGTAACTTTCTCCCCTTCTTATTAATTTTTGACGGTCTTGTTTTTCCATATGAATGTTTGATTTTTGGGACCACATATTTGGCAGCCAAAGGTTTAGCGATAGGCAATCGTGATGTCTTCGAACAGGTCTCAGAAGTTATTGCAGGCACAAGGGAATTAACGCTAGGTCGTCGTTCATTAGAAGATAAAAGCTGAAATATGGGTAAGTCTGGATCGGAATCTGTAGTTTCAAGAGACTTTGCAGAGATGGTCAGTTCAGGTAAGTCGGAAAACGATTGTTGAGCGAAACATGTACCTTTTGCTGATTTTTTTAACGTCTGAAGAGAAACATCAGGAAATTCAACATCTAAAATTTCAACTCTTTCATTTTCTGGTATATTAAACGCATCCGTTGATGTTAAATTCTGAATTATTATTTCTTCAGGCAAACTTAAATCAGTGCATTCCGATCGCACATCTGATGTCATTGCCACAATCCCAGGTCTAAGTTCTTCAGGAAGATCTGTTTCACTTGTAGAGCAAAATGCATAAGATCTATGTAAGGGAACTACTGAGGAAGTTAAATCTAATGGGTTTTGGCTCTCAATTTCGTGGACTGACTCAAGATTGGAAGTATTTGGCAATATTTGTGATCTAAGAACATGCGAACCGAGAAACTTGACGTGAATACAGCTTCGAGGTTCAATGATGCAAGCCTTTTCAACGCAACTAAGATTGCGCATTACCACCTGATACTTATCGCTATTATTCCAAATAACTTGATGTACTTGTTGGGTGCCTTTGAAAGAACGAAGATCAGAAGGTAACAGTATGTCTTTTTCCAAAATATCGTAATCAGATACTGTTTCAATAACTATGTTCTTTGTATTAGTTTTTAATTCTTTAACGAAAGTGTCGAAATCGGCAATATCGTGACCACGAGAAACAATGGCATCAGCAGTTCGTTTTAAAGTTCCTCCCACACCATCAGGTGCCCCCTTGCCGTGGCCGGACTCACTATAGTTCCACGTCAAAGATACCAGTCCGGAATATTGCCAATTTAAGGCGCCAATGACAAAGAATGTCTTGTAATTTCTATACTGGCTTGTGGCAGAATCAGATACGAAGTGGAGGGTTTTAATTTGAACGGTCTTTTCTTTAAGATATTCAAGTAAAGGGACAAGATGAGCCCAGACGGCAGCAGCATCGTGCCTTAAATTCTGACTGAATGTTGCAAAACATTGTGTTGTTCTGGTATGGTTGCTGTCAAAGAAATACAATACGCTTGTATGTAAAGTCACTTGCTTCCGACTTCCTCCAAAATGTACTGCTTGAATCTCTTTAGCATACTGACATTTGTAATTTTCAGAGAAGTCAACGTGAACAATAGCTTCATCAGGTTGCAGATTGTCTTTTAATATCTTTATGGCGTTGTGCTGAGCTGTTACTCTTCCACAATGTTTGGAATAAATCTGTATTTGTTTTTCAAAAGTCAGAATTGCATCTCTGGGTCTAGTGACGATTTTTTCTTTTTTCACTACTCTGATAAATTTTTCTCGTCCATTTTGTATAATTTGTTCTCGTTTTGTAGCCCAAACCCAGTAAGAAAAATCATCAGAATTATTGAATTCTTCGTAGTTAGTTATATATTTTTCTTTGCAATTTTCGCATATCCTCAGCAAACATTGTGAACTAAAAGGGTCACAGCAAATGTCTGACAGCACTTCAGTGGAGTTTTTATATGGAATAATGTGATTTCTATGCAACGCTTCGACTAACAAATCAAAATTTTCATGGATAATGCACAGGCATGTCTCCTTAGGTTTCTGAGATGAAAAAAGTATGTCCTCACGAATTTTCATCACTTTTGAACCTTTCTGCTCGCATATTCTTCGTCTAAAAATGTTTGACAGTTTACCTAAACACCTATTATCTTTCAATGTAGTTTTTATATTAACTTGAAGATTTCTTGAGAACTCTTGCTTAGCTTTATGGGTTTTCAGATCTGTAAAAGACTGCAGTAACTTTTCATTCAAGATATCCATATTATTTTCTATTTTCCCCTCTGTAAGTCTTTTAATTTTTTTCCGATAAGCTTCATTTACTTTCTTTACTCCTTCCAATTGCCTTGTTAGTGCTTTTATTTCTTTATCTTTCTTATACCTCAATTTTCTGATGGTTTGGGAAGGCGAACTACCTCTGCTGGAAAGGGAAGAGGTTTCTGAGACGTGTGAGAGTGATCTACATGCAGAACGTGGACTTATTTGCGATCTCGTGCTTCTTGGATTGGGATTAGTATTTTCTTTATTACCTGTCGTTACGGGTAGACTAGAAGGAGATTCAAGAATTGAAAAAGATGTGAGAATTGAAGGAGACGGCGAGTTCCTATTTTCTACATCTATACGTTGTTGCTCGATCTGTTCAGCCTCAATATTTGGAGGGATATGTGTCTTTATATTTTCTGTGGATTTTGCATCCTTCTTTCTTTTATAATAGGCATTGAAGGCCTCACGCCATTTTTTTCTTTGCACCCTTTGGGCTCTGGGTGTCATCTCTTTGATGGAAATAACCTTCTTCTGAGCTTTTCTTTTCTCATATTTAATTTTATTTTTTTGTTGATATTGAGCATATAACTCTGGATCTTCCTTAATTTTGTGGTATCTCTTTCGTTCCAATTCTCTTTTGCGTTTTTTCCTTTCCTCTGTTGTCTGAGAAATAGTTTTTGGTCGACCCATTGTTGACCTACAAGCAAAAATAAAACGGCTAAAAGCTTCGGTCTTTGTAGCAAGTATATTAGTAATGAAAGGGTCCTAAAGAAATACATCCTATGAAGGAGCGGCTAATATGTTAAATATGGGTGACTTATCTATACTATACTTAATATTCAAAAGCTGAAGACTTTGTTTGTTTGTTTGAACGCGCTAATCTCAGGAACTACTCGAATTGAAAAATTCTTTTTGTGTTGGATAGTCCATTTATCGAGGAAGGTTTTAGGCTACGTATGTACCACGGGCGAAGCCGGAGCGAACAGCTAATTGTGTAAATAAATTTCTAAAACCTAAGTCGATCTCATTCACTCGAACGCATCTCATTCACCTGTACAGTAGTGGCAGGTGATTTAGAAACAGGTTAATGAGAAATGACCGTTATTTAGTCGGAAAAAAGCATATGTTTAATTCAGCGCGGTTATACCTACTCCACCCTAAAGCAGACCTTGCAACCTATATGACCAGGTGAAAACTTAATTAGTCTCATTTAATAAGTGTTGAAGATATTAAAGGCAGAAAAAACAGAACTTACGGTTACACAAATACGCGTGGCGACAACAGGTTATTTTTTTGATCACTTGGAATACACTCGCACGATGCCCCGCCACTCCTGCCGCTTACGGACGACTGAGGCGACCGGGCGGCAGGGGTACGAACTCCCGCGCGGAAATAGTGTTGCCATCAATCGAAAATATTTAACATGACAGGTGATGTAGAAAATATTGTTTACAAAAATAGTTTATTTTGTGCTTTTGTATTTCATTGATTTAGAAGGGCCAAGTTTTAAGATATTATAGCTTAAACTTTCATTATTGAAGTGTATTATTGCTGTTTGCTTATCTCTTCTGTATAATATTTTCATGTTAAAAAACTACTTGTACTCGTCCTTTGGACACGCAGGTTAATTAGAAAATGCAATTACAAATTAAAATTTAGGTCCTACACTTCCTTTAAAAATAAGGTCAGATCATTTGCCTTGGTGCTAATAATGTACTTATAACTAGCGCTGCGTCTTACGTTGCCATAAACTGATAAACAAAATAATCACAAGTAAAAAATAACTGGCAGGTGAAATCGGCAAATTTTTGAAAACTACCCTCATATTGCTTAGAAGTGGAAGCACCCAACGAAACGGAACGAAACGAACAACGAGACGTTGCTGTTTCCGGGTTGAAATCTGCCCTGGTTGTAGAATGAGAATCTTGTCCTTGTCCAATGTTAGTTTCTTCCAGTTCTGCAATTTGAGGTGCTGCTGATTTTGATGTAGTTTGAGTGCCTTCAGTAATTGGCTGTTCTTGTCCTTTGTCTGGAGATATATGTTCTTCAGCGTTAATGACTGATTCTTGTATGCACACTCCGAGGTCAAATATAGTCGAAAGCCAAGCCTTGTTATTTTTTTCAAACACTTTAGGTTTCCTGTGACAGGTCTTGTATCTCTCTTCAGATTTGCTTAAGAATTTTGTTAATGTCGCTTGAACCTTTTTTAAGCTATTCCTGATAATATCGGGAACGCCGTCAGGGTACATGGCCTGGATGACAATTTCAGTTCGTTGAGTCACTCCTAAATCCATTGGTCTAATCTTTGGCCCCTGCAACCGAGCATTTGATTCCAATAGATTTAGGACTTGAAGACGAGTCAACTTCCTAGCTGCGTATTCACCTAAAGATTGTGCCACTCGCTGACCAACATGAGGGTTGGCGCCCTCATGCCCCCCTAGCATTAAGTCCCCCGGTCGAGGCCCAGAAGGACATCCCCCCGCAGAATGGGTCAGTTCCTGCGGAGGCAAAGCAGCGCCATGGGTCTTTGACGGCTCCATGACGCCTCACCCCCGCTTCTCCAGACATTATGTATAGATATTGGGTTTTAGCAGAGCGCTTGACGAGGGCGGACCCCTTCCCAATATCACATAATGTCCTTCATCGAAGAAAGTATACAATACAATGTATTATTGTAATGAATACATGAGAAAAAACATCGAAGGTGATGTGCATTTTTTGTAAACGACACGTAAGTATTATTTATAATGAATATTAAAGGCGGCTTGCATTAACGTTTATTTTATCCGTTACCCGACGAATTGATACTGCCACCAACAGCGACAACAGTAGCGCCCTCCCCCTCTACATCCTTTTTGGCGTTGTTGTTTAATATTCATTGTGATGTGCAATGTATGATTAAAATATATGATTAATAGAATTTCCTATTATATTTTTAACTCTGACGTGAAAGGAGTCGAAAAAAATCATAACATTTAATTTTACATCGAAAAAAGTAGTAAATTAGGAGTCAAAGTTATCTAAGAAATATTACAGTAAAAAAAGTGACAACCCTAACCTCAAAATTTAAAATTAAATAACTCTGGAGTCCCGCATCAATCACGCCTGATTTTTTTTTATAATATAGTGGACTATAATGTTAAACTTTTCTCGTTTAAATAAAATGCGGAATCAATGGGACTCGCCAAAAAAAAAATATTTTGAAATTTCGAAAAAATAATTATTTTCGTTCTGATTTGCGTTTTTTTTTTTTACTTTTTTTGTCTGAGTTAGTAAGTTTAACAGCTTTTCATAAGATCCCATTATAAAAATAGCTAAATTGAATATTTCAAGCGAACTAATACATTTCTTTGATTTCTATGGAGTTTTCTCGAGTTTCTAAATAATTCCAAAACTAAACATAAAAAGATTATGGTTACTTCCCAGAAGTTTTAGTTCTTACCTAGATCTATAGGATGAAGTGATTAAATATACATGACCACAATTGAGGCAAAATTTCATAGTGTGCATAATAGAGCCCTCATCTTCCCCCTGGAGCTCTCCCATTTGGATAGTTCCTAAAAAACCAGATCCTCAAGGCCATCGTAAATGGCGCATCGTGATAGATTATCGTAAGCTTAACGATGTTACTATTGGAGAATTATACCCTATGCCACAAATATCTGAAATACTTCACCAGTTGGGAAACAGTAAATATTTCACAACTCTCGATTTGTCTTCCGGTTTCCATCAAATCCTTATGTCTCCCGAAGACGCCCCCAAAACTGCCTTTTCCGTTCCTCAAGGACATTACCAATTCAATCGCATGGCTTTCGGTCTCAAAAATGGACCATCTACCTTCCAAAAACTTATGAATAATTGCCTATCTGGCCTCCAGGGCACCCGTTGCTTCGTCTACCTGGATGATATAGTGATATATAGCCATGATTTGCCTTCTCACATCGATAATATAAGGGCCGTTTTCGAGAGAATACGCGAATTCAACCTAAAACTTCAACCTGAAAAATGCGAATTCCTCAGGAAGGAAGTAGCCTATCTAGGGCATTTAATAAGTGAAAATGGGGTTAAACCAAATCCAGACAAAATAAAAGCCGTTTTCGAATTCCCAAAACCCCAATCTCCAAAAGATATAAAATCATTCCTCGGACTGGTATCTTATTATCGAAAATTCATACCGGAATTCGCAAAGCTAGCCAAACCTTTAACATCCCTGCTAAAGAAGGATATTCCATTTAAATGGCAAAATGAACAACAATTAGCATTCGAATCCTTAAAGGATAGACTCATATCCGCTCCAATTCTAGCATACCCAGACTTCACACAACCTTTCCTCTTGACCTGCGATGCCTCTAACTATGCGATATCAGCTATACTATCCCAGGGTCCAATTGGACAGGACCGCCCTATTGCCTTCGCATCTCGCACGCTCAACAAAGCGGAGTGCAATTATAGCGTGACCGAGAAAGAATGTTTAGCAGTAATCTTTGGAACTAAAACCTTTAGACCTTATATTTACGGTCATCGCTTTACTGTTGTCACTGACCATAAACCCTTAGAGTGGCTATTTAAATGCAAAGACCCAGGTTCACGTTTAATCCGTTATAAATTCAAATGCTGACGCACTCTCTAGATACCCAGTCAACCCTGTTCAACCCGAGACTGCTCCCACTATAGAACCCGGAATAGATGAAGAACCTATTCCAGAACTCGACAGAGACCTCTTGGATTTATTAATATCCCCAGCATCATTTAACCCAGGCGAAATAGACCAACCTTCCCCTTCCAATCCTAATGAAGACCCACTCTCTTTACCTGATATCAATTCACCACTAGATCTCCTTGATAATAATGAGGACATACCATCATTACCTGAACCTCTACCGCCTAATATCCCTGATACCCTTAGAAATGAGATTGAGAATGAACCTATCAGACCCTTACCTGAAATCGTCCCAGAACAAGTGACAGGTCCCGATCCAACTGTCTCACTTGATCAAATCCCAGAAGAAACATCACCCGAATGTATCCAGGATGATGTCACCCCAGTACCATCCACCAGCGATTTGACCGATGGAGATTACTCTACATTCCTAAAATTTGCATCAAATAAAAACAGTACAGTAGATACTAATATCCAGGAACATAATCAAAACATAATTAAATCAGAACATAAGATTATTATCATACCTACATCCATAGACCTTGATGAATCTAATCCTTATGTACAATCCGTCCTAGAAATAACACCCGAAAGTTCTGAGATCCTAGACAAAGAAAGGACTCTAAATTCATTTATATCCTTCACTCATGGAGATAAGTCATATTACTTTCTCTTCTTCAAGGTATATCATTTCGATAAATCTTGCTATAAGGACATCTATGAAAGCCTCAAATCCCTCAGGAATGAACTGGTTACAAAATACGATAAGGACACTACCCCAGATATAGCAATAACAGAATTCAGGAATCCTTTCGATACTCACCAATTCATTAAAATATATAATATGCTGCTCTACTTATTCAATAACACAAGAATCAAAATTCATATATATAAAGATAAAATTATATACCCATCTCTTTCGGAAATTCCGAAAATCTTGAAAGAAAATCATAATATCCCTATTGCTGGACACCTTGGAATGAACCGTATGCTCAAACGAATCCAGGAGATGTTCTACTGGAAAAATATGCGGAGCGATGTAGAGGACTACGTAAAGAAGTGTCCACAATGCCAAACAAATAAAGCCCTTAGACAAATAAACCGTGCTCCTATGCAGATTACAAGCACTTCCACTGAACCTTGTCAGCGAATATCCCTTGACATTGTCGGGCCATTGCCTGAGGCTGGACCTGCCAAACTCAAATACATACTAACCATACAAGATGACCTCACAAAATTCTCTTCTGCATATCCAATCCGAAGTACTACCGCTGAAGAAACCAGCGAATGTTTACTACACTATATATCCATATTTGGGATCCCTAAAACAATCCTCACGGACCAAGGAACTAATTTCACTTCTGAACTCTTTAAGAAAACCTGTGAATTCCTTAAAATAAAAAACCTTTGGGCTTCTCCTTATCATCCGCAGACTCAAGGCGCTCTTGAGAGAAGTCACTCGACTCTCAAAGAATATCTTAGATCCTTCACGAATGAAGAACAAACAAACTGGCCCCGTTATGTATACACCGCTATGCTCACTTATAATACTACCATTCATTCAACAACCCACTTTACACCTTATGAACTAATGTTTGGATGCAAGCCCGTAATCCCAACTTCTATATATGAAGAGTCTCCAGGAGCAACGTACCCTGATTATGTGCGTATGCTTCAAAATAGACTAAAATATTCCCGAGAAAAAGCTTTAGACTCCATAAGAAAATCTAAGGAATCTTCTAAAACTTACTATGACTCACATACTCGCTCTGCTAAGTACAAAGTAGGCGACTATGTGTATCTGAAAAATCATTTAAGAATGCGTAAGGCACTTTCACCCCTCTGGAAAGGGCCCTATAAAGTAGTAAAAATAAATGGTAACAATACACTTACCTTATTAATAAACCGGCGTCATATTACCCATCACTTTGATCAAGTGAAACCTGCCAACGTCGGGGCAGACCTGTAAATAAATCTTAAATGTTAGTACTTAAATATAATGTATGAATAGATAATAGTAACTTACCTTTAGTTAATGTTAATTACAATTGTTATTTGCAGCTTAGCTCGAGGGCAATCTCATGGAGATTTCATCCAGCCAATTACCTCCAGCTCGGGCCTCTACTATGACTACTAAGGAAAATTAAAAATAAACAATGTTCAACTAAAAATTGTAATACCAGTAGATATTTCACATTTTCGACCCCATATACAAAATATTAAACTTGCTTTAGGAGAAACATCACGTCTGTGTTATGAAACGCAAACACCGCAAACAATAGCTGAGTGTCATAGTTTAATACAGCCACTGATGGCACGATTCCAGGACATGAGCAGAGAATTTATGTCTATTTCACACCTGATTGATAAAAGAGCTAAACGTGCATGGATAGGAGGTATAGGTATAATATTTAAACATATTTTCGGCACTTTAGATGAAAACGATGGTTTAAATTATGAAAAAGCAATAACTGCAATACAAAACAACCAAAAGCATTTGGCTTCACTTATGAAAGAAAACATTTTAATTACCACTTCAGTATTAGCACAATATAATAAGACGTTACATGAGATACAGGAAAATGAAGAAAACTTAAATGAAGCTATTAACGAGCTCTCAATTTATATTGCAAATATTACCAAAATTACGAATGAATTACAATTAGCCACTAATCTTAATAGAGTCTTCGATATGTTAGAAACATCTATACTTACTCTTTCATTTCAGTTAGAAGACATTATTAATAGTATATTATTTAGTCACCAAAACACTTTGCATCCCGCAATTATAACTCCTAACCAATTACACCAAGAGCTCGTTGATAACTACAGACATCTGCCCAGTGACCTTGAGCTGCCTGTAACTCTAGATATAAGTTCCGTACATGTTATTTTAAGTATCTCTAAGTTAATCTGTTACTATATTAATAATAAGATTATATTCATTTTACAAGTGCCATTAGTAACTACAAAGGAGTATGTACTGTTCCATAATATAGCATTGCCAACTCCACATAATTCTAAAGAACCAAATTCATTCAGCTTAACTGTGCCTAATAAAAAATACATAGCAATGACCAAAGACAAAACCTATTACTGTAGTTTCGATGATCTGAACATTTGTAAGCAAGTGGACACTGGAACCTACATCTGTGACATTGAAAACGTGTACTCCGTTGACGCTAAACCGATCTGCGAAAGTGAACTACTATCAAAGGTGATAAGTGAAAAACCAAAACAGTGTGAAACAAGAACAATATTAGGGACATTAGACGTTTGGAAACCATTAGTAAACAATAGATGGATTTATGTACAATCAGAACCCAATAAGATATCAATTGACTGTGTTAATTCTAAATTATATGAAACAAATATACTAGGAACAGGTATAGTAACTATTCCCAAAAATTGCATAGGATATTGCAAAAGCACTAGCCTTATACCAAAATATAATGTTTTAAACATATCGTCTCCTATTAATCATTTTCCGGATTTTAGCCTCATAGACGACACCTGTTGTAATAAAAATAAATTAAATGTAATAAAAGATGTACCTTCTGTACATCTACATAACATAGATTTGGATGAAATCAATTCTAAAAGTAATACTAAATTTAAGTCCCTTTTAAATGACGTAGAGGCTATCGAACACCAAAAGCCACATATTGTTAAATATGGGACGCACTACTCTATAGCTACTATTTTACTTTTGTGTTTAATACTTTTATTCATATTATACGTTATCTTTAAGAAATGTAATTCTGGCAGCAACCGTCCATTTCAACTTAAACTTAAAATTAACAAAACAACTGAAGCTACCCCTAAAGTTGAGGACACAACAAACATACAAGACGATAACATAGAAATGACAAGTCCCATTGCTCCTCTTAGAACAAAAATTTAACAGAGACTGAATCAACCCCAAAGTCTCTTCTTAAAGGGGGAGGTGTTACATCCTCTGTATGACAGCTTAAGTGCTGACTGAGCAACCCTTCGGGCTTGCTCAGCAACCCCTCTTCCTTAGCCAGTCTCAGAGGAAGCTTCGGCAGTCAGTCCGTGCTAAGACCTCTACCCGAGCGGTTGCCTAAAGAAATAATTATTCTGTTAAATAACTAGTTCAGTAGTGAACCTAATTAAATCCCTTTTTTACGCAGTGATTAAAATAGTTTTTTTTTAAAAAGACTTTTAACTTCATCCGCGTAACAGTGCGAAGCGCTTTTTGATCGGTCTTAGAAGAGGCAAGGCAGGCGATGTGGAATGTTTCAGAACATTAAGCGTAGATGATTTGAGTATCTAGTGCTGTTCCACCGCTTTTTATTAGCTTTTGTTACAAGCGCCACAATTCATGTTTTCCAAAAAGGTGGCAGCGTGCCTTCAAACAAGTCAGACAGTGTCGTATGTGAGTTTACAAAAGCACCAACGTTCCGCGTATCAGCACTGAACCTGAGTTCCAGCAAGTTATAGACTCCCCCGTTCACGGCGCCCAGCACAACACCACGAAGGCCACGATTGCTTTGTTATGGTACAGATAAGGTTTGTAGAAAGATTTGTCGGCCGGCACAGCGTAATGGCGGCGAGTCGCACGTACCTTACGCACCTGTATTTGACCTGTATTCCTATTTTCCGAAGCTTGACACACTACACTGATATTTTATTTCCAGGGGAATTAGTCTGTGCACTTATCGTGTAGCTCAGAGAAAAATCTGCCCGCTGGAACACACAAATATTTTCGAGAAATTCCCAGACCCGTATAAGTTGACGTTTCCAGCAGGGTTGCCAGCGAAGAAAAGACTTTATTTGTCCGACGTAGCGATAACTGCACTTGGAGGTGAAAGCTATCAGCAGACATGAACGAGTGTCCTGGCTCAAAATATCTTAAAGTTATCGTTTCAGTTGAAATTAGATTGTTGTTAATTATATCGATCAAGAATGAGAACAATGTCCAATTCTTATTTTGGCCAGAGCAGTTATTCATCCAAAGGACGACGTGTTTAGTATCTCGATAGTGAATAAAAATGCTCGAAATGCTGACACAATATCCTCCGCGTTTCGGCCTGAAATGGTTTCGTTCCACAGAACTGCAAATGCTTTGTTATCATTTGAGGATGGTCCCAAAGGAACGAAACTCTCGTTAAACGCTATAATGTGTGGACAAAATATAGCAACTTTATATTGGTCAATACGTGGCAACATTATTACTTTTTGGAGATCAATGGAAAAAAGATAGTATCCTCATTTAAGCAATTTTTAGCTTTCTTAACATCGCAGTTATATTCTAGTCGGGCATTGACATACTTTGATTTGTGCATTTTATAGTCGCTGCAAACTAAACAGTTTTCATTTTGGGCATGGTTTTTATCATGATGTTGAAAAATGGCACACTTTTCGCATTCCTTATGCCCTAAATGTGCAAACGATATATTTAGATCATTCCTTACTACCTTTCTATAAGTTTCAGAAAAGATTTTAATGAGTGGATATTTGCTACAAAAATTTTGATACATTGTATTGATATTAATATCGCTTGGAAGGTATAACCTGTTTTAGACCGTCGGAAATAGACAATAAATTCGCAAAGCGTGATTTAGTTTTGCATTTTTGGTATGTTGTATGGGTGTGTTAGGGTAGTTTAAATTAAAAAATACAACTTAGTGCAGGAAGTAGTGTCACCCAATGTATGGAAGGTGCAAATTTTGGTATCGGAAGAATTCACTTGGCACAGATGTAATATACGTAAAGTTAAGCTAATTTAGCCCGGTAGCCATCCCCCACCCCCTGGGGGGTAGGCAGGGGGGGCATTCAAAGTTACTCGCCGCCGCGCTTCAGAAAAAAAATCATATCAGCTTCTATTTACCTAACACCTCGAGTATGGTGTCATTTTCTGATAAATCGGGGATGAGGAATTAAATTTTGAGTACAATTTTACATTTAATGTACAGGTTAATAGTAAAAAAAGGAAAATATTGACGAAAATATCAAAATCGAATCGCAGTTTTTTTTATTTTAACAGATTTATTTTGCCAGAAACTCGGAATTTCGTGTTTAAAAAAATATTAACTTAAAGCATATTTATCTAGCTTTAAAAAAATATATACTTTATTATATATAGCTGTCATACATCTATCTGAAAAAAATCGGACTTGGCACGCGGCGGTGCCTAGAAAAATTTTCAATCGTCTCATCTCACATAATTTGTTGCAAGTATTAAGTTGTTTTTTTATGAAAAATATATAGAATACATACTTAACTTAATTATTGACTGTCGCTTATGGTCCTATATATCAATAATAGTATTTTATATTTATATTCGTAAATTTTTTCATTCAACTTAAGACAGTTGCACCTAACACTGCACCCTGACTTGCACTGAATCAGTTCACGACAAGCGGTAGCAGCCACTGGTGCAGTAGTCCACTTTGGTTTCCAATCATTTGATTCCATTTCCTATCCCCAATCCCCCCGGACTGGAAGGATTTGGAATCGGCACCATCGCTCGGCCCTAAACGTGCACTGCACACCATGCTAAACAGCTCCTACGCTGCCGAAAATTCTCTAGCTGTCAGCCTTTTTTAGAGAAAATCTCCCTCCTGCACTCGTTTAACGATGTGCACTACACACTGGATCAGCGAGCATATTAAATACATTAGTTGCTGATGGAAAAGTATTTTTGAAGCATAAAATACTTTTCCATCAGCAACTAATGTATTTAATATGCTCGCTGACAGACACGTAGAAAACTGTAACCAAATTATTCAAAAATTTATCATAACGATGAAGTGAGCATAAATTAAATTGTATTTACGTGGTTATAAATGACAGGTATATATAGCTGTATTTTATATTAATCAAAATAATGCAATACCTACTTACCGGATTTTCGTTTTAGATCCAGTCAGTGCATATCGTTAAACGAGTGCAGGAGGGAGATATTCTCTAAAAAAGACTGACAGCTAGAGAATTTTCGGCATCATAAGAGCTGTTTAGCATGGTGTGCAGTGCACGTTTGGGGCCAAGCGATGGTGCCGATTCCAAATCCTCCCAGTCCGGCGGATAGGGGATAGGAAATGGAATCAAATAATTGGAAACCAAAGTGGACTACTGCACCAGTGGCTGCTACCGCTTGTTGTGACCTGATTCGGTGCAAGTGCAAGTCAGGGTGCAGTGTTAGGTGCAACTGTCTAAGGAAACTATTAAAATGTACCGAATTATACGACTGTGGTGGAAAATTTGAATGAAAAAAATTACAAATATAAATATAAAATACTATTATTGATATATAAGACCATAAGCGACAGTCAATAATTAAGTTAAGTATGTATTCTATATATTTTTCATAAAAAACAACTTAATACTTGCAACAAATTATGTGAGCTGAGACGATTGAAAAAGTTTTTAGGCACCGCCGCGTGCCGTGTCCGATTTTTTTCAGATAGATGTGTGACAGCTATATATAATAAAGTATATATATTTTTTAAAGCTAGATAAATGTTCTTTAAGTTAATATTTTTTTAAACACGAAATTCCGGGTTTCTGGCAAAATAAATCTGTTAAAATAAAAAAAACTGCGACCCGATTTTGATATTTTCGTCAATATTTTCCTTTTTTTGACTATTAACCTATACATTAAATGTAAAATTGTACTCAAAATTGTATTCCTCATCCCCGATTCATCAGAAAATGACACCATACTCGAGGTGTTAGGTAAATAGAAGCTGATATGATTTTTTTTCTAAAGCGCGGCGGCGAGTAACTTTGAATGCCCCCCCTGCCTACCCCCCAGGGGGTGGGGGATGGCTACCGGGCTAAATCAGCTTAACTTTACGTATATTACATCTGTGCTAAGTGAATTCTTCCGATACCAAAATTTGCACCTTATGACACTACTTCCCGCACTAACTCCAAGAACCATGTAGAAATTGAGAAAATCGAGAAAATTTTCGAAATTTTCGGTCTTTTTATAGTATTCGCCCTGCATGGCCAAAACTATGATTTTTTGCGAACAATGTTATCTACAAGTATAAACTGTATTTAACTACCTGCAATTTGGATCCTATTTTAGCTCTATTGACCTTATAGGAGCTGAGCTAGAGCAATTCAAAGATGACCAATTTTTCTCGAAAATAGCCTTTTTAGATTTTATTGTCATATTTCGTAAAATATTCGCAAAACTGCTTGTTCTACAAAAAACAATTACCAAAAATATTTTAAAGTACATATTTAGCTACCATTACTACCTAAAACGAGGTCTGTGAGATCTCAATCTTAATAAAACGCGAAAAGCTAAATTATTTAGAGTCAAAATAATCTAAGTATACAGGTTTATTGCAAATTAGACAGAAATTTTATTGATAGGTTGGAAGGTCTTTTACATTCATACCCAAAATTCGGTTACTGCTGACCAGCCAAGTAGAGTCAGACTCACGCACGAAGGGTTCCATTACATTTTCTTAAAAAAAAGGCAAAAAGATACGTTTGTTGAATGGAAGCGTTTAGTATTTTTTTTACAGTGGCAACAGAAGTATATTATGATTGATGGTTTATGAAATACAGCCTGGTAACATACAGACAAACAGTGGAGCATCCAGTTTTGGGTACGGAACCGTAAAAAAGGCCATTGACTATGAATTGTTCATAGTCAATCTTCGTTTTTTCCGGGGTTGGGATTCCCGTTCCTCGTGATGATGGAGAAGATCCAAAAGAACGCGTTCATGGTCTTGATATTCTGAATGGTATACTTGAGACAACAAATTATTAATTACGATGTTTAGCACAAATGTTAGCTTGAATGGTGAATTGGTGATCTACACATCAGAGTATGGGTGTTAACAAACGACAGAACAAACAACAGTCCCTGGTGCGGTGGTCACCCAGGCACTTCACGCATCGCGCGCGGGCGTGGCAGTTACGGGCAGAGGGCAAGTAATACTGACAGTTGTGACACTGTCCTACTCCCCTACGCTTGTGAGGGGGTTCTACTTTAAAATCGGTCAGATCGGCGACCGACTTTATCTTGAATATAGCTTTTCCGGCCTGTGACTTGTCCAAGATGACAAGCACCATCGGAAGCGGGGCCTTTTCCCTGCCTCTGTACATTCGATGTACTTCCCTAACGGGGAGGTTTTCCTTCGGTATCGGACGTATTACTACGCGAAGTAGTTTATCCTCCTCTAAGGAGAAGGAATGCCAGGGTGTGGCACGACTGTTGAGCACAGATGTGACTGCTCTGTAGTCGTCTGTGGTTTGGAGGGCAATGGTGACCCCCAGTTCGCTCTTTTGGGCTCGAACGTAGTTAATTCTACGTTCTGCCAGTGTCTTGGAGAGAGGCTCCCATTGAGCCGCATCTCTGACGATGATGGGCGGGGGCCGGCGGCCGTGTTGGCCGCGGAGGGTGGCGCCCTTTTGACGGGGGCGCCATCGGCTTTCTTGGCGGCCTTCGGGGGTGGGAGCTCTTTACTACCCGAGGCCTTCGACTTGCGTTGCCGCTTTCCTCCGCTGACGGGCACGAAGTCCTCGTCTTCGGAGGTAAGCGGCTGCTCCTCTCGAGCCTGTGGGGTTTTAAGGGGTGTCATCCCCGGGGTGGCCTTTTTCTTGGGCTTGGATTTCGACTTTGTCGAGGTGGAGGGGGTGGGATCCGTATCCATTGCGGTCAAGGCCGCGGAGCTGATGGGTTCCCTGTCATCGAACTCGAGGGGCTCTGGGCCTTTCTCGTGTTCGTCTAGTTTCTCAAGGGGGAGGGGCTGGAAGCGATTGTTTAAACCGGTCGCGGTCGGGAGCGGGCTGGGGGATGCCAGTTCGTCATACACCGGTACTAAATGGAACTGGCTTTGGCGGGCCTTCCAGTCGTTAAAGCATTTCTGGAAGTCCGCAGATTGGCGAAATTCCGCGAGGTCTCGGGTGGTGCCATCTTAGGGCAGAATTTCACAAAGCAGGGTGTCGGGGGGGGGGGGGGGGGTGAGAATTTGCCAATAGCTTCTTGCATAACCAGGATCAGGTATCCGTTTCTCGTTTTGAATTGGCTTTGTTATTGTTATTTGCATTGATTTTTCCATAACTGTGCAACTACGTTCAGCTGCTATCAGTAGTCTACTAGCATATTCGATTGGGTATTCGTGTTTACCCTCCCTCTGTACCAAAGCTGTTCCAATGGCGTAACTGCTGGCGTCTGTTTTGATAGTTGGGTGTTGTAGTTAGTGCTTCTTATATTGAACGCCATTATTGCTTTTATCGCGTAAACTGTATTGCCATTTCTGTCTGGATCTCTTTTGTTTCTTCTTGACTGCCCTTTACAAGTTTATTTCATTTGTCACTTGTTTCAACTTTAGGCCCCACGTTGGACCTACCAGATGTAAGGTTGGGTCAAGGAGTTTGCAAAGACTTAAACATGAAGTTCTTAGGACTAACCTAGCTATCGTCATATGAGCTTAAGGGTGAACGCATAGGCGTGTGCGACCCCGTACTCACTTCGGTGTTGCTTGAGGATAGCAGAGGCCGGGCGGCCTTCGTGTAACATCGTGCGTATTCGGGTCGATCGTTCCGCTGAGCGAGACAGGGAGTGTGCGAGCGATAAAGTATTCGAGTCTGCGCGTCGTGCTGATAATTATTGTTTCGCTACACTACGTCTTATTTAATACGTATCTGTCGAGTTGCGTTTCTGACAAGTTGTGAGTCTATCATGAGAGATGACGAGATGCTTATCTGACCAGTTGCGTTTCTAACGAAAAGCGACGAATCCCTCGTGAAGTTCAAGCAGTATCTCGTGAAGTTCAAGTAGAGACGTTATCTACTGAATCTTTGCACAGCCTCAATCAACCTGATACACTTGCAAACAGTACATTGTAAACGCAAAATCTGTGAGTACAAGTTTATGTTTTTGTTCATACCATGTTTGGCATTTTATTATGCTAGAATGCTGTTTAAAGCTGGCGTGATGAAAATACACATAACACGTGCAATCTAATACAATAAGTATTTAATTTATTTCTACCCGTCGTCCAAAGACTTTGACCAACTGGGAAACAGCCATTTTGTAGGTATAAGTCCAGCAGGGCAATCGCGCTAAATAATTTCAGCCGAACCGCAACTGAACCGTGATCGAAACACGACTTTTTGAACGAATCCGTATCGCGCTAATGTTTTGACAGCTAGTTGGAACGCAACTGGAACGCAGCTCGTACGCAACACAACCGCAACCGCTGTCAAACTAAAAGTTAATTCAACACTACTTATTCCCAACTGATAATCAAACGTTTCTTAAGTTTTGGTGTGTTACATATAAGATCAAGGTGATAATGAATTCTTATCTTATGTTTTTGGACATTGCGAACGAATTTGATGTATCAGCGGCCCGAGCTGAATCAAGGCGTGTGAATTTAAGCGACAGAATAAAAAGAAATGCCTTTAAGTTATCCGATCGCATGTTCATTAAGAGATACCGGGTTTCGAAGGCATTAACAAGAGGTTTAATTGAAGAAGTAAGACCTTTCACGCCGCCTACCTTGCGTTCCGATGCTTTGGATGTGGAGACAAAGGTGAGACCATAATCTGTAACACTTTCCCTGTCCATAAGATACAATTCCACATTAATAACAGAGCGATCCCTCTTTTATAAAATACCCCAAAATACAGGAATAAATGACTTCATATAAATCTGGTTTTTTTTTTACTTATAGGTTTTGGTTGCTTTAAGCTTCATTGCAGTAGGAGATTATCAGACAGACGTTGGGGACATTCGAAGACATTGCGTTGCACAGTCCAGTGTCTCAAAGGCTGTAAAGCAAGTTACTTCGGCCCTTAACAAGCCAGAAATTATCAATAAATATGTTTGCTTTCCTTTTAAACTTGAAGAAAGACAACTAGTCAAAAGAGAGTAAGTGTAGATCATGTCTAATTCACTATTTACTTAATATGTGTATATTTTTTTATAAACATTTCTTTTTATTGTAAAAGTGTGTAAGAAATGCATAATTACTTTTTCAGGTTCTACAGACGTTTCAAGATGCCGGGTTGCTTGGCCTGCATAGATGGAACACATGTGTCTATTGTGTGTCCAAATGAACATGAAGAACGATATTACAATAGAAAAGATACCCATTCTTTGAATGTTCAATTAGTGAGTATTTCTGCTTGCAGATGATATCTATTATAACATCAACTTATTACCCCACTAACAGTATTTTTTTTTACAGATATGTGATGCCAAATTAAATATTTTGAATGTTGACTCAAGTTACCCCGGGTCTACACATGATAGTGTTATATGGGCAAATCACCCATTAAATAGTTATTTAGAATGGCTGCATACTGTATCTGGAGAGAACTTATATCTTTTGGGTTAGTATAATATGATACCTACCAACAGCTCATGTATGAAATTGAAACAGCAAAAATATTGTGTATGTAACTAATTATAGTGAACTCCTAAAACAATGTCCCATTATTATTTTTATATTTATTTATTATTACATAATCTGACAATATGTAACAATATACATTGTGCATCCTGTAGATACGGCCTCCCCCAACAGATTGCATCTTTCCCATTTAGTACACGAATATTATATTCTGTTGGACTTAATGATATTCTTTATTTTAGGTGATTCTGGTTATCCTTTGAGGCCTATTATGATGACTCCAGTCTCCGATGCAGAGCCCGATAGTCCTGAGGAAAACTACCAAAATATGCACCTCACTGCAAGAAACACAGTTGAACGGTGCATTGGAGTTTTAAAAGGACGCTTTAGGTAAGAAAAATAAAAGTATCTTGAAAGTGACTTCATGACTTGCTTATATCAGGCATTGATTAATATGTAGGTATTGTTTACAGATGTTTACTGGGCGACAGGAAGCTCCATTACTCCCCCACAGTTGCAGCAAAAATTACGAATGCATGCTGTGTTCTGCACAATATTGCGAATAGGCACAGCGTTTTTGGGCTAATAATGCAACTGAGAATTAAATATTGTTTAACTCTCCTGTTCTGTTCTTAACCCGTGTTGTATTTTAACTTGAGTTTTATTTTTAACATTATTCTTATTTAATTCTAAAATAACTATTTGCCAGGCCATGGAGAACTTTGGGCTTTGTCAATAGTTTTCCTGTCTTGGTGAGTCTTCTTGTCTTGAGGCATACTGAAACAATAAAAACAGGCTATTAAAAAATGATTAGGTATTTTGAGCCCATGTTCTGACTCTGACAGCGAAATCATAAATTTCCTTTTGGATTTGCCATAAATAATAACTTTGCAAGTAGACTGAAATAAAATTAAACAACTGGAGAAAACATAAGAAAAGTTTGTTAGAATTGTACATTACCTGTCTTGAGAGACGGTCAATGCTCTCGGCCAATAGTTTAAAGCCCTCAGAAATTGTCCCATTAGCTTCTGCATTAATTAGGGCAGCCTCTGCTCTCATTTTTTCAATGGTGAGCACCATTGATCTTGACTCATCTAGTGCATTCCTATTAGCTGGAATAAAAATTTAAATGTGTTAAAACTACTTGTTTATAATATTAAATTACTCTATAGATCTATGATTTTAATTACATTGAGCAGGTGGTGGGGGTGAAAGAGGCACCGCAGGTGCAGGTCTTGCTGCAGCACGTCGAACTCGCTGTCTTTGTCTCTGACTTTCTCTCCTTAATCTATCACCTATAAAAAGTTTTAGGGGTTTATTGTAAATTCTTAGTATAGGGTGTTCGAATGAATAGTATGTAAAATATTTTAAAAAAACTTACTTGACCCAGGTGATCGAGGTACTTGGCCTGTTACACTCGGTGTAGGAGAAATTAGTAGTGGTACACTTTCATGCACAGGGCTTTCGTGGGCGCCACTGTCTTGTACGGGGTCAATTTGTATTCTATAAACACAGATGGTTATTATAACAAATAAAATATTCACAAAGAATCTCATTTCTTTTATGAGAAGGAATTTTGGAAAAGAAACTGGCCAAAAGCGAGTCAGACTTGCGCACAAAGGATTCCAATATCTATTAAAAATTTGGTAACAGAAATACTTCAACTGTCTAGCTATCATGTTTCATGAGATACTACTTGGTGACAGACTGACAGTGGGGTAATAGTAATCCTATTTTTACCCTTAGGGAAGGAATCCCTTAAAATACCTATGCAACACTATTGTGATAGCGGGTCAACCAATTAAATATTTTTTAACAGACATATAACTTACTCAGAATCCAGCTGCTCCATTTGATCGCCTACAACGAACTCCTCCACTTCATTTCTCTCATCGTTTGTGTCCTATAAAATTATATTGAATTATTAATTTTAATACATTCTAGTTAGTACTTGAGCGTTTTATTCATAGTATTAAACTAAATGTCTTACATTTTGTGAGGCAAATGGATCTTGTCTGACATTGGGTAAAGGCCCAACATCCCTGCCCAGAATATTAGCAATTCTCTCCTCGAGAGGGGTCAGGGATGCAGCAGTGCTGGGTCCACCACCTGTCCCCTGATGGCTGGCATTTATTGACACCAATTTTGCCCGGACCCGGCATTTCAAGTCATTCCAAACCTAAAAATTTAAAAACAACTTTGATGTAGTATAAGTACGACATACTTAGTATGTTTAATTATTAAATAAATATCTTAAAGCATTACAAACCTTAGCCCACTCTTTGCCCGTTCTTGCAGGACCCTCACCATTTAATATAAGCGAGCATTCTCGCCTTCTCTAAGTCTTCTCTAACTCTTCCGAGAGCTAGGTCTTTATGCTGCTCTAAGTAATTCACGAGCAGCGTCAACTGCTCAACACTTCTTAGGCGGCGTCGCTGATCCATTTTTATATATTATTTTTATAAAACACTTAATAACTTTCTGTTATTGATATTATAAACAAACTTTAAAGGTACTTATGCCACCAAAGACAATACCACAGACTAAAATGTCAAAGAAACTAGTGCTACACATGACGCGCAAGTAAAATCGATGGTCGATTATACTAAAATCACAGGTATTTACAAAAATACTACGTTCACATCTCTTACGGCTATTGAATGGTTTCGTTCGAGTTAAAGCTGAGGTTGAGTTACGATCTGAACGATAGCGCGATACCGAAATTAGTTCAGCTGAATCGAAACGTAACCACAGTCGAAGCTGGATAGAACCGAAACGTAAACGAACCGTAGAGTTTTAAAATTAGCGCGATTGCCCTGCAGCAAAGGCCCTCATTATCATCATCATATCAGACACAGAAATTTCACTATTGGACATAGGCCTTCCCCAAGCAAAAGCAATGGTTAACTTTAATATTTGACCTAAGCGAAACCTGTGCATCTAAGCTTCTGTTGGCGATCATTTTAATGAATTATAATCATAAGGAAACTTGATATATTCTCCAATTTAATAGTACTGCGGTTAAGACAACACAGGATACAAAGGGCTTAGTAGATCTGAGCAAGGTTAAGCAGGGATGGATAGGGCAGGGAAGAGTAGGTAGTTACAGCTTTACTTAAAATAAAACTTACTTATGGTTTCATATTTTTCAGTCTGAAAAATATGAAAGAAGAAGTGTTACAAGCAAAAAGTGCTAGAAGCAGTAACAAATCAATGCCTTTTAAATAATTTTTTTTTAAATAAATATATAGGAACAAATTACACAGATTGAGCTAGCCCAAAAGTAAGTTCGAGACTTGTGTTACGGGATACTAACTCAACGAATACTATATTTTATAACAAATACATATATAGATAAACATCCAAGACCCAGGACAATTTGAAAAAGGCCATTTTTCCAACTTGCCCTGACCGGGAATCGAACCCGGGACCTCTGGGTGGCGGACTAGCATGGTGACCATTACGCCACGGAGGTCGCCTTGTACCCAAGATTCGATTACACTGATAAACAGTAAATTTGTTAAACGAAATCAAGTCATATTTTCAAACACTACTACCTACCCGCATATAAACCCCATACTTAGTTTTGTTCAATCACCTTCAGTTTTCATAAAACATTGACTTACTCGATTACGCGAATTTTGCTTACCGACGTGTGTTTCCGAATAAATCAACGAAAAAATATTGAAATTAAAACAGTTTTTTTGAGATTAGTGTTATACATCATACTAAGATGCCGAGAGTGTGTGTAAACCATCCTGATAACTTCTGTTATATTTGCGGTCAACTTACTGTTAAAAGTCAACGTGAAACTTACGTTGCAATTAAATCGACAGAAGCGTATAGCTGAGTCACGACGAAAAAAACTTGAAACATTGAGATCTAAAAACCGGCGACTTCAAAAGAAAAGAAGAATTGTCAGCAATCATTAAAGATTGAAAATCCAACAGATTTATTAACCAAGAATTTGCATTTCATTAGCTATCGAGCATACAATTTTGTACGGAATAATTTCAAAACATGTCTGCTTCATAAGCGGACATTAGCAAGGTGGTATCAGAATGTTGAGGGGGAGCCGGGTTTCTCATCAGAATCTTTGGAAGCTCTTCTTCTTCTTATCGTGTGTGTTAGTGATAACACTAGTGTCAGAGTTTTTAAACCGCCTTAAAGGCCTCTGACATGGTTTTAGGTAACAACTAATGTCAAAGACAGTCACCGGGACCGACGGCTTAACGTGCCCTCCGAAGCACGGATAATTTTACTTATCAGACAATCAGGTGATCAGCCTACAATGTCCTAACCAAACTAGGACAACAACACAAAGTCGTTGCCCCCGCCGGGAATCGAACCCGCGACCTCCGGGTATGAGCCGAACGCTCTAACCACTACACCACGGAGGCAGTTCTAAAATTAATAAGCAGGTGAGAAAGCTCTAAAATTAATAGCTAAGAGTGAACCAAACAAAAATTTTTTTGTGGTTTATGCTTTGATGAAATGGCCATACAAGCAAGTCTGTGGACTGGGATGGCAAACAATACGTAGGTTTTATGAATCTCGGTCAAAATCAGGACACACTTGCTGATAAGGACGACAGGATACCATTGGCAAAGGAAGCTTTGGTGTTTATGCTCACGTGTCTTAATGGAAGCTGGAAGCTGCCAGTAGGATACTTTTTAATAAATGGCATATCTGCTGAACAAAAAGCGTCTCTGGTCAAGTTGTGTATAGACTTAGTAAATGCGGGGTTGATATTGTGGCTTTAATTTTTGACGGCTGTGCAGCTAACTTTTCAATGGCCAGAGTATTAGATTGTAAATTGGACTCAGAAGTAATAGATTCTGTATTTACGCACAAAAGTGAGAAAATAGCGATTTTTCCGGATCCGTCCCACATGTTCAAACTAAGGAGAAATACCTTAGGTGACAAAGTATTTCTAATTAACGGCGAAGGTCAAACAACAGCTTTTCATTTTATAAGACGTCTTGTAGAGCTCCAAGAAGAGGAAGGATGTCACTTGGCTAACAAAGCCAGGGGAGCACACATAAATTACAAAAAACAAATAATGAAAGTGAAACTGGCTGCTCAAATATTTAGCGAGTCAGTCGCAAATGCAATAAACTCTGAGGCGACAGTAGAAATCATTCTAAAAATTAACTCAGTGTTGGACATTTAAACTCAAGAAATTTAAATGATTATGGTTGTAAACAACCTTTAACACCGAGAAACATCAAAAGAATGACGGTCATCTTAAATGAAACTTATGACTAGTCCCTAAAACTTGGAACAACTAATATTTTAAATAGTCAACGAAAAACGGGCTTTTTGGGTTTCATGATAGCCATCAAAAGCTTGCTATTTCTTTACAGAGAACATGTTCAAAATGGTACTTTAAAATTTCTTTCAACATACAAACTAAGCCAGGATCACCTTGAAATCTTTTCGAAATCTTCTCTTTGATCATTAATCTGTTTAATTTTTTCATACCTTTCTTCGTCATTAGTTAATGATATTATCTCCCCTATATCGCAATCACTGTGGAAGCTCATAATGGAATCTTCTGAAGTTGTAGATTGGTCAAAATATTGTAGTAGATGATGATGTTATAGATTAATTGAAAATAAATAATTAAAGGTATTAATTTAAATATATTATTTTTTTTAGGATTAGTTGTCCTTTTCGGTTTCCAGTTGGATATCAGTTAATCAATGTTCACGGGCCTAAGTCAAGTGGACATTGTTTTTATTAAATTATGTAATAATATACATATCTCTATTTTTCTAGGTTAAAAATCCATTTGATAAAAAATTTGATAGAAAAATAATAAAGACATTGCAAGATCCCACATCTTGCAATGTCTTTATTATTTTTCTGATTATGATATTGAACCGTTCCATAAAAGTTTGACCAAGAAGAATATGACAACAAAAGATCTTTCTGCAAAGGTATTTTATTATTATTAATAATATTCAGCTCTTGGTGTCCCTTCCTGCCTCTAAACGCAAGGCTTCCTGCTTCTTAAATAGTTATTTTATATTAAAAATTAACTATTTTAGAAAGCTACATTAGCGATATTTAATTAGAATCTATACGTAAATAACTGTATAATATAAAACAAAACAGTAACTAAATGGTTAAGTGCCTGCTATATCAGCCTACAGTCAAAACCTTAAAAACTTGTACATTTTGAAGTTTTCTCAAATACTACAAATAACCGAATACCGGTTAATCAATGTTCACGGACCCTACGTTTTTGTGTGTACTAATTGTTTTTTTTTTTTTATGTAGTTGGATAAACAAAAACAAGTTTCCGCAAAACTATTGAAGAAATTACGTGCTGTTCGTGAGTCACGCCGGAGACTACGAAAAAAGTCGCCAAGTTGGAAAATATTTTATTGGGAGTTACAAAGCAAAATGTTTATAAACACGGAAGAAGCAGAAGTACTAAGATTTTCTGAAAAGGTTTTTATTCGAGCCAAAATCACGGAAACAATATTCGAGTGAATTACGCAAATTTGCCTTATGTCTCCATTTCATCAGCCCCTTATCTGGCCAAGGCTTATCTGTTTGTGCGAGAAACATTCAACACCTCTTTACCACACCCAAAAACCATATACAATTGGTATAAGGTTATCGACTGCGATCCAGGATTCACACAAGAATCATTTGAGGCATTTGAGGCTATTAAAGTATCAAACCCCGACGGTTCACATGTGAACCGCAAAACAATTGAAATCTATTGTGTCTGCGATTCCGGTACTTGACAGGTTAAGACTCTTGTAAATAAATCACCTCAAAAAATTGTATGCGCCTTATCTATGGATGAAATGAAACTAAAGTCTTTTTATTGGCGCTTCTAAGTAATTAAAAATTAACAAAAACAGAACTTAATCACAGTCTTCTCATACAATTTTTTTTCTATTTATTCCCTTACTTAGTAGACAAAAACAATTAGTCTTCTTGTTGAATAATTATGTATAACTTAAATCAAATAGTAAAAACTAAGCAGTCTTTATCTCAGATTCCTTAAAAAAAATACATAGGAAAATTTTCTGTCAAAAACTTCTCTATTTCAGCTGCAGTGTATAATATCTTGTTTTGTTTTCTATCCTTTTCTTCAGTTATTAAATTAGCGTAGTCAATATCATTTTCCTGATTCTCCTGTTCATCATCCGGTATACAGTCTACATTTGCAGTTTGGAGTGGGTTTGACGAGATATTCACCGTATTCAAGTTTTCAAGTCGAACAACTTTTTTTACACTGGTGTTTACTCTTTCGTGTTCTTTCTTAACTCTCAACTTAGCTGCTGGTAATTTTGGTTTTGTCTGTTTAGTTTTTGCTTCTAATTTCTTTTGTTCTCTTTCTTCTTTTCTTCTCCTTATGCCTTCTTCTTTTTCCTGTTTTACGCGGAGTTTCTCGCTCTCTATAGATCTCCATTTATCAGAAGTCAGTACGAATGGAGCTCTCTTTATGTTTCTAACGCCTTTGCGTTGAGGTGACTTTGGCAATACTAGGACATCAGTTAATTTAATGGGAGTAAGGTTTAACATTGCGGTGTTACGTTTTTCAACCTTTACAGACACTGGATCTACTATATATGTTTCTATTTTGTCAAATTCGGAGCTTTGTTGTTGTGTGACTTTATTCATACGTTCAATTTGTTGGGGTACAACAGAGACTCTTGTACTTTCAGTTGTAGAACTATACACTTCTGCTTTATAAGTTATATGCAAAACTTGTTGTGAATTGTCAAATAAACGATTATCGTTGCCATCATCAAAGTCTTCTGCTGTTATAATTACTTCCGAGGCAGGTGCAGGTATGCAATCAGAAAACTCTTCTCTCAAGTCTTCGCTTATAACAACAGGCATATTTTCAACGTTCATTGTATCAAATCTTATATCAGCATCTGTTTGGCTAGAAGTATTGTCCTTGTTTAAATCCTCTTGCACTTCCGTGAAAAAATCCCAATTTTTTTTCAAATAGGTGTCTTCTGGTCCTAGTATACCTAATTCAATCTGACTGATTTTTTGTCTTCCAATAATAATTTCAAATTGTTCTTTGGTCATTGCTATTGGCTTTTTGTGAGCTTTATTAAAAGTTTCTGCATGCGGAATATTTGCCTTGCCTAGACATTTTGTATAGTCCACAGCGTTCACATTCCATGGGCAAAGACCAGTTGCCCTGAATCCATTAACTACTGTTGATGACGAGATCGAGTTTTTGATAGTTTTATTTAGAAGCGGCACGAAATTTACCTTAGTGAGAGCTACTGACGGATTATTTCGCCTCCACTCCAAAACAGTTTTCTGCCAACCAGATTTCAATGGCTTGAATGCTGACACATCTGCTGGCTGCAGTAATCTAGTACAGTTGGGGTATAGGGCAATCAAAACAATCCTCAGGTTCTTACATAGCTCACTAACGGCATATGTTAAATGGGTTTTGTGCCCGTCGACAAACAGTATAATGGGGAACTGAGTTCCTTTTTTGATCAAGTGAGGATGTAGTACATTCTCGATGTAATCGTGAAAGATTTTGGCTTTCATCCAGCCATTGTCACTGAGCCCTATACCCCAATCTGATGGCACTTTAGACGTGATGTCAGCTGATAGTCGCTTATTCGGAAAAATAACCATTGGAGGTGTAAGATCTCCGTTGGCTGAAAAAGTAAACATTACGGTCAATGAGGTTTTGGCCAGCGCATTGTCTATCTCGTAGACATTTCTTTCGCCTTTAGGAGCCAATACGACACCCGTTTTGGGGCAAAGAAGAAAGTTCGTCTCATCGCCATTAAATACTCGGGATGGATCTGAAAGTACTTTAAATAAATCGTTTTCTTTAAGGTAAACTTCAATTTGAGTGAACCAGCCTCTTACATCATTTTCTGATACAGCAGCACTAGCTGCTGTAACTGCCTCAGGTGTACGGACAGAAATGTTTGGATGTCGTTGAAGAAATAGTTTATACCACTTTTCACCGTTCTTAAAAACGCTGGTCCTGTTACTATTTTTCAGAAAATTTGCCACACTACAAATTAAATCATCTTTGCGTCTTGGAAAACCTTTTCTACAACTAAGTATAATCCAATCTTCGAGGTCTTGTTCTTCCTTTTCCGTCAGAATAGTAGGAGGGCCTGGACGAGACTGGTGCTCAGGGTTCTTAATCCTATATTGCAAAGTAGCCCGCGGCACTTGATAAGTCTTTGCCGCCAACTTCTTACTCATTCCCTCTTTGACAGCTTGCAGGGCCTTATTTAAGTTTTCTAAGTTGTATCTTTTACGTCGACGTATTTCTTTGGGTGGTTTTCTAGAGATCTTAGTACTGTTTTTTGGTTTCATGTTCAGATAAATCGGGTAGACTGAAAATAAAATCATAGGTAAGAAGACACCAATTATCACTATACTAATGCCTAATTATTGTCCCTAGTGTCAATAATTGGATATTTCGTGATTGGCACCGGGGCCAGGATTTGGAAATATTGCGTCTATGACTATTAGTTATAAATTAAACAAAATGCGGTGGTCTACTTAATTATTAAAGCACAAAATAAAACGAAAGAAACAAAAACTTGAAAACCCAATTATTGTCCCTAGTGCCAATAAATTAGAATACGGACATTTTGGGATACCAATTTTTGGCACCATGATAAATTAGTAAAAACAATGCATTTTTAAGAAATAAACTGTGAAACACTCAAATAATACGCTTTGAATTTGCTATAAATCATAAATCACATTATAAACATTTAGATGATTAAGATTCGATGATATTAAAAAAGCTCTTACCTTAGCAAAAGAATAGTTTTCTCTGGTATAATTGAGACACGGTCAGCTGTTGTTATCGTTCCGATGCCATTGACATTTCTTTTTTTTTATGTGTTGCCAGTTATGTGTCTCAGGATTGTACTAATCTATTTTAATAAGTTGCAACACCGTGAGATTAGGTGTTTTCTTATGAGAGAGATTAATTCAGACAAGTGCCAATAAATAGTGGGGTGCCAAAATTAGGTCTCTTTACCCGTATGTAATATCGTAAACATTTTTACAAGAAAACAATAAAAATACAACATTGTTATTATAAAATTATGAACTTAATATCTCTTTGTGAGTATTCATTTATACAGTCTTCAAATCAGATTCTTTGAAAAAATATAATTATCGTAAACATTTTCCCAAGAACATAAAACAAAACAAACATTTTTATCAAAAAAGTCAAAACAGATAACAATATGTTTTACCTTTGATAGTGAAAACAAACAAAAAGTAAATTAACATAATATTTCCATCTGAGTATATCAGTATACTCGTACATTAAAATATTGCTTAATATTTAAGACAGTTTTTTGCTCTCTCTGTAATAGGACCTTAAAAACAATAGTGCATTTAGCCTTTGAACACTTAACCGAGATCTTATTTTATTTTGTTGCATAGCAAACCGGCCGAAGAGAAAACTCTTTCTGGTTCAACGCTGGTTGGCGGAATACTTAATAGATGATCATATGCCTGATACAAGTTACGACCACGATCTCCGCCATTCTCAAAGAGAGCCATTTCAATCTTAACATGCGTAAAAAGATCTTCATTTTCTTTGGTAGAAGGTCTAATGCGATTTTCACTAGTAGCTTTTGCAAGCTCAGCATTTAACTCTTCGCCTTTCGTCAAAGCAATGTTTTGTACTTCAAGTACATCAGAGTCACTTTCACGTTTTCTTGTCTGTTTACCCTGTGAGTGTTGTGAGGTTGGTAGGGGTTGAGTTTGACACACCGGAGTTGTTGAGGTTTTAGTGCGATTTAGTAATGATACTATTTCGTTGCACATTTCATTGCTGTTTGGGCGAGAAAATAGTGAAAAATCTTCATGAGTTTGTTGAAGGAAGTAATTTTCAGGATTTTGTAAGTAATTTAGTGTTGCAGCTGCAAAGTTGAGATGACTTTCTGTGTTTCTTTAGCATTTTGATCATTTTTGTAGCTATATAGTTATTTTTAATATTCTCTTATTTTCTTAGCGCAAATTTAATGGCAATATCTGCTGTCAATTAAGTTGAGTCGCGACGACATAAAGTCTCTAATATAGTTTTCATTATATCAAGAACTTCATGTAACTTCCCAATTAGTTCCCAATCTCCTTCTGAGAATTTTATATTAGAGTTTAAATCAATCAGTGCTTTCACAATGCAAGTTCGCAGCTTCAAAAATCGTTCAAGCTTATTAGCGAGGCTACTCCAGCGTGTTACTGAGTCACAGGTTAGTGAATATTCTTTATGGAAATCTGCGATGACGTACTTTTGCAGGACGTTATCGTTTTTTAGTTGAAGATTTTCGAAAAAGTTTTACAACTTTTTTGACTTTTAACAGCAAATCTCTATGTTCAAATTGACGTTCTACAATTGGACATGTTTCATTGTGAGACAAAAACTCGGCGCCGTCGGCTTCGGCTTCGTTTTCTGAATCTGAATCCTCATCTGGAAGCTCTCTGTTCACTTGAAGTCTCTGCCTACTTAGTGCTACCAAAGAGATATCGTCATCATCATCCTCTAATTCTATTGCAATCTGAGGTTCTTCTTCAACTTCAATAGTATCATTTTTATAAAAAACGTCTAAAATTGCAAATTGGAGGGCATGAGCAATACATTTCTGGTGAATGTGACCTTGATGTCACGCCTTAAAATCACAGTTTGTTAACGCTCTCGTAGCCAGGGCTCCATCAGCTGTTCTCCCATCCAGACGACAAAATCGCGTCGTTTTGTTGGCTTTTTTTTATTTCTTAAGTTGTTCGAGACGTAAATAGCACAGGCATTGATAGTAGCTGGATTTAACATGTTATAAAAAATGCATAACGGCCACCTGTTAGTTTTTCGGTTGACAGACATATTCGAGCACATTTGATCAACTGTGTCTACGGCACCCTTTGTACTGTTATAAAAGTAAATAATTTTCGGTTTTCCTGTATTTTCTTCGTTATTTGGTTGATCATGAATTGTAGACAACACAAAAACCACTTTGTTTGACTTAGCTTTGTATGAAACTAATGTTTTATCGCCGTCGTAACAAAACATCGAAGTACCTATTGCAATAGACCTAGAATTTTTAAGATTTTCAGCAATTTCGCGTTTGTTACTCCTCAAAGTTCCCACTAAAGTCAAATTATAACGTGCCCGTAACAGCTCATCAGCCAAAGATGTTATTTTATGTTACGATTGGTACCGTGTAAAGGAGATGTTATGTTTTTTTTTATGAAGAAAGTAGCTGATGGTTGTTTTTGGGTATCAGTTCCTTTTCCCATATATGAAATTGCATTTATTACGTATTTATTATTAACATCTGCGGCCATTACAATTTTTTTGCCGTATTTATTTGGTTTATTGGGAATATACATTCTAAATGGGCATCTTCCACGAAAACCAACCAGTTGTTCATCCACAGTAATCATGTTAAATGCTCCGTCTAGGTCACTTAGATTTAACCCCCCTCTTTACATTCCTTTTGCTTCCACAAATTACCGCCAGAACTAGTTTATTTTGCGGGCGAGTAGCAACTTTAATAATTTCTCCAAAACTGTTGACATTGACTTATTCGCTTCAGGCATGGCGAAAGCTAAACGGTTACTTTACGAACATTTGCTCCAGTAATATAGTGTTTTTATTTCCGATTATTGTGTTTATTTGTACTGTGTTGGTTTCACTGTTCATGCGTTCTTGTGAATATTTACAAGTTAATTGGTACCACTAACTCTGGCTTAGTTTTCTTTTAAAAATATTTATTGTCTCTTGTAAGTAGCGTGTAATAATGTTCAATTATTTGGAACCCTATACTGTTTCTAGCGGTGAGGACCTTTAATTGGCTCTATTATTGCTATATTTTCTGTTTTTATTGTAATTACTTGTGGCTGTTGGTCTCTACATGTAAATAAAATAAAGTAATGTATGATCCTGGTGTATACCATTTCTGAAAGTTATCAATCATATTTTGCCACAGTTAACGAATGTGTGTGAACTTTCTTCTTTTTTCTGTCGGTCTCTTGTATGTGTTTCATCAAATCGCAGGCATTTTATGAGAAAATTGAATCTCTCTGCACTCATACACGCTTTAAAAATCGTTGTTGTACCTGATCGTTGAGTATTGAATAGGATGCGAGTTGGCAAATGGTTGCTTTTTATAGCTGGGGCGTTTAGCAAAACCAAATAGAGCTTTAATTTCTGACAAATTAGTCAGACAAACTGTATAAGTCTCATGTTTATATTTATTCCTTTGACTAAGAATCTCTGTGTTTGTCTATATTTCGTAACTGGTTATTAATTAAGAATAGAAGGCTATGGTTTATACATAACTATCAGCCAGTAATAAGGAAAATTAAAGTTTACCTGACCTCTTTCGTTCTTTCCTACTGGCACATAATATTTTTTTATGTTATTGACATAACGAATGACATTAAATGATTCAGTCAAATAAAAATTTCAGTTTCACTACTATTATCGTGAAACATTATGTCCTCATACAAAATTGATTTTATTACGACGAAACGAGGTGGTTTGGCGTTGCTATTTGAAGGCAGGCGGTATCATAAAAGAAAGTCGTACAAGAATTTGAATACCTATTGGCAATGCTATAATCAAAAGGATTGTCCGGTAACATAATTTTTAATGCCAAGAAAACTATTATTAAATCGAAATTTCATAATGGTAATTGAAAAGCAAATATCGCTAAAAATATAAATTTTAGTTAAAACGTGATGCTTGGCCGTTTTGCTACCGTTACGAAGATTTCATAGGCATTCGTTCATCGTGTGTGAAAACGTTCAAGCCACACGATTTGACTAAAATGTGGAGTATGTGAAGTTAGGCATGGTAAAGTAAGGGCGCATAGATCAACAGGGTTTTATTACATAGGTCAATCACTTTATTCGTCTAGCTATTGTTCAGTCAAATCATTATTCATCAAATTATTTTTTGTCAAAATCTCTTTTCGTCAAGTCTTTTTATTGTCAAATTTCATTTACACCAAAGTATGGTTCAGTTGTAAATAAAATAGGTTTATTGTCATAATTCTATATAGACACCAAATCTTGTTGAATCCAACACGGCGGCTGGACAATATACGGAGCGCTATGATACATCCTTAGGTCCATAAACTTTTTAGTTGCTTATACGTCATTACTGGCTGATATCAAATCGGAAAACGAATAATGCATTTCAATGTCATGTTATTTGTCTAATCCTGTCTATTGCATTCATAGCATTGTTAGGGCATACGCCACACAGATTGGGAATTGTTCTCTGTACACGTATGCCCGGGGTATGACCTCAAATTTTGACTTAATATACAATAATTCGTGAATCAAATTATTAGCGAATTTTACTACCAATTGTTTAGGCTTTGTTTGGTCTTCCGGGTCCCACCTCACTTTTTGTACAACACCTATCGACCCATTCACTAAACCTAAACTAGCATCAATGTTTCTCCTTATCATTACTTTAGCTCCCTCTTTAATGATTATAGTTTCTTCTAGTCCAGCAGTCATCGACGCATAATCTTCATATTTTTGTACACATCAGCACGTCGTGCTCGTTGTTTATTTTTTTCAGTTGCAGCTAAAAACACTGAACAACAAAATAATAGGTTTATTCTCCCACCTAAGGAAAAAATATATATTTATAATCTTCGTAGCCAAGGTATATAAACGCACGGTAAATAAAAAGTCGAAGTTAGCTCTTGTTTTTTTTAATAATTATATTCATGATTTTAAACAAAAATAATGAATTAATAATTTAGGATGGTTAAAAGATTCAGATTGCTTAGATCTTTTGGCTTTTCTAGTGTAGGACGGCTCCGGTGTTTCTCTAACGATGGACTAACAATAATCGGCAAGCATAGAGGGTTCCCATTTTCCTTGGTAGCGTTTTTAAAGGACGCGATGTCTTGATGAAATCGCTCTCCGTGCTCGTCACTTACGGCTCCCATATTTTGTGTAAAGAAATCAAGATGTGATTGCAAAAATCATCCCATTTTTTGATAAGCTTGTAACATTGTTTTGACGATATTTACAAACTGCGGAAATTTAAGATTGCCAAGAAAATTTTTGGCAAATGACAACAAATAAATATGCCTTCTTTTATCTTGGCATCGCTAAGAGTAGGATTTTTTTTGAAGTATTAAAACCAAGGACCATTTTTATCCATGGCTTTAACGAAGTTTTTTATTAATCCCAGCTTAATATGTAATGGCAAACGGCAATATTATTTTTTTGGGATCGACTAATGGAACATTTTTTTACAGTTTTCTGGCCAGGGATATAAGCTGATCTTTCAGGCCAGTGCTCTCGAGTTTAATGTTCTGACCGATCCCTCTATCCCATTCACATAAGAAACAGCAGAATTTCGTATAGCCAGTTTGAAGTCCTAAAATTAAAGCAAATATCTTTAAATTAGCACAGATGGCACCCACAATTTATCTAGATTGGCAACTCTAATTTTAAAGTAGTTAAAATAACACTCTTCAATATAAGCAGTAAAAGACTTTTTCTGACTATCTGTCGTGAACTTTCCACACATGTAACAAAACTGATTGGGAGAATTTATGCAACTACGTGGCATTTTTGTACCTGTGTTATGGCGTTTCGAACACGACTGAAATTGTTTCAATAGTTTGCTTATTTTATATACTATCGCAATAATTCATGTCTAAACATAGAGAATTCGCGAAATTCATTTATTTTGATAACGAGAGCTAAACAAAGGTAGGTATTATTATTTTTATGGTAAGGTGAAGGATACCAAACAAAAACAATATAAATCACTTAGGTGGGAGAACCTTTGTTGGATTGTGTAATTTTCCATCACATCTACAGTATCATAATTTATAGGTAAATCTTGATAAGTACTTTGCTCATCCTCATGTGTATCCAAAGAAATAATACTGGAATTTAGGCGTAATATTTGAGTCCAGGTAGATTGCAAATATGTGACGGCTCTTGATATTTCTTCGTCTGATAGAACGATTTGCAATCTCGGATCCAAATAAAGCGCGCTGAGAAAGTAAGGAATCTCCATCAAACTCTTTTGACGAATTCTCATAGCTTGACCAACATACTGAGCTAACGGCACCATAATCATCTCTGTTTCCAATATACATTTTGTCCAGTGTTAATAAAAATCACCAATTGTAAGTTGCTTTGATTGAAAATTTTTTGTTAAAATTTTGGCCGGTAGTAACGATGTTATTACATCATCAATAGCATCCCAAGTATTACTTGAAATGAACGATTGTTTTCTAGGGTCTGTTGAACAACAATCTCTCAACTCTTTCAGGCGTTGCAACATATCTAACGTTGAATGCTATCTTGTTGTACAATCTAAGATAGCTTTTTTCTTATTTGCTGCCTTCAAAATTTGTCGAACAGAGGGAGTTCTTAAATTGCGCACAATTGATCTAGCTATTTCAATAGTGCCGTTAGCCTCATCTTCACGTAATGCATCACCTACTGCCAGTTGCAATGTATGAGCAGCACATCGAACAGATGTCACTGAATAACTACTGTTACCAAGCTCATCTCCACTGATCCTGTTTATAATTACATCATCTTCCAACGTTAAATTTTCGAAATTTTGTGGTAGTATTTCCTGTTCCTCTCCTTTATCCTCACTGCTGTCTTCTTTATCACGACTTGCTTCTTCAATACTTTCATTAAACAACTGCGAAATAATTTGCTCTATTATCAGTCGTTATCGTGTTTTTTTTTTTTACTGATATATTATACTTTCTCAATACGAGTAGACTTTCTTTCAAATTCTCTGAAGTACTTCTAACGTGGAGTTCTACTAGTCCTAAATGGTTAATATTAATTTCCCCATTTTCCACATATTGCACATTTACACCCATAAACAAACGATCTTGACGAGTCCCGCCATCAATTTTAATTGAAATAAGTCTGTTCTTCAACTTATAAGATATTTCTTGCCTTATTTCAGTATCTTTTTTATGAGTAATTCTCGAATCGAACGACTATGTATCGCTGCTAGTTCTGCTGGGTCAATTGCTATTAAACTAATAATATTTTTAAAAGCTTCATCATTTATTAAAGAAAATGGTCTTCCATGAATGGCTACTAATTCACACATTGTTCTTTTAAGTACTCAATTTTTTTTGTATTTTTTGATTTTTTGGACAAAATTTCTCGACTCGCGCATGTGCTTCAGTAGCAGAACTCGAACTAGCATCTGATGATTGATTTTCTGCAATAGCGTTTCGTTGCAATACGATCTGATATTCATTTGGGTGTTTTAAAGAAAGGTGATACATCAAGTTGGTAGTATGCATACCCTGAAAGAAAGAACCGATTTTAAAAAAAATACGGATTACATTACATTATACAGGATAACGATTAACAGTCCTTAATAACCGGCCAAGTGCGAGTTGGACTCGCGCACCAAGGGTTCCGTACCATTATATCTAAGAAAACACCGTAAAGTCACGTTGTTTGTATGGGAGCCTCCTTTTATTATGTTTTTAGTATTTATTGTTATAGCGGCAACAAAAAATACATCATCTGTAAAAATTACAGCTCTGTTTCTATCACGGTTCTTGAGATACAGCCTGGTGACAGACGGACAGACAGACAGAAAAAGACGGACAGCGAAGTCTCAGTAATAGTCCCGTTTTACCTTTTGGGCACGGAACCCTAAAAATTGGACATTCACAAAACCAAGCAATTATTCCGTCCGACCGCCCGTCTGTCTGACCGTCCGTCTGTCAGTCTGTTAGGAGATTCTATCTCTTGAACCGTAATAGTGTCTAGCACTTGAAAATTTTAACGATTTTGTATCATCATGGCCACTACCACAACAAATACTTACTAAAAATAGGAAACTGCAGCCGAAAAGCAAATTAAGATGGTCGTCAAGCAAGCGGCGCGGAAGCACGAACCCTTCATGTACGAGTCCAACTCGCAGTTGACAGGAGGTATTGAAAGGATTATTTCGTAGTTCTGTAACACATGTTAAAGAATTTAACGTAATATTTGCCTGTGTGACTAAAATATTATTTGTATTAATTAAACATGCTTGTTCTATATCTTTTAATAATTTTTCAATCAAAAAACCGACTTTAACGCTTACTTTAAAGAGATGATTTCGAGGTTTTTGTGTAACAGAAAAAAACGGCTGAACCTATTTTGAAAATATTAAAATTATTAAAAAAAATGATTTTTAAATAACGCAGTTCTGACGCAAGAAGCATCTAACATCCGATTTGGGAACCACCTCCTATCTTAAGGCCCAAGTCACACTAGCGCAGAGTCGAAGCGACGCGACGCGTCATATTTTTCCGCCTTAAGCATATTCATCTTTATTGTTCTACTATTTAAGTACAAATTTGTGCTATGTAAATATGAAAACGCGCGTCGAAGCGCGTTGACGCGCGCATTCGCGCTTCGACGCTCAGCTGGAGTCGAATGGATTCGCGAGTCGCCGCGCGTACTCAGGCGCAGTGACGCGTCAGACGCCGACCACAACGGACGGACGACAGTGCTGAACTACGACGACAATGGACGAAGATGAAAAATTAATTTATTTAGTACAGAAATATGATTGTCTGTTTAACGTCAAGGCGAAAACCTACAGTGATAAAAATAGTAGGAAAAATGCCTGGCAAAAAGTAAGCGGTGAAATGAAAATTTCTGGTAAGCACTATATATTTATTATTTACATTTAGGTACAAAACATACACAGTTACATTTACGCAACATTATGACCACTTCTTTAACATCGTCTGATCATTTCATTTTGCCATGATACTGCCCCATGCTCGGATATAAAATAAGATTTGAATGTCTCTCTGATCACCATGGCATTTGTCTGAGTATGGTTATCGACTGACCGTATATCTTGTAATATATTATTATTTGGCAATTCCAAGTTTTCGAGTTCGTCATTTTCTTTTATGTAATTATGCAAACATGTACATGCAAGAATCATAGAATCAAGATACATCGGTTGCATTTTTATTTTTTTTTGAAAAATCGCAAATTTTTCTGTCAGAATTCCGAAAGCACTTTCTACTAAGCGCCTTGCTCGGCTTAAGCGATAGTTAAAAATTTTCTTTTCATCATTGTCAGACAGCTGATTTCCAGGATATGGTCTCATGATGTGTTCGGACAAGGGAAATGCTTCGTCTCCTACAAAAACATGTGGCATTTCCTCTATCATACCTGGCAACCTTTTATTAGGCGGTATACCAATCGTATTATTCTGTAATCGTTGTCCAAATTTAGAATTGTTTAATATGCCACTATCGCTGTTACGTCCATATGCTCCGATGTCAACAATAATGAATCTGTACTTTGCGTCAACAACAGCTAACAAGACAGTACTAAAAAATTTTTTGTAATTGAAGTACAAACTGCCGCTATTCCTGGGAGCTCTTATATTGACGTGCTTACCGTCAATTGCCCCTATACAATTAGGAAAATTCCATATGGTTCTGAATTCCTCCTCTATTTTAGTCCATAATTCTTGTGTTGGCTTCGGCATAACAATTGGCTGTAAATGTTTCCATATTGCTGCGGAAACTTCATGTACAATTGTTAAAACAGTGCTGTATCCTACTCTATAACTTTGAGCTAAGGCATGAAAGCTAATTGCTGTAGTCATAAATCTGTAACAATAAAAAAAATACACATAAATATGTAAAACATTTTATTGAATTAAAATGAGAGTTACAATTTTGTGTTCCTTTTTCACATAAATATGTAAAACATTTTATTGAATTAAAATAAGACTTACAATTTTGTGTTCCTTTTTCAGAGGCAGAGTGTCAAAAGCGGTGGAAAAGAATAAGGGATTGTTACAAGAAAGCAATTAGGCTAAGACAGTTCAAGAGTGGTTCTGCTAGATCAAATGATAAGCCAATAAGATTTGAAAAAGAATTGGAGTTTTTAAAACCATACTTGCAGAACAAACCACAGACTTCTAACTTAGATAGCTCCGAAGAAAATGACCTAAACACTGATACCGACACAAACTTGTCCGTTGCGTCGCCATCTCGACCCGAATCACAATTATCCAGCCATTCCGATACTACTCGAAAAAAGTCACAACCACTATCACAAATGTTATTCGCGCAATATCTGGAAAATAAGAAAACAGAAGAAGATCCAACGGACACTTTTTTTCTCTCTATGTCTAAAACGGTTAAACGGATGCCAATACAAATGCAAGCGCTACTGAAACGACAGATACTGCTTTTAGTAACTGACGCGGAAATAAAAGTTGCTTCGAATGAAATGTGCACCTTTCAACCTGATACATCTATTATCAACTCAATGCAAGCAAATACTTCTTCATCCATCGGCTATACAACAGAACTACGAACCGAATCAGAAAGTCTTCAGCTACAATCTAATTCCACTAACTGTAATTCTAATTGCAACACATATAAAATGCAGCCAAATACCGGGTATTATACAACACAGCTACCAACCACTACTCCTTCTGACACATACTCAATGCAGCCAAATACGTCAACTAGTCCTAATCAGTTCGCAAATAGTACTTCTTCGAGATATCGTATGGAAGATCTCGACCTGCCACCTTCACCGTACATACCATTGCCGATTGGGACGACGACGACGCGGCAACACAGGGATGGCGATAATGACTACAGTGAATGACGTTATGTATGGCTAATTTAATGCCATGACTTACGGTATAAGGGACGGTTCTCCAAAAAATTATTAATACTTATTTTTTTACATACCTACCTGTACTTTCCGGAAATGATGTGATGTAGATTTTAGCTTAAAATGATGTGATAGGTAATATGCATGGTATCAGTTTTCGAAGAACTGTGCTTATGTACCTAATAATGCGTAAAATTAAAGATAAATAAATCTATGTAAATTAAAATAAATGCTTTTGACTCTTCCTAACCTACTTACATTTTTTAAAATGTTTTTTTTTAATGTTTTAGAATAGAATAGAATAGAAATCTAAGCTAGCTTAAAAATGTACTTACCTCAAGCATATTGATATCCGCTCTTCAACGGAAATAGGTATTCTTAAATTTGTTTCTTGCTTTTGGATGTGAGGCCTCAAAATATTTACCAAATTTTCAAACTTATCTACACCCATTTTATAATAATCATAAAAATATCTTGGGTCCAGACTTAAATCATTACTACATAGTGTTCTGAATTCACCAAGTATATGTCTTTTCTTCCATAACTCGTGAACCCAAAATTTTCGTTTTATTTTTCTATTCTCAGCTTCTGGTATAAATTCACTTTCTTCCTCTTCAGCTTCTGATATTAGAGCAATCATGATAAGATCCATATCAACCATCACAATACTATCGAGCGAGCACCACTCACGAATGTTCGAAAGTTTCTGAACTGCTTCCGGCACTACGCCCCGTCGCGCACAAACGCGCGTCGCCTCGCGAAGGTGCGCGTCGCCGCGCGAAGGCGCGCATCGCCATGCAAAACATGACGCGCCGCGTCGCTTCGACTCTGTGCCAGTGTGACTTGGGCCTAAAGGTCTGAACAGTTATTTATTTTAAGTCATATTTTTGAAACATTTGGCTTGTAAGTAAATAGGTATTATTTGACTTGTAAGTAGGCAAGATTTTATTAGTGTTGAATTAAAGTTTATGTTTTATTATCTTTATAGTTTAGAAATGTTTTTACGATACCTATAGATATAGATCTCAATCGCCATTACGTCACATCTTTGTTTTTGTTGGTACCTACATATTCATAACCTTAGCCGGAAACACGGTACTGTCAACAAGCTTCCTTTGACTATGCCTAAGGTACTGTCTTCGAACTCAGTTACGTTATGCATTGCAAATTTGAATGACCAACGTACTGAACAAAAAACAATTTTTTGCACTGTTTCACTCACCATCACAACACGACACTATACAAACGAAACGAACGATGCATGCAACAATTGAAATTAAATGGCGGCCGGCCGCTTGCTTGCGCGCGCGTTCCCCGCTGTTACCCCCGAACCCCGCACCGCATCCCGGCCGTATGTATGTCGGTAATCAGTTGGCACAATAACCGATGTTTGATCGCGGCACCATCAGCGGATCAATGGAAAATATTGCTCCGCAACCAGCACAGCAGTGAGCTGGTAGATAAAGGTAAAAGGGTTGTAGTCCTACTCCGCCATAGTGCCGTTTTTCCCCTATATAATATTTATTTGTATTTTTTAGCAAATAAAAATCATAAGCTTCATTTTCTTTGTGTCTAAATTTAGATCTCTTCGTACAAAACAATTTGCCACGCCTTATCCCGTTATTTGGAGTCGGCCCTCCTGGTACCTCGGCGCCAGGACGCTCGGTCCCGGGTTGTCTGGATATCTAGTTGTGCCCGCTTCGTACAAAACAATAAGAATATGTAACAAAATTGCTAGTTTCAATAATTTTTTCGCGACTTAACCAATCGGAAATGAAATACAATAGAGTTCGAACACTTTACTGACGTAAGTGGGTCTTGGGTTTCAGCGCAACAAATGACATATGCTCATCACTTGAGCAATTCTGCGGAACTGATTTTGCCTCATCAGACCAGCATGTTGATTTTGGATCTGCTCGTGAAACGAGGAATGCAAGAGCCGTCTCTTGCATTCCTCGTTCCACGAGCACAAGGATTATAAATGTGATGTCGTACTTTTGCTCTTGTTCACTGAAATTTTACTTTCTTATAATCTGGTACTAAAATCTTGGTAATTCGACTGATAAGATTTTATTTATACTCCAACTACAATTTGTTTAACTAAGAGGATGTAAGTTCCTAAGAAAAGTAGGTAGGTCGAGACCTACCTATCTTTCAAACCAAATTAGGTTAGAAAAATTATGAAAGCTGTCTTACCAGTTTCATACAGAACACGCTTTATAGCATGAATGGGCCAGACATGACTTACGTCTGGTGAGTCTTGCGACGGCAAACATTTATTAAATTTGTTGGCTATTTTATTTATAAGGTGGCCACATGCACGCTTTTTTGCGTGGCGTCAGCCAGCTTCTTCTGACTATGCCTAAGGTACTGTAATTACGTTATACATTGCAAATTTGAATGTACAATGTACTGAACAAAAAACACAATTTTATGCACTGTTTCACTCACCATCACAACACGACACTGTACAAACGAAACGAAGATGCATGCAACAATTGAAATTAAAGCAACAATTGAAATTAAATGGCGGCCGGCTGCTTGCTCGCGCGCGCGTTCCCCGCTGTTACCCCCGAACCCCGCACCGCATCCCGGCCGTATGTATGTCGGTAATCAGTTGGCACAATAACCGATGTTTGATCGCGGCACCATCAGCGGATCAATGGAAAATATTGCTCCGCAACCAGCACAGCAGTGAGCTGGTAGATGAAGGTAACTTTCACTCTTGATTTGGCCCACGCGGCACCATCAGCGGGCCTATGACGAAAATTGTTTAAAAACCAGCACAGCAGTGAGCTGGTAGATCAAGGTAAACGGGTTGTAGTCCTTCTCCGCCACAGTGCCGTTTTTCCCCTATATAATAGTTAATTGTATTTTTAGAAAATAAAAATCATAAGCTTCATTTTCTTTGTGTATGAATTTGGATCACTTCGTACAAAACAATAAGAATATGTAATAAAATTGCTAGTTTCAATAAATTTTTCGCGACTAAACCAATCAGAAATGAAATACAAGAGAGTTCGAACACTTTACTGACGCAAGTGGGTCTTGGGGTTTAAGCGCAACAAATGACATATGCTCTTCACTTGAGCAATTCTGCGGAACTGATTTTGCCTCATCAGAACAGCATGTTGATTTTGGATCTGCTCGTGAAACGAGGAATGCAAGAGCCGTCTCTTGCATTCCTCGTTCCACGAGCACAAGGATTATAAATGTGATGTCGTACCTTTGCTCTTGTTCACTGAGGTTTTACTTTCTTATAATCTGGTACTAAAATCTTGGTAATTCGACTGATAAGATTTTATTTATACTCCAACTACAATTTGTTTAACTAAGAGGATGTAAGTTCCTAAGAAAAGTAGGTAGGTCGAGACCTACCTATCTTTCAAACCAAATTAGGTTAAAAAAAATATGAAAGCTGTCTTACCAGTTTCATACAGAACACGCTTTATAGCATGAATGGGCCAGACATGACTTACGTCTGGTGAGTCTTGCGACGGCAAACATTTATTAAATTTATTGGCTATTTTATAAGGTGGCCACAGGCACGCTTTTTTGCGTGGCGTCAGCCAGCTTCTTCTGACTATGCCTAAGGTACTGTCTTCTAACTCAATTACGTTATACATTGCAAATTTGATTGTACAATGTACTGAACAAAAAACACAATTTTTCGCACTGTTTCACTTACCATCACAACACGACACTGTACAAACGAAACGAAGAGGCAAGCAACAATTGAAATTAAATGGCGGCCGGCCGCTTGCTTGCGCGCGTCCCCCGCTGCCGTTACCCCCGAACCCCGCACCGCACCCCGGCCCAATGTATGTTGGTAATCAGTTGGCACAATAACCGATGTTCGATCGCGGCACCATCAGCGGATCGATGGCAAATATTACTCCGAAACATCGAGTTCGGCTCGCGGGCCCGAGAGCATCGGATCGAAAACATATACGCTCGCAGTTTAACTACCAATTTTTATCTGTAAAAGTTCACAAATCCCTCCGTGTTGGGACTTATAGTGTACGTTTATACTAGTGCAAACGACTTAGTGCAGAAATATTTCAATTATCACACCTTAGGACTTTAAAATCTAAAATCAATTCTAAATCTGATCCACGGAATCGAACCCAAAGTGAAACCGTTGCAGTGACTCAGCCGCTGCCGCTAACCAACCAACACTCGGCGTTTGAAACTGCCCCGCCCCGCTATAGTGTGTGGCGGCCAATACTGACCGCTGCTTGGTGACGACAAGTTAATTAAATATCTACCGCAAACATGCCCAACGCTGACGACTCTTGTGCTGCAGGATGCAACCAGACTAAGAGGTCTGGAGGAATGCTACAATGTACATCATGCCGAGATAAGTACCACTGTGTCTGCTTAAATATCTCTACACAATACTACACAGCAAACAAACATCATCTCACACAGACCTGGCGCTGTCCCGCTTGCGAAAATATAACAAGACGACCCAGAAATGACAACACACCAGTTAGTAAACAAAAACAATTGATACTAGACGATACCAACATGTCTATTGAGGAACACACAACCTATAGTCAAAGCGTAATAGGAAACACATTCACATCTCCAACTCCAGAAATACGGCATACACAGGAAAGTGACCAAAATACAATAACGTTGGAAGCTATAAGTCTTTTATTAGAAAAAAAGCTAGAACAAAACAAACAATCTATCCTATTAGACATTAAACACTTATTGACTACAGAAATCAACACCGTCGCCTTACAAATTAAAAAAGAATTTACAAAAAGAACAAACGAATTGCAACAACAGCAGAAAATACAGGACAAAAAAATTTTTGAAATAACAGACTAAGTTAATTTATTAGCTAAGGAAAATAAAAAATTGCAAAGAGAGTTAGAAGAATTAAAACTAAAAAATAATGCGACAATAGAACCACAGGGATTAGCAGTACAAAATCTAAAATGCCCAAATACATTCGTCCTATACGGTTTAAACGAATACCCAAGAGAACAGGAATACGAAATTGAAGAAAGGATTATCAATGCATTTAGGGATATTTTACACGTAGACCTCACAGGCTACATAGAAGAAATTCAACGACTCGGAGTAAAAGGACCGCGACGACCACTACGTGTGGAATTAATAAGCAAACGCATGACCCAATATATCCTTAATAACGTTAGATATTTCAGAAATACTGGACTTTACGTATCAAAGCTCCTTGACAAAAAAACACTGGACGAGAGAAATCGAACAAGAAACACGCATGAAAAATCTACAAATATTACTTTGAACAACACAAGGCACAGATCACCACAAAAAAATACACGCAGAACTACGTCACACAATGAAAGTCCCTCACAGCTACCTACTAACATTCCAGCCAATTCACACGACACTTTTACGCGACAGAACAAAGCACCGAACACATTTCGCTCCTTACGGGAAAATAAATGAACTAAATATAATGTTCCAAAACCTTCAAAGCCTATGGAGTAAACGCACGACATTTGAAGCCTTTTTGGAACAAAATAATAACACCTATCACGCTTGCTGTATAACGGAAACGTTTTTAACTAAAGAAAAATTGGAGCTCATTCACTTCAGTCATTATCGAGTTGCGAGTGCATACTGCCGGAGGAACTATGACGGTGGTGGGGTATGCATCCTACTACGCGACGACGTGGAGTACACTGAGAGAAAAGATATTGAAGATATGTCGATTGAATTTCTTATAGAATTATGTGCAGTAGAACTAAATGACCAAAATTTATTAATAATCACATTGTACTGGAACGACAAACGGATCAACGATTTTCACCTATGTGAACCTGGAACCCGACTTAAATTTTTTTTATTTTTTCTAAACGCATACGTTTGCACCCGGTACGTACTCGTTTGTACCAACTTTTTTTTCGTTTGTACCTAAAGGGGTTGGGAGATATCGGGGGTGCAAAATATGCAGAACCCGACTTAGAGGAAACAGTTTTTTTTCAATTGTATACGTTTGTACTCTGTATGAACTGGTTTGTACCAAATTTTTTTTCGTTTGTACCTATAGGGGTTGGGAGATATCGGGGGTGCAATATACGCAGAACCCGACTATGAGGAATCGATTTTTTTCAATTGTATACATTTGCACTACGTATGTACTCGTTTGTACCATTTTTTTTGTTGTTTGTATCTTAAGGAGTTAATAAATACAGGGGGTTGCAATATACATAGAACCCGACTTTGAGAAATCGATCTTTTTTCATATGTATATGTTTTTCCTCCGTATGTATTTGTTTGTACCAATTTTTTTTCGTTTGTACCTTATAGGTTTGGGTATCTCTCAAACCCTAAAATTTCGAGATAATCAAAATCTGCGAGCGGGGTTAGATTCGCCATCGTTTGTACCCGTTTGTACCCGTTTGTTGTAATATTTAATATTTTGGTGGTACAAACGGGTACAAACGATGGCGAATCTAACCCCGCTCGCAGATTTTGATTATCTCGAAATTTTATATTTTGCACCCCCCGTACGTACATACATACCTTTAGGGTTTGAGAGATACCCAAACCTATAAGGTACAAACGAAAAAAAATTGGTACAAACAAATACATACGGAGGAAAAACATATACATATGAAAAAAGATCGATTTCTCAAAGTCGGGTTCTATGTATATTGCAACCCCCTGTATTTATTAACCCCTTAAGATACAAACAACAAAAAAAATGGTACAAACGAGTACATACGTAGTGCAAACGTATACAATTGAAAAAAATCGATTCCTCATAGTCGGGTTCTGCGTATATTGCACCCCCGATATCTCCCAACCCCTATAGGTACAAACGAAAAAAAATTTGGTACAAACCAGTTCATACAGAGTACAAACGTATACAATTGAAAAAAAACTGTTTCCTCTAAGTCGGGTTCTGCATATTTTGCACCCCCGATATCTCCCAACCCCTTTAGGTACAAACGAAAAAAAAGTTGGTACAAACGAGTACGTACCGGGTGCAAACGTATGCGTTTAGAAAAAATAAAAAAAATTTAAGTCGGGTTCCAGGTTCACATAGGTACGATTTTCTCACACAATTAGAGTCAATTTTAAATTATCTAAAGTTAAAATACAACAATAAACGCGTTATAATAGGGGGTGACTTTAACATTGACACGTTAGTAAACGATACAGAGACAAAAAAATTACTACACCTCATGGCAGGGCACAATTACATACCCCATATTAAAGACCCAACACGGGTCACTAAAACAACATCGACATGTATTGACCACATCTATACTAATTTTAGGGACAAAAATATACGTGCTGGAGTAACTGATTACGGATTCTGTGACCATATGTGTGTAACAATAAAGACTGACTTATTTTTAAAATACAAACCATTGACATATAGAAAACAAACACGAATTTACAATCAAAAAAATATGCTTCTCTTTAAATCAGAACTAAACAATATATGTTGGCGCGATATAATAAAAACTGACCAAAATATAAATGAAAACTACAACGCTTTTGACGATGCCTTGAAAAAAATCTTAGACAAATGCATTCCCAAAAAAACAATAATAATAAAACCAAACAAGAAAAAACAGTGGCTTACCAAGGGAATAAAAATTTCGTGTAAAAATAAAAGACTATTAAAAATACTGACAAACACTTCGAAAAGTAAGACTCTTAAAAACTATTATAAAAAATATGAAAAAACATTAAAGAAAACCGTTATAAAATCAAAAAAACTAGACTATATTAGACAAGTAAAAAGGTCTAAAAATATAGTTAAAACAATGTGGAATATTATAAAAGAGCGAACAAACAAAATCACAAAAAAAAGGAAACAAAACATGAAACTGAATGTCCACAATAAAATAATTTCTGACCCTAAGATAGTTGCTAATACATTTAATAAATATTTTGCATCAGTGGGCATACCGAGCGGAACGCAGCCTCAAGGTCGCCCGGTATTGCACCCGCCTGACAACACCATGTACTTGCGCCAGGTAGATTTAGCGGAAATAAACACCATTCTAAAAGAACTAAAAAGTAAACATAGTTACGGTATTGACGAATTTCCACCAGTTTTATTTAAAATGTGCGCGGATGAACTTACCCTTCCTTTCACCTTACTTGTGAACCAATCCTTTGTGGAAGGCACTTTCCCAGATAGGCTTAAAAAATCATTAATAAAGCCAATACATAAAAAAGGAAAAAATACCGAAAAAGAAAACTTCCGTCCAGTAGCAATACCCTGCACTGCGTCAAAAATATTCGAAAAAGCAATAGGAATACAAACATACGATTTTTGTGAAAAATTTTGTATTTTCGACGAATGTCAGAACGGGTTTCGAAAAAATCGCTCAACTACCCTCGCAACATATAATTACGTGCAAGAAGTATTAAATACAATAAATAATAAAAAATATGCTGTAGGTACGATGTTGGACATGACGAAAGCATATGACAAAGTCTTACATAAAATTGCTTAACAAGTTATACGGAGTAGGTATTAGGGGCTTAGCTCACAATTGGTTTTCGTCATATCTGAAAAATCGGGAACAAGTAGTAGAAGTAGAAAACTATGACCACGACACCGGGAAAATTACTACGGTAAGATCAGATGTAGAATGTGTGAAATGTTCGATTCCCCAAGGAAGTGTTATCGGATGTTTATTGTTCCTTATCTACATCAATGACTTACCTAAAACAATGACCCAGACATGTGTACTATTCGCGGACGATGTATCATTACTGACACCTTACACGAAACCTGACAATTTAAATAATATGCTCACAGAAAATTTGGACAAAGTAACATCGTGGTTGACTGATCATAATTTAGAAATAAATTTTAACAAAACGAAAATAATAGAATTCAGGCCACACCAAAAAGAATCTCTAAATATAAAATTTAGTTATAATTTGACAGATATTGAATCTGTAAAATCTTTTGAACTGCTCGGATTAGTGTTAGACACACACGTTAACTGGAAAGATCATATAGACAAAATAGCAAAAAAATTATCTACGTTCACATACGCACTCTGGGAACTGAAAAAATCCACCAATAAAAAAACGGCGATAACAGCATATTATGCATATGCATATTCATGGCTCACATACGGGGTTATACTCTGGGGTAACAGTACCGATGCGAATAAACTATTAATCCTCCAAAAGAAATGTATACGCATTAAAGTTGATATTAAGGAGAGAGATAGCTGTAAGCCGTATTTTAAAGATTTAAAAATTCTGACATTGCCATGCATATATATCTTCGAAACCAGCAAATTTGTACGAAAATACCCCCAGTACTACACAAAAAAAGACGACTTACCGCGACGCTATCCTACAAGGAAAAAGAATATGTTAGCTAGGCCAAATTCTACTCGTAATTTAGAAATTTTTAACTCCGGACCGCTTGCAATGTCAATAAAAGTCTATAACACCCTTCCAGATCTGCTAAGAGCAGAGAAGAAAGATACCATTTTTTATAAAAGATTAAAAGCACTGCTTGTAGAAAAAAAATATTACACATTGGACGAGTTTTTTAATGATAAAGATTTGAAAAAATATTCTTCGAAACCAGCAAATTTGTACGAAAATACCCCCAGTACTACACAAAAAAAGACGACTTACCGCGACGCTATCCTACAAGGAAAAAGAATATGTTAGCTAGGCCAAATTCTACTCGTAATTTAGAAATTTTTAACTCCGGACCGCTTGCAATGTCAATAAAAGTCTATAACACCCTTCCAGATCTGCTAAGAGCAGAGAAGAAAGATACCATTTTTTATAAAAGATTAAAAGCACTGCTTGTAGAAAAAAAATATTACACATTGGACGAGTTTTTTAATGATAAAGATTTGAAAAAATATAAAATAAATGACCAATAACGTATATATTATAAGTACATTGGACAATGGAAAAAATAAATGATAACAATAAAAAGAAAATTGACATTTAAAAGAATAAAACCAACAATATAAATGTAAAGGACATAAATATACGAGTAAATACACAAATATAGCTAATATTGAATGAATTAAAATACTGACTTTGTTATACAAACTGACATTACCTACTCGTACTAAAAAACTACTAAACAAATCAATCTTTATTTAAATAATTACTAACAAATTTTATATTATATAAATACTAACGAAAAATAAAACCGCATGCCGTTCCATATTTTTTCTTTTGCAATGCCCTGTCAGGGCTCATTTTATACCTACTAACTTAAGAAATGACTATGTAGTAAAGTGTTATATATGTACAATATGAAAAGCAATAAATGAATTGAATTGAAACCAGTGTATGAAGGTAACACTCACTCTTGATTTGGCCCACGCGGCACCATCAGCGGACCTATGACAAATATTGTTGAGAAACCAGCACAGCAGTGAGCTGGTAGATGAAGGTAACACTCACTCTTGTTTGGCCCACGCGGCACCATCAGCGGGCCTATAACGAGTATTGTTGAGAAACCAGCACAGCAGTGAGCTGGTAGATGAAGGTAACACTCACTCTTGATTTGGCCTACGCGGCGCCATCAGCGGGCCTATGGCGAATATTGCTCAGAAACCAGCACAGCAGTGAGCTGGTAGATGAAGATATAGGGTTTTTAGTCCTTCTCACAGGGCCCTTTGTCCCCTATACAAAAGAAATTTGAATTTTTTTAGCAAATAAAAAACCATTATAGCTGCTGCGAGCTTCAATTTTAATAAATATAGGAAAACACAATGAAAGACTGCTTGCTATTTTATGACGTTTAATCACAAGACAACTTTATAACATAGACAATCTACATACTACTTCTCCCCTTAAAATTCCTAAATATTAACTAAAAGTAATTAATATATCATACAAAATAGCTACAATAATTCAGAAAAAACTGCTTATTATCTATTCGTTTCTGATTCCGTCTATTCAGCATGGACAAGCGAGAAAGGAAAGAAGGTTACCTGGCCATACAAGTGATGAAAGGACTCCTCTGCACTGGTTTTCCTTGTGCTCGAACAAAGTCAAGTCAAAGTCAAAGTATACAGTCTTCGAAAAGGGGTTGGTTACAAGCACTCACTGATACGAATTCACTCTCTCACAGTAGTCTTTTAACAGTTTTTTAAATTTCTATTAGAGCGCGTCCGTACGGATATTACAGTTTTCGGCCATCTTGATTTCACAGAGCAGAGAGGAGAAGAAATGAGACGGAGAGGGGCGGGGGAAATCAGTTGATTTGTAGTTGGTTAATTTGTAAAAGAGAGTGTACCTAAATGCGTGTGTTGAAAAACTAATAAAATAAATAAATAAAACATTTTGGGAAGACACAGCATAACTGGTTCAGAAACTGGCCCGTCCACACGCGTTGCAGATTCTAGCTGATCGCTCGCTTGGTGTTCCGTCTGTGTTCAGAGCACTCTTCCTCCCCCATCACTGTAGGCGCTACATTTTGCAGTGCTGTCTCTCTTGGAGTATAAGAACTCGTGGGGGCCGTTGAAGGGCCTGCTAGGTCTTCTGCATCCTCAAACGGAGCATCGACTAAAACCTCAGACTGATCTACCTCAGGGCTAACTTCTCCGACTGGCTGAGTAGCGTCTTTCATTAGCGGATCCTGCGGAAAAAAGGGAATAGGGCGTGAAGTAACATCCGATAAAAAAAAATTCCTCTGGTGTATCTAAAACATTCGGACATCTCCTTTGAAATGTTAAGCTAATTTTTATGTCGTGTAAACGGTGTTGGACTGTTGGCAGGGTCTTGGATCAAATATGTCACTTTTCCAGTCCGACGCAAGATAGTTCCTGTAGTCCAAACAAATTTAGATTTATTTACATATTTTTTGTATAAAACGTCATCTCCGGACATAAATTCTATTTTGTTCACGCCTCCTTAAAATTTACTTTGTATAGACTGTTTTGATTTAACATAATTAGCGAGTACAGAGGTAGGCGAAAACAATGGCGATTGTTTGCAAGGATTTAACATATCTAGCACGGATCTTAATTTCCTACCTAAAAGCAGCAGAGCGGGCGAAGACACTGTAGTCTTGTGGACAGGTATTTCAAAAGTCTATTATTTACACCTTCCGCATTTTTTCCTGACAAAATAGCAATTTTAATACCTTTCTTAACTATCTTTACGTATGTCTCTGCCTGTTCATTACTCATTGGATTGTGAACCGGACTTTTAATATGAGAAATACCATTTAAAGCACGAAACTGTTTAAATTCAAGTAATATGAATGATGTGCCTTTGTCACTTATAAAGTGTTGGGCACTCCAAACCTAGACATGAAATCGTACAGTTTCGAAATGAGCGATTTTGAAGTGATGTTATTTTTCATGTTGTAACACTCCACCCACTTAGAATATGCATCTACTAATACCAGATACATTTGAGAATTAATTGGTCCCAGAAAATCGCAATGTACCCTTTCTAAAGGTTGGTAAAGTTTTACGTATACACAAGCAGTCTCTTCTGCATATTTTTCGTACTTTTTTAAATTTATCTCGTTTCCGCTCGAAATAGTTTCCAAAATGATTTTTAATCTATATATTAACTCGTAATCTATTCCCGAAAGATCTGCGGACAGTTTTGGATCCTCAAAGAATATCCTGCTGGTGTTGCCGTCATTAGTATTTCCGAAGTTTGATTTCGGCATGTCGACTTATAAGCCAGTTTCATTACGAAACCTGGTCTGCATTTCGATCTTCCTATTCATCTCAATTTGTTTTTCCTCGTCTGATTTTATCTGTCGATACTTTTTCACGGGTAATTTGTACGCTTAAAATACTTTCGAAAAAACGTATCCTCGCGTGTAAAACGTGTGTAGTCAGGCCAAATTCAGTAGCATCTTTAGAAATTTTCCTTTTGTCCTTTAAGTTGTTAAATTCGTTGGAAGTTTTCCCACAAATATAGCGACGACTCGTAGATGTTGTTCCAGTAGCTGCATTGCAATCCTTTCCGTCTACCATTGTCACTACAAATTAGGAATACACCAAAAACTTATCTACCTCAGTTGTAACTAAATTATCAATGGAATTTTTTACATAATCGATCTCTTCGTTTGTTATGTCAGTTGTCTCTTTGTCAAAACGAAACCGTATACGACGACAAAATCGGGCAGATGAAGGTGTTGGATTTGCCCATAACTCCTTGCCGCAAGTAAGTCGCACAGGTACAAAGAATGAAGGTATCATTCACTCTTGATTTGGCCCACGCGGCACCAGTAGCGGACCTATGACGAATATTGCTCTGAATCCAGCATAGCAGTGAGCTGGTAGATGAAGGTAACACTCACTCTTGATTTGGCCCACGCGGCACCATCAGCGAGCCTATGACGAATATTGCTCCGAAACCATCACAGCAGTGAGCTGGTAAATAAAAGTATAAGGGTTGTAGTCCTTCTCTCAGGGCCCTTTGTCCCCTAAACAAAAGATATTTAAACTTTTTTAGCAAATAAAAATCATTATAGCTGCTGCGAGGTTCAGTTTTAATAAATATAGGAAAACACTATGAAAGACGACTTGCTATTTTATGACTGACGTTTAATCACAAGACAACTGACTTTATAACATAGTCAACCTACAAACTACTTCTCCCCCTAAAATTGCCAAAGATTAACTAAAAGTAATTAATATATCATACACAATAGCTACATTAATTTAGAAAAAACTGCTTATTATCTACTCGTTTCTGATTCCGTCTATTCAGCATGGACGAGCGAGAAAGGAAAGAAGGTTACCTGGCCATACAAGTAATGAAAGGATTCCTCTGCACTGGTTTTCCTTGTGCTCGAACAAAGTCAAGTCAAAGTCAAAGTATACAGTCTTCGAAAAGGGGTTGGTTACAAGCACTCACTGATACGAATTACACTCTCTCACAGTAGTCTTTTAACAGTTTTTTAAATTTCTATTAGAGCGCGTCCGTACGGATATTAAATTTTTCGGCCATCTTGATTTCACAGAGCAGAGAGAAGAAATGAGACGGAGAGGGGCGGGGGAAATCAGTTGATTTGTAGTTGGTTAATTTGTAAAAGAGAGTGTACCTAAATGCGTGTGTTGAATGAGTATGTATATCAAATGAGCAAATGATTTTTAAAAGTAAACTAATAAAATAAATAAATAAAACATTTTGCGAAGACACAGCATAACTGGTTCAGAAACTTGCCCGTCCACACGCGTTGCAGATTCTAGCTGATCGCTCGCTTGGTGTTCCGTCTGTGTTTCAGAGCACTCTTCCTCCCCCATCACTGTAGGCGCTGCATTTTGCAGTGCTGTCTCTCTTGGAGTATAAGAACTCGTGGGGGCCGTTGAAGGGCCTGCTAGGTCTTCTGCATCCTCAAACGGAGCATTGACTAAAACCTCAGACTGATCTACCTCAGGGCTAACTTCTCCGACTGGCTGGGTAGCGTCTTTCATGAGCGGATCCAACGGAAAAAAGGGAATAGGGCGTGAAGTAACATCCGATAAAAAAAAATCCTCTGGTGTATCTAAAACATTCAGACATCTCCTTTGAAATGTATAAGCTAATTTTTATGTCGTGTATACGGTGTTAGACTGTTGGCAGGGTCTTGGATCAAATATGTCACTTTTCCAGTCCGACGCAAGATAGTTCCTGTAGTCCAAACAAATTTAGATTTATTTACATATTTTTTGTATAAAACGTCATCTCCGGACATAAATTCTATTTTGTTCACGCCTCCTTAAAATTTACTTTGTATAGACTGTTTTAACATAATTAGCGAGTACAGAGGTAGGCGAAAGCGATGAAGATTGTGTGCAAGGATTTAACATATCTAGCACGGATCTAAATTTCCTACCTAAAAGCAGCTGAGCGGGCGAAGACACTGTAGTCGTGTAGACAGGTATTTCAAAAGTCTATTATTTACACCTTCCGCATTTTTTCCTGACAAAATAGCAATTTTACTACCTTTCTTAACTATCTTTACGTATGTCTCTGCCTGTCCATTACTCATTGGATTGTGAACCGGACTTGTAATATGAGAAATACTATTTGAAGCACGAAACTGTTTAAATTCAAGTAATATGAATGATGTGCCTTTGTCACTTATAAAGTGTTGGGCACTCCAAACCTAGACATGAAATCGTACAGTTTCGAAATGAGCGATTTTGAAGTGATGTTATTTTTCATGTTGTAACACTCCACCCACTAAGAATATGCATCTACTAACTGCTCATTTTGCGAAGTGCACATTCTGCGTGAGACCCATACCAGATAAATTTGAGAATTAATTGGTCCCAGAAAATCGCAATGTACCCTTTCTTAAGTTTGGTAAAGTTTTACGTATACACAAGCAGTTTCTTTTGCATATTTTACGTACTTTTTTTCGTACTCGTTTCCGCTCGAAATAGTATCCAAAATAATTTTTAATCTATATATTAACTCGTAATCTATTCTCGTTATATCTGCGGAAAGTTTTGGATCCTCAAAGAATATCCTGCTGGTGTTGCCGTCATTAGTATTTCCGAAGTTTGATTTCGGCATGTCGACTTATAAGCCAGTTTCATTACGAAACCGGTCTGTATTTCGATCTTCCTATTCATTTCCATTTGTTTTTCCTCGTTTGATTTTATCTGTCGATACTTTTTCACGGGCAATTTTTACGCTAAATGTGAAATACTTTCGAAAAATCGTATACTCGCGTGTAAAACGCGTGTAGACAGGCCTAATTCAGTAGCATCTTTAGAAATTTTCCTTTTGTCCTTTAAGTTGTTAAATTCTTTGGAAGTTTTCCCACAAATATAGCAACGACTCGTAGATGTTGTTCCAGTAGCTACATTGCAATCCTTTCCGTCTACCATTGTCACTACAAATTAGGAATACACCAAAAACTTATCTACTTCAGTTGTAACTAAATTATCAATGGAATTTTTGACATAATCGATCTCTTCGTTTGTTATGTCAGTTGTCTCTTTGTCAAAACGAAACCGTATACGACGACAAAATCGGGCAGATGAAGGTGTTGGATTTGCCCATAACTCCTTGCCGCAAGTAAGTCGCACAGGTACAAAGAATGAAGGTAACATTCACTTTTGATTTGGCCCACGCGGCACCAGTAGCGGGCCTATGATGAAAATTGCTCAGAATCCAGCACAGCAGTGAGCTGGTAGATGAAGGTAACACTCACTCTTGATTTGGCCCACGCGGCACCATAAACGGGCCTATGGCGAATATTGCTCAGAAACCAGCAGCACAGCAGTGAGCTGGTAAATCAAGGTAAAAGGATCGTAGTCCTGTTCCGCCACAGTGCCCTTTTTCCCCTATATAATAGATATTTGGATTTTTTTGCAAATAAAAATCATAAGCTTCAGTTTCTTTATGTATGAATTTGGATCTCTTCGTACAAAACAATAAGAATATGTAATAAAATTGCTAGTTTCAATAAAATTTTCGCGACCAAACCAAACAGAAATTAAATACAAGAGAGTTCGATCACTTTACTGACGCAAGTGGGTCTTGGGGTTAAGCGCAACAAATGAGATATGCTCTTCACTTAAGCAATTCTGCGGAACTGATTTTGCCTCATCAGAACAGCATGTTAATTTTGGATCTACTCGTGAAACGAGGAATGCAAGAGACGGAGCTAAACTCACTGCATGATTGGAGAACTAACCCTTTCTCGGTTGTGGATGGCATTATTATAGAGGAGACGACAGGGTCCGAAAAATATGATTGTAATTAGTCCGTCTTTTAGATTATCTTAAATGTACCCGTATTTTTTAGTTTACCGAAAAAGTAAAAATTCCGAAGATACGGAGCGTCAAAGTGGGGGCTTGCGACGTCACACAAGTAAAAATCGTGCTTAAGTGTGACGTCACGCGAAATTTCAATGCGCTGTATCTTTGTCACTTTTGGTTTCTCAGAGAAAAGAAGAAATACGTATACAATATCTTTCAATAATCTAACCGATGGATCTAAAACATTTTTCCATTTGTCATGCCTATTAGACGTGGTTGTTTTTTTTAAAGCGATCGGAATATGAACATTAATTTAATAATAATTTGCTTTGGCCTTGGGACACGACACATTTTATTTTAAAAACTTTCTGTATAAATTGTGGTATTGTTGTTTATACGAGGGATGCACTAAAAGTATCGGGAATGAAATATTTTCATTGTTCCTGGCATAATAATGTCTTTATAGTCGAAAACTTCTGGGTTTTATTAATCGAATACCTTTTATTTATTTTTTTAAAAAGAACGCGGATTTTTCTTTCGGTCTTGTCAAACTTGTAAAGTCGGTGTGAAAATGAAATTGACTCAAAAAATTCAAGTGCGATGATTTATTATGACTTTCGAAGTGGATTAATGCCTAAACAGTATGTTAATCGGATGGTTTTGGCTTTTGGTGATGAAGCCCCATCTAAAACCACAATTTATAGCTGGTTTGCGAAATCTCAACGTGGACGTGTCAAGCTCTGATAATCCCAGTCGAGGTCGCCCAAAAACTGCAATTACCCAAGAGAACGTTGATGCCGTGCGTGAGTTGATCGAGAAAGATCGACATGTCACATATCGCGAAATTCAGGCAACTCTAGACATTGACATGAGTTAAATACAATAAATCTTTCATAAACAATTAGGAGTAAAAAAGTGGTTTTCCCGATGGATCCCGCATTTACTCTGTGAAGAGCCAAAAGCGGCTCGGGTTACTTGGTGCGCCCGAACTCTCGAGAGATTCCATGGAGGATCTTCAAATGCTGTATACAGCGTCGTATTTAGGTGACGAATTCTGGAATATGCATACGAACCCGAAACAAAAAACCAGTCACGAGTTTGGGTGTTCAAAAATGTGTTAAAGCCAACAAAAGTTGTTCGTTCACAGAGCGTTGCAAAAGAGATGGTGGCCACGTTTGTCTCCAAAACCGGCCATGTTGCGACTATTCCTCTTGAGGGACAAATAACGGTCAATGCAGAATGGTATGCTAGCATTTGTTTGCCGCAGGTCGTCTCTGAACTCCGTAAAGTGAACTGCAACCGCCGGCCGCATCATCCTCCATCACGACAATGCGAGCTCTCATACCGCCTACAGAACAAAAGAGTTTTGGAGCAAGAAAACATTAAATTATTAGATCATTCGCCGTACAGCCCTGATCTAAGCCCGAATGATCTCTATACTTTCCCCAAAATTAAGAACAAATACCGTGGTCAACGATTTTCGTCACCTGAAGAAGTTGTAGACACCTACAAAACGGCTATTTTGAATAACCTAACTTCAGAACGGAATGAATGCTTTGATAATTGGTTCCATCGAATGGAAAAATGTGCCAAATTTCAAGGAGAATACTTCGAAAAACAATAAACATCTTTTGAACTAATAATGTTTTATCACTTCCATGATTCCCGAAATTTTCAGTGCACCCCTCCGTATCTTACTTTTACAACCACAACATTTGGTTATTGATTTAAAACTTTCATCATAATGTACAAACTTTACTTAAACAGTCATGGTTTTGGTGCAGTAATTGTGCAGTGTATAACCCAGAAACTGAGTGATAAAATTGCCATTAAACAAGCTAGGTATTTATAGTTGGGTCTCAGATATTTTTTCTAATCCGTAAATATTACAAACAGCGATGCCTACTGTATAGTTATCATTCCAGTAACATATCGTATTGACTTTTCATTTAATTTAATATTATTTTTAGATAGGTACTTGACCTATTACAAGAAAGTATAATACGAGAAGCAAAAGCGTTAAAAGGAATTATGAAAAACATCTACGTGAAATCTTAGAAATCATGTCAGTAGGCGAATACGCAGCTTCAACCAGTAGCCATTCGACTTGTAGGCAGTAAAATAAGTAGTATGCCCTTTTTGATAGAGATATCAACCATGAAAATACCGAAAAAACTCCTGTCATTAATAGCTTATTTGAGGTCTTAAATCCTGAACATTATGAAACACTAGCTTTAGCTGCTAAAAATGCAGCTAGTTTAAATAGTTCAAAATATCGTTACGATTCATCTACTTATGCCATGATTATTGCAACATCATTAAAACAATGTTGTCTGTTTGAATTTGCATTCTATCAATACCGGCTTCTGTTTTGTAAGGCTCTAGTAATCAGGCACGTGCTTTCCATAGAGACACAAAGACATTGTCTACCCGGAGGTTCCCTAATATATGCGCATTTTTTTATTTAAAAATAAATTATAATAGGCCCTATTTTCAAATAAACGCGCGCTTTCCTGTCCATCGCGCAATATGCTGGCTACGTACTCGCTTACTTAGGGTAGGTAAACGTATATATATACGCAGTACTCTAGGCAGCTACCTAGAAGACAATTCTCCATAGTGTCTCGATTTACACACATTCACAGTGCACTGATAGGAATTTGCGTCTGTAGTCTGATCGTCTACGTATTTCATCGACGCACACACACGCGAAATTTCCGCACACATAACCAATATCTAAGACAAGAGCTAATGCATGCCATTTTTAAAACGCGTCAGTCATAAACAAAGCTAATTTTTGTATGGAAAAAACCATTAGGTTAGTGAAACGCTTATTTTCAAAAATGGCCCTTATCTTTAAGCTAGTTCTATCTCAATAATCAACGTTTTTTATCTTTTTTCACTTTTGACCAATAAGGAATGATATCGATTTCGAGCCTTTTCATTTGTTCCCTAATGCATTGACGTGATGAAAAATAGAAAGTTATTGGTTCTGGCTTGTGTTACGCTACCAATTTAAATACGCAGAAGATGTTCGAGGATAAAATGAAATTACGTAAACTTTTGTGTTAGTCGTATATTTGATATTTTTTCTTGTCCAATGATAATTATTTGCATTGTTGCATTACAAATGATTACGATCTGCTCTGAATCTGAACTTTGTTTGCGATATTAAATGAAATTAGGAGAAAAACTATATTACCGCTTTATATGCATTGAACATATTACGCAATGGAAAGTTTTTCATGTAAAAGTAGTGCGCCAGGTGTTTGATTGCTAAATTTTGAGGACAAAAGAGCAGTAATCATAAATGGCCGATGCCAGCCTATTTTGGATTTCATTTAAACAAGCGGTAAGCTAAAAAGAACATTTAATAGTATTAATCAATATGACGCGTTTATGTGGCTCTCGGGATGTAAACACACTAATAGGGTCAGTTCAGTCAGAGAGTTTTTTTTTGTCCCACTGCTGGGCAAAGGCCCCACAATTAGTCTATCTTGCAATAATCGGTAATGCACGTCCCTGCTAGTAATGCTATGTTACATCATACAAACAATGTTGTAATATAGCATTACTAGAGTCATACAAAGCAGAAGCCGGTATCGATATAATGCATTCAAACAGATCTTAAAACACTAACGAGTATTATCCGATCCAACTGGAAATTTGACATTTCAAGCCAAGCTGCTGATTACTAAAATATGAAAAGGTACAATAAAACAACAATTGTCCCATTAGCATCCCATTTAGGATATTTACAAGACCACCTAAATGAAACTGCTTCACATGCTGTAGGTATTAACAGAATCAAATAATTCATTAAACTGCATTGCATTCAATGAATTAATAGAGTCAGTGTTTAGTCAATTACTGTTACTAAACCGACGACGTCTCGGAGAACTACAGAGATTACTATTAAGTTATTACGAAAATTTAAGTTCTAGTTACAGAATGCACACATTTTAACCTCCTTATAGGTAAACATATTGCAATTAGTTACTTTCATGTTATGTAAGAAAAATAAAAAAATAGGCGTAAAAACTGAAATAAAATGATTTTACTTCCGTTCGATACATTACTGTTATTAAGACCTTTCTACTTCAGATAAATATTTTATTTAATAAGAGGCCTCTGTGGTCTAAGGAATATTTTTTTTTATAAACGTGTTCTGTGGTCTAAGGATTAGTGTCTGATCAGACACACAGGTCGCTGATTCGATTCCCAGAGTCAAAACACTTTGCGTTAAAAAAGTAAGGAACAACGAAAAGAAAATTTTGCCCCCCAGTTCTAAGTCCGATCAGCTGATTGCAGATTTGTATGGAAGGGCAAAATTTTTTTTTGTGCAAAATTATTTAATGGAGAGTGATTCTATGTCAGATACTGAACATAATGTTAAAAGATATGCATTCGTTACCAGTAAGGAAATAAATAATCTTAAATACGATATGTTATTACTTTTGATTTTATTTACACTCACTCACTTGGCCGATTTTATATCTGCTTATCCCTCAAATGAGACTGACAAAACCTTCTCCAACATCCTCATATTAATAGTCTGTCACGCTATGATGAGATATCACTCAATGTACTTACTCGTATATATCAAGAAAAATTAATTCGTGCTTCGCGTTTTTTTAACATGAAATCTAATGAAGAGGGTAGCTGGGCTCCTCCTAATTCACCAAATTTCTCCATCAGAAGTAAGCAACTAGGTGAGTAAACGTGTTAAAAAATTTAATTTCCTTTAAAAAAATTGCAATGTTGTATGCATTGTATTTGTAACCAACCTTGTTGTCTTCAGTCTAAATATATAGTTATAAACGTAATAATACTATATATATAAATTTTATTTTAATTAATAAGACATATATTTGTCGTGTCAGAATTTGGCTAAATAAGAGAGAGAGAGAGACATAATATACATTTAATCACTAGTGTGACAAGTACAGAATAATTCTCCATGGTTCCTGGATGGAGATTATGATTTAAAGGCGTGGCTTTAGCGGGGTTGACATAGTAGGTGATATTTTTCGGGGAGAAACACTCGGGAGTGAGGATGGGAATGCGCAAAAAAAGAAGCGGAAAAAATCTATGAAATGTCAGAAACGGACACAGAAACTAACATAGAATCTGAAAAAGACGCACCAAACCAACTGACCGCCCGAGATGGCCTACAATCGACACTTCGAAAAAATAGATGCCGCAAAAGACCCGGATCTCCGTTGTTACCGACATCGTCAAGGTAATGAAGACCGGTAGCCAGGTTCCAAAAGCCAGAATCCAGAATCCAGAATGCTGTATTAACACGATGGCGTCAACAAGTCACATATTTTGCAAATAAGACCTGCAGAGCAACGTGTCGAACATAAAACAACAAAGCAGTCTGTTTTCCTTCCAAGTATATATCACACACCAAGTATTATATCTATCCTCCCCATACTGATTTGATGCAAGTATTCGGTCGGTTCTACCAACTCCCTCTATCTCCTAATCCCTGACTGCGAATATGTCCTACACTCCTATATCCCTATCTACGAGTCCAACTGGTTTCTCGAACTATGAGAGTGGTATAACGAGGTTTGGCATTGCCAAGTTTGAGGAACTGAGGACGGTACACATAGCGGTCTTGCTTTGCGAGCGTGATGATGCACTCACTAAGGTATACCTCATTCATAAGCTCTTGCAGCGTAACTGCTGGCTGGGCGGACTCAGAACAGAAAACAGAACAGAAATAATCTAACCGATGGATCTAAAACATTTTCCCATTTGTCATGCCTATTACACGTGTTTTTTTTTTAAAGCGATCGTATTATGCACATTAATTTAATAATAATTTGCTTTGGCCTTGGGACACGACACATTTTATTTTAAAAACTTTCTGTATAAATTGTGGTATTGTTGTTTATATCTTACTTTTACAACAACAACATTTGGTCATTGATTTAAAACTTTCATCATAATGTACAAACTTTACTTGAACAGCCATGGTTTTGGTGCAGTAACTGTGCAGTGTATGACCATTACCCAAAAACTGAGTGATAAAATTGCCATCAAACAAGCTAGGTATTTATTGTTGGGTCTCAGATATTTTTTCTAATCCGTAAATATTAGAAACAGCGATGCCTACTGTATAGTTATCATTCCAGTAACATATCGTATTGACTTTTCATTTAACTTAATATTATTTTTTAGATCAAGTACCTATTACAATAAAGTATAAGGCTGGTTTCACAGCTATCCGGGATATCCGTACGGGCTGTCAGTACGGGCGCCCGGAGCGGGAGCACACTTGAGGAACTAGAACATCGTTTCACAGCGACGCGGATTGGTGCGGACGCGACCCGCTCCGGGGAGAGCCCGTACAAAGCCACCCGCGTCCCGCTCCCGGACCCGCCCGTATGCTGCCGCGATCTCGTCGCTGCTCATTCATCGTTTCACAGCGACACGGAACTCACGTGCTCCGGGAGTACTCTGTACAGTCGATATGAAACGATTTATTGACACGGGGTTGCTCGTGGACTTAGTGCAATGTAAACCCTGTTTATGGGATGCGTCGAATACAAATTATAAAAACAAAGATGCCCGGGCTCAGGCGTGGGAAGATATTTGTGATGAGATGTTTGAAGGTTTGTCACAAGAAGAAAAACCAAAACTTGGTAAGTAGAAGTTTAATTCTATTTAAAAATGTTAAACTATTAAATAACCCAGATTAACCTGTCAAACAACACGTGGAAATCCGGCTTTCGCGAACAATGGTTTTATGTCAGTCAATTGTCAGTCACCGTAGCCGAAATCGGCCAGGGAAATTATATAATTTATGTATTGTCTGCATCGCGTTGGTTGACAGATCAACAATAAATGTTATACGTTAGGGAGTGCCTCCGCTGCCGGCGCAGGTTACCAAACTAGCTGCCGGCGCTGGTTGCCGCATAGGCTGCCGGCGCCGGTTACCGAATTGGCTACCGGCATACTGGCCGTCTAACTTAGGTATATTATACACTAGTTGTTTTGTATGATTGGTGAATGAAATAAAGCTACTTTTTCGTCGTAATATTTGCGTAATATAAACTCTGAAAGTGTTATAGTACATAAACGTACGTACGATGAATAGTCGAATCTTTGAGGTTATATTTGTTTACCGGCACTGGAACCCAGCCTTTTGCGCATTGTCAGTTGTCATGTCACCGGTTGCCATCTTGAGTGCCGGCGCCGGCAGCCGTTAATTTAAATCTCGGCTGCCGGCAGTATACTTACCGCCGGTTCCCATTAGTGATATTTTTGGGAACCGGTGCCGGCAGCGGAGGCACTCCCTATACGTTAATATACTTAAAATATATAATTATCCTGCCAGGGAAGTCGCCCTGCATCAGATATAAAGTAATTAGCATATAAATCACGAAGATCATTTCCTCCCCTAGCTCGTTCATTTCTGACTAAGTCTTCTAAGCCCACAATTGTAAGGGTGTCTTCTTCGTTGTAACCATCTCTAATTCTAATAAAGTTGTGTAAAATACAACACGCTTTGACGATATCTTTAGCCAAGTTAAAACTTACATTCATTGGCTTGTGGAATATTCTAAATTTATTTGACATGATCCCAAATGTTGACTCAATATATCGTCGAGCCCGACTCAACCTATAGTTAAAAATCTTCTTTTTGTAAGTCATGTTGATCCGTGAATAGGGTTTTAATACATGTTTTGATATTCCAAACGCACCGTCGCCGACTATCACATGTTGAACAGCAATATCAGTCCCAGGCAGTGATCTAGCTGCCGGAATATGCATATTTTCATTTTCTAGATTTCTAAATAAAGCACTTTCTTTAAATATGCTAGAATCAGAATTTTTACCGCATGATCCAACATTTATATAAGTAAAACAATAATTAGCGTCAGACATCGCCAGCAATACAATTGAGAAAAAAGATTTATAATTATAAAACATTGATCCCCCCCCGCGGGGATTAATTATTCTAATATGTTTACCGTCAATAGCTGCTATGCAATTTGGAAAGTTAGTTACTTGTTGAAACCTTGCCGCAATTTGTAACCATTTCTCTGTAGTAGGTTGCGGCAAACATTCATCTTGTAATTCTTCCCATATTGCTGTGCAGACTTCTTTTATTATGCCGCTGATCGTAGAAACTCCCATTCTGTATGTGTAATACAAGTCCGCATAATCGCTTCCGGTCGCCAAAAACCTGAAAATATACAATTAGTTTACTTTTATGAGATGAGATTATATAGGTTTTATCGTTGTTTCCCCCATAGGGATAGATTGTACACTGTAGTAGCTCCCGTATATCTTGCATTGACATATAATGGGGTTTATGGGGTATTTGACTACATTTTTTTAATATCGTTAATAAAACTTCTCCCAGTCCTAAAAATAAGTAGAAACCACTTTTTGAATATCTATAAAAATAAAAGAGATATAAGCTATTAAAGATCATTTTCTATCTCTTTCTTGAAAAACGAAATTTACTACAAGTTCTTATGGCGGTCCAGGCTAATGACGTCACAATCGTATATCGTCATCTCTGTCTAATTTAAAATTTCAAACGCTTATATCTCTTTTGTTTTTTGATCGATTTAAATTTTTATTTCATTTTTTATTTCATATAAAGCGTTTTTTTATATTATTCCACAAAATACATCAAATTCAATACCGGTCAAATACCGTATTGATCGTTGTAAATGCTTAATGTAAAAGTGCTTTGGTTGTAGCTACCGTTAATTGGTATCCAGGTCAACTTTTTGACATCAACTTCAACTGAATAGGTACTCATGGCAGAATTTAATAATTGCGATCGAAACAAAAGCTTTTGATATGTCTTTTTTTTATTTATAATCGGTCCTAAAGACTGAAAAATGACAAATCATCACTGTTTATATTAGTTACATCACTTTGATTAAATGTAGGCTCCCGTGCCTTGTGTCAGTCGTAGGCAGCGCGCGGTCTTAGGCATCTTAACTAATTCAACTTGTACTTTAAATCGAGCGACAAAAGGTGCTGATTTCCTTTCCTTGCGATTATTCGGACGCGCGCGGCTTATAAAGAAGCACGGAAATGTAGACTGATATTTTATTTTCTACAACTTATTTTAAATTTTTTAACTTCATTGTTTCAGTCAAGGACATCCAACTACGGTGGAGGACAGTACGAGACGGATACATAAAATTTAAGGCCTCACAAAAAAATACTCCTTCGGGCAGCGGAGCAAAGCCAAAGAAAAAATTTGTGTTGGCACCAAAAATGGTATTCTTAGATAAAGTTATACAAAACCAAGCAGACGAATCTTTATCCAGTCCATCATCTACCAATTCAACTTCTCAAAACTTAGCTACTCAACAAAACTTCGATCAAGAAACATTTCAAACCTCGTCGTCGACGTCTCAGGCACCCATCACTCAAACAGTAACTCAGACTCCTACAAGTGTATCTCAGAACAGCAGTGCTCCATGGCTTTCACAAAATAAACGTAAAAGAGGACAACCACAGCAAAATAGTGACTTCGACAATCAAATACTCGCCCTATTGAATCAAAGTGTAACCAACATTGACAGTGATGATTTGTCTTTTTTTCAGTCTTTGGGACCAATTATAAAGAAATTTACGACATATCAAAAGCTTTTGTTTCGATCGGAGGTATTAAATTCTGCCATGAGTATTCAGTTGATGTCAAATTCTAGCGCATCTCCATTAAGCGTGTCCACCAACAATTCGACCGAAATGCAACCCGGATACCAGTCTACGGCAGCTACTTACACTGTACAACCAACTGCATCTCCATCAAGCCTGTCCTTCAATAATTCGACCGAAATGCAACCCGGATACCAGTCTACGGCAGCTACTTACACTGTACAACCAACTACATCTCCATTAAGCGTGTCCATCAACAATTCGACCGAAATGCAACCCGGATACCAGTCTACGGCAGCTACTTACACTGTACAACCAACTGCATCTCCATCAAGCGTGTCCTTCAATAATTCGACCGAAATGCAACCCGGATACCAGTCTACGGCAGCTACTTACACTGTACAACCAACTGCATCTCCATCAAGCGTGTCCACCAACGATTCGACCGAAATGCAACCCGAATACCTCTAAATGTTTAATTAAAACTTGTAATAAGCGATTATTTTTTAAGTGTACTTTATTGTTTGCGGCCAAGTGAATGTTCTTTCTTTTTTTCTAAAATAAATACTTAAAACAAATAATGTAACAATTGAACAAAATATATTTACCTCAAAGTAAGCGCCAGTCTTTCAATCGGAGGTATAGCAGCACGATAAATGTCTTGATGTTTTATTCTATTCTCCAACCTTGATAGTAATTCATCAAAACTACTAACCGACATACGAAAATAATTGAAAAATTTGCGCGGATCGTCCCTGAGTTTATGGTTTAAATTGACAAATGCACTTTCGAAATATCTTGCTTCGAGGATGGGATGGGCCCATAGTCTTTTTATCTGTCGTCGTCGTCTTTTACAAATTAAATATACACACATAATTTTTAAAACGTTTGTATTCATATTTGTAAGCGACTGTCTCCCGCTAGCAACCGTATCGCACTGAACTGAATGAAATGAAACCCCGTTTCAGAGCGGTGCGGGCGTGACCTGTACGGGCCTTCCGCGCACGGACTGCCCGTACGGATATCCCGGATAGCTGTGAAACCAGCCTAATATGAGAAGCAAAAGCGTTAAAAGGAATTATGAAATATATCTACGTGCAATCTTAGAAACCATGTCAGTAGGCGAATACGCAGCTTCAACAAGTGGCCACCGACTTGTAGGCAGTAAAATAAGTAGTATTCTCCTTTTGATAGAGATATTAACCGTGAAACTACCGAAATAAATCCTGTCATTAATAGCTTATTTGAGGTCTTAAATCCTGAACATTATGAAACACTAGCTTTAGCTGCTAAAAATGCAGCTAGTTTAAATAGTTCAAAATATCGTTACGATTCACCTACTTATGCCATGATTATTGCAACATCATTAAAACAATGTTGTCTGCTTGAATTTGCATTCTATCAATACCGGCTTCTGTTTTGTAAGGCTCTAGTAATGCTATGTTACATCATACAAACAATGTTGTAATATAGCATTACTAGAGTCATACAAAGCAGAAGCCGGTATCGATATAATGCATTCAAACAGATCTTAAAACACTAACGAGTATTATTCAATCCAAGTGGAAATTTGACATTTCAAGCCAAGCTGCTGACTACTAAAATATGAAAAGGTACAATAAAACAACAACTGTCCCATTAGCATCCCATTTAGGATGTTTAAAAGACCACCTGAATGAAACTGCTGCACATGCTGTAGCTATTAACAGAATCAAATAATTCATTAAATTGCATTGCATTTAATGAATTAGTAGAGTCAGTGTTTAGTCAATTACTGTTACTAAACCGACGACGTCTCGGAGAACTACAGAGATTACTATTAAGTTATTACGAAAATTTAAGTTCTCGTTATAGAATGCACACATTTTAACCTCCATATTGGTTAACATATTACAATTAGTTACTTTCATGTTATGAAAGAAAAAAAAAATAGGCGTAAAAACTGAAATAAAATGATGAGTGTCTGATTACTGACACACAGGTCGCTGATGCGGTTCCCAGAGTCAAAACAATTTGCGTTAAAAAAAGTAAGGAACAACGAAAAGAAAATTTTGCCCCCCAGTACTAAGTCCGATCAGCTGATTGCAGATTTGTATGGAAAGGCAAAACTTTTTTTTGTGCAAAATTATTTAATGGAGAGTGATTCTATGTCAGATACTGAACATACTGTTAAAAGATATGCATTCGTTACCAGTAAGGAAATAAATAATCTTAAATACGAGTATGTTATGACTTTTGATTTTATTTACACTCACTCACTTGGCGACTTTATATCTGCTTATCCCTCAAATGAGACTGACAAAACCTTCTCCTACATCCTCATATTAATAGTCTGTCACGCTATGATTAGACAACACTCAATGTACTTACTCGTATATATCAAGAAAAATTAATTCGTGCTTCGCGTTTTTTTAAATATGAAATCTAATGGAGAGGGTAACTGGGCTCCTCCTAATTTACCAAATTTCTCCATCAGAAGTGAGTAACTAGGTGAGTAAACGTGTTAAAAAATTTAATATTCTTTAAAAAAAATTGGAATGTCGTATGCATTGTATTTAGCGATGTGCCGTTAATACTAAAAAATTAATATTCTTTTTAAAAATTTCCAATGTCGAGCAACAGCTTACTTTCATTCTAGTCTCGGAGAGAAAGAAAAACTTAGAATGCTATATGAAATATGAAATCTAATGAAGAGAGTAGCTGGGCTCCTCCTAATTCACCAAATTTCTCCATCAGCAACTGTGAACGTATTAAACGTATTAAAACGTGAGTAAACGTGTTAAAAAATTTAACATTCTTTTAAAAAATAGCAATGTCGTATGCATTGTATTTAGCGATGTGCCGTTCCCGGTAACTCTCAAATTATTATTCTTTGAACCTGTTTGTATAATCTTTTAACTGTTATATATATATATCACAGAGATTGAAAGTTTGAAACTTGTGTTATGGAATACTAACGATACTATACTTTATAACAAATACATATATAAATAAACGTTCAAGACCTCGGTCAATTGATTGGCGGAAAACATTATTTTCCACCTTAACTGACTGGGATTGAGCCTGAGACCTCCGATGTGACAACCCGTTATGATGAGTACTAGGTCATAAAGGTCGTGACTAGTCCACAGAAGTATTAAGTTAGGGAAGTGAATGATAAATAAATTACAATACCTAATTATTTTTTATTTTTCTGAGTCAGAGGTCAAACCTCTGAAGTCAAGCTCTGAGTCAAAGAAACTAAAAAGAAAATCGTCTGACAAGATATCAGAGGAGCCGATCAAGGAAATCACGAGAGAAGAAAAACGCTCGAAGAAGATGGTTATTACCCTCGTCTCACCACCACCACGAGTTACGGCGCAAATGTTGTTCGGGGATGACAGCTCTGCGGAAGATGATGGCGCTGAAGCATCCACCTCCAAAACGTCGGGTAAAAATATACCTCCAAGAATTAAACTATTTGACAAAAAGGGGGAAAAGGTGATTCGGTCGACAAATTGATGAGAGTAAGGATGGGAAATATTTTGTGGAGATGAAGATTTATGAAACGGATGAAATCAAGAAAATACAGCTTGTAAATCGATGGCGGCATGCAATCTCAACGATCAAATGCAAAATAAATGATAATGAGGAGTCTTGGCATTACATTAAAAAATTCGCAAAAGCTATACATAATAATTTTAAAAGCAGTCCGGTATCAGTTATAGGCGGGTATAATTTTTAGGATAGGTCTAAAGATATCCATGTAAAGGGTATTTTACATAACCATTTCTATATACTTAACATAATAATACCTTGTTAATCTAATTTAGTTACATGTTATTTTTTATACATGTTTTGGAAGTTCTTTTACTTTTTCCCTTTTTTTTTACTAAATATTTGTAATGACATTATCACCATGTATATTTGTAATAATATAATCACCACATCTTTAGGTGTTCTTAAATAAACAATAATATTATAACATTGTTTTTTTTTTCACAGTTGTGATTCCCGACGACTTAACAAGAATTGAAAAAGCTATAAATTGTTATAATTGCAATATGTTGGTCCAGAAAAAACTATTTTCATATCATAAGAGAACAATTTTACATAAAGCTAACTGTTTATTGAATAAGCAGTTCGCAAACATCAATATTGTCGCGACTGCCTTCAAAAACAGGTTAATAACATACAGATTCAATGTCGCTCAGGAAGACGAGTACCTCAGTCCAGAGGCGTTCGTAAGTGATAATCAGACAGATTTACTGAAATTAGTCAATATGTCATTAAATGATCATAATGTTATAAAATTAAATTTTGACTAGTTCGCTTATTTTTTACTACCCAAATTAGATGAAAAACAATTGAAATCTTGTATATTATTATTTACAAGAACTCAGATTTGAATAAATTATTAGCAAAAGTGATGAATATATTAAATAAGAAATTTACTGAATTTCAGCATACTCAATCCGGATGGACGTTTTTATCCATGAGTCATCTTGAATTAAACATAAATAAATATTCTCCTATGAGAGGTGGATCGTATCACGATTTACCACCAGCAATCAAACATTCAAAAAGTTGTATTAATCTTAAAAATAAAGATAACCACTGTTTTTTATGGAGTATAGTAGCAGCATTATATACGGTTAAGAACAATGTTAGTTTAACGAGTTCATATCCTCATTATTCCAGAATCCTAAACACTGAAGGAATGACATTTCCTCCTACAGTGAATGATATTAAACGATTTGAAAAAAATAATCCTGATATTAGTGTAAATATATATAGTTTGCAGAAGAATACTTTAACTGGACCCCTATATGTATCTAAAAATAAAAGGAAAAATCATGTAAATTTATTGTATATTGAATACTATAACAGTAGTAAAGGACATTATTGTTTAATTAAAGATTTGACCCGATTAGTTCGACGTCAAGTCACTTATTATAAAGGCAAAGTTCACTTATGCGAAACTCTTTTCTAATCCGTAAATATTACAAACAGCGATGCCTACTGTATAGTTATCATTCCAGTAACATATCGTATTGACTTTTCATTTAATTTAATATTATTTTTTAGATCAAGTACCTATTACAAGAAAGTATATTACAAGAAGCAAAAGCGTTAAAAGGAATTATGAAAAATATCTACGTGTAATCTCAGAAACCATGTCAGTAGGCGAATACGCAGCTTCAACAAGTGGCCACCGACTTGTAGGCAGTAAAATAAGTAGTATGCCCTTTTTGACAGAGATATCAACCATGAAAATACCGAAAAAACTCCTGTCATTAATAGCTTATTTGAGGTTTTAAATCCTGAATATTATGAAACACTAGCTTTAGCTGCTAAAAATGCAGCCAGTTTAAATAGTTCAAAATATCGTTACGATTCACCTACTTACGCCATGATTATTGCAACATCATTAAAACAATGTTGTTTGTTTGAATTTGCATTCTATCAATACCGGCTTCTGTTTCGTAAGGCTCTAGTAATGCTATGTTACATCATACAAACAATGTTGTAATATAGCATTACTAGAGTCATACAAACACTAACGAGTATTATTCAATCCAAGTGGAAATTTGACATTTCAAGCCAAGCTGCTGACTACTAAAATATGAAAAGGTACAATAAAACAACAATTGTCCCATTAGCATCCCATTTAGGATGTGTAAAAGACCATCTAAATAAAACTGCTGCACATGCTGTAGCTATTAACAGAAACAAATAATTCATTAAATTGCATTGCATTCAATGAATTAATGGAGTCAGTGTTTTGTCAATTACTGTTACTAAACCGACGACGTCTCGGAGAACTACAGAGATTACTATTAAGTTATTACGAAAATTTAAGTTCTAGTTATAGAATGCACACATTTTAACCTCCTAATTGGTAAACATATTGCAATTAGTTACTTTCATATTATGTAAGAAAAAAAAAAGAGGCGTAAAAACTGAAATAAAATGATTCATTTTCTTTTACTTTTTATTTTTACTTTCATAAATTACTGTTATTAAGACCTTTCTACTTCAGATAAATATTTTTTTTAATAAAAGGCCTCTGTGGTCTGTTTTTTTTTTTTATAAACAGTTTTTTTTTTATAAACAGGTTCTGTGGTCTAAGGATGAGTGTCTGATCACTAACACACAGGTCGCTGATGCGATTCCCAGAGTCAAAACAATTTGCGTTAAAAAAAGTAAAGAACGACGAAAAGAAAATTTTGCCTCCCAGTACTAAGTCCGATCAGCTGATTGTAGATTTGACCGGAAGGGCAAATTTTTTTTTTTTTGCACTATATTATTTAATGGAGCTTGGTTCTATGTCAGATACTGAACATACTGTTAAAAGATATGCATTCGTTACCAGTAAGGAAATAAATAATCTTAAATACGAGTATGTTACTACTTTTGATTTTATTTACACTCACTTACTTGGCCGATTTTATATCTGCTTATCCCTCAAATGAGACTGACAAAACCTTCTCCTACATCCTCATATTAATAGTCTGTCACGCTATGATGAGACATCACTCAATGTACTTACTCGTATATATCAAGAAAAATTAATTCGTGCTTCGCGTTTTTTAAATATGAAATCTAATGAAGAGGGTAGCTGGGCTCCTCCTTATTCACCAAATTTCTCCATCAGAAGTGAGCAACTAGGTGAGTAAACGTGTTAAAAAAATTAATATTCTTTAAAAAAAAATTGCAACGTCGTATGCATTGTATTGATCCATGATCCCATTGTTAGTAGAAATTTTACTTTATTCTAAGAAAAACAGAAATAATCTTTATCCATTCTAGTTTTAAAAATTGTAGCCTATGTGTTATTCTGATGTCTAAACATTTGTCCTGGAAAGTTTCATCAAAATCCGTTCGGTAGTTTAAGCGTAAAAGAGTAACAAACATCCATCCATCCATCCTTACAAAAATTTGGATTTATAATATTAGTAGGATAGCCTTCGAGAGGGTGAAGCTTTATCCTTATATATATTTAATTAAAATATATTACTTATCTTTTTAATAAAGAAAAATAAATATGTACATTTCCAATAGCTCTAAAAGCTAAACTAATATTTTTGTTACGCACAAGCAGCACAAGCATTCGAATTGCTAACTACATGGAAATGATGCCAACACCCGGGCCGCAGCGCCTGAGCATTCAACCCCATAGCACAGCCGCGATGCCGAAGGAGATGGCCGATAGGCCAGAAGTGCTATTTTTGAAACGAGGAGTCACCTTAACGAATGATTTTTCTATACAAAAAATACTTCATTCAGTGACTCCGCGTTTCAAAAATAGCACTTCAGAGCTAGTCGCCCATGATAAGTAGAGTTCAGAATAATGATAGCAACAGCTTACTTTCATTCTAGTCTGGGCGAGAAAGAAAAACTTTGCACGCCAGCTGCTCATCTTCCCGAGAAGGCCGTAGAAGTCTGTCGAGGTAATTGAAGGAAACACATTGGCATCATATAATAGACGATACGGCTAGCAACCTATCACTTTTTTAATCCGTTTTACCACTAGCCGTCTCACATACGGGTACTTTAACAATCTGGGCGGCCAAAAATATTTGTGGGTTTTTGAGTTGATAATGACGGAAAGTAAACAAAGTCTTTATTTTTTCATTCTTAAAATAGAAAAAGAAATTGTCCGCCGCATCATCCTCCATCACCACAATGCGAGCTCTCATACCGCCTACAGAACAAAAGAGTTTTGGAGCAAGAAAACATTAAATTATTAGATCATTCGCCGTACAGCCCTGATCTAAGCCCGAATGATTTTTATACTTTCCCCAAAATTAAGAACAAATACCGTGGTCAACGATTTTCGTCACCTGAAGAAGCTGTAGACACCTACAAAACGGCTATTTTGAATACCCTAACTTCAGAATGGAATGAATGCTTTAATAATTGGTTCCATCAAATGGAAAAATGTGCCAAATTTCAAGGAGAACACTTCGAAAAACAATAAACATCTTTTGAACTAATAATGTTTTATCACTTCCATGATTCCCGAAATTTTCAGTGCACCCCTCCGTATCTTACTTTTACAACCACAACATTTGGTCATTGATTTAAAACTTTCATCATAATGTACTAACTTTACTTGAACAGTCATGGTTTTGGTGCAGTAACTGTGCAGTGTTTGAAAATTACCCAGAAACTGAGTGATAAAATTGCCATCAAACAAGCTAGGTATTTATTGTTGGGTCTCAGATATTTTTTCTAATCCGTAAATATTACAAACAGCGATGCCTACTGTATAGTTATCATTCCAGTAACATATCGTATTGACTTTTCATTTAACTTAATATTATTTTTAGATCAAGTACCTATCACAATAAAGTATAATATGAGAAGCAAAAGCGTTAAAAGGAATTATGAAATATATCTACGTGCAATCTTAGAAACCATGTCAGTAGGCGAATACGCAGCTTCAACAAGTGGCCACCGACTTGTAGGCAGTAAAATAAGTAGTATGCTCCTTTTGATAGAGATATTAACCGTGAAACTACCGAAATAAATCCTGTCATTAATAGCTTATTTGAGGTCTTAAATCCTGAACATTATGAAACACTAGCTTTAGCTGCTAAAAATGCAGCTAGTTTAAATAGTTCAAAATATCGTTACGATTCACCTACTTATGCCATGATTATTGCAACATCATTAAAACAATGTTGTCTGTTTGAATTTGCATTCTATCAATACCGGCTTCTGTTTTGTAAGGCTCTAGTAATGCTTTGTTACATCATACAAACAATGTTGTAATGTAGCATTACTAGAGTCATACAAAGCAGAAGCCGGTATCTATATAATGCATTTAAACAGATCTTAAAACACTAACGAGTATTATTCAATCCAACTGGAAATTTGACATTTCAAGCCAAGCTGCTGACTACTAAAATATGGAAAAGGTACAATAAAACAACAATTGTCCCACTAGCATCCCATTTAGGATGTTTAAAGACCACCTAAATAAAACTGCCGCACATGCTGTAGCTATTAACAGAATCAAATAATTCATTAAATTGCATTGCATTCAATGAATTAATAGAGTCAAGTGTTTTGTCAATTACTGTCTCGGAGAACTACAGAGATAACTTAATAGTAAAGTTCTAGTTATAGAATGCACACAATAAAATGATGAATTTTCTTTTACTTTTTATTTTTACTTAGTTATTAAGACCTTTCTTCTTCAGATAAATATTTTTTTTAATAAAACGCCTCTCTGGTCTAAGAAATATTTTTTTTTTTGTAATAAGCGGCCTCTATGGTGTAATGATGAGGGTCTGATCACTGACACACAGGTCGCTACAAATTCAACTTTTCGTACCTGAAGGCTAACTAACTATTATTTTTGTTAGGCACAAGCAGCACAAGCATTCGAAGTGCTAACTACATAGAAATGATGCCAACACCCGGGCCGCAGAGCCTGAGCATTCAACCCCATAGCACACCCGCGATGCCGAAGGAGATGGCCGATAGGCCAGAAGTGCTATTTTTGAAACGCGGAGTCACCTTAACGAATGGTTTTTCTATACAAAAAATACTTCATTTAGTGACTCCGCGTTTGAAAAATAGCACCTCAGAGCTAGTCGCCCATGGTAAGTAGAAATCAGAATAATGATAGCAACAGCTTACTTTCATTCTAGTCTGGGCGACAATCTGGAAGGGACCACAGGGCAAGAGAAAGAAAGGAAGACCTTACGCCCGATGGGTAGACTATATCGTCAAAACAGCCGGCCCAAACTGGTTTCAAACAGCCCAGTCCAGAGAGGACTGGGTATCTTTGGAGGAGGCCTTCACCTGTAGAGGGGTTCTTGCAGATGCAAATAGAAACTAAACAATACTATTTTTTTTACAAAATATAGTATGTGCACCTCAACGCGGCTGTACATCATTATTTTTATTTTTCACTTTAGTTTGTTTTATTCTTAATTTTACTACTTTATTTTGTTAAACTTGTAACAAATCGCAAGAAATAAAAGGCTTTTTATTTTATTTATTTTATTATTATGTAATTTTATTGTTCACTAGCCGAAGCCCGCGACTTCGTTCGCGTGGACTTTATGTCTCTGGAAAATGCTCATCAGGCTGAACAACTTTTACTAAGGCGGCATTTTTATATCTCTTATAGTTTAGCTGGACCATTATGGTTCTGCATCAGGCGTTCCATTTTCCAAAATCATTTATGCCCTATATGTTGCCCAGGCTTAATAGCTATATAACAAAAAAAGTTTCATTCGAATCCGTCCAGTATTTTCGGAGATTAGCGTGTACAAACAGACAAACAGACATACAGACAAACAGACAAACAGACAAACAGACAGACATTTTTTTTTAAATTCTTACTCTTTTACTACGTCTCCATCGCCCCCAATATTTTTTTTGGAAATATAATTAATGTACAGACACACTTTTTTTACTGTTTTATTATATGTATAGATAGATAGATATAGATAACGGGTAGCTACCACTGTTTTCCTTTAGATATCATAAAAAATATTTGTAAGAAGCTTATATTATAATAAATATGGGCATATATACTTTTATTTTCTTTTGGCTCTCCTGAAAACCTGCGATTTTTGACATCCGACCTAATGCGTTTCAGGTCCAGAATATAAACAAACAATGATTTTTTGCTTTCTAAAGCGGATAGATCAATAATATCTGGCTATAAAACTATAGAAAAATACGCAAAAGCTTGTGTTGTAAAAAATCCAAAAGCCTTCTTTTTTGTATGTTCCAAAACGACATAGAACAATTAGCTTCATTCAATGTCTACACATAAACAAAATTATAGACTACCGGTTAATGTGTTACAAACCGCGAAAATTTGTAAGTTTTTATGGAATCTGGAAACGCGGATATGTATAAAGGGCGTACTTTAGACGAAATAAATAAAAATTTGGACGAATAAATAATTGGTGACAAAATTCAGAATGAAGAAATTCTGGATTTCGAAATGTTAGAACCTACTTCTGTAAGCGAAACTATATTAACTCCAATTGAATGTACAACACAATTAACCTCGTCTAGTTCTAATACATTAAAGAAGCAAGATGTAATTTTAAAAAATCACGTTCTATTTCCATGGCCACCAACAAAAACGTGTTGTTTTAAATTTCTTTTCGAAACACATCAAATCCAGAAAACCTCTAAAACATGACGAATGTGAATACTTCGAAGTCAACAGCCAGAACTTTTACAATAAAGATTGGCAAAAAATTAAAGTATTTATACGGAAAGTTTAAAATAGACTGTCGAGACAAATGTGTTTTATTTTGGATATAAAGTCTATGAAAGGACATCTACAACCCAAGTCGAGTGCGTTGGTAGAGCGATATAAGTAAAAGAAGAGTTCACTTTGTTACGAGTAACTTGAATCGCTCTGCCGTTTTATCACAACAAGAAAGTGATGAAAGAGTGGCGGAATTGAAAAAGTTATCAAAGAATTGTAAGTTTGCGTCGGCTAACTTTAAAAAAAACTTGAGGGATCAATTGGTTTGTGAAATACAGAACGCAATAATTGTTAAAATAAACGCAGCAAATATACATCTGTCAACGTCAAGTAGAAATGTCACTGTCAAGTCAGTAATGTCAAAATGTCCTGTCTAACTTTTTTATAATATTTTAATTGCGTTTGTGTGCTCTAATAAACTGCTGCATCAAAAAAACGTATTTTCCTTAGATATCCCTAAAATTGCTGCTAGGAACACTCCATCTTTTATTTATAATACGCCAGAGAATATTTACGGAAAAAGATGACATTAAATTGGAAAGAGCATTACAGATCGCACTGTCAATGGAGGCAGCGAAAAGTAACGCAGTATTGGTAGAGGACCGACCGGAAGGGGTGAAGGCTTCTCAGCTTACGGAGCGTCAATTCATCATTTATCAACTGCGAATTGAAACAGAGACAACAGTTAATTTAGTAAAAATATTACGATCGCTTTTGAAAATAAAAAGAGATTTCTTGATTATCAGGGCAATCATATTGAAAGGCCTTATCTTTTCAAACTTAATAACCTACAAAAGTCTGAGGGTCTCCATCTCGGGAACAAGACACAACATGGACAAACATATTAATTTTCAGCAAGAAAAATTAAATTAAAATTAGCTAGTCAGCTTTTAGTAATAGTATAGCCGACGCGCAACAAGTTTGTGAAAAATTTAATGTTGAATTCATATATGCGGCTGCTACAATAAGTTTTATTCACTTTGTTAACAATATCTTTGACATTCTCAACTCTCGTAATATGTGTCAGACTGGAGACAAGGCCTTATTTGAAAAAAATTATTTTAAAAAAGGAAGGGTTTATAGAATACGCTAAATATTACTTCATGAATTTAGTAACTCCCGATTAAGATAATAGACTAACACAAACCGAAAAACGGGCTATGTAAGTCTATTAATCTGTATTAATAGTAGACTGTATAAAAAGTAGCATGTGTATTGCCGATCTTTTGACAGGCTGTTTAGTGTTGATATCTATGCTTCCTTTTTCATTATCAAAATTGCAAAAAATAATGACAGCTAAATGTCAAACTTAGAGATTTTGACAGATTCCTTTTTCCCCCCAAAAAAATTGTTGTAACTACTTATGTTTAGCTAGCTCGGAGTTGAAAAAGTCCTAAAGTTTTTGTTTGTTATATGTAAAAGAAAGAAGCTTTCTTATAAATGTATCTCAAAATTTGTGAAAAACAGCGTAAATTGCCAAATACTAAGTTATGCAAGTAAAAACAATTAGTTTAATGGCGTCGTTTAATTTCACCAAGTTAACACATCTCTTCAGAGCCAATCAAAGTAGTGAACATAGACTTTTCCTGTACAACTACCTGATTGAAAAAGAAAAGATTCTAAAATATCTTACTCTATACAATTTTTCACATCATTTGGAACTTTTTTGGGGTAATAAGAGCTCATGGAAGGGCAAATAATAATCCAAAATCACGACAGTTTAAAGCAGCTCATAAAAAAACACTGATAAATACAGCACTGAAAGAGGGTTTTAGAGGAAATTGTATTACTTTAGAGGATATTTCCATTTTGAATGAATCCTCTGTAAAAGAAATTAACACTACATCAGATCGTTATCGAATTTTTTAAAATGATGATGAATCATTCGAAGGCTTATATCATGGTATAATAAAACAAGGTATTCTCTTCCCGTGACAGCTGATGACGTAGGTGGAACTTGACTACGTCATCAGTCTGATGTGTTACCACTGTGTTAGTTTGATTTACCCGAGCGTAATGCATTTTTGAACTTTATATACCAATTTCGAATTAATAATCCATTATATCAATTTCTAAAAGATTGAATTGATGAATCACGCGAGAATCGCTAGATACTAAATAGCCAAGTTATTTAATATTTTATTTAATATTCATGAACTAATTGAGAAAGTCCTTAAATTTACTGCAAAGAACAATCAGTGGCAACAATTTCGTGACGTAGTCAAGTTCCATCTCGGGAAGAGAATACCTTGTTTTATTATACCATGGCTTATATGACATTTTTAACAATTTGCACAATTCCGCCATTTTGTAACTCACAGCACACGGCGACCCAGTAACCCGGCACAACACAACTTTTACACTGTTAGTACTGTTTTTTATCACTGATTTTAATATTATCCGGCTCGAAGGACCAATGTTCAGATCACTAAAATACTTTGAAATAAAATTTGTCCGTACTCAACATTCATATAACTTTGATTTTGTTCTAAGAGAAAGTTCACTGCCTTTTATTTTGTCTACATATTCGAATCGTGTTCGAATCCACAGACAAAAAATTCAAATACAAAAAAGGTGCGTTCGAATACATTCATATGCATCTTTTTTCTTTATAATAGTAACTAAACGAACAGCATTCCAAGATCAGATGTGAGAGCTACCTTCTTAAGTTATATGCTGATAATAACGATAACGATGACCTTCATTTGATACAAACAAAGAATAATGGTGGTCTTACTTTTCTATCTAATGATGTTATAAATATATGTATTCGAACCGAATGCAGCATCCGTTGAATCCTTAAATAATCCAAATTTCCATAAACATATAATTGTATCGCATACATTGAAGTCCCTTATTGGGCTTGATTATTTAAAAAAATCGGCTAATCATATGTTTGACCAATCACCGACTGACCCACAATCATATTATAGTTCTGATTAAATCTATAGCTGAAAAATATGTAGACATTCGTTCTAAGCATTTTGCAACCAAAGAAAACGATGAGGCAACAAACCGACAACAACTAACCAAAACAGTTATTTTTGCAGGAATTTAATTACGTCGCTACACTACTCTGTTATCCATACTATATGTACTTTAATCAGGGTATTTCAGAATTTCGAGTAAAATTAAAAACTGTACTTAACAAAATATTGAAATAATGCTATTTGAAATAATGCTATTTTCATCTTTAAATTTATATTAATTTAAAACTATTGAAGGTATTTTAACAGTTTATTGGCGTAAAATATTTACCTATAATTTATCTCAAAACTGGAAAAAAAATCTAAATTCAGTTTTACATAACCTGCTATTAACTATAATTTTAGTACATATAATTAAGTACGTTAAATTAGTTAAGTTTATTAATAATCCTTTTGATTGATTCATTTAATTTTATCGCGTTGCGAACGCTATGCAAAGTTGGTTTTTTGACTGTTATTTTATCTCTTTATTCATTTTCAAACACTATTATAAAAAAGAGAAACAAGTAAAAAATTTAAAGTCTAGAAGTAACTATACAAAAATTGAAAGCTAGAGACGAAATTTTAGAGGTTTGCTTTAAGCAAACTCATAGTTTATATGAAAAATATAAGAAATACAAAGAAAAGAATATTTTTAAACGCCGAAGCACACGAGTTTAGGTTGCTTCACCATGTGAACGTTGAGGCGATCCAGCTCCTCGACAACACAGACATTGTGCGAAGACTTAAAAGAACTAAACCGTTCGAACTAGTGTAGCAGTGACACATGTGTATAATAGTGAAAAATAGTGACAATGAAAACAAAAGACACACGAACATAGTGCCTTCCCCTTAATAGAGACAGTAAGAAAAGTGCCGATGGACACATTCTTATAAAATAAGTACTTTATAAAACTAGGTCAATGTAAAATTACTCATTAGTCTGAGTTTAGGCTAGATCGTAATATTATTAGCGTGTTTATTTACAATATAGATACGTTAACATATGGAAAAAAAAAATATTTTTAAAAGTTTAGTTTAACATGAAGTGATAAAAAAATTCAAAAAGAAAACTTTCGTTTCTATACTGTTAGGTTTAAAGAGAAGAGCACGAAATATGCAAAGAAATACAAAGATTTTATTTAAGAGATGATATAAGCAAGAGTACTTCGGGGTAAAAAAGAGTGCCACACATTGAAAAAACAAAAAGAACAGATTAGATATCTTACTGATACATTATTAAATGTCTATAAAATATATCGAGAAGAGGGCGGAACAAAATCCTTTTCTACATTTTATAAATAGGTACCGACCTTTTTTTGTTGTGTCGCCCACTTTACAAAGCAGAAACACCTGCCTGTGTATTAAACACAGTAACTTTGATAAAATGTTTATTGCACAAAGGAAAATTGGAGTTATGCCTAAAAACCCTGGAAGATATTCTCACTGGATCTTCTTGTGATGATGAAACAAAAAAATGCTTGTACGGAGAGTGTGAACAATGTAGAGGTCTGGAACTAGATTACGAGATAAAAGATGGACAGAGAAAGCATGATATGGAATGGGAACAGTGGGAAAACATCAGTCATGAATATAAAGATATTAAAAAAGGAAATAATAAAACTGTAAAAACAAAGAAATGGGAAAAGTCACAAAAAAAAGAAATGTCGAAATGTTAATTCAAAATTTTAAAAATTAATTGCCTGATTTCAAAAAACACTTTTATAACGGGATACACCAGCAAGCTCAATGCAGAAAATGTATAAGTGAACTTAAAGAAGACGAAGCCGTATTACTCTGACTTTTCGGGAAAATTATTGTAGTAAGCTGTCGGAAGAAGTGCAATCTATGCACTTCGGTGCCGCAAAACAACAATTTACCCTTCATACGGGAATGTTTTATTGGGATAAAGGTTCACAATCGTTTTGCACCATTGCTGACAATAATGCACATGATCCAGCCGCTATATGGGCTCACCTTATACCTGTTATAAAATTGGCTAAGGAGCGTAATCTTTTCATTGAGGTTATTCACTTTTATTCCGACGGTCCCTGTACGCAGTGCCGCCTAAAAAAAAACTTTTTTTTACACATTCTTTTACCTTTAAATTAGGCCTTCAGTATTCAACATGGTCGTTTACAGAGAGCGGCCACGGAAAATCAGTGGCGGACGGTATAGGCGGTTCTGTGAAGAGGTCCCTTGACAGACAGGTAACATATGGTCAAGATGTTACCTGTGGTGAGAAAGCTGCGAAGATGTTGTCAAAATGCATGAATTCTGTCAAATGTCTTTATATAATCAACAGTGATATAGACAACATAAATAAACTGGTTCCAGAAGACTTGATACCTTAAACAGGTACTATGCAGACACACCAGGTTATTGCTAAATCACCTGGCAAAATTCATTATCGGCCACTATCTTGTTTTTGCGGTTTCTACAGGGGATTATGTGACTGCTTTGGCTTACGTATGCAAACCTGTGGAAAACTAACCCAACAAACTGAATTGAGTTGCTCTAATATTTCTAGCAAAGTTACAGTAACAGCTAAAATTCAAGCAATGCAATGCATAATTTAAAAAGTTGTATGTGAATCATCCAAACAAAAACACAAAATTCCTAGAAATTTAGAGGAAGATGAAGACATTATAGAAGTAGAAACAGGTTGTGAAAAGGTTCAGGAAAAGGAAAATCAGAAAAGAGTGGAAGAGATTAATAGAGAAAAGGAAAAAGAACACAAAGTCGAAGAAATCAATCGTAAGATAATAGGATCCAGGCATTTGATTCAATTATAGTAGCCTTTAGAGACAGATTTGTTATTAGACTTAAATAATTTTGAAGAAATGTGTAATAATCTAGAAGTTTTGGGCGAAACAGAAATCAATATCGAAGACAGGCAACATAACATAAATAGAAAGAGAGATTACATCCAAGAAGAGAAATGGGAAATTGAAGCAAAGAATATACCTAAACGCAACAAAGAAAAAATATTTAAAAAAAAAAAAAACGATCACCGAACAATTAGATCTATTCAAAATGGCGTCAACCGTCATTCTGCGTGCTATATATGAAAAAATCGAACATCAATGCTATTATTGAAAAAATGTATGGCTAGTAAAAATTTTGTTTGTTTAACTTGCTATGGTTTATCCAAAGACTTGTGTTATAACGATTTTATTTGCAGTAATTGTTTCGGTGAGTAGATCTACATATTTTGTAAGATTTTTTTATGTGTTTTATGTAAACTATGCCTTACTTTTTCATACACTTCCACTGAGTGATGGTCCCACTGTTGAGGCAAATCATTTAAGCATTTATATTTATTGTTGATTAAGGAATATTTGATGTGTTTAAATACGATTAACCTCCTTGATACAAGTAATTATTAGTTGTATAAGTTTCAATTTAGATCTCATTTATTACCAAATAATCAAAACTTTAATATGTATTATTAGTCAGTGTTTGTCAGAGGAATAAAAATGTTGATTTTTTAATGTTTCTTCATATTTCTTTTTTGAGATTTTTAGAAGAAATTATTAATTTCCTTTAATAAACAACAGTTGTTGATTGTATGTACCTTTTAATTAACCTATAAACGGGAACACGTAATGCGTAACGCAGTGGAACCAGATTTCAGGTCACTATCCATTTTAATAGCAATCTGAAGAATACGAAATTGATCAAATAGTATTTTTAGAAATTCCTGAGGTAGAAGAAGAACAATATGAAGTAGAAGATGAAACAGAAAATATTAGAAAACGGGAGGAATGGATGATTTTGGCTGAAATGGGCCCAAACCAACAAAATATTGCCAGATCCGAATTAGGTACGCGAGAATTCAACTTAAGTGCTGTTTGAGATAGCACATATAATAATTATACAAATCCAGGTATCTCCTTCATATCAGAAACCAAAGCACAAACTGATCACCAAGCACATCAACATTGTATGCCTTCACTCAATTTGAATCAAGAGCAATCTGAAATAATAGTTCATTTTAACACACAAATTGCATATCGTCAAGATGAACAACAAAATTATTTCAGATGTGTCTTGGATCGTTTAAGTGTAGGGCAATCTACACTTGATGACTGGAGATTATTAATGACTCGAGAAAAATCGCAACTTGCCAATGACGAGGTCGCCTCATTTGAGGATGCATTGCGGTCGATTACATTCAACGAAGCGGTTTC